>JAMJFZ010001657.1:1352500-1930000 GCA_026225945.1 Cricetomys ansorgei | reverse complement strand
AACGTCCAGCATGGGAGAGGGCAGGAAGAAGGAGATGAATGAGAACAAAACACAATCACATGTATGGATGAAGACGCCATGAGGAAACCCATCAGTTTGAGTGGTAACTTTTTAAAAGATGACTTGTTTTTATTTGATGTGCATGAAGTGTTTTGCCTACATGCATATACATGCACCACATGTGTGCAGTGCTCCTGGAGGCCAGGGTGTTGCATCCCAGGAATGGGGAGTACAGGTGGTTGTTACTCACCATGTGGGTGATGGGAATTGAACCCAGATCCTTTGCCAGGCAGCCATTGCTCTTAACTGCTGGGCCCCTAGTCACTTTGAAAATTATATTTTGAAAAGGGAAGAAATTGCTGCAGTTATAGTGCCTTTGGAATACAAGAGCCTTTTCTAAGCTGAAAAATATTACCGAGAAAATTAAAAGAGATTTCCAACAATTCACATGTAAGTGTGGATAGTCTGCCTGGAGTCTTCTTCCTCCTAACACTCCCTACCCCTCCTGACAGGGTTTCTCTGTTGTAGCTCTGGCTGTCCTGGAACTCACTCTGTAGACCAGGCTGGCCCTGAACTCACAGAGACCCTCTTGCCACTGTCACCCAAGTGCTGGGATTAAAGGCGTACGCCACCACCGCCTGCACTAACACTTCTTATAAATGTTACTTTTATCTACAGGAATGTTTTGCCTGCATGTATGTCTGTGTACTCTAAGTGTGCCCGTGACCGCAAAGGGCAGAAGAAGGTGTTGGATCTTCTGGAGTTACACATGGTTGTGAGACACCAAGTGGGTGCTGAGAGTCAAACTGGAGTCCTCTGGAAGAGCAGTCAGTGCTCTTAACCATTGAACCATCTCTCCAGCCCCTCCTTGCACTTCTTGAACACAGAAGACATCAATGTTTTAAAGGGGCTGGGGGAGGGGAACAGAGCTCAGAAGTTTATTGTCGTTGATATTTATTCTTGGAGGGTGGACTCTAATGGGAAAGGCTTTGTGTGAGATATGAACCAGTGAGATTTGAACAGAAGGAACATTGCTCTGTAGGGAAGATGGAATGATGGGGAGGGGGGCTTTCCCCCTTAGCAGGTCCTTCTGGGACAGAGGGAAGATAGCATATAGTCTCCTTTCCTTGCACTGAGTGTTGGACAACACGACTTCACACACCTAGCCACGCTGAGACAGGCTTAGGACGTGAATGAACCAGAAATTTTAAAAATAATTAAAATTACATTATAAAAATGTGTGTGTATGTGAGAGAGAGAGAGGCAGAGAGAGAGGTGGGGGGGGAGGACAACAGAAACTTAATTCTTTCTTTTATCCCTCCACCAGGGATTGAGGTCATTAGGCTAGGGGTGGCGGTGGGGGTTGGGGTAAGGATCTTTACCTGCTGAGCTATGTGCCTGGCTCCAGAAATGTTTTGAAGTCCTTTCTGGCCTAAGAGACCATTCTATGTAGACTCTGCCTAAGAGGCCCTGTGCATAATTGTAGCCTTTCTGCAGGAAAAGGCGAACAGCTGCTGCTAGTTTAATCACATCCAATTGGGTGGTATTTATTGAGCCTTGTGTGTAAGGAACCTTCTCCACAATGTCGCAGCTCCCCCTCCACAACACTCACCACCCATTCCCCCCACCATGAAAAATTTGATCACAGGATTCCCAGGCAGTTGAAGCTTTTAGCCAGCTGCTTCAGAAAAGCCTGGTCCTCCAGGTGGCCTGGGAGAGAGGCCTCGACTCCACGGGAGATGTGGAAGGGTACATGCTGGCAAGGAAGATGTTGTTTCCAAATAGGAGGAAGAAGGGAGGCAGACAAAGAGAAAAAAATCTGCTGACCTCAGCAGATCCTGTTTTCCTTTTCCTGTTTCCAGGGGATGCTGGGAAGTGCCTGCTTCCTCCCTGGGGCCTATGAGCTTGCAGCTCTCAGAGAGGACAAGGCAGGGAGCATTTTCTGTTTTCTAAGGCCTGTGCCCCTCACATAGCATCAGCTCCTCAGAGCAGGATCCTGTGATGAAAGTCAGACAGGGTTTCCAGGGTACCGTAGGGACTCGGGTGAGGTGTGGAGGGAGGCTTCCTCTTCATCTCTGAACTACTGCCCTCTCCTTTCCTACACTTCCCTCCTCGGATGTCTGATGATCTGAGAGCATTCTGATCCGGTATTGTGATGTCTGCAGTGGCTCTGGGTCAGCCAGAGGTAGCCTGGGATGCTGGGAAAGTAAGAAGGGACGTGGGGAGGAGGAAAGCCTGAGCCTATGGTTCTTATTTCTTTAATTTTTTTTTTTTTGACAGGGTCTAACTGTGTAGCTCAGAAGGCTGGCCTTGAATGCAATCCTCCTGCCTTAGCTAGCCTCTTGAGTGTTACTACCACAGGCATCCGCTACTATGTCGCATTTATTTGATATAAAATCTTACCTTTATTTGATATAAAAATGCTACTTCAAAAATGGCTTCAAAACGAAGGGTGGTTGCCAGTGCCTCCCATCCCAGCATTTGGGAGGTTGAGGCAGGAGGATCTTGAGTTTGAGTTCAGGTTGGGCTACATAGTGAAAAAAACAGTGGGGAAAACTTAAAATTTTAATTTTTTTTCTTGAGATAGGGTCTCATGTAGCTCAAGCTGTGTCTTGAACTCAATATGTTGTTGGGGCTAGCCTTGAATCCCTGAGCTCTTTCTCCCTTATCTAAATTCTGGATTATAGGTGTGTACCACCATGCCTGCCTCTAAATTTCCTTTTAAGAAGTTTTAGCCAGGCATGATGGTGTACACATTTAATCACAGCACTCCAGAGGCAGAGGCAGGTGAATCTCTGGGAGTTCAAGGCCAGACTGGTCTACATATCGAGTTCCTAGGACAGCCAGAGCTACAATAGAGAGGATCTCTCTCAAAAAATATGCTTTATTATTTAAAAAAAAATTTTAGATAGAGTTTCACTGTGTAGCCCTGGCTGACCTGGAACCTGCTTTGTAGATCAGGCTGGCCCTGAACTCACAAAGATTTGCCTCTCAAATGCTGGGACTAAGGTGTGTACCATCACATCTGGCTTAAATTTCTAATTTCTTAATAAAATAAAAATCAAGGCTAGGATTTGGTGGTGCATGCCTTTAATCCCAGCACTCAGGAGGAAGAGGCAGGTGGATCTCTGAGTTTGAGACCAGCCTGGTCTACAGAGTGAGTTCCAGAACAGCTGGGGCTATACAGAGAAAGAAAGAAACAAACAAAAAAGAAAGAAAATCCTGCCAGGTGGTGGTGGCTTTGGCAGCGGCTCACACCTCTAAACCCAGCACTTGGGAGGCAGAGGGATATGGATCTCTGTGAGTTTGAGGCCAGCCTTGTTTTTAGAGTGAGTTCCAGGACAGCCAGAGTTACAACAGAGAAAACCTGTCTCGAAAAAGAAAATCATGTACTTTAAGAGCAGACGTTTCCCCAGGTGGGGTAAAAGCCATGAAGAACACTCCCCAACCCCTACCCTAACAGCCAGGCTGGAACAGACAGAGAGGATGACTGTGCTCACTGCTTCATGTGGGCAGGGGAGAGCTGCAATGGGAGGCACAGCTGGACAGAGCCACAGAAGCCAGCAGAGGCAGGAGCAGCAAAGCCTAGGCTATGGGATCCATAATTGGTTAACGAATAATAATGCCAAAATTGGATATTAACAGCAATTAGTTTCCATAGAAGCACTAGGGAAAAGAGCTGCGGAAAAGCCCACTGGGCCTTAAAACCAAGCATTCTGAAATTAAACTAGTGTCTCAATTAAATGGGAATAAATATTTCCACATGAATCTATGTGTGTGTGGGAGGGGACCGAGGAGGAGCCCCCAGTTAACCTCAGGGCCACTTTCCTGCTTATGGGTAAGCTTTTGCAGGCTCAGCCTCAGTCAGTTGCCTCCTAGGCCTGACATATGACCTCGGCAGGCCAAGTAGCTCATGTATGTCCTTGAGACCAGGATCTGAATGAAGGTTATTTGTTATCTGTCTTGTTGTCCCCTGGGAGAGTTGCTTACCTCATTTGCTGAGCCCAGGTAGGCCCAACAAATGAGGAACTTCGTTAGAAATTTCATTCTATGTATAAACAGAGGCCTTGTTCTGTCCCTGCAATGGCTGCGCAGGGTGGGCACAGGTCAGGTGCAGGGCTGCGGTTTGGGAAGACAGGATAGGTTTCTCTCCTTTCTGCCTGACTCACTAGTGGCCGGACCTGGGACTAGTGCCTCCTACCAGGGTGTGTGTTCTTCTGGGTGTAGGGTTTTTTGTTGTTCTACCTTATATAGGGCGTGAGGTAGTGAACAGGGTTGTCTCCATGCTCCTCTAGGGGGAAATAGTTTTATTGGAGCACCCAGTGATTTAAGCACCCAGTCTTTGCAAGAGACTGATCTTAAAGTGACTTTCCCTGGTAGGATCCTCCCCTTCCCCTGGCTACAGGGCCCTTCTTACACTCTCTGAGCCTTGTCTGGGTAAGGTTTCTGGGTTGCGGGAGGAATAGCTCTATCCAGGCCACAGGTCTCAGAGAGGGGCCGATTGTAAAGGACAGGCGAGGCCTGTGGCTCTGGGGTCTAAAAGCGGCAAAGGAGACGATGTACTTAGTGAGGCCTTGGGCTTGGCATGGCCTATTCTTTGAAGATGTACCCATTCACCCCAGCTTGAGTAGTTCCTGTCCTGGACTTTGAGGTGGACCCTCAGTGTGGATTGGCTCAAGGGTGAGATTGGGGGTGTGAGAGTGGAGGTGAGTTGATGCCAGGAAAATGTGGGGACTTAGGGACTGTCTTTATAGTTGGTTGACCCAAGTGGAACGTAGGATTTCTGCATGATTAGGAAGAGGTTCAAGTACAAAACAGACAAAATTAGTGCTGGTTTGGTTTGAGTACATGTGTTGGTGCATCCAGAGCAGAAGAGAAGAAAGCAAGTCTGCTCTTAGAGAGAAGTCTCATGGCCTGGGTGGCAGTATCCAGCCTGCACATGGCTACCACAAAGCTGGCGTATCGGTGGCTTGCAAAGCCTCAAAAAATGTAGTCATCTTGACTCCCAGGTCCCAGGTCTGGCAATTTTGTTATATGTTTAAGCAGCAAACAGATTTGAATTGAATTTAAAATGGACCTAGTCCCTGAGAAATCTCCTAGTGACCCAGGAATTTGTTTGGGGGCCTCAGACAGGCCGCTATTGCTAGGTCATGTTTTCATTTTAAGACAAAAGAGAGAAAATGAAAAGGATGAACTGGCTAGAGAGAGTTGCTGACACTTCTTCTCTGATCTGGAACTTTCCTTGTTCTCTATAAGGCCTGCTGCCCACCCCCACCTAAATTTCAAAATCTGTACTTCAAAATCTGTAGGCACAAAGACTGCTTCCAACAGATTCAACTTTAAGTCTTTTTTTTTTTTTGCACCATGTTTGCATGTATGTGATATGCAATTAAATATTAAAAGCCTGAATCAATTTGGCTAAGACTTGGCAAAAATACCCAATGAAAGAATTATAGAATGGGTCTTGAAAGAAAAAAAAATCTTTATTAGGTACCATAATTCTTAGCGTTGCTGTTGATACCCTCATCAACGTGCATCAGCCCGCCAAGCCTCACACACACACACACACACACACACACACACACACACCACCAGCACACACCACAGTCTGCCCACGTTGACTCATGGGCTCAAAAACCACCCACAGAGTAGCTGAGGAAGGGGAGGCTCCATCTGTCCCAGGCAGTAATTCTGCAGCTGCCCCCAGACGGCACTCTAAGGTTGGAATGGGGGTGGGTATTATGTAAGTTCAATAGTGGGAGAGAGAATTTCCTTGTAGAGCTGGTGTGGATGGATGCACTTTCTTTTGTGGTCAAGTGCCTTCCACATTAGCGATGGATATAGTTCTATGAAGAAATCTATGGCTTAACATGTGTGCATGGACATACACCAGCTAGGGACATGCCCCTCCCCATATATTAATTATCTGATGAAAGTTTCTTGTGTACTCACCCCCGCCCCCAACAGAAGAAATTTATAGACTTTACCACTGCCTCTGTTAAAGAATCAATTCTTTTCCACTGAGACAGATCTGGGCTGTCTCTGGCAGGGGAGAGAAACATATTAATCATTAGTCCTTTGATACATTTCTAAATGGACTCCAAGTACTAGGTTCCTTAAGAAACACAAGAGCTTGTATCCCATTGGGGTTGGGGGGTACTAAGATGGTAGTGAGAGTGAACAAGCCCGAGGGACTAAGAAGGTGTATTCAATCATCAAACTATGCCAGGCTCATCCTAATGTCAGGTCATGCGTTTCCCCCTTCATTTTAGCCATAGAATGGAATTAGAAGGCTCATCTAGGCAGGGGAGATGGTGTTGAGAACTCAAGAGATGCTGTGATAGAGCAGAAAGCTTCAGGTTCCCTGCGTAATTACCGATGGGCATAAAAGGGCAGCAAATGGAGAGGAAAGAGGATGCTCAGGCTGATCTGGGCACTGATTCTTCATTTGGTGAAAACAAAGAGGGCTTGCAATTATACCTGGGGCTGAGAAGAGTCCCATTCACAAACCCCTTCTCTGAAGGAGACCTGGTGGACACATACTCACACCGATTCGCATAGACTGGCCAGCCCAGAACACTCCCACACACTAATGCTTTCTGGAACAAGAGTTTACATAAGCAATAAAATAAAAACACACCTCTCCTAGCACAGGTCCTCTGTGGCAGATCCCAGGGCAGGCCTTATGGATGGTGCCTGCGGTTGGAGCTCTCCGAGAAAAAGCTTATTGGGTTTCTACCTAAAAGGACTTTACTTGGGGAGGCATCTGGAGGTTATGTAAGATGAAGTCTCCGTGAAGGACGAGGGCACATTTGAAGGAATCATGGGGAAGCAATTACTGAGCAGAGGATTGCTAATGGGGACATTTGTGGTATAGGGGGTTGGGCCATCAGCCACTAAGGCCACTGCTTGAAGGCAAAATAACATCTCAGTGGGCATGGAGGGGGGGCCAATGGGTGCACCCCCAAAATGGTACAGCACACTGGCTGCTCTCTTCTAATCTATTCATAAAGGGTGGGTCCCAGCACAGAGCTGGTTCTCATTTCGAGGGAGGTAGATTTTTAAAGCCAATGGCTATGGCATCTCTTAGGACGGTCATTACGAAGGCCTTCTCTTTCTGCGCCACAGCCTCATACCCTATAGGACTAGCCAGCCAAGCCCCCGCAGTCCTCGTGACTGCACTGCAGCTTTCCCCCCTGCAAGAGTGAGCAGGCTGTGGCTCCTTTCTGCAGAGCAGAGAACGTTTTGGGAACGCCTGTGTGAATGTGGCTCGTTTTACCTCGGCCTGGCTAGCTCTAAAGCTTCCTTTAGAGGAAATGTAGAAGTTAAGATGAGACCATCATAAAGATGGACACATAGATACTCAAGACATAGTAAATACTCGTGAGGAAACTAGGTCAGAGACGTGCTGCTCCCTGATACCCGCGAATACTAATCTACTAGACCAGATGAGGCTGAGGCTGTGGAGAGAAGAGCCCTCCATTAATTTCAACGGATGCTCTTTTAGAGCCTGATTACCATGTTAGGAATCAGATTAAACTCCTAAACATCCTTTATGGGCTTGGCCTTGCAAAGGCAGGCCTCTGGCATGACAGCCGGGGGAAGGGTTGCAGCAGGCTTCCTGGGTGGGAAGGCCAGCTCTTGGCCTCTTTTCCCTCCCTCTCTGCTGGGACCTGCCCCTCCTCCCAGCCACCATCCACCCACTGCAGGTTGGCTGTGAACTCTGAGATGGAACTGTGTCGGGGGTCTCCAGGACCAGCTGCTGCTGGGGGCTGATTTGGGAAGCAGGTGCTTCAGAATGAGGGAGGCTTAACCCTTTCTGTTCCTGAACAGCCCACTTCAAAACAGACTTTCCTCAGACCCCCACCTGTATACATGCTGGTTTTCCTTCTGTCCCTGGGTTTTAAGAACGGAGAGGTCTTCCTTTTGGGGGATGCCGGGTACCAGATCCTCTCTTTCCTGCAACTTCTGGATCTCTGCCCTAAGCTTCAGTCACAGCCCTAAGGAGGCTGGGAGGCCCAGCTTGGAGCCCTGGGCTAGTTGTCAGCTTTGATAGAGTCTGTGCGCTGTCCATGAGCAAACTACTGATTGCAGTCATCCCAGAGATTTGCTTAAGCTCCTCAAGTGTCCACAGCTCTCTAAAGAGTGACACACAGCTTCCCCCAAAGACTACCCACCAATTCCAAGCAGGATGCAGTCTAGGCTCTGGGGCAGTCTGCCTGTCGCATGAGTACCCGGTTATTGCTATTTGTTTAAGGGCAAATTGAAAGCCCGGGACAAAAAACAGATACGGAGGAAGGTGTCGACCTTCTACAATGGGCAGGGTCCCAGATGCTAACGCGCACTCTTCTCTCTCCAACCGCTCCCAGGCCATCGCCCACCTCTACCACCGCCCGGCTCGCACAGATCCGTGTTTCTGTCAACGATTGCGTTCCTAGATTCTGTTCGCATTTATAGAAGCCTCTGTCGGTAGCCGCACACCTCCCAACCACTCGGCAGCCTGCTACCCATCCTGTGGCGCCTGCAGCTGCAGCGCTGAGATCTGCCCAGGGCGTTGGGCTGGGTCGATCCTTCCGTGGCAGGCCCTCGAGGACCCAAGGTGCTCAGACAGCCCCATTCTTGGCATTCACCGCGTGCCTTAATTGTATGGACATTTAAATCAAGGTCCGCTGTGAACACGGAGAGAGAGGCCTTTCTCCTGAGGAAGGAAGGAAAGAAGGAAGGAAGGAGGGAGGGAGTGAGGGAAGGAGGTACGGAGAATGGGAGGGGAGAGGAGGAAGGGAGGGGGGAGAAAGGAAGGAAAGGTGAAAGAAAGGGAGGGGATGGGGAGAAGATGGAATGAGAAAACCAGGAATGGGAAAGAAAAAGCTGGCGGCGCGTGTGCGCGCGTACTGACAGCGGGGAGGGTGTGGGGTGAGGAACGCGATGAGCTAAGGACCACCGCATCCTTCCTACCGCAGCTCCCCTAGTCACAGACAATGAGATAACAGCCACGTCCTCTGAAGGCTCTTTGTTCTCCCACATCCTTTCGTTTCCAAGCTTTTTCCTGCAAAGGGGAGGGGGGTGGAGGGTTCGGGGTGTGGGTGGAAGTGGGAGACGGAGGGGTGCCTCCCCCGTGTTAATTACCCCGACTCCCTCACCCCTCTCCGCGCGCCTCGCCTCCCCTGCAGCTCCAGACAATGAAAAAGCATCAACCCCACCTCGCCCCACCACAGCGAGTTCTACCCACCCAGTTCGCTCTCAGCTTCGCCTAGGAAACTAAGGGGGGCCAGGGGGAAGGAGATGATGGCGAGGAAAGGGGTGGGGAGCAGGGCCCAGCGACCGCAGCTTGGGCAGGGCGTGTGGCCGCCGCCTTTACCTCGAGCGTAGAGTCCTGGTGCCTCCCGGCCGGTCGTGCGGCAGGGCTGGGCTGCAGCAGTCCCTCTCTAGGATCTGTGGGAATCAGCCTTCCGGAACTCTCCTGCTGCGGTCCTCTCGCTTAGGTCCCAAGTGGTGGAGGGGAAAAAGGAAAAGAAAAAAAATAATAAATAAATAAGAGCGAGGCCCATCTGGCCCCTCATCAGCCTTGTCAAGTCTTGCATACGCTAAAATGCTAATGACCTAGATAGCTCATGCAAAATGCAGCAGGGAGGGAGGAAGGGAGCGAGGGAGGGGGGGGAGAGTGAAGGGAGAGCGAGGGAGGGAGGGAGGAGTGAAGGGAGAGGGAGGGAGGGAGAGGAGGGAGACTGGGGAGGGGGAGGGGGAGAGAGAGAAAGAGAGAGAGAGAGAGAGAGAGAGAGAGAGAGAGAGAGAGAGAGAGAACAACACCCCTACACTCTCCCCACCCTACTCGTATCAACCGCTTTTACAGGGGTAAAGGGTGGGCATAGATTTAAAAGGTCATTCCAATATAATGTGGCTGGGTGGGGTAGGGGAGAGATCCCCAAGCCCATGGGAACAATAAAACGTTATTTTCAGCCCCCTCCTTGCCCTCCATCACTCTGTTTACACACAAGTCCAGCCACCTTATGCTCGTACGTGTCAATTTCTCAAGGCTGCTTTCAACAGACACCCACGTTGTCATTCACTGCAAAACTCACCCAGTGCCCTGGAGTGGGGAAGATGCCTCCTACCTAGCTGGCAGCCCTCCCTCACCTGGCCCACCCCATTCCCCACCAGTGTCTTAGCCTTTCAGGCAGCCTCCCACTGGTTATCTTTACTAAACCTTGGGTTTCCCACACCCTTTCTAACATCTCAAAAAAGACCAGGTAGAGGGACGAATAGGACAAGTTAAATCCAACTGGATCAGATCCGCATTCAGTTTTCCACCGCACCCCACAGGGTGGGAGACACGATCTCTACCTAACACCGACCCTCTTAAAGCATGCCACAAGGATCAATAAAATTGAGTCCGAATACCCTCAGAGGTCCGCAGGCCCTGCCGGGTGCCCTTGGGCAGCGTTGATGATCTCTGCCATCCGGGAGCCAGAGTTCCTCGCGCCCCTTGTCACCGAGCCCAAGATGCTTTGTCCCCGGAGTCCGCACAAGATCCTCTTCTTTTTGTTCTCCTTTAAAAGACATTGGTTGCAGTTCGCAATGTTTCAGCCAGCCCGAACCAAAGGCAGATCTACTGGAATAAAAAGGGACGGGGATAAATATATATGCAGACGAATGCGGGAGATTTGCGGAGGCTAAAGGCAGCTGAAGGCAAGCAGGGAGCGGCCTCCCTAGCCAAGCCCCAGTCGCTTCCTTGACTGGGGAAGGGAAGAGCTGCGGGCAGGCACGGGTGGTCGCTCCACCTGGCCGGTGGAAAAAGCTAACGGTAAAACCGGGCATCCTGGTGATGACCCTGAACAGAATTGAAAAAAAAAAAATTCCAAGCAGAATCCTCCTCGGGTGAACTAGAGCATGCGTGCGGAAGAGACTGCACTGCTGGTGGCCGCGGCCAGGGGGGAAGGATGCTAGCGCAGGAGGCGAAGGTTGCAGAGGCTGCACCCTCCGATGAATAATAATAACGCGCTGAGAAGTTGCGGCGCGGCTCGGAAATCCAGCCCTGCGCGTGAACTCGCGTCGAGTGCGGATTGCAGGGGATGGGAGAGAAGGGGGAGGAGAGAGGGGGAGGGGTTGAGGGGATAGGGAGGAAGGCAGAAAGAGGGACGCGGAGAATTTTAGAGTCTTTTCTTTTAGCCTTACCAAACTCTGATCTCCTTCACCGTCTTCGTTGGGTGAGCCAGAGGTCTTTTTTTAAAAAAAATATTATTCCTTTAACAGATTATTCAGCTAAGAGAAACCACATCTGCTGACGGTTCCGAAAACAAGAGGATTAGGAGCCGGTCCACAGAGCCCGGCCCGCAGCCCCCCACCCCCTCTGCACCAGCACACGTCACTCTCACTGCCCCCGGGCACCTCCCTCTCCTTGGTGTTCGGGGAGGGCCGTGCCAAGGAAAATGCGGATTTGGGGAAAGTGAGAAGTGGGGGTGCTCACAAGAGCGGGAAAGCCAAGGCCGGAGGTGGCGATTCGCACGCACCCCCACACTTACGCGTGCTTCCGTTTATCCGTTGAGATCCTGGGAGAAGGGGGCGCTTTCGCCGCTCCCACACCCGCTGCGTCCGCAGTCCTCCGAGCCCTCCGGTCCCTCGAAGCCACCTTGGTGGCCCCAGGCCCCGCCAAAGTCCTCGGGGCGGACTGGGAGGGCTCAACCCTGCACCTGCCTGCATCGCTCAGCGCTCTCCTGTCCCCCTTCTTCTCTGGGTCCTCTCGCGGTTACTCGCGCTTCAGTCAATAGCGTGGGGGGCCCGGGGCACCTGCACGCCTTCTGCCGGTCGCCCACAGCCGGAACCGCCGGGGTTCCCGCCAGCAGCGGGTGAGGATGGAGCGGGGTGCTGCTGCAGTTGCTGTCACTGCGGAGAGCGCGCGGCTGCGGGGTGCTGCGGCGACCCGAGCGCCAGCGCAGCCTCCTCCTCACCCCGCCCTAGGCTGGCGTCTGGGCAGGACGGTGCTGGGGGTGGGAAGACGAATGGCGGAGGGGGGGGATGGAGGACCGTAGTCTCTTGTCGCCCCCCCCCCTCACCGCAGTCAAGGTGAAAGTGAAGGAGAGCGGCGCGCGTGCTCGCGCCTCTAGCTGCGTGCGCGCGCCCCTCCCGTGCCCGCGCCCTCCCGCCCGCCCTCGCCCGCCGGGGCCAGATGGACGTCCGAGATTACAGAGGCACAAAAGTGCGTCTACACGTCCGGCCACCCGTCCTGCGGACGTGGAGAGCCACTTCGGGGAGGCGCCTTTTGTTGCAGTTGTGTGGCTGTGTGACTGTTTTTCCAAGAGCATCGAGTTAGCTGCGGCCTTAAAGGGGGACCCAGAATGAATGTCCCCAGAAGAGCAGACCAAAAAGACCTTCCCCCACCCCAGCCCCCGCGCCTGCGACGAAAAATCTGTCTTCCCAAAGGGCTACTGAGGCAGCCTCGAGGCAGCCCCAACCCGCACTCGCAGGCCCATCTGCTTTCCCTGAGCCTGCTTTTCTTTGATGACTTAAAAAAAAAACAAAACAAAACAAAACAAAATAACCAAGTGTTTCTTGGGCTATATTGGATTCAGGACATCTAGACACTGGGAAAATAAGCCCAGGCAGCTAAAAGCGAGCTAAAGGTGGCGGCCGCCAATGGCCAGGGCAAGGGGTTGTGGTCAAGGCACCCACCTAGCTGAGGTGGATCTTCTAGGATGTCCCCCTCGATTCCAGGCCATTTGGGCTATGTAAATTGTTAGGTGTGGGCCCCAATGGCTGTTACAAAACCTCCCTACTTGCCTTTGCTTTAGCTTAGGAAATTAGCAGCTTTTGTAAATTTCTAGAATTGAGAACCTTTGGGGGGGGGATTGGTAAGAACTAGAAAACGCCTTTGCGACAGATTTTAATTTAAAAGTGTAGCGAATTGGCAAAGGTCATCTCTAGGTTCTCTTTCTGGGACCATCGACCACACTGATAACAGTCCCGACCAAATTGCTGTTCTTTGGTGGACAAGATCTATTAGTGGTAACTTGGCCGTACTTTCCACCATTTTGATAAAAGGTTTTCAGGTTTAGAAATATTGTGCGTTCTGTTTGTTAAGTTTCAAACCCCTGCACCAGGAAAGATGGGGCTGTGGACGGGACATGGAAGCTGCCGTCCTTTGCTAGGTTGTCAGAAAGGCCTGGTTTTGTTTAGCTTGAGGACGGTTTCAATGCAGTCCCTCCTGCGCCGTTGCGGCATTGCTGGGTGCTGGCTCTCTCATCTTGCAGTGTGGAGCACGCGGGGGTGGGGTGGGGTGGGGAGGGGGGAGCTGAGACCTGGTTTTGTAACAGCCTCTGCAGGCCCGAGTGGGAACGCCTTAAATGATGAGCCCAGGGTCAAAAAAGAAAAGGGGGAAAAAAAAAGAAGGGAGGGGGGGATACGGCAGCTGATGCTGAATTAATAGTTAGAACATACTCCTGGGACTTTCTCCAACCAGGGGGTCAGGAGTCCTTGCCCCTCCCCCAGCCACAGATTTCATATCTGTTTTTAACCAGTCTGAGCGGATGCTGGACCATTTGTAATGGCTTCTTAAAACCTAAACCCTTGGGCTTAAGGGCTGTCTATGCGCCTGATCAAACTCACCCCAAATACTAACACGTTAAGAAATTACATTGTAAAACCTCCCCAAATCGGATTGACTGGGCTGTTTGGGGCCCATATGGCTGGACAGCTGTACAGCTCCACTGAAAAGACACCATTGCCCCTTGGATGGGATAAAGCAGGGCTTCCCCAGAGAGCTCAGACATGACCTAAGTATTAGCGTAGCCTGGGGTGAAGACTGAGTTAAATCTCTCTCTCTTCTTGAGGTTAAAATAAAGACAACAGAAATCAAAAGAGGAGCGCTTTTGAATTCATTGTGAATGGCGTGCCTCCTGCTGGTCCCACCAAAGGAAGGAAGGAGGTCTGCGAGGTGCCCTTCAGCTTACCACATGCATGAGGGTGGGTAAACTGAAGGCGCAGGAGATGGAAAGAAATATATTATTTGCCAAGCCGTGGCATGTGTCAATGACATTTGTGGTTCCCTGTTCAGAAGAGCAGGGTTCTGACCTCAGCTGATGCCCCAGTGTTAACCATGAAGAACAGCCATCCGAGTACGATTTTCACGTGAGAAGATGGAAGCTGTGCTTGAGAGAGAGAGAGAGAGAGAGAGAGAGAGAGAGAGAGAGAGAGAGAGAGAGAGAGAGAGAGAGAGCCCATTATGAAATGCAGCCGGGTTTAATTTTTAATATGATGGCGGAGCCTCTAGCGCATTCTTTGCTTGTTATTTGCATTCAAGAGGAGCCCTTTATCCTGTGGCAGAAATCAAAATAACATTCTGCAGTACTTTTAAATGACTTAAAAAAAAAAAAAAAAGATGTCCTGAAATAGAATATTCTATCACCTTCCAGTTTCAGAATACAAAACTCCATCCCTAGTGAAAGATTCAGACAAATAAGAAGCCACGTTTGTTCTAACCTATCTATCTGTATGTCTAATAGCCGTTGTTTTCTTCGGGCCTTTCCAGTAATGGTGTGTGTGTGTGTGTGTGTGTGTGTGTGTGTGTGTGTGTGTGTGAGAGAGAGAGAGAGAGAGAGAGAGAGAGAGGCAGGACTACTTAGAGGTTTATAAACTCTTCGTCTAAAATCATTCAAGATCATTGGAAGATCATTTCTACAGTGAGACTCCCTCATTTGCAAGCTTTGTATTGATTTCAGCAGATTCGGAAGGGCTTCTGTTTTCTCTGAACGTTAGCTCACATCTTTGGAAATAGCTGCAGATAGTTCTGAAGTTACCTTGTCTTTCCAAAAACAAAATACAGCAAAACACAAATTGGAAGGCAGTATTTGGACAGCGTAGCTAACGATAGAACCCAGGAGCTGTTGATGCTTTATGACATATATAGAAGAAGACAGCAAGGCCCAGGGAGGTGGAAAATTCTTGTTCCATATTTTTTCCCTATATCGTATTTGTACTTTAAATTTTTTCTTACAGTTTTTTATCAAATAAAGGAAGGAAGTAGCTTAGGGTAACAATAGTCTAAAACAATGTATGCTATTTTCAAAGTATCTGGAAAAGGAGAGTTTGAAGATTCTCCAACATAGAGAAATGATAAAATTTTGAGGACCTGGAATTACTAATTACTCTGAATTGATAGTTGCACATATGTAAATGCATATCGAATTACCACAGGCTATCCCATAAATATATATAATTATGATGTGATAATTAACATAAGTAAGTAAAAACATCTACTGAAAGTTAAAAGAAATAGCCTGTTCTGTCTGGTTCATTTAGTGATTTGCTTAGACTGAATTTTGAAATTCAGATGTTTCTACTTCTATTTCTATAGCTTTTGCAGGATTTTGGGACATGCTTAGAAAAGTACATGGAGCCAGCTTGTGTGTGGGGGATGGGGAGAAGGGGAGAGCCTGGGGAAAGTGTTAGGGACTTTCACCTGGTGAACTAAGTCTATAACATGTTCAGGAAGTAATCATATTAAACCTGGCACAGGCAGTTTTGAGGAAGGACACATCAAGCCTGAGCTCCTAGAAATAGCTTCCTTCCATACTCGTATTGAGGGAAGAAAAAGGCCCTTGACAAGGATCTTTGGTGCAAGTTTAGTTTATCAGGTGGCAGTCACCAGTCCATTTATTTTGTTTCTGCTTTATTTGATGAATTATTCATAGTGTACAAACCCTAATCTTTAAAGAAAGCTCAAAGAAAAACAAGCCATGCCTTGTTGGAGGACTTGCATTTCCTATTTTCTCCTGCAACATGGGGTAGTGATTTGTAAAGTCCCTGTCTGCACCCAGGCTGTAGGAGTCTGGTGTATTTTAAAAGAAGAATCCATATATTTTGGAGGCTGGAAAATAGTGTCTCTCTTTTCAAAATCTGTCTGGCAAATCCTGTTCAGGTCTTAAAAAGCAGAACAAGAAAAGCTTAAAGTCTGCCTCTGTTTAAATGTAATTCATCTGATGGTACAGCCCTCTATTTTTGATGACTCTGTGGGTCAGGTAATGGTCCCTACAGCAGGTGAGAGTATCTTTCTATTCCCCTTGGAATGTTCCAGTCCAGTGTAACTGGGCCTCCTGTGCCTTCTAAGCAGATTGACAGGAGCCTATAGCAGATTTAAAAGCCATCCCATCGTCCCATCGCTCCATCCTGACCTAGATTGCAGCATGAAGGCTAATGATTCATTTGCAATGCTTATGGTGGGCAGCGACTGCAGGCCTCCCCTCCCCCCCCCAACTCCTAAAGAAACCCCCATTCCCCTTTTCATCCAGTGGTACCACAAATAAATATTTTTGTTCAATTGTTACATAGGGCATGAGGCTATTTTCTAATGAATTATCTGCCTTGGGAGAGGAACCAAAACCAGTGCTTCAGGCAATTTTTAGCATGTGTCAGATTGTGTTTGCATTGGAGAAACGGTATTTTTTCTTTTCTTTTTTTTTTTGGTAAGCAATCTCTTGTTTTTCTTTTCGTCTTTGTGCAGAGTTATAAAATTCAGCATACTTTAGGGTGAGAAAAACCTTGCTTGTGTTTAAGAGTCTAATGGGAACATGAAACTGTTCGTATGCACAAAAGGGCAGACGGGAGGTAGGGGATCTCATGATCATATTCATGTGCCAGATATTGTTTTAATATGAACCGGACAAGGCCTTCACTGAATTTCATTTAGAGGCAGCCACCATGCACGATAAATTATAAAATCAGTGCATTACCCATGGAAAAAGAAAATGCCTCTGACTGATAACGAGGGGCCAATTGGTGTGTTCATTAAATATACAGATTTGAAGCAGAATTAGTAGAAATGACGGGAATGGAAATCTTGTCAATCATAAGTGAGACAGCTGACAAGTTCGAAGGAAAAAAAAAAAAAGCCTGCCTCAGATGTGATTCATTTCTTGTAGGATTGTGTCTGAGGATGATTTAAATAAATTTGGACATTAGGTAGTGACAAGAAGAAAATGAAAAATAAATCCAATGGGCAAAAAGACTGTTAGGCCTCTGGGATTTTGTGTGTGTGTGTGTGTGTGTGTGTGTGTGTGTGTGAGAGAGAGAGAGAGAGAGAGAGAGAGAGAGAGGGAGAGACGGAAATTAAAAAGGGAACAGGGAAAAAGGGAGAAGGAGGGGGTCGTTTGGAGGATAGCTTGTTTATAATGAATGAATGAATAGTTGAAATCTAGAATATTTATTTCCCTGTAGCCAGCACTCAGGAGACACTTCACCATTGTTCATAAAATAAAATCAGTGTCCCCTCTGTGTTTGGCAGCTTCAAACAGATCATCTGCATATATAACATTGCCGGGGAGGCCGAAGGATTGTTGAGAAAAGTACAGGGTAGGGAAGGTGGGGGGCTCGCTCACAGTCTTGAATTGCAAAGTGCAGTGAACGGGCATTTCCAAATACTACATAAAACAAAGGGGGCCTGCACAGCGCCTCCCAGTCAGGCACAGCTATTTGGGGGCTTTTCCTTACCCAGCCGAGGGTCTCACAGCCACGGGAGCCCATTTTACAAAGAGGAGACATTGCAGAGTGCTTTAAATGACTTGGTCATGTGTGAGAACTGGGACTGGAATGCAGGTCGGTCAGCCAGCCCCAAAGATTCTGCTTTTTCCATCACAACACTGTTCTACAGCCTTCTAGAACAAACACGAGTGCTTTCATATAATGGGAAGCTGTTATTAAAAAAACAAAACCAGAAAAAACAAACAAACAAAAAACCCCCAAACTCCTAAACAAAACAGCATCTGTCCTGCTGCGTGCAGGGTGAGGTGACACAGATGAGAAATGTCACTTAAGGCCATTTTTTCCTCTGCTAAACTGTGTTGTACACTATGCAAATAGGATTGCAAAGGTAGATTGTTATCAACCCTTTAGTGCTAGTTATGCTTCAGAGATGATGCTCAGGGCAATCAACATAAACCACATATACTGTATCCTAAATAATAAAAATGTTGGTGTGCCTCATTCTGCCATCGTCCCTACGACCCAGGAAGCCGATCACGATGATATATGGCGACAATAACGCTGTGCATTTAAACCGCATCTTAAGGACAGTAGCTGTGTGTCACTACCTGGGGTAGGGGAGGGGACGGGTGTCAGAGAATTTAGCAATCCTTTCAAGGGCAGAGTTCCCCTAGGGAAATTCTGGGAGTGGCAGGCTGTCAATCAAGGTACATATTTCCTTCTGGGTGAACTCCTGGGTCAGGCTACCCTAAGACAGGCCTGGGGTTCCCCTGTTTGGCAGACACAACCCTCATGTTTCGGTGCCTGGTCTGATACCCAAGCTGGTACCATATAGTACAAAATGAAAGGAAGGATAAAAAGAGGGGCGTGGGAATAAAGAAAAAAGTGAGGGGTGGGGTAGGGAAAGATGGGGGAGGCTGCACAAGCCTGACAACCTTGGATCCCAGAAGCCATGGTAGAGAGAGAGAACAGACTCCTGAAAGTTGTCCTCTGACCCCACCCTGCACACACACTGACATAACTATTAATAACAAATAGAATTTTTTTAAAAAAATATGATTTGTTTCTCTGTTTAACAAATATTTTTATTTTCACCGTTTTGGTGCCGGGACTGAATTTAGGGCCCCAGGCTAAGCGCACACTCTATCACTGAGCCCCACTCTCAGCCCCCGTATTAAGATTTAAATTATTCACTGCCCGGAACAAGGACCATGGCAGTTAATTAATTTCTTTGCCTACAATAAATCAGCAATCACAATCTTACCAAGATCCTTCCCTGTCCAATAAAGAAGTCTGAATAACCCTCACGTGGCCTTGTGGTGTGGGACATCTGGACAGGAGCTAGGAGCCTGGGTTCAAGCTCTAGGTTTGGCTGTGGCTTTGGGTCAGTCATTTCCCCTCTCAGAGGCTACAGATAAACAGGGGCGGGTACTCTGACCTGTTCTTCTCTGTTCCCCCTCTGTGAGGCTCTGGAGCCCTCACCAAGATTGCTTGCTGTTCAAGATCTCATCTCAGCACCTGGCACCTTCTGTTGTTAGTGCTCTTAAAGCAGTGGTTCTCAACCTGTGGGTCAAGACCCCTTTGGGAATCAAACAACCCTTTCACAGGGGTCATCAATGACCATCTGCGTATCAGATATTGACATTACGATTCCTAACAGTAGCAAGATTACAGTTATGAAGTGGCAATGAAGATAATTTTATGGCTGTGGGTCGCCACAACATGAGGAACTGTATTAAAGAGTCGCAGCATTAGGAGGGTTGAGAACTGCTGTCTTAAAGGAATCTTTAAAAGGCTTCAACATCTGGGAACACCTTGGGAACTCTTCAGCAGGTGAGTGAGGGATGCTGGGGGGAGAGAGGGGACACACTGATGGAAAGATGCTGGCTTGGCCTGGGCCCTTGTCTTCTGCCCCCATGCCTGGTGGCCCTATCGAACAGCCACAGGGCCTTGGAGCTGAGACATTCCAGTTCCATCCAGTTTTCCATGTGAACCATGGGGGTGATGGTCAGACCAAGCAGTTTACTGAGTAATAAACAGTGAATTCTTCGTCCCTTTCCTGTATTCTCTTTAAAGGTTGAACCAGGGGCCAGAGGGATGGCTCAGTGGGTAAAGGTACTGCTGCCAGGCATGACTACCCAAATTCAGCCCTTAGGGTCCACATGTGTGTGCTGGGGTGCATATGTGCAACTGCACACACATACAGATAAAATAAGAAGAAACCAGTATATAAAAAAGACGAAACAAAGATGTTCCCTGAGGTCACAGCTTCTGTCACACCGCACTCTTCCAAGAGAGCCAGCAAGTGAACTTAGTCCTCAGGCTGCATTGTGTGGTCCCTGTCTCTGGTTTCTCCAGCAGAAGTAGAGTCTGAGGAAAGAACACTGCATGCCGTTACTCTTAGGAGGCTCTGGGACTGAACAAGCACCACAAAGTGCACAGGGAGATGCAGCTGCACAGCAGTCAATGCCCTGAATTTGGGGGAACAGGAGTTGAATCCTGGGGGTTTGAGAAACTCTGAAGATCTGGAGTTCGGCGAGGTGGGAGAGAGTGGCCCCCGGCTGACTGCGGTCTTAGAACTGTTACATGCAAGGTGCTCACGGACTAGGGAGGGCTTGAGGCTCTAATGAGCCATGTATCTTCCTTGCCGCGGCTGTTGGATAAGTGGCTGAAGTCGAGGTCCAGAGGGCTGCCTGATTGCGTGGGGAAGCCAGAGTAGGGGCTAGCTGAGGAGAGGTGGGAAATCTGATGTTGTTTTAAAGAAATATTTAATTTTATTATTTTGTGTGTATGTTTGCCTGAAGTGTACCGTGCACATGCAGTGCCCTCCAGGCCAGCTGAGGAGAAGGCGGGGATGGGGAGACCTGATTTAAAAAAATTTACATTATTATTTTGTGTGTATGCATGTTTGCCTGTATGTATGTAAGTGCACCATGTGTATGCAGTGCCCTTCGGGCCAGAATAGAGCATTGAGTCCCCTGGAACTGGAGTTACAGATGGTTGTGAGCCACCACATGGGTGCTGGGAATCAAACCTGGGTCCGCTGCAAGAGCAGCCAGTTCTCTTAACCACTGAGCTATTCCTTCAGCACCCCTCCCCCCCTTTAAAATTAATTTTATTATATTCTGAGGGTTCTCATTCACTTGCTTTCTCATTGGTCCGCAGCCTCACTCTGTTAGAACCCCAGAGTTTCAAAGGCCCCTTTTAGGTGGATAGTACTTATACCCTCGTGAGAGAGTTGTTAGGATAAAATGTTAAAATATAAAATATGTTTATAGCAAGTGATCACCAAATGCTAGCGAGAAGGAAGATATTTATATCTAGGAAGGAAAAAAAGGAAAAGAGAAAAGGAAAGTAAAGGATGGAAGGAAGGACCCGAAGAGGGTGGGGTGTAGATCAGCGGCAGAGTGCTTGACTAGCATGCCTGATGCCCCTGGTTCAGTGCCACGAAGGAAGGAAGGAAGGCTAGAGAAGGAGGGGCTGCCAAGCCCTGCCAGGGTGTCCTTGCTTTGTCCTGGATGAAGGCCGGAGTACTTTCCCAATATTCTGGGGGTGACTGGCAGTAAAGGGCGATAACTGGAACAACATCTTCAAGGATCTAAATCATTCTTTCTTTGGGAGACTCAAGCTTCAAATCTAGGCCTGTTTTTTTCAATGAAAAGACATTCTGCACAAAATTCGCTGCTGGGGCAGTAGGTCAGCATGGCCAGGGCAAAACCCTGCAGAAGCCGGCTGTGGTGGTGAATTTTGGGTGGAGGCCTGGGAGAGACAAAGCCATTTAATGCTTATCAGATATGATGAAGTGTCACAGACTAAGGGAAAGGCTTAGTTTTTGGTTGTGGGCCTAGCCTTTAACAGCTGAGCCATCTCTCCAGCCCAGAAAGGCCTAGTTTTTCTTTTTTTTTTTAAACATGTTATAAGGGATACATGAAGAACATGCTCGTGGAGATCCTTCATTGAGAAAAAGCAAGAAAAACAATCTCCTGGAAACGAATCCCTGAAATCTATGGGCAAGTTTTAAGAGTGCTCTTTTCATTGTATCGTAAAGCTCAAAGGAGAGAGATCTAGCTGGGGTCAGAATAAAATCTATCTACGGGTTGTTTGTGGGAAGCACATAAAAAACATGAAATGCAAAGAGAATGGGAGATGGGAAAAGAATGGCAGCTAAATTTTAACCAAACAAAAACTGGCAATGCTTGTTCGTGTCAGAAAAAAGCAGCATGAAAGACTAAAAGTGTTGATGAAGACGGGCTACGTGTACTGACCGGGGTGGGGGTGGGGGACAACTGGGTCGGATGATGGTTCTAAACTTGTGTGCTCCTAGAAACTGAGCTTCAAAATACAAAAGCAGAAAACCAAACCCAAAAGAAACAACATCAACCAAGAGAAGTAACTTCTACAGAGAAAACTGGGACCACAGAGATTTTGTATTTCCTTTTCTTGGCCATCGATTAAAAAAGCCAACAGCTTAGAAAGGCTATGCAATCTTGGCACAATGGGACAATGTGGCAACCTCACCTTAAGGCCGGGGACATAGCTTAGTTATATAGTGCTTGTCTAGCATGCATGAGCTCTTAGGCTCAATATCTAAAGTTTGAGGTCAGACTGGGCTACATGAGACTCTCTCTCTCTCTCTCTCTCTCTCTCTCTCTCTCTCTCTCTCCGCCCCCTCTCTCTCTTACCTCTCTCTCTCTCACACACACTTTGTTGTAACACATAGGTTTAGAAACCCTAATATTCATTATTAGAAGAATCCCATACCTGGGACATTTTCTATAAAACCTCGATCATGTTCTAGCTACAAAAGAAGTCTCAGACAAATGTCAAGATATAATGTTATACACACCTAATTAGTTGAGAACAGATATAATTTAGTCAGACCCATTAGCTCCATTTTTGAGCTCTGTCTGTTGGTAGTAATAGATGAGACATGTTTAGGGCTGGTCATTTTTGGCCTGCCTGCCTCCCCCCTTCCTCCCTCCCCCCTTTTCTCTTTTCTCCCTCTCTCCATTCTTTACCCATTTCCTATCTTTGAGACAAATCTCAGGTAGCTCAGGCTAGCCTCAACATACAGCCAAGGATGACCTTGGATTTCTGATTCTCCTGCCTCCACCTCTTGAGTGCTGAAATTTCAGGCATGTGCCTCTATGTTTAGTTTTATGTAGTGTTGGGGGGTTGAATCTAGGGCTTCCTGAGTGCTAGACAAATACTTTACCAACTGAGCTATGTCCCTGATCCTACTTTTTTTTTCTTTTATTGTGGTAAAATATATGTAACATGAATTTAACATTTTAGCTTTTTATTTTGTTTTATTCCGAGACAGTCTCACTCTGCAGTCCAGGCTGGCCTGAAACTCACTATGTAGCCCAGGCTGGCTTTGAACCTGTGGCACCCCTCCCTCCTACTTCAGCCTTCCAAACGAGCCTCCACACTCATCCCCATTTAAAACTGCGGCATTAAATACATCCCCGAATGCCACCCAACCACCAGCTCCACCCATTTCCAGAAGTTTTCATCATCTCAAACAGGAACGCTGTTCCCACTATGTTTCAACCATGCCATTTTGGATAAATCGCCAGTTTCTTCATCTGTAAGTTGGGCTAATCACATTATCCACTGAATAGGATTATTGTCAGGGTCAGATGACGTCATGCACGAAGGCTGCTTAGCATTGTGCCTGGCACTGTGGCTTACTGAGCACACACTCAGTGCTACTCTAGAAAAGAGCAAGAGGGAAGAACGCAGACCTCTTAGTGTGGGGAGAGGGCACAGAGAAAATCTCGTGGCTGTAAGCCATAGGAAGCAATGACTGAAGATGCTTGGTGGGATGGACAGGTGGCACAGGCTCAACAGGAACGATTACTGTCGGCAAATAGCATCTTCTCCAGGTTTGGAGAAACTCCCTCTCAGCATCAGCAGTACATCTGGCATGCCACGGGGACACAAGACATGCTTGAATAAGGAAGGAGTGAAATCACACACGAACATTTCAGTGCTCAGAGGGAGGAGAGAAATCATTTAGTCTCAGTCATCAGTTTGTCAATGAGAAAAGATGGAGGCACCAGGAAGGCAAGTAACTTATCTGGCTCCCACAGCTACTAGACACCCGGGTGATAGACGAAGCCAAGTTTCTGAAATATATCTCATCATGTTAACTTGAAACAACCCGGAAAAACATAAGGCAGACTGGAGGACATCCCCCTCGCCCCCATGGTACATGCAATGGCTAATTGAGAGTCAAAGTTTCAAGTGTTCTGCTTCATTTGCACATCTGAACCACAATGCTGCAGATAATTGCTTTTTACTAAGGAGCGAACATTCTTTCCCATTTTAAAAGCAAGATCATACTGGTTGAGGGAATCGTAGAAAATGTTTTTAAAAACTATGATTCTTAAGGAAAATAGGAACTTGAAAAAGGCTTAAATGGCTCGCTCTTCTTAACCTCACCCAGCCTCAGCCTTCCTGACCTGTCAGGTATGGATAATAGGGCAGTAAAGGCCTCGGAATACTGTGCTGAGCATTGAGACACAGGATGTGAGCACTGAGGTTGGCCAGTGTATCACAGTCAGCATATGAGAGATCCCTGGCATGATCATAAGATAAAATAAAACAGAAACCTGCATCTGATATATGGATGGCATTCAGCAGCTATGCATTCAGTGGACTTAGCTGGGGAAGCTGTTGATATGGCAAGCTCTCAGGCCCTAGCTACCGCTCCTGGTTGGGAAGATTCCCAGGTGCTGGAAGTACTTGGTGTTGTGACCCAGAGGATGACCTCAAGGGAGGAGGTGACCATAAGGGCTGGGTGATTTGTGGCCGACATGGGCTGTTGTTTTGCTGCTGTGCCCCAAGTTGCAGTTAGTCCAAAATAGTTTCCTATGTTCACTGCAAACAGGGAGATGTGTCCCAGTAACATTCACATCGTGGCTGTAGCCCTGAGTCTCATGCCCAGGAGGATGAGTCATTTGGCCCAGGGGCAGCTCTTATATCCCCATGTAGAATATAAAAATCTTGTGTTGGGGATCAGGATCCTAGGTTCTAGACCTGGCCCTTAGTAGCTCAGGAATTTTAGGGTCGCCTCTCTCTGAACCTCAGAACACACGACTGCCCTGACTCTCTTGCTGAAAAGCACTGTGTTCTATTTACTTCTTGCATTCACAGATATTTCTGCACCATGAAAATTTAAATGCCCATCCATGTGCTCCATCACACACACACACACACACACACACACACACACACACACACACACACACACACACCTCTCCCCTCCGTTAGATCCCAGAGTCTTTACTTGATTGATGCCCTAGTGAATAGAATGCTACTTACCGCCTTCAAAGTGACATAGCCCAGCAGCCTCTGGACTACATCCTCATCCTCCTTGTGACTTGGTGCTTCTGTCGCCAAAGAGGTAGAAATGGTGCAATCTGAATCCCACCCCCTGCAGTCTGTGCTGTGGCTGCTGCTGTGGCTGCTGCTACAGCCGCCTCTGCCTTTTCTAGCAGGGATGCAGCATCTGCACAGAAACGCTGAGCACAGCACATTTCTGAGCTGGGGGAGGCAGACTGGATCACTGCAGAGTGAAATAGGCTTCCATTCTTCCAGTGGCTAGTTCTTCCCATTATATATTAGTGTGTGTGTGTGTGTGTGTGTGTGTGTGTGGGGTTAAATTTATTTTTAAACACTGTAACCTGCAAAGTCACAGATTTGAGATGCCTTAGCTTTTGCCAGGATCAGACCCCTTTTGTGCAGCCAGAGTTAACTAGCTGGGATTGGGGGGCTTGCTACCCATTTCAGACCTGTTTGTTGGTGGCGATGGTGACCTCATGTTTAGAAAGTCCTTTGGCTGGTGCCTGGCTTTTTTCTTCAGGGGTGATGTTTCTGCTCCTAAGATCCAGGCCACTTCATTTAGCCTGATGGGGTGAGTGCTGCTTTGGGGCAGGCTTTCCTGACATAATCTTCTGGGAATAGAATGGGAGCAGAGCTCATAGCTCAGTTTCGATCGGGCTGGACTTTGCCTTTCAGTCTCCAGATGTCTTCCTGAATTGCTCACTCAAGTTTCATAGCTGGCTGGCCCTCACTGTATACATCCTGCAGCTTATAGCCATTGGGCACCTTTGCCTTCCTGGGTTTTCATTTCCTTTTCTAAAAAATAGTACCACAGGGGATCATGAAGACTCATGTGGCTTATGACAACAGCTTGTCTTCCCTCAACTTGTGTGTGTGTGGAGGGGGGCCTGAAATTGTTGTCAGGTGGCTTCCTCAATTTCTTTCTGCTTTATCAAAAAGGCAGTATCTCTCCCTAAACCTGAAGCTTGCAAATTCCAGGTAGTTTAGCCAGGAAGCCTCCCACCATGATCCCCTGTACTGCAGTTACAGGAGGCTGCTACTCCTACCCAACTCTTATGTGGGTCTGGGGATCTGAACTGTGGTTCTCACATTTGCATGGCAAACACCTTATTCACCAAGCCATCTGCACAGCCTCATTGCTTGCCTTTTTGACTATTGGCTTCGTCAGGAATAATCCGAGTGTGCATCCCCAATGCATATGCACTTATATAAATCATATGATGCACGCACACTATCAGCTAGTATCTCAAGTCATAACAAACAGTTCAAGGGTTGGAGAGATGACTCAGTGGTTTAGAGCACTTGTTATTTCAGAGGATCCAGATTCAGCTCCCAGCACCCACATGGTGACTCACAAACACCCAGAACCCAGGGGATCATACTCCCTCTTCTGACTGTCAGGGCACCAGGCACACACGGTACACATGCATACATGCAGTCAAAGTACTCATACACATAAAGTAAATCTAAAAAATAGTTTTAAAACATACATTTAAGGTGAAGTTTGTCTTGTGTGTGTTTGTGTGTATATATGTGTGTGTCTGTGTTCATGTGTGCATGTGTGTGTGCTTGTGTGTGCATGTGATTCTGGAGGCCAGAGTACAGTTTTGGCTGTCATTCTTCAGGGATGACCATCTTATTTTTTTGGGACGGAGTCTCTCACTGGCCTGGAACTCATTGATTTGGTAAGTTGGCTGGGTAATGAACCTCAAGGGTTCCTCCTATCTCTACCTTTTTAAGCGTTAGGATTACAAGCCTGTGCCGCTGCATTCAGCTTTTCTACACCAAACACACACACACACACACACACACACACACACACACACACACACACACACACAATTAAAAATACATGAAAAAGTTTTAAAAAGAAATAGTCATGGACATGTGTCTGAATATGATCAAATAAAATCTAGTATC
The DNA here is from genome assembly GCA_026225945.1 of Cricetomys ansorgei. NCBI lineage: Eukaryota > Metazoa > Chordata > Mammalia > Rodentia > Nesomyidae > Cricetomys > Cricetomys ansorgei. The sequence goes on along the minus strand of JAMJFZ010001657.1, from coordinate 1,903,261 downwards.
TTGTGTGCTAATTGACACTAGAAAAGATGGAGGAGGAGGGAAGAAAATGCTTTAACTACAAGGGACTCTGGCATCCCTTTAGAGAAGCCGAGCCGTTGTTATTATTCGTGTGTATGTATGTGTGGGTGCATGTATGTGTACACTATGTGTATGTATGTGGAGGCCATAGGGCAGCTCAGCTGTTGTTCTTCAAGTGCTATTCACTTTTTGTTTTTTTGAGATGAGATCTCTCATTGGCCTAGAATTCACCAAGTAGTCAAGGCTAGCTGATCAGTGTTGTATACTGTTTCCTGTGAGATCAAAATATTCCATCCTGTAGTGAATAAGCAAGTAAGATAAACAACTCAAAATAGCTTCAGGAAGTCCCTGAAACTGAGCAGATTCACTAGGACCAACTCTCCCAGAGTAAGTATTTAAGGGGATGAGAGTCACTCAGTCACTTTCTTCCAAGCTAAGTTGCAGAGAAGACTCTGAGACCAGACCAGCTGCCTGGAAGAATCAGAAACTAACTGAGCTGCCTGAAAGACGTTTAGACCAGAGTCGCTTACCAGAGTCACTTGGAAAGGACACTCTCCAACATGTTGAGCTGCCTATGGGCTGTGCACTGTGCCCCAGGTTCCTAGCCTTTATGAACCATATGTAACCCCTGTTGGAGTAGGTTTTGGTGATGCTGCTGTCTTTGAGTCATTTCTGCTCCAGTAAGTAATCCCTCACCCAAAACTCCTGTGAGTAATCCCAATAAAACTCACTGGGTCACAAAGTTGGACTTTGGTGGTACCCATACTTCGGTCTGTCATGAGATCCCTCTCTGGGGTGAATAGATGTATGTGTTTTGTCTCCCCCCAAAAAGTCTTTTTACATAACAGCTAGTGAGCCCCAGGGATACATCTGTCTCAGCCTCTCCAGATCTTGGATTACAGTTGTGTGCCACGATACCCATCATTCTAAAATTTTTTATTAATTATTTTTATTTTATGTGCACAAGTGCTTGCCTGAATGTATGAAAATACACCACTTGTGTGCAGTGCCTGCAGAGGTCAGAAGAGGGTATGGATCCTCTGGAACTGGAGTTACAGATGGTTGTGAGCTGCCATGTATGTTCTGGGAACTGAACCTGGGTCCTCTGATAGAACAGCTGGGCTCTTCTTTATCACCGAGTTATCTCTCTAATCCTCCTTTTAAAAACAAACAACAACAGCAATGAACATGGGTTCTGGCAATTGACCTCAGTCCTCACACTTGCAAGGCAAGTGACAAAAGATTTTTACTGAGTGTACTGTCTCTCCCAGGCCTCCATTCAATTATTGATAGTAAGGAACACACTGACCTGAAAATCAGGTGATCTGAATTCCAGTTCTGTTTCTTCAAGGGACTCATTTGCTCTCTTTGAACTTCATTTCTCCTGGGCATCCTTTTATCTATAAAATGAAGATGGGAGATCAGGTCACTTGAAAGGTCTCATCCAACTTAGCAATCTGTTGTGATCCCTGTTAGGAAAATTTCTCTGTTAATGAAGGTCTAGTGGCACCCGGTGGCAGTTGTGTTTGTTGAAAATTTCCACCCAAGTGAAAAATTTGGAATGTGACCCCTCCATTGTGACCTCTCCCTTGCTTCTTCTAATCCTGTCTCTCTTCCCTTCTGTCCACACCACCTGTCCTCCATTTTTCCTTGCTGCGGTTCATCCGCCAGCCAGAGAGCAGGTCCAGAAGACCTCAGTGTTCTTTGAGCTCAGCTGCTTCTGTATGCTTCCAGCTGAAATCCCATCTGGAGGCAATGTGTTGGGCCAACTCCTCCTGTGAAAGCCATCTTTTCCCTTTGTACCTCTCAGCCCCGCACCCCAGGGGTGGCTTGGACAGAATTGCTTCCTGAGGTCAAACTTGGTGTATATATATATATATGTATATATTTTTTTCCCCAAGGCAGATCTCTTTTGGAATCTAAACACCCTGGATACCTGTCTCCAGGGACATGATTCCCTGTGTGGCATTGATCGCCTGCCAGGAGGCCCCAGCCTGTCCTCATGGCTCTTCCATCCGAGTGCAGGCATTGCAGGAGACAGTCAGAAAATGCTTCCCTTTCATTTAACTGATTTGCATTTGTAGAATGCATTTTTGTGTGTCCTCATTTTGTGTGTCTGTGAAGAAACTAAGCTTGATATGCTTATTATTCTCATTATAGGATAAGGAAAGTGAAGTTAAAGGTGATTATTCTAAGAACACACTGCATCCATTTCTTCATTCCTCTCTGTACTAGAATACTGGATAGAAGCAACTTCCTTCCCGTCATGTAAGAAGGGTCTGTTTTGACTTACAGTTTCAGGTGATATGCTCCTGCATGGCAGGACTAGCATGGGTTGGGGAGGAGGATCACAACGGTGGGAGCCTGCTCTTGTTTTGGTGGATCAGGAAGCAGAGAGCCAGGCCAGGACCAGAGGTGGCTATCTGCTCTACCCGACATCAGCTTCTGATACCTAGGCCACAGTCCTAAAGATTCCACCCCCACTGACTGGGGGGATCAAGTGTTCATACACATGAACCTGTGGGGGCCATTTCATATGCAAATGTCTATGATACACAATAGAGGCAGAGCGTGGTCTTCTCAAAACCTTTGCTTTTGGCTGGGACTACAGCTTATGGGTGCTGGTTTAGGGTGTGCATGCTTTGTGTGGGTCAAGCCTCAACACCTCAAAACAAAAGCAACAAACACATGAAAATAACCTGAACTTTTAAAAAATTATTTTTAGTATTATTTTTTGATATAGGGTTTCTCTGTTGTAACTCCGACTGGCGTGGAACTCACTCTGTAGACCAGGCTGGCCTTGAACTCAGAGGTCCACCTGCCTCTGCCTCCCGAGTACTGGGATTAAAGGCATGTGTCACCACTACTTGGCATAACCTGAACTTTTAATTTTCCTTTTTGTTAGCCTGCCAAACTTCTTTTCAAGATCCACCCCTATGTCCTCGAGACAGACTCCAGGCTCCCAGGAAACTAGCTGGAGTCGTAGCATGTAGATGGTCAGTTTGCAAAGCACTACCCATGTCCCAAACTAGATAAGGGATATTTTCAGACTAGGATCTACGTCTTGATAATCCTTGTATTTCATTCTAATTCAGGTCATTTCATCTTCGCTTATAATGTAAGTGTATTTTCATTTTTATAATTCCTATGTCACTGTGCAATGATGATAGTAACCAGTCCTGTCATGTGTAGGACAATAGGAAGTTGCCCATAAGTGTGATGTTACAAACCTTTAGAAACCTTCTTTCCCTTGTCTCAAATGGCAGCATTTCCTGCAGCTCCCTGAAGTATACTTCATAATACTTCATAAAAGCATTCTCCTAGATTTTCTTCTAAGAGTGGTCCTGGATACTTAACTGTTTAAGAGGCTTTGTATCGGAGAGTTGTACTGGAGGCAAGGGGTCTGAGGAGCCACTGGGAGGAAAAGAAGACATAGAAAGCGGGTCTTTGGGAAGTAAACAGTCAGTCATCTGGCATGGTAGTTTGGCTGATACAGTTCTTTTTTTTTTGGTAGGTTTTTATGTGTGTGTGTGTGTGTGTGTGTGTGTGTACACTTGTGTGGGCCACAGTGCCTGTGTAGAAGTCAGAGGACAGCTTGGGGAAATTGGTTCTCTCCTCTCACCATGTGTTTTCTGGAAATGAAACCCGGGGTGTCAGGCTTGGCAGCAGGTGCCATCACCCACTGAGCAACCTCAGGGGCCCTGATACAATCCTTGAAGCTTCAAAAATCTCCTTCCTGTGTCTTTGAGAGCTGAGTTAAGTGGCAGTGGAAGAGGAACGAGAGGAGATTTAAGGGAATTTGCCCCAGTTCTGAAAGACAGCAGTCAGGTTCCAAGCTGAGGATTGCTCTGACTCCAAAGCTAATTTGGAAGTGGGGCATGGAGTAGCTTGGGAATGTCCTTGCTGCGTCTGCCTGTTCCAGGCGCCAAGCTGTGCCACTTCAGCACCGAAGACAGCACCCGGGAGGCTGCCTGTCGCTGTTTACACTGGGGAGTCCTGAATCTTTGAGTCCGTGTCCTTGGCAAAGTGTGCTGGAAGACAGGAACACAGTGTTAAGAAAGGCTCAGCACCAGGGTCTCACCCAGACTCCTTTGGGTTTCCCTCTAGTCTTGGAATAAGTATTTTCTTTCTCCAGGCATTTCTGCCCTATTCTATCAGACAGAGAGTAGTTCTTGCAGCTTCTCTGCCCTTTCCCCGCATCTAGCCTATCTCTTTAGGTCTAAGCATACTCTTTCTCCTTATGGAAGCCAGGATCTCCAATTTCCATACAAAGACTGGCTAGGCAGCCTTGGCTCCTAAGGCAAATATGGGTGGACATAAAAGTATGAGTGGCAGAGAGTTAGACTCTTGAAAGAACCTGGACCATTGGGCAGGAATGTTATTGGCAAGATGTCTTGGCTCAGTGGGATGCTCCCACTCACTAGTAGGAATTCAGGATTCAATTAAGTGAAGGTGGAAGATATCTCTAAGACTCTCCAGACACTCAAGGATGACCCAGATAACACAGTAAAGACAGATTGACAGTGTGCATCCGTGGAAGGCCATCGTGGGTATAGTTCTAATTCTCCATCAACCTTGTCATCCTATGCAGGTCACTTAACTTCTTCAAGTCTGAGGGGTCTGTATGCTACATAGAAATGGACACACAAGAAATTATCCTAACAAGAGCAGGATGTGATAATTAAAGCCAGATCCTACAAAGTCTTTGATGGAAAGGAATCAGCATTTCTGTTTCCCCTGTCACTGTGGAGTGTCAAGTCTCTGCCTGTCATGGATGATGTAGATAGTGGTACCAGGCCAATTGTTGCTTGTGAATGAGGCCATAGTCCTCTTTGCATATGGAAAAAACTCTTTTCTTCTTCCACTAATTTAATAATCTAGGAATACTCACAGTGACACTCTTGGTTTACCAGATAGCCATAGTGCTGTGGGAAACAGCCAGTGACCCCACACCCTTCCACACCAGCTGGACATCTCAGACAGTTGTGGAAGTCTGTGGAGCTGTGTGAGGGATCTCCACTCATCTTCCAGTTACCTTAGCCCCTTTCACTCACCATCACCACATATTTTGGATGAAGGGATCTCCCTTCGGAGCTCCTAGGAAAGATGGCTTTGTTTAGTCCCCAAGGGGTGGGGAGAAGAGTCTTAGCATAGCTTGTCTACAATGTTCACACAGACAGTTCTCCCTGTCCTTATTGTGTCCTATCCAGCCTTGTAATAGTCACTCCATTTTCCCTTCTTTCCTGATGGGACCTCAGTTTTGTTCCTGTGTCTCCTACTCCCACACATCCATATGCCTCTGGAACCTGACTTCACCTTCAGTTCCGAGTGGCACAGCCTTTCCCCTTTTCTGGTGTCAGTGCCAAGAGGTATCTGGGAAGGACTGAGAGATGGGGAAGGGTCTGAATAAGAGGCCGAGAATTCCTGGTGCTAGCCTGACTCAACACTGAAGACACAGGGGAGGGAGGTGAAAGAAGTCGGGGTTGTCTGTGACTCTGTCAAGACACAGTGTGAACCTGTGAACCTGTCAGAGGTTTCTTACTTTATTTATTTTTTAAAATGTTAATTAATTAATTAATTAATTAATCAATTTTTGGTTCTCTGAAACAAGGTTTCCCTGTTGCAATTCTGGCTGTCCTGGAACTTACTCTATAGACCAGGCTGGCCTCGAACTCACAGGGATTGGCCTGCCTCTGCCTCCTGAGTACTAGGATTAAAGGTGTGAGCCACCACTGCCCAGCTTACTTTTATTTTTTATGTGTTTGAGTGTTTTGCCTGCATGTATATCTGTGTACCTGATACCTGTGGATGCCAGAAAAGAGCATCGGATCTCCTGGAATTGGAGTTACAGATAATGGTAAGCTACCTAGGTGCTGGTATCTGAACCCCAGTACTCTGCCATGGCAGCTAGAGCTTTTCCATCTTCCCAGTCCCTGAGAGAAGTTTCTGTTACCTTCAGTAAAAAGTATTCTAATAAACTCCATTCCACTCAGGAGATGGGTGTTCATCGTTTGTCAAATATATAGTGCAAGCTTGAATTGTTACACGACTCGTATGCAGTGCCCTAATAACCTATTAAGTCTCTGAGCCCAGGAGCATATCTATTCATTCCTGCCATTCTCAGCCGCGTATGTGAGGTCTCATTAGGTGGTGATAGTTAAAAGGCAACATCTGTCAATTTGACACTTTATACACTAGACATGCAAAATCATCATTAAAAACTTATTTTATTTCTATGTATGTGAGTGGAGATTCCTGTGAAGGCCAGAAGTTGGATCCCCTGGTGGTTATGAGCAGCCAGATGTGGGTGCTGGGAACTGAACCGGAGTCCTCTGTAAGACCAAAATGTGTTCTTAAGTATAAGCCACCTACTCAGCCCCCAGCTTCATTCATCTTTGTTATTTTTGAGGCGGGGTCCCATGGATCCCAGGATAGCCTTGAATTCATTATTAGCTGAGGATGACCTTGAACTCCTGATCCTCCAGCCTCCATTTCTCAAGTGCTGGATCCCAGTCTTATACCACCATGCCCAGCTCAGATTCATCTTAACTGTATTTTCATGGAATTTCTTCTCTGTACCACTAACAGTTGCAAATGGGGACTTCCTGCTTATGTAACTTAGTTTGTCTCGAGAAGAAAGGCATCTTTGAGTTTCCCGGAGCCAAGCTCCTGCAAGGGCCCTTTGTCAGGTAGGAACGCCTTTTCACTGCTTGGAGTCCAGCTTTGGGGCTGAGATTGTACATACCAAAAAGTTTTCTTGGGACTACGGTTATTTACTGTCTCCTTGCAGGCGCAGAGGGGATGGCACGTTCGGCCTTCTCTGCCAGCTGGGACAATATTTTCCTCCTTTTAGCTCAGGAGTATTGTCTGCCTCCCAGGGGTGGTAGAAAGTGGAGGAAGCCATGTTTAGAAGCTGCTTGATCCTTCATGTGCTTAGATGACTGATACACTACTCAATGGATATCAGGGGCAAAAGACAAATGCAGAACCTGAAGGACGAGGGAAGCTGCAGGAGACACCTTCATACTCCTATCAGAGCAAGTGATAAAATCCAGTAAATTGTACTGAAGCTGGTTAGATGGCTCAGTGGGTAGAGGTACCCATATGGTTAAAGAAAGAACTGATCCCCTCAAGTGGCCTTCTGACCCTCACACACATGTTGTATCAAATGCATACCCCCACCAACACATCCACACAAACCCATATAGCCACCCACCCACCTGCACAAAGAAGTAGATATAATCAAAATTTGTTTAAAAAAAAAGTCATATTGAAGGGAGATGGTTCAGTTTGTTAAGTGCTTGCCCTGCAAGCATGAGAACCTACAGGTTTCCAGAAAAAAAAAGTTAGGTGTTGTGGCAAGTGTTTGTAACTCAGCACTGGAAGGCAGAGACAGGGGAATCTATGGGGCTCGCTGGCCAGCCAGCGTAACCTACTTGGTGAGTTCCAGGACAGTGAAGGCCCTGTCACAACAACAGCAACAACAGCAATAATTACAACCACATCAGCAGCAGCAGCAGCAGCAGCAGCAGCAGCAACAGCAGCAGCAACAGCAGCAGCAGCAGCAGCAGCAGCAGCAGCAGCAGCAGCAGCAGCAGCAACAGCAGCAGCAGCAGTAGCAACAGCAGCAGTAGCAGCAGCAGCAGCAGCAGCAGCAGCAGCAACAGCAGCAGTAGCAGCAGCAGCAGCAACAGCAGCAGCAGCAGCAGCAGCAGCAGCAGCAGCAGCAGCAGCAGCAGCAGCAGCAGCAGCAGCAAGCAAGCAGCAGCAGCAGCAGCAGCAGCAGCAGCAGCAGCAGCAGCAGCAGCAGCAGCAACAGGTGGCTGTTGCCCGAAGAATGGCTCTGACGGTGATCATCTGTTCATGAACACATGCTAGAACACACACACACACACACACACACACACACACACACACACACACACACACACACACACACACACCATATTGAACACATCCCAAATACAAGTAATGAGACACTTCGCCTGTCCTCGGATTGGGGGAAGTCCATAGAAAAGCAAAAAAAAAAAAAAAAAAAATCACTTTTAGCTGTAGGACATTAGTTTCTCAGAATCATAGATTATCCATATAGCCAACCTAGAAAAGAAAGGAAATTTGGGGGTGACAACGGATGGAAAGGGCTCAGATCCTGTCTTTGTTATTGACAGTATTAAAAAAATTACCCTAGCAGTAGCAGCTTATTAAAATTATTTATTATTATGATGATGATGGTGATGCAGCTGATGCGTGCGTGTGTGTGTGTGTGTGTGTGTGAGACACATGTGCCACGGTGCACACATGGAGGTCAGAGACAACTCTGTGGATTTGGATCTTTCCTTCTACTTTTATGTGGATTCTAAGGAATTGAACTCAGGTCATCAGGCGTGTGCAGCAAGTGCTTTAGCCACTGAGCCGTCTCTGGCCCGGCAATAATTCTGTTAAATGGCCCTCTCCCATAGCCATTGCCATTCTGTGGTCACAACAGCACTGAGAGGTGTTACCCCATTTGAAATAACAAGACAGGACTAGACTGCCTAAGAGTCGTGTAACATAATGAGAATGTAAGTATCACCACATACAATTCACCCTTTTCTTCCCGGGTTGTCATATTGTCACTGAGTTGGACAAAACCTGCACCCACAGTTGATTGCTGAATATTTCCACGGCCTCTCCTGCTGTAGAACGAGATCCTCTGAGCAAAAAGATAAAAATAAAGCAAGCTGCTCTCTTCATCAGGTCAGCTGTGTCTGCTTGTAAAAGACTGTCACAGAGGGGCTTGTTGAACATTGACATTCCCTCATAGAAAGAGGGGTGCAGAGTGTCATGGGATCCTCACTTGAGATTCTACCCACTGCTCTGAGCCGACTGTATGCAATTCTGCCCAATCTGTCTCTGGGGCTGTGGGAAGCACTGGACTCTAGCGACCAGAGAGTGTAGGCTGGGGTGGCTACGGCAAAGGGGGTTCCTCCGCGCCTTGTGGAGAAACCGCCATTCGTGCTGGGTGAAGATGCTCTGGTGCTTCTGCTTTGGGGTCACCCGTGCATTGTAAGTCAGCCCCGTAAAACCCATTGGTTCTCAAGGGGGAACTTCAGTGGACTGAGAGTTTGCCTTGTCATAGGGATCTTGGGAGGATGGGGTAGGTATTTTCTGGACTTCTCCCCCACCCTGAATCCATTCATCTCATCTTTTCCTAAATCCCTAGGACCCTTACTTAGGGATCCTGACTCAGTCCTGTTGGGAACTGAAGGATTTGTTAAGTATGACAACAAGAGTCTCAGAAATCGACTCATTCAGCTCCTGCACTGCTACGGACTCTGAGACTTTGGACTCTGATAAGACAGGCACCTAGTTTATTCTTGATATGTGCAGTTCCTGGCTGAATACTTATTAGATGGTGTCTTCTGGGCTTAACTGCTTTATTTTTGTGTGTGGCATTCGTGTGTGTGTATGAAGGATTGAGTGTGTCGTGGTGCGTATGTGGAGGTCAGAAGACAACAGCTATTGTTGGTTTGCCGTCCATCTTGTTTGAGACAAAAATCTCTTGTTTGCCACTGTGTGAACCAGCTCTGGCTGACCTGCAAACTCCCTGAGATTCCCCTGTCTCCTCCACCTCCACCTGAGATTGTCTTAGGAGAACTGGGTTTTACAGACACATGCTAACATGTCTGGCTTTCCATGGTTCCTAGGAATTTGAATTCAGTTCTTCAGGCTTGTGTGGGAATCGGTTTACCCACTGAGCCATCTCTCCAACACAGTTGTACTTAGTTTTTTTTTTTTTTGTATACTGATCAGGCTACGAGACTCTAGAATTGCATTCCCAGTCTGCTTCTAGGCTGCCTAAGGCTGGGCTTATTGGAAATTTCAAATTAAATTTCCTCTGTAGTTTGGGCAGAGAGTGCTGATTCACAGATGGTAGAACAACACTGTTCTCCTCGGCCCCATCTCTAGACTGGGAGACTGGCTGCTGAACAGAACACTGTCAAAATGAAGGCTCTGTGGTTTCCTTTCATGGCAGCATGGGTCAGTCACATTGGAAGTTGATATGTGGTCCTGTTAGGGAATGCTCCACGGTCGTCTCTGCCAAAAAGACTTAAGCCATTGTTCCTAAATCCAAGAACTCAGTGAACCGGAATTGGAGAATACAGAACCAAGTGTTAAGAAATGTCCAAAATGCAAGTACTAGTGTATCAAAGCATAAAGTGAAGGTGTTAACCTAGATTGGGTAAGATGGGGAGAATATTAACTTGCTTGAAATTGAAATCACATAGCTACTCAGCGGAAGAGTTGAACTTTGAGCCTAGATCTGCTTGATGCAAATGGGCATTTTCTTTCTACTACATCTGTGCTTTAAGGGTGACAGTCATCGGATGCGTGTCCATTTGGGCTGGTGTAATGAAACACTGCAAAGCAGGTACTTATAGGAATAGACATTTATTATGAGTGTGGAGGCTGAGAAACGCCTGTAGATTCCATGTCTGGTGAAGGCTCACTGTCTGGCTCGTAGGACCGCTTCCTACTTGGTTCTTACCTAGCAGAGGAAGCAGATGAGCTTTCTGAGCCTCTTCTTTATACATTTACTTATTTTATTAAAAATTTAAAGATTTATTATTGTCTGTTTGTTTACGAGTGTTTTGCCTGCACATCTATCTATACACCCTGCGGATGCCAGATGCCCAGCCAAAGTCAGAGAAAGACCTTGAATCCCCTGGGACTGGAGTTATGGATGGCTGTGAGCTGCCATGTAAGTGCAGGGAATTTAACCTGGGTCCTCTGCAAGAGCAACAAGTGCTCTTAAATACTGAGCCAACTCTCCAGCCCTTATTTATTTATTTATTTATTTATTTATTTATTTATTTATTTATGTAGCCCTGTTAACCTGTTAAGCTAGCCTTGAATTAGCTGAAGATGACCTTGATCCTATCCTCCTTCCCTTATCTTCCAAGTGCTGGGATTATTAGGTATATGTTATTACACCTGGATGGATATATATATATATATATATATATATATATATATACATATATATATATATTTTTTTAGATAGGGCCTTGCTAGGTAGCCCAGGCTGGGTTGGAACTTGTGACTATCTTGCCTTAGCCTCCCAAGTGCTTGATTATAGGTATACCTTACCGCACCTGGCCCAGGAGCCTCTTATAGGAGGGTGCTAATCCCATTAATGAAGCTTCACCCCATGACTGAATTACTTCTTAAAGGCTTCACATTCAAGCACTGAACAAAAGCCACTTTGAGCATAGTATGGTCATGTGTGGAAACTGTCCCTCACTGGTAACAGGAAGGGTGGCCCTGATACCGACAGGTAAGTAACTTTAAATGAGAGTCTTCACATCTGTGTCTTCAGTTTGCTTAGTCTCTCGGCCTGTCTTTTCCTCCAGATGGTATGTGCTGTGCTGGGAATGGGTCTTGGAGCAGAGATGTCCCCCTCAGCTCTAACGGTCTATACTTGTCTCATATTTGTTTCTCAGTCTTGTAAATGTGATGGCTCAAACCAAGATCCTCAGTTAAATTCCGGTTTACTTTCTAGGCTAACCAGGAGTTGGAGAGATGCTTGGATCCTTGGATGGGCGTCTCCAGCTCCTGGGCTGATTCTGTAGGGACTGTCCCCATCTCTTCTCTGGTCTCTCACCAAGAGCCCGTGGAGGAGAATGAGATCATGTCAGCAAAGTGAGCTGAACTTCTTGGAGCAAGAAGCTAATGATCCCATGGCCTATGAGTGCCATTATCTGTCTCCAATTTCTAATCCTGATTCAAGAGCCAGACTGAGCTTATCTTGCAGAACTGGTCAGCTCTTGAGTCAAAGAGCTGACTCCTCTTATTTTCCTCTTCTGGGTTTTCAGATGGTGACAAGAGCCCTTACTGCCATGGCAACGGGAGCTGTGGAAAACTTAACCCTGAAATGTGGACTGGAGCTGGAAGCCTTTGTGGCAGGAGCGTTCAACTCCCCATGTTCTTCCTCCATCCCGACTTTGCTCACAGCAGTCAGGATCTAAGGCAGTAGCTCTGTCTTCCTAATGCTATGGCCCTTTAACATGGTCCCTCATGTTGTGGTGACCACCAAGCATGCAATTATTTTCTTTGCTGCTTCCTAACTGTAATTTTGTCACGGTTCTGAATTATAATGGACATATATGATACGCAGAGTTCCTTAGACAACCCCTGCGAAAGGCTTATTCAACCCCCAGAGAAGTCATGACCCACAGGTTGAGAACTGCTGATTTAAGAGACCAAAACCAGAGCCTCTGGAGTCTATGCTGTGCCTGGCGTGAAGGATGGCTTTGACACATACTGGCTGCGTGATACTTGGCAAGCCACTTAACCTCACTGAGTCCATATTATAGGTATGTGACTTATATCATAGGATGAACTTGGGAGTGCTCTACCCATCTGGTCTGTTTGAAGCATGAGTTCATCTGTCTGTAAGAGTTGGGCCAGGACAAACACTTGCATCTTAAGCTTTCTTAGGTTGGGAAGATTTGAGGAGAACCAGCTTAAAACTTTCTTTGTTGTGTACATTTCTTTTTAAGACATCATAATATGGAGGACTGGATGTCTGGCTCAGTGGTAGAGTGCTTATCTAGAATGCATAAGGCTACGAGGTTAATTTCCACCGCAATAATCTTTTTTTGGAGACAGGGTTTCTCTGTTGTAACTCTGGCTGTCCTGGAACTCACTCTGTAGACCAGGCTGGCCTCGAACTCACAGAGATCCTCCTGCCGCTGCTTCCTGGGTGCTGTGTCTAAAGGCGAGCACCACCATTGCCCGGCAGCAAATTTTTTAAGGGAAATAAAGAAAAAATAATGTGTTAATATGAGGAGAAGAAGAAATGTGTAATAGAAAGTCAGGGAATAGAGAACCAGGCGTTTGCAGCCCTGACCCACTGGCGCACTCCGGGTCACTCACTTCCTCCACGTGACTTCAGACTTCTCCTTTTCCCTATGAGTTTAGAAAGTGGACGGTTCTTTGAAAAACAAATAAACAAAATAAAATGCCTTTCCGAGTCCGGATGGAGTTATCTTCATTTGAAAAACATCTTTCTAGTCAACTCTCCAAGGACTGAAATTCCACTGTTACTGCCTCCTCAGTCAGTGTGCTCCAAATAAGGCTTTATTCTCGGGGCTCAGGGCAGCCACTGCTCCTGTCACAGAGTGGGTTCTGGCTCTAGAAGACCGGAGAAGGAAGAACCCACAAAGAAGGGAGGGGAGAGGAGAATGCTTGAAGCTGAGGCCCCAGTGTAGCTTCAGGTGCTTTTTGAGCTGGGCCACCAGCCCCTCACCAGAGTCTCTATGTATCAGAGACAGTGAAAGAGCCATTTAAAAGCTCCTTATAAGTGTCAGGAAGGCAGACGCCTTTTTCATCGTTATAGCCAAAGCATCCAACACAAGTGACATAAAGCAGAAAGGCTTTATTTTGCTCATAGTTTCAGAGGGTTCAGCTGGTCTTCACTTGGTTCCATATGCTTGGGTAAACATCATCCTGGCAGGAACCTATGGCGTAAGAGAGATAACCACTTCACGGATGTCTGGGAAGTAGAGAGCAAGCCAGGAAGTGGTCTGGGATAACATACTCCCAAGCATCTCTCTTCCGCGACCAACTTCCTCCACTAGCCCTTACCTCTTAAAGTGGCCACAGCCCTCCTAAATCGTGCTCCCAACTAGGGACTAGACATTTAAAACATGAACCCATGGAGTACATTTTGTACTCAATTTATAACAGGCTACCATGTCTCATGGGGCCTTAAAGGCTGTATCTACAAAGCAAGAGTGTTGGCTCTCCTTGATTCTGAAGCCTCAGCTGTGTCTTTATGGCTTCAGAGCCACAAGATCAAGCACACTGAACTTCTGCCCTGGGGCCTTTTCAGGGCTTGCTTGGAGAGAAGGTCACTCATTGCTCATGGCTCTATTCAGGGTCCTTTGGCAAGCTCTCAGTGAAGAAGAGGCTGATTGGATAGAGGGATTGACGGGAAGTGGGTGATGGTAGATTGACAGGATCGGTTCCTTTTCATGTGGGGCATGATTTGCTCGCTGGAGAAGTCTTCATTTCCCACCCATCAGCTTCTTGTTCACATCAGTATATGAAGTACACATTTTGTGATCCTGGCTCTCCAGCCAGCTTTTCTCTCCTTTTCCTGCTTTTCTTGTAGCTGCCCCCACTTCTATTCCTCCTTTATCTGTATTTTTCTCCACAGGCCCAGCCCCCCTCCCCCAGCTTGCCCTCCCTATCTCTAGGTCCTGCCTGGCTCTGCTCTGGTTCTCCCTGTGAGCTGGAGACTGAGTGTTTTTGGTCTGCTATGGGGAATGGGAGGCTTAGGAAAGAAATCCTGGAGGGAGTTCAGTGTGTCTGCAGCTCCCAGTGTCAGAGTGGACTGGCTGTGTGTGTACGGGGAGGGCAGAGGCAGGAGGCTTTGTTGCCTTTTTGATGAGCTCAGCCTCCAGGCCTTGCAGCCTGGTGCAAGACTTAGCTTCTGTATATTTGAAGAAGGGGTCATCAATGTACAGATAGTGACATCATGTTATGGTTTAGAGACAGGTTTTCACTGCAGCTTAGGGAGCTTGTTAGAAGGGAAAAAGAATGTATTTGGAGGCTCTTCAGACATTGCTGAACTGTATCGGAATATGGTTCTGGGTGTAGGTGGGAAGTCCATGGTTGAGCTGAGGAGGCATGAGCAGCAGCCTGCAAGCCTGCAGGAATGTGCATTGCGGGAGAAGGCTAAGTATGCTGCTCACGTAATGGAATGCTGAGCGATCAGTCCCATCGCGGAGCTCTGTGCTAGCCCAGGATTAGAACAACCCTCTCTCTGCCTGGGCTAGAGTAATTTAAATGTAATGGATGGGATATGCAAATATTCCAGTTAACGATTGCACAGAGAGGATACAGTTCAAGGGCATGTGTATGTGTGGAATGGGGCTTCAGTTGCACATGTAGCATCTGGTTCTCTGATACGCCAGGTAGCACCTGGGATACTGAAGCCAGAGGGGTGAGGGTCAAAGAGCTGGAGTGTGGCTAGGATGCTAAGGTGTGACTAGGAAGTTGTTGCGTGGCTAGGATGCTGGGTGTGGTTATTACATTCAGGAGAGCATGCCCTGTCTGAAGGATGATTCCTGGAGGATGATCACTACAGATGTTGTAGCTCCTCTGTGAACAGAGTGCATTTTTTCATTCTATAGAGGCAGAAGAACTTTAGTGAGGCTCGTTTATCATTTGTATCACATGTTCCCTCTTTGTGCTCTGTACCCATTTTCCACTGGCTTATTTGTGCTTTTTGTTGGTTTCTCAGGGACCTTAATATCTCATACATCATACTCTTTATTGACTTACTCCAATAAAATTTTACAGCTCATGGCTGACTTGAGCCTTCTTTGATATATATATATTTACAGGTATCTTTGAGGTATGGTTGTTAGACAATAAACATATGTAGGACATTGAATTTTATGAGTTTAAGAATATATGTACCAATGAAAACATCACAATCAACCAACATAGTCACCACCCCCCAAAGATCTCTTGAACCTTTTGGTTGACCCTCTTTATTCTCCCCTCACAATCTACCATCTCCTTCCTGATACCATAGCTCCGCTTACCTTTTCTAGACATCCCTAAGCAAAGCTATGTACTATGTACTCCTCTTTGTAAGATCTGACTTCTTCACTCAACGTAAGGTTTTGGATTTTATCTATGTTGCTCCTTGATTCCGTGGTGTATATTCCTTGCTGCTGAGTTATGGCTATATCACCATTTGGTTAGTCATTTCCCTGATGATGGATATTTGGGTTGTCTCCAGTTTGTGAATATTAAAAAATCAACCTGTTGTGAAGTCTTTGGCTGTCAAGTAGAATTTGAACAGAAAATACAAGCATGTTTTAGTCAGAAACATACAGGGCTACAGAGAGGGAAGGGCTGGGGCGTGCACAGACCAGGAGGAATACAGAGTGTTCATTTGGAAGGAAATGAGGAAAGCAGAGCTGATTGAAGATGGATCTCTAAGAATGTAGAATTTATGTGTGAGGAGCCATGGCAATTTTTTTATTAAGGTGCAGAGGACATAGCAATTTCTCCAGCCATTCATATTGATATCCCTTCAGTTCATACTGATTGACTAATGTTCACACTGATGTCCCTCAGTTCATACAGAATGAGCAGTGTTCACACTGACAGTCCCTCTGTTCATACTTACTAAATGAGCAGTTTTCTTTCAACCTGGCATTAGGAAGTATTTCCTTAAGCTTGGCACTAGGAGTTGGCCAGTGGCAGAGTCCCAGAGTCTTGGAGAATATGGCTCCCTGGCTCACATTTCCCCCATTCATACAATATGAACAGTGTCACTTACACACGGAATGCCTGCATTCCAACAGTCTTTGTGAAACGCAAAAACATGGATTTATGAATAATCGCTAGTCTTGAGTCATGCCTGTTGCAGAGGTCTGAAATGCTAGCCACTCGAGAGAGGCTGAGGCAATAGGATCTCAAGGTTAAAAAAGAGCTTGGGCAACTTGGTGAGAACGCTTATCTCCAAAAAAAAAAAGGCAAAGATGGCTGGGCATCTAGCCCTGTGATAGAACCCTTGGTTAGCGAGTGCGAGGTTCTAGGTTCAGTCCCCACTGCCATAAAATAAACAAACAAATGAAGTTTCACAATAATTTCCACCAAAAATTGAGGCTATGTAAGTATAGCAAAATACAACATCACAGGTAAAGCATATCCTCTTTTAAACATCATGTGATAACAGGGTAGGACTCAGGGGATGTGCGTATAATTAAGGACTCAGCTGGCCTGCATGAAGAGACTCAACAGGCTAGAGACAACCCATTAAATGCCTCAATGGCGTTCTCATCTTTGCCACTGGTTAACCCCTGATAGAAGCCAGAGATTGTAGGAAGCCCTCTGTGGTCCAGACAAGCAGACAGCAGGCTGCTGAGAGAGTCAGTGTGTGGGCACATTTGCTCTCTTCATCTGCCCTCTCTCCTCCATCCTGCCTGTACTTCAGGATCATCCTTACCCCCTGGCTTGGATTTGGCCAACAGGAGGCACTGTCAGAGGGAGTGACGGTCTTTATTTCTCTAACTCCCTCCCTGAAGGCTGCTGCAGCCTGGACCAAAGAACCAAGGCCACAGTGTTTCCTGTTAGGAAACACCCTATTACCTTCAAATAGCTATGTCTTCAGGTTCTAGAAACAAGTATCTTCCAATGTCCCTTTGGATCCAGGGGTGATAATGAGTCCCCGATCATGGCGGCCCTGGGCACCGTGCCAACTGCCTCTCTAATCTTTTCTAATCTTGCTGATGGTTTCATGAATGTCTCTTGGTGACCTGGTTTGCATTACCATCACTTTCTTACCAGGACTGATTGTTACGAAGAAACTAGGTCCTTCCCTGCAAGATATAGGAAGCCAGGCTGTATTTCAGTGAAAGATCTATTAGCACAGTTTCTTCTGGCGTGTTCCAGCTGAAGGGAACACGGGCTGTATCATAGCTGCATTGACTACTGATACTAGCATAGAAAAGTGGGTCACTGCTTTCAGACTTGTTCTAACTTCTCTTTTAACAGGTTGCTCCATCTCTAATTCCTGGCCCACTTTTATTAATTAGGCTGCTGAGCCTGTCAGCTTACACCCCACTCCTGCCCCTCTTCCTCTCATTCTTTGCCTGGGGTGGGTGTTTTCTAAGGTTCTTGGTAAAGTTGCACAATATATAAATTTTCCTCATGACTCTTGGTTTTCTTTAATTGATGGCAGGGTTAGGAAAGAGCTGATAGCCTATCACTGTTAAAGACCATTTGAAAAACGTGAGTGTAAATCAGAAGTAAGCTTGTTCAGGAGAGACTTACTGAATACTTGCTCTGGGTCAGCCAGTGTTATAGGAGCCAGGGAGAGGACTTCATGCTGGGACTATTTCCTGCCTCATGGTATTCTTATTATTCTGCTATTAATAGGAATAATTAGGTATAACTGGCTTATTAATGCATTATAAATCTGCTGTCTAATTAAGAAATTAAATTAGTGACTGCTTAGCACACACAGTGACTTGGTATTGGACTTGGTGAAGTCAACACTGAGGAATGCTGGTATTTTGGTAGAAGTCATTGCAAACTCTGTTACACACCAACTCACAGCATAGTGTGTGGCCAGACAATACACTTTGTGTGTGACTGTGAAGGGTGAAGACTGTACCATAGGACAAGCTGGTCTTCAGAGCCTGGCTGTGCCTCTCACTGTATGTGAGCCTAGGTGAGCTTAGGAACATCTCTGTATTTTACTTGGAGACTTGTCAGTGGAAAGCCTTCATCATGCACTTCTAGGCTCCATGCCTGCTCTCCACATGACAGCTGCTTATGTGCAGCCCTTGGTGACCCTTGGTAGATACCTTTGATTCGGTTATTTTTTTTAAGACTTCATTCTAAATTATGTAGAGGTGTGTGTCTGTCTGTGGGGTCGGGCACATGAGTACAGGTCCCTGTGGAGGCCGGAAGAGGGCATTGGGGCCCCTGGATCTGGAGTTACAGGTGGTTGTGAGCCATCTGATAGGGACGCTGGGAACAGAACTCAGGTCCTCTGCGAGAGCACTGAGCATATTTATTGGCCGAGTCACCTTGCCAGTCCCAGCTCTATTTTTTGCTCATTCTGTTTCCCTTCTGTCAGATCGCAAGGATCCCCAGGGTAGCTCTCCGCCTCTCATGGGGTAACAACTGAGAAACAGAACGTAGCTGCCAGCACATCTCAGGTGCTTCCTATGGCAAGGGCTGACTCTCCACACAAGAGTTGCCGTCCAGCTCTGTCGTTGAGAGAACAGAAGGCCAGAGATGCCGCGTAAACCAGCTTCAAGGCATGGAGATAGTAAGAAGCAGCTTTGATGGAGCTGCGCAGTGGTGATTCACAGCAATTGGAGTGTACTTGATGCTACAATTTAAAATGGCTGAAATGGTTAACAGAACAAGCAGAGTCAAGATTTGAGCCCAGGCATCCAGCGCTGTGTTGCTCTGTCTCTCGGGGGTGTTTAATAAGGTCCTATATTGTGGCTGTCACATGAGGGGGCTGGATGGGGGTGAGGAAAGCTATACAGTTCCTCAATTCTCTAAATTGGGGAGGACTGTAATTTCTTTCCCCCTCTTTTCAGTTCAGTTTTGTTTTAAGGTATTTATTTATTTGGTTATTTAGTTTTCTAAGATGGGGGTCTCATGTAGCCCATGAGACTGGCCCCCAAACATGCCATGTAACCAAGGGTGACTGTAAAGTCCCAATTCTCCTGTTTCTACCTCTCAAGTGGTAAGATTACAGGGGTGAGGCACCACATCTCATTCTGCGTGGTGCTGGGAATCAAACCTTGAACCTCATGTATGCTAAGCAAGAACTCTTAAAAACCAAGCTACATCTCTAACCTTTTAAGCCCTTTTAAAATAATAAAAGCCCGTTTTAAAAATAAGAAAGCCTTTTAAAAATGATTAAAAGTTAAAAATACATTTATTTATGTATTGGGTTTTTATTTTTTATTTTACTTTAAACAGTCTTATGTATATACACATATATATATATGTATATATACACATATATGTATCCATATATATGCATGTATATATATATATATACACACACACATGCACATATACGTATACATACACATACACACACACACACACACGTATTTCCATGACTGGCCTGGAACTCATTACATAGATTAGGCTGGAACTCACAGAGGTCTGCCTGCCTTTGCATCCCAAGTGCTGGGATTAAAGATGTATTCAACCATGCCTGCCTGACTATTTAATTTTATTCATTTGTGTGTGTGTGTGTGTGTGTGTGTTTGCGTGTACCATGTGCATGCAGGTACCTGCAGATGTCAGAGGGTATTGTATCCCCTGGAACTGGTTTTACAGGCTGTTGTGAACATCTGAATTTGGGTGCCAGGAACTGAACGTGGGTCTTTTGCAGGAGCAGTAAGTGTTTTCTAACCATTGAGCTACCTACCTCTCCAGACCCCTTTAAAAGTAATTCTTAAGCAACATATGTAGTGATGTGTTTACTCTTTTTTTCTTTTTAAAAATAAATTTTAAGTTAGACTGCAATAGTCTCTCAGCTAGGGGTAGGACATTGTGCTCACCTTCCTCCTTCGCGCTGGGGCTTTATCTGGCTTGAGGTTTCCCAAGACTCCTACATTCTGTCACAATTCTTAACATGAGAAGTTTAGTTAAGATGGTGGCCAGCTGAAGTGGACTCTGAGGAGTGCTGCCCAAACCCACCTTTCATTGGGACTGTTGGTTGTGGATTGCTTAACACTACCTCTGGCTGGGATTTGCTCTGGGTAATAGAGGAATGCCTCATCCAAAGTTCTAGCCCTTTCTCCTCTCCTGTGTTGTGGCAGTCCACTATGAGCTGATAGAAGAATAGAAGGCAAGGTGTCCTTGTCTTGAGAAGGGCTATTACCGGTCCCAGAAAGCCTGGTTTCAGCCTCAGTTGCCTCTACATCCTGAACTCGCTCCTGCTTTCTTGTATTCTTAGTGACATCATAGCACAAAACCAAATAGTGACTGCATTAAGTTTCCAGGAAGGTGAACTTCCCCTGAGCAATGAGTGCCTCCATGAGACAAACCTACTTTTTGGAGTCTCCTGTACAGGTGGCTCAGCCCTGGATTTAGGGTTCAAATCAATGTGTTCATCATCGGGATGTATATGCTGTGATTCACATACAAAAGCTGTGAGTAGATGGGGTTCCAGATCTAGCTCGGGCTCCTTCCCAGTTGCCCAGCCCCACCCACCCTCTGGTTCTTGGCTGTTTGATCATCGAAGGACCCCAGCTGCTCCTTTGCCACCACCTCCTTACACTGCCATCTGTCTCATCTCTCTTCACTGAGGGCTAGGCTTTGGCAAGGCCACCAGGATGTCTGCTTTGGTGACAGCCACAACAGCTCCAGTGTTTGTGGGTGACCTGCGCATACCCCAGGCATAAGACTCTCCCCCCAGGGCTGCCTGGAGGAGCTGGACATCACACCCTGGATGTGCAGAGGGTTATGGCGTTTCATGGGGTGGGGTGTGGGTGATCTGTGATGAATGAGAGAGAAGACATGAAGGAACCATCAAATACTCAGCTCTGTTTGACCCTTCTCTGCCACCCTGGGCTGTCTAAAGCACAGAGGCAATGTGTGGCCTCTCACAGTCAGTTCTGGCAGTTAACGACGTACGTAACACATAAAATGGCTCAGGAACAACAGACACTATGTGTGCGCGCACACACACACAAACACACTCCTGTGCTCTGGGCATTTGCAGGTAGAGGTCATAGGGCAATCTTGGGTGTTGTTCCTCAGGTACATCCATCTTTATATTTTATTAAAAAATAAATTAAGGGCTGGAGAGATGGTGCAGCTAGGCTGGCCAGCCAATGAGCCCCAGGTCCTTCTGTCTCCATCTTTCAAGTGTTAGGATTACAGGTGGGCCCCACCATGTCCAGCTTTTGTACCTGAGTCTTCAGGGATCAAGCTCAGGTCTTCACCAACTGAGCCATCTCCACAATCCCCAGATACTTCTCTTTAGTGCTGGAGACCTGGGGGTCCCAGATTACAGCCCTAGCAGTATGTAACTGGGGAGGGCCTCTTCCTGCTTCTGAAGCCTTTGCACTTGCACAGAGGCAGTGACAGGCAAGCTTCTGCTTGAGGACACTATTCTCATTCAAGAGGACCCAACCCTTGTGACATAATCACCTCTCCAAGATCTCACACCATCATTTTGCGGCTTGCCTTTAGGCCACAACATGGTGGCTTTGGAGACCATCTGATCTTTCTTGTGCCCCTGCCCTCAGCTGGGTTGCCTGCCATCTTCTGTTTGCTTCTGTCCCTCCTTGGCTTGCTCCTCCTCTCTCTGTATGGCCTGGATTTCATCCCAGCGCCACAGGAAGAGTAAGATTTACTCAGGTTCTGCTTCTCAGAAGCCTTGGATAAGATATCACCTCAGGGTTTTGAAGTACATTGGAATGGTATTTTGTATTTGAGTGTTGGGCCAAAGCAAAACAATTTCTAGTATTTTTGTTTCAGTCCTGTGGGACATGTTTTCTACTTGGGCTGAGATGGGATTTTGTTTAATGCTGGAACTAGGGTGCTCACCTCGATGCAGAGCTGGATGGGCTGTCTTGGAATGTCTCGAGGGTGGGTTGTAGTTGTTAGCCACTGCATGGGCTCACCAAGAGAGACACAGAGGCATAGTCATAGGTGCAAACCCTGCCAGACCTCAGCAGAGGAAACCATGATCAAGCACCATACTGGACAGTGTGGAATCCCGAGCATCTGAACTCAGGTGTTTTTATTGATCCAGAACTCCTCAGGTATTCTCCTGATTGCACATGCAGATCTTGAGCAATTAAACATACCCCACATATCCAACATCTGCAGATAATACAAAATACCAAGGCCTAGGCAGCCCTTTTCTCAACAGTGCACAAAACAATTATTTTATACATAACTAAAATAAACTTCCACAACAGTGGGCCACCTCTGAGGATTCTGACAGAGAGACGACGCAAGCCTGAAAAATGAGCATGGAGCTTTCGAGAAACTTTGAACCCAGGAGACAGAAGGGGACTTAACACAGCACTTCCCACTGAGACCTGCCAAGTTCTAGCAAGTGCCCTGGTTGCATACAAGATCCTAGGTGCATTAAATAGGTCTCTACCTTCTCAGAACTTATATGAGATTACAGCCTGGGGATCAAGGCTACAGAAGCATAAATATGGGAAACATCAAGCTCCAGGAATAGGATAGGGCAGGAAGTGTAAATGGATCTCATGCAGCAGCATACAAACACCAGTGTTTGAGGTGAAGAGGGACCTTCTTTTTTTCCTTTAAAGAGAGAAGGGGAGGGGCTGAGGGCATGGCCAACATCACTGTCTTGTGCTTAGGAGCAGGGTGCACTGGTGTAAGTCTGAAATTCCAGTGCTTGGGAGGTAGAGGCAGTGAGAGCTGCAGCTCAAGAGCAGCTCTGAGTCTGAGGCCTGTCTGTACCACATGAGTCCTTGTTCCCAAGTCAAACCAAAACAGGGAACTCAGGTGAGATCACAGGCCTCAGGAGGACCTCTACCCACCCTCTGCAGTTTCACTGTGCCCAGCTGCCAGAAGACTTGAGACCTCACAGTCATGACATTGACCTTGCTCACTCTCACCTGTTTGGTTCTGTCATTTATACTGTACAGCAAGTGAAAGTGTCCATATGCTTTTCAAGTTAAGCTATGCGTGCTTATATGTTTTTAAATCAGGAATTTATTTGGCATGTTGTCTGCCATGGCTGTGTGTCAGAGAGAAGGATACCGATGTCTTCATTGGCCACACCTCCCTGATGTAAATTGCTTCTAGGTCTTTTTGGAGTTGGGTTTATTTCCTTGTGGGCACAAACTGTCTAAAAATGTCAGATCTCAAGAGCAGAGGCTTACAGAAGACACTGGAATGCTGAGTGTTGCTTTTCTGGTGCTGAGGATAGATCCCAGGGCTGCACACAATCCAGGCAGACACCCTGCCATTGAGCTACATCCCCTGCCCAGGGAATGAGTTTCGTTTAGGTAGTATTAGAGGGGGCCAATTCTCAAGAGAGAGGAAAAATTCATTCCCCATTGTGTGTTTTGCATTGAGTTTCAATGAAGTAACCAACTTGGAATTGCCTTACAAACTGTAAAGTGCTCTGTGACTTGTAGTTGACTAAAGAAGGGTCATCCACAGAGAGTCTCTTCCCATGAACAGTTCAGGAAAGCCCAGTGGGCTCACCAGAGTCATGTGCAGGGGGCAGAATGCTGGTTAAATTTTATTTATTGATTTATATTATATTTTATTTTTATTAAGTCTCTCTCTCTGTCTCTCTCTCTCTGTTTCTGTGTTTGTGTGTGTGTGTGTGTGTGTGTGTGTGTGTGTGTGTGTGTGTGTGTATGTGTGCCTGTGCCACTGTGTGTGGTACCTTCAGAGGCTAGAAGAGGGCATCAGATCTCCTGGAGCTGGAGTTAAAGGCTGTTGTGAGCTACCTAACATAGGAATTGAACTTGAGTTCTCTGGAGGATCAGCGAGTGCTCTTAACCACTGAGCCATCTCTCCAGCCCCAGAGCTCTGGGTTAAAACATACATATTTACTTCCCATTTATCTCTACTCTCAGGCACTGGTGCTATAACTAGACACAGACTGGAGCCCATGCCAAAATGAAAGGAGAAACATCTGGGCATTTTAATCAATCCCAAAACAAAAACATTCTTACAAATCGATCAAAAAATTTGGAATCTCAAGGACAAGGTTTTTCTGACTCAACAGATAAGGCAGTGCGGGTTGTATGGATACTCCTTATGAGGTCAAGGGTCAGGCAGCAAAGAGATAATCTAATCAGGCTTAAGGCTTGGATCTGCAGCCTTAGGCAAGTCCATGTCCTGAGAGGGTCTCTGAGGCTGTGGGTAGCAGTGGAGGAGCCAGAGAGGACAGAAAGAGCTCATCCAGTTTCATTTTCTGGGCACTATCCAGGGAGTGCCTCCTGTATGCTCTTGTCCTCCAGCTCTTCCCAGCTTCATTTTAATGTCACGGGTGATGGATCACTTCCTGCAGGATGCCCCTTCCTTAATGTATCCGTTCTCTATCCTCAGGGGACTTTCCTTCCTCATCCCCTGGATGGCTTCATCTGGGCCAAGTCACTGGACCCACACCACCCGGGGGCTCTCAGCTTAGCGGGAGTCCCACCAATTATTTCCCTTTCCCAGAATCACTTTACAGGCTGAGACCCAAGACAGGCCCAGAGGCCCCAGGCAGCAAGAAGGAAATTCAGGAAACAAGCTGGACTGATGAAAGGCAGAGTAAGAAAGGGAGGGGAGGAGGTGATGAGACCTCTCTGCCCATATTACCCGAGGAACATCACCTACGCTTGGGAGCACAGCAAACACTGGAGATGTGTTCGCTGATGTGATCTTAATCATCATAATTATCACCCGAGTTTCTTGTGGCATGTTTCTGCTTTTCATTTTATGGCAATGACCTCTGAAATCTAACGAGGTCACTGATGCAAATTCTCCTAACATTGACTTAGAGTTAGTGCTTCCACTGATGTTTTCTCCTACTGGGGTCTCCTGGGAGGGCAGAGGATATAACTCAGTGGTAGACACGTGCCTGGTACATGTGAGGCCCAGGGTTCAAGCCCCGTGCTGCAAAAATTTAAAAACTATTCCTGTATCTCCTGGATTTTTGTGTCACCCCCAGTGCCTAGCCTAAAGTCAATGTGGATTCAATCCATGGATGGCGTAAGGACATCTCCACCTCCCTGACATAGCGGGAAGGACACCATGGCTACTTGGATCCCACCAGGAAGGGCATCATTAGGATGTTGGTCTGAACAGCCCTTCTGGACTTCACAGTGAGTGTTGGCAACTGTTGCTATAGTTTGGTATGAAATCCCCGACCCTGGGCTTGTATACAGAAGTGTTGTTTCCTAGCATAGGAGTGTTCAGAAGTAGGGCTTTTGGGAAGTGCCTGCATCACCCGGGCTCTGATTTCATCAATGGGATAATTCACTGATGGAGTCGTAATCTAATGGCATTATGGGGAGAGGTAGAAACGCTAGGAGGCAGAGCCTAGGTGGAGGAAGCAGCTCACTGGAGGACACCCTTTTCTATCTTTTTTATGTTTAGTGTGCATGTTTTTTTTTGTAAGTGTGTGGGTGCACATGCATGTGTGTGCCCATGTATGTGGAGGACTGAGGTTTTTGCTTATAAAGGATACATTATGTGATTATGTTACTTTCCTTTCTGTTCTTTTAAAAATGCATATATTTACATTTTATTAGATTTATTTATCTTATTTTATGTATAAATGCATGCTTTGCCTGCATGTCTATATATGCACTGCCTGTGTGCTTGATGCCCACAGTGGTCAGAAGAGGGCATCAGATGCCATAGAACTTGAGTTACAGATGATTGTGAACCACCATGTGGATGCTCAGAATGGACTCCAGGTCCTCCGAAAGAGTAACAAGTGCTCTTAACCACGGAGCCAATCTGTCCAGCCCTCCTCCTGTTCATCTTAATGACAAAGGCTAGGAAATCCAGATAAGCCCCCAACCACCATTATAGCTGAAAGTAGTCATCTGAGCTGGGCAGTGGTGGCGCATACCTTTAATCCCAGCATTCAGGAGGCAGAGGCAGGCGAATCTCTGTGAATTTGAGACCAGCCTGGTCTACAGAGTGAGCGCCAGGACAGTCAGAGTTACAACTGAGAAACCCTGTCTCAAAAAAAAAAAAAAAAATCATCTGATAGCCCTAGCTATTGAGAACTAATTGGAATTTTCAAGGAAGTTTAAGGAAGGCCTTTGTTTTTCTAATAGAGTAGATGATGTTATGAAGTTACTCTGTTTTGTCTTGAGTCTGAATGTGATAACTGTAGCAGAGGCAGACATTCTGAGACCATTATATAACAATCCAACAGACTAAAGATGGCTGAATAGAAAGAGAAGAGGACTTGGATTTTCTGGTGGCCTCACAGAGGCCTAAGCCAGCACAAAAAAGCAGTACATACCCAGGTGGCTTCCTCTCTAAAATGAAGTTATGTGGATGTCCTGGGAGGGGAGATGCAAAATGCGAGAGTCCTTCTTCAGCTGGGGCCCCAAGGCCACTTAAAAACAGAAGCAGGCTGCCAAGGGAAGACAGGCTCGCTGTGAGCTGTCCACCAGTGTGGTGCTGATCTGCAATTCCTTCCAGTGACGTCTGAGGGATGAGGGACCTGGGAGCTGTGCCTGCAAAGGACACAGTGAATGAATGCCTGGTGCCCACCTCCAGGACATGGGCCAGGAGTGGTCAAAGATGTGTGGATGTTTGGGCGAGTTTCTCGGAATGCGATGTGAAGATGTGCCATTGCAGGGGCTCGTCTTGAACTGAGAGAGCCTTGGCCTTCCAAAACCTCCACTAAGCAGAAATTATAGAATAAGCTAGGGTTCTTATGAGGTCTGGGGCCAAGTAAAAGAGCATAAATTCCTTCCCATTCCTTCCAATTCTCGGGGAGCACTGGTCCAGAGAATGTGGGATACCGAAAAGGGGAGTCTGTGAAGATTAGGCTATGCAGTTTGGTGCTGCTTTTCAGACTTCTGAAACTTTTCAAGGAAGGTCCCACAAGAGACCTTGGTCTGTGACATGTTCCTAAGGCCATTTTGACAGTGCGGAACCTTGTTTTGTTTTTCCGGAGATCCTGAGAGTTGGACCTTCATCACTCATCTTTTATTTCCTGTCCTGTCTTGTCAGCACTGTGACATTTTGAGACAGGGCATATTTCAATTTCTTTGCTTCCCATCACTCAGTAAACAGACAACCCTAAGCATTTTTACCCCTGATAGCTACTACTGAGAAACTGACATGGGAAAAAAGGAAAACAAAACCCAAACACGGGTCAGTTGCTAAGTTACATGGACTCTTAAAAGCTTTGGTGAAATAGCTGGTGCTGATCTTGCTTGCAATCTAAATAGAATGTCTCCTGACTCCACTTAACCCCTTTCTGACCCTTCCATAGGCTCATCTGTTGGCTTCTCATTCATCCTCTTATTTCTTTGCTGACTCACTGGCCTGAAGCACTTGTATCTTCCACTTTTCTAAGATCTTCCGTGGGACCTGATACGGGGGAAAGAACTGGGTGAACAAAGGAAGGGTTTCCCTCTCCCTCTGTGGAAAACCCCTGTTTACTCTAGTCTCCAAATCCTACACCACTCTTTGAAAAGATCTCTGTGTCCACCACTTTATGGGGGTCGTGGTAGTGCTTAATAGATATCCCTGATACTGAATAGTATTTTTTTAAATTCCTGACTTATTTAAATTGAGACTTGCTTTTGCATATTTGGAATTTCTTTGACTTATCAAACTATAGTATAGTATTTCTCTCCATCTATTAAATTTTTAAAATTTTGAGATAGGGTATTGCTATATGGGCCAGGATGGACCCAAACTCATGATTGTCCTGACTGCCTTTTGTATGGTAGGCTCTTGGGCATGTACCACTACTCAGACTCCCCCCCCAATCTTCCTATGCCATGCAAACACTTTAGTTTTAATTTTTATGATTGTGTACATGTGTATGTGGGTACGTATGAATGTTTATATGCACATGAAGAAGCCGGAGACAACCTTGGGTCTCATCCTTAGGGAAGCCAAGCATTTCCTTTGAAACAGGGACTCTCATTGTCTTGAAATTCACAAATTTGGTTAGACTTGCTGGCCAGTGAGCACCAGGGATCCTGCTAACTTTGTCTCTATAGCTCTGGGATTATAAGTATGTACCACACATCTGGAATTTAAAAAATGTGTATGGATATGTTAGCTGCAGGTATGTCTGCATACAGTTCACGCTTGGTGCCTGCAGAAGTCAGAAGAGGGTATTAAATCCACTGGGACTAGAGTTACAGATGGTTGTGAGCCACCTTGTGGGTGCTGGAAAATGAACCCCAGTCCTCTGGAAGAGCAATGAATGCTCTTAACCACTGAAACATCTCTATAGCCCCATGCCATGCATTTTAACATGGGTTCTAGGGATTTACCTTAGGTCCTTGCAAGTATTCTATTGATTGAGACATCTACCATCCCCCATGTAAACTCTTTATAAAGGCAAAGGGAAAATTCTCAACCCCCACCTCAATAGTACTAGAGACTCAGTCTTCATTAAAGGAATGGACAGTTTATTTGGTACTCAGACTTAGGCTATTTTGTAGCCAAGTGTGGTAACCCTAAATGAGTACAGCCTGCCCATCCTCCAGTCCCTCACCCTGTATGCTTTCTTAGAGCTTCCACACTAGGTTATCGCTTGATAGCTCTTTTTACTTTGAAGCCCACAACTTACACTTGATTACTTAAAGATGGTCTAAGTAGTTATGCCTCTGGATTCAGCTCTGATTGCCTTTTCCTACCTCCCTTTTCCAAATTACCTAGCTTTCTCCATCCTTCAATTTCCCATCTGGACTCCATCTTTTCTGGGATTGCATTCCAGGAAACACAGCACAGAGGCTGTCTGCCTTTGGCAGTGAGAGTCAAGATATGCAGGATTATTCAATTAAGACTAAATCACTCGTATCTTCCATTGCTTCCCACTAGAATTCTTCTCTAGCTAGTTAAGAACTCACAGATGCCCCAGAGGTAATTGAATTACTAGCATTTCAAAAACATTGTAGCCGTCAGCACTTAGAATTTTTTAAAGAAAAATCCTTTGGCAATATTATATTCATATAGTGGATTTTTGTCCTTTAACATTTATTTTTTATTATCACTGTGAATGTGTGCATATGGGGAATCAGAGGACAACTTTCAGGGGGTCTGTTCCAGCCTTCCACCTTGCTAAGGCAGGGTCTGTCTTGTTTCTGTGGTGCTGCATACACGAGGCTAGTTGGCTCATGAGCTTCTGGACAATTCTGTCTCTGCTTTCCATTTTGAAGTAGGAGTGCTGAGATTATAGATGCCTGTCACCACATCTGGCGTGTGTGTGTGTGTGTGTGTGTGTGTGTGTGTGTGAGAGAGAGAGAGAGAGAGAGAGAGAGAGAGAGAGAGAGAGAGAGAGAGAGAGATTGAGAATGAGAATCTTAGGGATTGAATTTAAGTCTGAGCCATCTTGAAAGCCCCCAATTTTGGTCTTTGTTCCCTATTAACCTATTTTACCCCCTTTCTTCTCCTACCGAAACTATTCTTCCAATATGTCTTCCTCCTCCTCTCATTACATCCACTTATTTTGTGAGCCACTGAGTTTCATTAGGGTTGCTCGAGTGAGCATGGGTAGAGGGTCATTTACTGGAATACTGGGAACTTATCAGTGGCTACACCACTCAAAAAATTACTCCCCCTTCCCCCACATTGTACCAGCAGCCATTAACTACCAATAATCCCTTAGCAAGGGGTGGGGCCTCATGAGCCCCCTTTCCTCCCATGAGTCATCTTGGTACTATAGACCTTGAAGATGGGCAAGAGAAGGATTTAGCCATGGTTCAATCAAAATCTCTTCATTCTCGTGGCCACTCACCCTTTTGAGTTCATTCTGTTTATATTTCTGCATACGTGTGCATATGTGTGCGTGCGTGTGTGTGAGTGAGCAGCATGGTGTACTCATGGAGGTCAGAAGACAGCTTATGGGAGTCAGTTCCCTCCTGCCATATGGGTTCTGGGAATTAAACTCAGACTGTCAGTCTTGTCAGCAAGCACCTCTCCAATCTGAGCATCTCGCTGGCTCTGGTTACTCACCCTCTCTTCTGCCCACCTCCTGCGCTGTCCATCAAGACACCTGCCCTTTCTGACCAGCCTCCCTGCTGCTCCCACTTGTTATGTGGGTCTCACATAACTCCTCAAGTCATAAGCAATATGACTTTTTGTCTTTTCCTGCCTACCTTCCCATTTTCCCCAAGGTGTGTGTGTGGGGTCTCTACTGCTTTTTTAGGGTGGGTCCCTCCACCTCTGGAAGCTGTTTCCAGGACATAGACGAGCTGTACTCTGTCAGACATCTTGGTGGTGAAGTTCCTGGCACAGTCGGTTTGGGAACTTCAGCTTTGTAGAACTCTAGATTTTACAAAAGCTTCATTAGTGGATGATTATCCACTCTACAAAGGATTCCTTTAAATAGAAAATTCCCAAAATGGGCTTAAAATAGCTTTCATTTAACCCACATCCAATTTGTATGCCCTATTCAATAACACACTGGTTGTTAAAGATGAGGTACACTTGTGCTTATTTATAGACTAATTGCTTGTTTGTCCTTTTAGACCCCCACTTCTTACCTCATGGACCACATCCCCTCTTTCAAATTCTTCCAGATTCTGTTCTGGGGAGAAGACCATGCATTTTCTGGATGAAACGGAGTTCTCCAGTTGTCAGTCTGTGTTGTCCTGTTGAGTCTCGTAGTCAGTACTGCCCGTGATCAAAGGGGATTTTCTCCACCAGAGACCACACAAGACACAGCCACTTTCTCTTCTCTTCAGATCTCTCAATGCACACAACCAGCAACTGCAAGGTCTGCACTTGGTCTTAACCAGTTTTCTGAGCATCCATCAGGGTTGCGCCCAGCCTATTCAAAGGCTTTGAGATAATTGAGGGAAAAATCTTCATCTTGTTACCCCAAAACTAGACCAGAGTACCTTTCTTCTAACTCCCTAAGAGATATTTTTATTAGTCTGTTTACCATTGCTATAACAAAATGCACAAGACTGGGAACTTTATGAAATAATTCAGTTTAGGGGGAGGAATATCCATTCAGGTTGTTACTGGTTCTCGGGAAGGCCTTTGGGGGTGTATCACATTATGGTGACTGTATCATGGTTTGAATATATGTGAGAGAGGAAGATCACACAATGAGACAGAAAGCCAGGATGCCTCTTTTATAGCAATCTTTTTCCTGAGAACTATCGTTCCACGAGAACTACCTTAATTTCTTCCCAGAGCAGTGTCCCCAGGGACCTGGTCATGTCCACTAGAACTCAACTCTAAAAGGTCCTATCACCTCTCATATCAGCACACTGGGGACCAAGCTTCCAACACAAGAATCCTTGGGGGACACACTCATGACACACCCAAATCAGAGATGACATTGTTTATTTTAGTGCAATGACCCGTGGTTATCACACCACAGTTACATCTGTAACAAGAATTGTTTGGATATTTCGCTCATTACCTGGATATTTTAGATAAATATGTTGTCTATATTCGGAGACAGTGGCTCATAGGCAATTCTTAAGATGCTGCCTGATGAGAAGGTTTAAAGTTTATTACTGTCTAGTAAGTAGTCTTCCAAAAAGTGCCATGTCTTTCCAATGAGAATCTCCCCTCTGTAATGATGTGTCTCTAATTTCATTGTGCAACTATTAATCTGGACACCTGGTCTAAAGTATAGATAGATCCTGGGGTTGGGGAAATAGTTAAGCCTGGCGCACAAGCATAAGGACCTGAGTTCAGATCCCTAGCCCCTATGTAAAGGCTAGGCATAGCAAAGCATCTCTGTAACCCTCATGCTGGCGGGGGTGTGAGGGAGGAGAAGGTGGATCCCATAGCTCATTGACCAGCCTACCCAGATAATTGTTGGTGGGCTCTAAGTTGAGTGAGAGACTTTGTTAAAAGAAAAAAAAAAAAAAGATTGAGAAGTCACCTGACATCCACCCCTGACTTGCACAAACACATGAATTTTTGATTTGGTGTGTTTGAGATGAAGCCTAAAATCTGTATTTTGAACATGCTCCAGGACAATGTTGGTGGTGTTGTGGACCACACTTCAAACAGCCAGATGCATCACTAGAGTGAGATTCTAAGTGCAAATCTGACAATGTCTGCTCCCTCCTTGCAATCCATCAGTAACCCCCATCACCTCCAAAGTTAGGTCCAATGTCCTTAGCTGATGTCCGAGGGTCTTTATTTTATTTATTTTTGTTTGTTTTTGTTTTTAGAGACAGGGTTTCTCTGTTGTAACTCTGGCTGTCCTGGAACTCGCCCTGTAGACCAGGCTGGCTTTGAACTCACAGAGATCCACCTGCCTCTGCCTCCGGAGTGCTGGTATGAGCCACCACCGCCTGGTTTTGATCACGTTTTCTTAATCCCAGAGTTTCTAGTACCTAGCACAGTTACTGCACACATAGTAAACATTTGCATGGATAGTGAAATGACCCATTCCATTTGTCTTTCTTCTCCCTGCAGCATTGCTTGCTCAGCTGAGGTCAACCTATCTCTGATTGTTGTTTGCCCAGACCTTGTTCTCGGAAGTCTAGGTTTGAGCTACTGTCTGGAGAGATGTGTCTGATGTACACGAGTCGTGTCTAATTCCATGCCCCGAACATTAGCAGCAGTTCATCTGTTGCTGTTGTTTGGAAAATGTTACCAAATCAACAGAGCTCTCCTGGTGCTTGAGGGAAAGAGTCAAATTACTTTAAAAGCAGTATTTAGCTTTTTAGGTAACTAAGTTCTGTTTACTGAGGCAGCGATTTCCAACCCAAGCCACCCTTCAGAACTCTTTGGGGATCTTTTAAAAAATACTGATGCGGGAATTCTCATGCAGTTGGTCTTGGGTAGGGTCTGGCACCAGCATCTTAAAGGACTATGCAGATTCATTGAGAGTTACTGTGCCAAGTTAGGCATCATAACTAGCAATCATAGGTCGGCCCTACTAATCAATGGCCACTTATGTGATGACAGATTATCCAGATATTGCTCTTCCATGCAAAATCTTGATGTAGATTTCTTCTTGACATTAGTGACATGACTCTTTATACATTTCTTACCCCAAGGTATTCCTAGCTCCCATTTACACCTATGTTTCTAGACAGCCTGCCATTTTACTAAGAGATCTTTTTTTAAAAAAAGATTTATTTATTTTTATTTTATGTGTAGGAGTATGCCTTTGTGTGTATATCTGTGTGCAGTATCTGTGGAGGCGGGAAGAGGGCACTGGCTACCCTAGAAATGGAGTTAAAGATGGTTACTAGCTGCCATGTGTGTGCTGGGAATTTAACCCCAGTCCTCTGGAAAGGTACTCAGTGCTCTTAACCACTAACCATCTCTCCAGTCCCATTAAGAGGTCTTTTGAAAGAAAACCTGTGCACATTGGTCCTACACAGGATGGAGTCAGAAGGAGACTCATCTCTGGGTTGCTTTCCATCAATCCCAAAGGTGTAGCCATTTAACTCTGTTATAGACACATGTGACAGGAGGATTTCAGATGAGGGTATGGGGGCAACTTTTTAGCTCTGTAGGTAAGTCTTTCTGGCATCTCTTTGAAACATTGCATAATCTCAAGAACGCTGGACATGATTTCTATATCCATAATCATCTTAGAATAAAGCTGCAATAATGATATTTCTCCCTTTACAGAGAGAACTGATGGCAGTGCTTACAAAACATTACTACGCAGGACCCAGAGGAATGGGAGGAGTCTGCTCCCCCTTTGGATGGGTTGGACTGTCAAGAATTGAGTCCTTTGCTTCAGAGGAGACTGGGAAGCTTCCCAGTGCCTTCCTCACTGGGCTGAGAGTGGTCCACAAAATCTCAGAAGCCGCCATCCCATGAGCGAGTGTGAAAGAGTCACACATAGTGATCCACAGCACTGTTGAATATTTCTCAAGGCTTTTGCACTTCCTGGTATCAAATACATAGTACATAGGGCTAATTACGGAGACAGGACATAGGCTGATCAATTTCTAGTCAATTGATAGCTAAACCTCTCCTTGACCAGCCTGGTTCAACATTTTAGTTCACCTGGTTCTTAAGTAGGTCCTGTGTTCCCACATCAGATTAAGACATAAACCACACTCAGTGAAAATTTTCAGAAAACGTCACAGAATTCCTTAATTCCTTCTATCACTGTGAATTAAATGCTGATTTGAATTGCTTTATTAGAGGTATTAGTTCAAAATCTCAGGTTACGTGACCTTCTTCCTTCCTGAGAATTCTAGAAGGTGACTTAAGGTAGAATCTTAGACTCTGGGCAGCAGAAGGAAACTTGAGATCTTTGTACTTCCCCCCCATCATGTTGTAGCTGGAGAATGGCTGTCCCTGTGTGTTCCATTAGGGGGCACTCAACCTCTTCAAGGACCTGGGTACCACTGATTGATGGTTTAAGTATATATATATATATATATATATATATATATATATATATATATACACACACACACACACACACACACACACACACACACACATACATACACATATATATATACACACACACATATATATGTATATATATGTGTATATATATGTATATATGTATATATACATATACATACACACATACACACACACACACATGCACACACACACACATTCATGTGGGCTGGAGATATGACTCAGTGTTTAAGAACACTGGTTGCTCTTCCAAAGGATCTGGGTTTGATTCCCAGCACCTACACGGCAGCTGACAACCATCTGTAACTCCAGTTCCAGGAGATCTGACACCCTTTTCTGGCTTCTGTGGGCACTGGACACACATGCAGCACACAGATATACATGCAGTCATAAAAAAGAAAATTGTGTAATACAATCCAATATCAGGTTGCACACTCACCTATATTTTCCACTAGGTTAGAGCATGCAGCATGTCCAGACTTGGGAAACCTGGCATGAGTGGTTCCTATCTACTCCTAACCTTCTTCCTCCCACGGGTGCTGTCTTTCTCCAGTTTGGGTGTTAATAATGCTATGATTTTTGTCCTCCCAAACACGTTACCACTTACACTACAATTGACTTGTTTTAGATTTACTGCAGAATATATGGCGGAGGCCATTGCTAGCAAATGCTTGGGCCGAGGTGACCGTATTCTCAGCCCCATGGGCAGCCTTACTGGGAAAGCAATTCATCTGCCTTGTGTCTCAGTTTCCTCACTTGTGAAATCAGAGCAGTGGCAGTGCCTGCTTTAAAGAGCTGCCACGAGAAATAAATGTTTATGTTGTTTTGATAGCAGAACTTGTTTCCAATGGACATGTATATCCCATGAGCAACACAATTATGGTAAGTTTTGTTGGTGACATTAAACCAACACCTACCCTTCCTGCAGACCAGTTTCTTTTAGATATCTGGTGGAGGACTGTAAAAATAAAATAACATTTTCAGGCTATTGTGGATGCATAGGTAACATTAAATATTAGACAGACAGAATTCAACCCTCACATTTTTATTGCCAGAGTTAACAGAGTAAAACCACCAGGCCAGACTGCTGTCTGTGTTTTAAGTGATTTCAGTTTCTTTCTTTTGAAAATAAGATTTATGTATTATTTAAGTACGTATGTGTGTGTGTGCATGCGCGTTTGTGGGGGTATGTGCACACAAATGCTGGTGCTCTCTTTGGATCTCCCTCACGTGGCTGAGAACCACTTGATACGGGTGTTGGGAACCAAAAATGGGTCCTCTGGAAGAGCAACACATGTTCTTAACCATGGAGCCATTTTTCTAGCCCAAGTGATTCAGTTTCTCTGCTTGCTTGTCACGAACTGGGAGCAAACAGCCTGTGACTGCCACTGGCTCAGAGACACACCCTAGCTGCTCCATTGCAGATTTATGCACGTGGATTCTGAGTCCTGCTGGAATCCTAAGCCTTCCTCAGGAAGAGGGTTTTGCAGCCTTTGCCTGGGCAGCACCCAGGAAATGGTTTTTCTTCTTACTGTTTTGCACTTTCTGGAAATAGAAAGGATTTAAAAATAAACATTCTTCACAAGTGCCGGTGATTGACAGAGACCACAGTTTTCTGTCTGCTTTTTAAAATATATTTTTTCCCTTGTGTTAAAGAATCTTCCCTGCACAGATAAGCATCAAGAGGAGAAATTCACATCCTGAATTTTCAGACTTAAGAATGCAAATGAGAACAAACTAGGAATTGTGTGTGTGTGTGTGTGTGTGTGTGTGTGAGAGAGAGAGAGAGAGAGAGAGAGAGAGAGAGAGAGAGAGAGAGAGAGAGAGAGGAGAGGGAGAGGGAGAGGGAGAGGGAGAGGGAGAGAGAGAGCATGCATGTGGATGCAGACAAGATGATGGCAATGGGTGTTGCTCCTCAGCTGGTGTCCCCTTTTCTTTGAGATGGAATCTCCTACCAAGCTGTAGCTCACTAAGTAGTCTAGAGAGCAAGCCCCAGGGATTCAACTGTCTTCAACAATGCAGTGCTGAATTACAGCGTGCTCTTCCACAGCTGTTTTTTTTTGTTTTTGTTTTTGTTTTTAAAAGCATGGATTCCGAGGCTTCAACTCATGTTCTCTTGCTTGTGGCAAGCACTTCACTGATCGAGCTATTGTCTCCCCAGTCCCTAATTTTCTGAGTTTGCATTTGTGTTGTGAGCATCTAGAAGCTTTGTAATTCTTCCATGCAATAGTCCGTAGGTGTGTTCCGTAGACAGCTGTGAGGAGACCCATGAGTTCTGCGTTGAACCATGTGAACTAACTTGCCATGTTCTGTCCCTTAAGACAATGACAAAGTCTGCTTTAGAGAGCCCAGACTCCTGCATGGGCTTCATGTTTGACCTGTTTTATCTGGGGATGATGACCTGGTGACCTTCTCTTGACTGTGCATCCTAGGTTTTCAGAGTTGCTATCAGAACCCAAGGTAAAGAGTGGCATTCTCACCACCCCAGGTACTGGTCAGAGAGGACGCTCCTTTACCATTCACACTGGATAAGAGCTAGGTGAACGTAGCTGTAGTGGGTCAAAACCAGTAATTGGGAGTTCTTTTCCCAGATCCCCTGTGCATGATCAGCCTAGCCCATTGTCTTCCACATGGATTTCTGTGGCAGCCCCAACTGTATCCAGACTGGACTAAGATGAGAATTTAAATCAGACAGTAGCTCAGAACTCCTGCACAGTGAGAAAATCTCCTCATTTTACTATTTATTTTTAAACTATTAATGTTCATACAAGACTAGGGGTCAGAGACTCTGTCTGTCTGATGTGAAAATTACTGTTTTTAATTCTAACAACTGTGGGGCTGCTTGAGTTTAAGTCCAAAATAGTCAAGTGACCCCACTTTAACAAGTGTATTTTCCAGTAAACCCCAAGGGATGAATTTTTATAGTCATTCTTTCTGAGAGAAGTCACATGTCACTTTCAGCTTGCCTGGAATGTGACTTTACAGCATTCATGCCTGCCACCAGCCCTCAAACTCAGGGATGAGCTGCCAGAGTCTGTCACAAGTTACTGATCCTTCACAGTGATGCGGGCCTGAGAGGAGTGTGGCCTCTCCATGACAGAATCCCTCCTTCTGTCTTTCTGTCTTCCCTCTCTATGATGGGCTGAGTTGTGTGCCTGCCATTTGTCTGTTGAGTTCCCAAACCCCCAATATGTCAAAATGTGATTGCATTTGCAGACAAACCTGTAAAGAGGTTACGTTGCAATGATGCCATCAGGAGAGTATTAATCCAGTGAGATCAATGAGTGAAGAAATGACCCACAAAGAGGCATCAAGAGGTTAGCCATCTGCAAACCAGGAGAGGCCTTAGAGCAGTCATTTTCAACCTGTGGGTCGTGACCCCTTTGAGGGTTCAAAGACCCTTTCACAGGGATTACCAAAACCATCTGCATATCAGATATTGACATTCGGACTCATAAAGTAGCAAAATTACATTTATGAAGTAGCAATGAAATAATTTTATGGTTGGGGGGTCACAATAGCATGAGGAACTGTATTAAAGGGTTGCAGCATTAGGAAGGTTGAGAATCACTGGCTTAGAGGAAGCCAGACCCATCAGCAACTTAATCATAGATTTCCAGCCTCTGGAGTAGGGAAACCAATAAGTGGTTCTGAAGTGCTGTGATTGTGTGCTGATTGAGACTAAATATGTCTCTGCTACTGTGTGGTAGTTGTGTCCTATAAGGCTATTCTGCAGTGTCTGGTGATAGTTTTTTCTTTTTTAATTAAAGTTTTTTTTAACTATGAAATTTAATTATATGAAACTACATGTGTGTCTGCATGTGCATATGTGCATGTGAGTGCAGGTGCCCGTGGAGGCCAGAAGCAACAGATCATCTGGAGCTGGCGTTACAGATGGTTTTGAGCCACCCGATATGGGAGCTGGGAATGGATTCTGGAAGAGTTCTCTGGTCCTCTGGAAGAACAGAAAGTGTTCTTAACTGCTGAGCCTCCCAAAGATAGTTTTGATTCTCACAACTTGAGGGAGATTGTAGTAGTACCCTGCTGTGGTGGCTTAGCAAGGAGACACAGAGGCGTATTTCATAGGTGCAAACTCTACCAGACCTCAGCAGAGGGAACTACTATCTTGGCCAGCACCATATTAGACAGTGGAACCCTGAGCATCGGAGCTCAGGTGTTTTTATTGATTCAGAACTCCTCAGATGTTCCACTGATAGCATATGCAGATCATTAGCAATAAATTCTCCCACATAAATCTCACACCTGCAAACAATACAAAAGGTCAAGATCTAGACAGACCCTCACCCAATAGTGCATAAAACAGTATTTTAAACACAACTAAAAGTAAACTGCTACAACAATTCCCTTTTCTGTATAAGCCAATCAAAAAAACCACTTCATTTTTACAACACAATTCAACACTACACCAGCAAAACTATTTACAAGAGGAACAATCACGAGAGTTGTTAATGCACAGGACCAAATGAAACCAAACATCTATCAAGCTTTTCACAATGTCTTTGGACAGCAGAAAAACATTATCAATGTCCAATTATCTGGAATTCATTCATGATCTTCTGGGCTCTCCCAAAGGGCTTAGATCACTTCTCTGGCTCTGCCCTCTGCAGCACACACAGCTTGTCCTCCAGGTTCTGACTAGCTCCATTCCACTGCTATTGCTATCCCTGGTGGTCATCCTATGGTACTG
Source organism: Cricetomys ansorgei (assembly GCA_026225945.1). Lineage (NCBI taxonomy): Eukaryota > Metazoa > Chordata > Mammalia > Rodentia > Nesomyidae > Cricetomys > Cricetomys ansorgei. The sequence continues at coordinate 1,863,966 of JAMJFZ010001657.1, read as the reverse complement.
GCATCTTCAGAACTCCGGAGTCTTCTGCTGCAACCGGGCTGCACTTTCACCAATAGCCTCTTCTGGGCTCTCTTCATGGTGCCAAGCCTCAACTTCTTATACGAGCCCTTCAATCTGGACCTTCAACTATCACTAAGGCTGAACCTTCACCAATGGTCTCTCCTGCCCTCTCATAGTGCCAAGCCTAAGTTGCTTTCCATGATCCATTCATGCCTTCAAAACCAACACTACCTGGGTGACTCTTACAATACCAAGTTAGGCTACCAGCACACGATACAATCTCGACCAGTTCTGGAAGACAGCTTCTGTATGCTAACCCTGTGGAAACACTTTCCAGATTTTAACATAAAGTCTTGTTTGCAGGAAAAACAACTAGTCTTTGTCTGCAGGAAGGGTACCCTAGCGGGTGGAGTTCTCATCACCATCATCAGCGTCTGAACCCCTTGCAGTCAGGTTTGCAGAAAAAAAACCCCTAAAAAACCAAAAAACCCTGTTCAGTTTAACTAAGTAGCTTTTTGGCTCTAAGCCAAGGCTTCCACAACAGCAGGGGGTCCTGGAACAGGGGGAAGAATCTCTGGTTGAAACATTCTGGCTGTTTGGCCTTCTTTTTACCACCACCGCTACAGGTAAACACGCAGTCTTTTTCATAGACCTCAAACACAAGACCTGCTCGGGCTTTACACACACAAGAAGTCATCGACAAACTCAGTTTATAGAACAGTACACTCTGCTTTATGTTTCCCATGCACTGGCTGCTGCCAGTAGCAGGAGGGAGAGTCAGCTCCTTGATCAGGAAAAGCTGTGGAAACCTTGCTTCTTTCCTGCTCCCAGCTGAATTTTTTGCTTTTATCATGAAAATGTCTTTCTCTAAAAGCCTATATTCTGTGGCTCTCATTTTTGAGCCCCCTTTCTCATTTAATATTCACAATTTTCTCTTCATAGAGGCTTATTTCCTTCCTCATTCTCCTCATTCTCCTCTCCTCAAAAGGAGACTTTTGCTCATTATTTTTGCATATATATAATCTCTATCCTCTAGGAGCTGCCCTGAGTGTAATTTACCGGACTTTGTGAGGTCTGGAGTTTCTTTCTTGTTCTTCCTTGTCTCCACTTTGGATGAACATGACTTCGGGCCCCACATTGCAGGTGCCACTTGTAGTAGTACACCTATGGGGTGGCTCAGCATGGAAGACAAAGAGGCATTTTCATACACGGAAATTCTTCCAGACCTCAGCAGAAGGAACCACCATCATGGCAAGTGCCATACCAGAAGTGGAACCCTGAGCATCAGAACTCAGGTGTTTTTATTGATTCAGAACTCCTCAGGTGTTCTGCTGATAGCACATACAGATCATTAGCAATAAACTTCCCCCATTTAAATCCAACACCTGCAGACAATACAAAATGCCAAGGCCCAGGCAGACCCTCACCCAACAGTGCATAAAACAATATTTTAAACACAATTAAAAGCAAACTTCTACAACAGGAGATGCTACTGGTGTCTAGTTTGTAGAGGTCATGGCTACTGGGGAATAGCCTACAAATGTGCAGAATGCCTCCACAGCAAAGAGATGCCTGGTTAAAATGCCAGTATTACCAAGGGTGAGAAGTCCTGTTGGGTGATCCAGCCACTGGGCAGAGATGGGCTAGGAGTGTGGCTCAGTTGGTAGAATGCTAGCACAGCTTGCTTAAGTCCTGCGTTTGATCCCTAGTACTGTGTGAACCAGGCATGGTGGTTTGTATTCCTAGCACTCAGAGTAAAAGCAGGAGGATCAGAAGTTTAAGGTCATCCTCAGCTACGTAGTGAGTTTGATAGCAGCCTGGAATACATGTGACTTTGTCTCTGAAAAAGTAAATGGAATGACTGGGCAGCCAGATTGATGGTGGCATTCTTATTTCTCTGACAAGACCGGCCAATTAAAAACTGCACAAGATTCTATGAGCTGGTTCCTCCTTCCAGGGTTCTGCCACTCACTCCAGGACTGCACACAGGCCCCAGTAGGGCAATGTTGACTCTTGGGACCCTTTGCAGATCTCAGATCTCAGGGCCTATTCCCAGCAGGGCATACTTCCAAAGCCAAGTCATCTATTCAGGACCAGGCAGACCCTGCTGCGGATCAAGTTAGGACTGCCAGCGGATTGCGTTTCCTTTCTCAGTTTCTAACCCATGGGCTGGAGAACTCAGGGGGGCACTTGTGATTCTGATCAGAATTGTCACATGCCAAGTCCCTAAGTCTGTTAAATTGTTGTAAGTCAGGCTCTGTGTGTGTGTGTGTGTGTGTGTGTTAAAAAAAGGGGATGGAGGCGGGGGGTGGAGGTAGAAGGGTGGAGGGAGAGAGATTGTGTGTGTTGAAAACCGTATTCAAACCATTGCCTATTTCTGCACCTCATCCTGCCAATTACAATCTGCTTGGTGGTGTGAAACTGACAGCCGGTAGCAGTGATGGAGACAGGAGGACTGGTGAACAAGGGCTTTGTGCATTCTCAGCTTCAGAGAGAATGTTCAGCGGGGCGGACAGGCATGTAACTGGCAGGTTTAGGAATCAGTGAAAAACCAAGAGCTGGAAGTCCTAATTTATCGTCTGTTTCAATACAAGACCAGACACAGGCTATTTAATATAATGCATTGTTTTCCAGTGGAGGAGAGTGGAAGTCATTGATGCATTACAAATACAGGCAAATGCATCTCATAAGCTAAGGGGTAGGTAATAACAATTGCAGAAGACTAAATTTGACTTTAATCCCTTGAAGAATGGCACGCGTGTGCAGCTTAAAATGATAAAAGCCGGAGGGGTGGAGAGAGAGGGGAAAGAAGGGGGGGGCAAGAAGGAGGCTGGAGGTGGGGGGAGCAGACAGGCAGAGATGGAGAGAGGAAGGAGAGCTGATTTTTCTCTTGGGATTGTGCATTTCTTGGTTAGGAAATAGAGTGGAAAAGGAAAGAAAAGATTAAGAAGACGATCTTGTTCTGGTAAGCGGCACCCTGCTTAGCAGGGTGTGTTTTCTGGAGCAGGTCTGGGGTCATGCATGGTCAAGCAGCTTGGAGCAGTTTTAAAGATTGTCCAATCCCTTAGATGATCCCAGAGGCAGAGGTGGAAAGGAAACTCAGGGTCCAAGAGTGTTTGTGGTCCAAGAGTTCAGTGTCTCCCTCTTGGGGTCTCTGGGAGCCTGGCCACAGCGGATGTACTGTCTGTGGGTTAGAATTCCTCACTGTGGAGAGTGATATTTCAGATATAGAGGTGCCCCATGAACGCTGGCAGAGAGTGTGGAAGTGGCTTTAGAGTAAGCAAAATAGCCTCTTACAGTGGGGTGTGGTGACACGCACTGACTTTAATCCCAGCACTCAGAGACAGAGGCAGGTGGATCTCTGGAATTTGAGGCCAGTCTGGTCTACATGGTGAGTTCCAGGCCAGCCAAAGCTACATAGTGAGACGCCAATTCATAAAACCAAAACCAAAACCAACAGCAGCAATAGAAAATCTCCATGCAACTCACACTGAACCCTATTGTAACTGACCAGTGTTGAAATTGTAGGTGAAAAGTCATGTGATAGGGCACCTCTTAACCCTGGGCAGCCTACTCCTTGGTGGAATGGGATCTAAAGTTGGCCAGTACTTATTGGGTATTCGTTGACGTCCGGTGACTGTCTCTTTATGCATGTATTTAGCTTAGGAGGGATTCATCATATTCCCCTTTGAAAGACGTGGAAACTGGGATACAGCTGATGAGGGGGAAGGAGGGCTTCCACCCTATGTATACACAAGCCGTGGGCTACGTTCAATCACTGAGGGGGTTTCTTCTGGGTTGAGTAGAAGTTTGCTTTCCCTTTCACTACCATCCACTGAGTGGTCCCTGGCGATGCTGTGCTCGATGTTGGCTTTCCATTATCAACACGAGTCACATTTGCCTGGTTTATAGATGTGTTTGCAGGGCACCATCTGCCTTCCCCGGTGATCCAGTGACAAACAGAGGGAGAAAGAAGATTGGCACCGGAAGAACTTCCTGGAGCAGCTTTGGAGCTGTGGCAGCCAAGTGTATCCAGCTTGGGTCATGGAGCACAGAGTCTCTGGTCATAGCTGCCTGAAGCCACTGTCTGTGGGCCACTCAGAGATAAACAAATGGACTCACTCAGGAGAACACATGGTGCCTGTATCGCTCCATCTACGTGCTTCAGATGGCTGAATGCTAAGAGGAGCCAGTGATTTCTCTTCTCTGGGCTTACCCTCATGTAGGCCCTCAGTCAACATCTGCTAACTATCTGATCTGACAGGGCCCAGCCTGATTGGGAGACTGCCAATCCATGTCCCGAGAAGTACTTAGACTGCAGAGAAAAAACTCTTTTTTTATTTGGAAGAATGAACTTGACCATTTGTCTATGACTATGGGGTAAGTAGACCTCAGAAGCCCTTGCAACTGGTATATATTTTTGTGCTTTGTGTCTCCTGGCTGTTCACTCAGGATTGACAGAGCCATTGTTTGGTTCTGGTTCCTTCTGGGAAGTGACCTCTCTCTGGGACAGACAAGCACTTTTAGGATGCTTCAAAGAGACAAGCTAAACTAGAACAAACAAAATACACAGCTTGCCTTGAATTAGGTAGGTTATTTCCTTCTCTTCTTGAGAGCCCTTTCTATGGGTGGCAACTTAATTTTCTTCATCATACAAGCTTGGGGAATCAGAGGTATCTTTGTCCTCTCTTATGACTCCCACATCCAATCTGTCCTAGTGAATTTGAGTCTCAGAGCTTGTGTAAGGCTGGCTCAGGTCTTCCTGTCTCTTATCTGATCTGAGCTACAGGAGCCCCTTATTGCTTCGCTTGCCTCTAACTCTCCGATTCCTCTGATGAGTGGCAATTTTCAAACTGTGCTCTCCAAGCTTTAGACTTTCTCAGACTTGTGTTAAGATCTTACCCACAAGTGAAGGATCAAACCAGTGGAGTTTGGATGAGGTGCTTGGGCCCCCCGCTGCAATCCAACCAGTTCTAAGTTCTCATTTAAAATATTTTTAGAGATCTGAAAAACTTTCAAAAGACTTGAAAGAAACCATTGAGGGACAACTCTATTTTTAAAAACTGTTTTCGGACTTTTGGGTGAGATTTCACTTAAATCTATGGCTCAGATTTCTGGAGGGCATTGTGTTAAGTGGAATAAGCCAGGCTCGGAAAGACAAAACCCCCACATGTTCTCACTTATGTAGAGAATCTCTAAGAAGGTAATTTCACAGAACGATGGTGCAGAATAGTAGCTAGAAGGGGCTGGGAAGGGGAATGGCTGGTAGGGAGGAAGAAGGTGAATTGGGCATAGGCAGGAGCATCTATCAATTCTAAGCCAGCCTGGTCTACAGAGTGGGTTCCAGGATGGCCAAGGCTTCACCAACCAACAAACAAACAAACAATAAACCTGTTTTGAGGGGCCCCTCCTCCACACCAGAGGCCAGGCAGTGAGACCACAAACCCTTCATCCCTGGGTCTACTTTGAATAGAGTTTTTGTCACTTTGGATTTTGTTTGTAAAACACAAATGGAGCGAGACTTCTCCAGAAATCCCTTCCCTTTGTGAACGACCCTGCCCTGACATACCCACCTGACATCAGGAGGCACTGTCCTTCACTAGTGAGCAGTGGGGGTGTCAAGAGGGATCCCTGGTCAAGCTCAGCTCCAGCACAAACCTGTCCAAGTTCTATCTTTTCTGGTGTCTTTGATAACACGCTTCCAAAGAACAAAGTGAGCCAGGCCAGCCTTTCTCTTCACTCTCTTCAGTCCCACTGTTCCTCTCCTCCATTTCAAAGATGCCCTGTGTCCTAGGCTCTACCAGTCTTTGAGAACCGATAAAGTCATATTAGTTCAACTAAATGCCCACTTCCTGCCTGCTAAGAGAGCCTTGAAGACAAGACTAAGCCTGCACTTCACAGCTTCCTTAGTATTCTCTCTTACCTGGGCCAAGACTCTTTTTCCTCTCTCTATGTTTGTTTGTTTGTTTGAGGCAGGATTTCTCTGTGTAGCCCTGGCTTTCCTGGAATTCGTTCTGTAGACCAGGCTAGCCTTGAATTAAGAGATCTGCCTGACTTTGAATCCTGAGTGCTGGGATTAAACGCGTGCACCACCACTGCCCTGCTTTTTTCAAAATTCTTAACAGATTTCTGCTTCACATGGTGTCCATGATGCTTGCACTACTGTGATAAAACACCTGAGCAGAGCAGCTCATGGGAGGAGAGGCTTGCTTGAGTCTATAGCTTCAGAGGCTGCTGCGTACTTGGGCAAAGCATCATGGCGGCAAGAGCCTGTGTTGAAGACTTCTCCAGCTTATTGTGGACAAGCAGCAGAAAAGGAAGTTACACCACAAGGACAGGAAACAGTGGAAAGGGAAAACGGGAAAGGGCCAAGGTAAGACACAGCCCCAAGCATACTCACCAAGTAAACTCCAACTAAGCCACGTCTCCTAAACTTTCTGCCACCTGTGAAATATCTCCCATCTCTCATGCATTTAAGCACTTGGTCCACAGTCGGTGGTGGATGGGGACCTTCACGAGTTGCAGCCTCACTGGAGGAAGTACAACACTGCAGGGTGGGCCTTGAAGTTTTATAGTCTTGCCCTACTTCCTCCTCTCTCTGCTTCCTGTGTGGGGTTGAAATGTGATCTGTCAGCTTCTTGCTCCTGCTGCTATGCCTTTCCTGCCATTATGATCTAACTCTCTGGAGCCATAAGCCAAAATAAACTCTTCCTTCCATAAGTTGTTTTTGGTCATGGTACTTTATCATAGCAACAGAAAGTAACTAATCCATACTTCAAAAATTCAACCCAATAGTGAGATGATAAGATTGAAGCCATGAAAGAGAGGGTGTGGGTCCTTACAGGTCCAATAGCTACAGTCTGTGGCTGCTGTCCTGGCTCTGACAAGCCAGCATCTTCCCCAAACTCAGTCTGCAGTCTCCAGTTCCAGCGAGGGGACTATTTATACTACAGAAACTGGTAAATGCTTTGGGGAGGATTCTGTTCCCTAGAAGCGCTGGTTTACCAGCACTCTTCTGGGCAAACAAATTTAGTTAACATGATGTACTTTTGGGATCTACCCTTCACAGATACTGACTCCCAGCTCCTGCTTCTCTGCAGATGACTTCCATTGTAACTTCTGATACAGAGGTGACAGCATCAACGGTGGGTGAGTTAGTTACTTGTCTTGTGCTGTGACAACTTAAATAACAGAAGTGGTGGAAGGGAAGAGAGGTTTATTCTGACTCATGGATTCAGACAGGTTTCAGTCCATTATGGTGGGGAAGGCATGGCATTGGGAGCTATCAGTTTGTGGTTGTTCATGTGATGTGGACCAGGAAGCAGGGAATGCAGGCCAGAACCAGGGATAATTATAATCTTTGAAGATCTTCCACTAGTGACATTCTGCCAGCCAGGTTCTACCTCCCGAAGATTCCATAGCCTTCAAATAGCACTGCAATCTGGGGACCAAGTATTCAAAACAGAAGTCTGTGAGCAACATCTCAGATTCGAGCTATAACAGCGAGTGAGTGGCTAAGGTCAGAAGCACTGTCTCAAGATCTTTGTTTTTAAGGAACAAAACCCATTTGTTTTAGTTTGCTCTGTGCTGCTCTAACAAGGCTATCTGAGACTAAGCAATTTATAAACGACACAGATTTATTTATCATAGTTCTAAAGATGAAGTCCAAGATCAAAGAGCCTGCATCTGGCTAAGGGTCTAGCTACACCATCCCGTGGCAGAAGGCAGGAGGGCAAGACAAGGTGATTGTGAGGGAGTTGGAATGGGTCCACTCATGTGACAATGCATTCCTGTGACAGCAGCAGCCATCCATTAATGAAGGCAGAGTCCCCACAGTCTAATAACCTCTTAGCACTCTCAGGTCTTGACACTGGGAATTGAGTTTCCAACATATGAACTTTGGAGGCCACATTCACAGCAGCATTTGAGGTGGCTTCAGCAGAGAAGGAAAGTCAATGGCAGGACCAGGTATCTCTCCAAGAACACAATGACAGAAAGACTCCTGGGTCTCATGACAGGTTGGAAGCAGCAATTAGAACACCCTCAGGCAGGAATAAGTCCTCTCTCTTCCTCTCTCCTCTCTCCTCTCCCTCTCTCTCTCCCTCTCTCTCTCTCTCTCTCTCACTCTCTCTCTTAGACAGAACCTTGCTATATCACTCGGGTTAGTTTCAAGCTTGTAATCCTCCTGCCTCTGCCTCCTGAGTTCTGAGGTTATAAGTGTGGATGGCCATACCCATCTTGGATTCATAATCTCGTTTTTTTTTCCCCTCCCTCTCTGGATACTTGCTATGGTTTTCCTCTCTAGTCAACATTTCTTGGTCCTACTTCCCTTTGGACCCATCAGAATTTACAGTCTTGACCGTATTCCACTGTTAGTACTGAAGGAGGCGAGTGAGAATTTTGGTTTCAACGATCACATCTTAGAAGGCAGCATCTGATAGGCCTCACTCGGTCAAGTGGCCATCCTTGGCCTAATCACCGGCAGTTGAGAGGATGAAGTTGCTTGTCATTGGTTCTCAGCGGGGACATTAGAACAAGATCTTCTTTGAAAGCTCGTGGCAAGGCAGGAAGGCAAATTGATCAAGGGGTCTGCTGTGTTAGTGTCCTTTGTGTGACGAAGGAGCCAGTGGGCAATGGGCGTCACTATCTGTCAAATTCCTCTGAATGTGAGAAGGGATCTCCTGTGTAAAACAATGATGCGCATTAATGAAAAACTTAATTCTGCTTTTTTAAAAAAGTGCTAGAGTATTGCCTGCAGCCCAATTCTTCCCTTAATCTTTACTGTTCGTGTGTCAGCTATTCTACAGGAAAAGAGAGAGAAGGAATAGTGGGAAACAAGTAGGAGAAGAGCATTAGAATTACAGCACCGAGAGGAAAAAATATCCAGCAGTCCTTGGTTTTAGCTTGTTGACTCATGCAGACAACTGTTTTAGATTTGTACGTGGGACTGTCCTGTTTTTATGATCCAGGGTCTGGAGACTCCACACAGGGGCTCTGTCAGGTGGTTCATGTCTAAGTATCAGATGTAGATCTAAAACAGAGTCAGCGTAGAATGTTCTGTTGGCATAGATTTTCCACCAACCCCTAGAAAGTCAAAGGAGCATTTGAGGCAGATGATTCATAATCTAAGATCATGTGTCCTTGAGATGTTCCCAGTCTTAATTTAGTCTTTGATGTAATTATACCATTTTATCAGGGTCAGGGTGCAAGGATTGCTTATCAAGGGCAGGAGAACATCTGACAAGTTTGTTCTGACACAGTGGGGGATGTGGACAGTCAAGCCTTCAGTCTCAGGGCTGCTGTTGGGAAGTGGGGCGTGTCAAAGGCTTCAGATGGGCAGGGTTTCTGCAGTGTTGGGAGGGAAGCAATTTCTATTTGGATTTTAAAAAATCACTTCCTAGCGAAAGTAGCAGAATTGTAAGTTCTCAGTCCTCTTTTAGCACTCTGGGGAACAAAGTATTTCAAAGTGGAGGGAGGCAAAGAGAGAGGGAGAGAGGAAGGGGTATATGAATGAGAATCTTGCGGAGGAAAAATGACCGGTCCTGAGATGACTCACAATGAGCCACTGGCAGAAAAGCAGGCACTTGCTCTTCTTTAAGTGTACTAGGAGAAGACTTTTTTAAAAAAGCTGACAGGAAGAGACAGATATTTTTCTGAAATTAATAGTAATCACGGTGACACCAGGAAGCAACCATTCCAGCACAGAATGGTACAGAACAAGAACACAGCCTAGGACACAGACATTGGCAGACAGAAGAAAATGAACTGTCCAGGACCAGACAAAGGCTGTGCTTTGTCACGTCTGATTAAGGGTTTCCACCCAGGCCTTAATGAGGAAAGACTGGAAGTTACTCTAAGAACCCTGCGATGTATTTCCTGTTATTGTTTAAGTTAACACTATCCAATAATCCCCTCTTCTCTGTGTGTGTGTGTATTCTACAGTGGATGCATACAACCATAGCTAGTACCACAGAGATCATGTTTTTTTCTTCTTGGTGGACATATTTATGATCAAATTTAAAATAGAATAATTATAACAATACACTATAACAAATGCCAGGATTATAACTCTTGCACTTTGGAGTCATTGTTCGGTAAGATAAGGATCACTTAAACACAAGAACTGAGATACTAGACAGCTGATCTGGTAACCAAGATAACTAGGTGATGAGAGAGCAGTCAGTGTATATGATTCCCGAGACAAAGGGCGACTCATGTCCCAGCATGAGCGAGTGAGATGGTGTAGAATTTCATCACAACACTGAACATGGTGCACAATTTAAACTTTATGATTGGGCTGGGGATGTGGCCTTAGTTGGTAGAGCAGTTGCCTAGCATGCAGCCCTGGGTTCCAGTCTCAGCACTACGTCATCTGGGTGTAGTGGCTCATGCCTGTAATCCTAGCACTTGGAGACAGGAGGACTAGGAGTTCAAGGCCATCCTCTGCTACATAGCAAGTTTGAGACCTTGTTTCAACAAACAAACGACAACAAACTACTCCTCTACCCCCACCCCCAACCCCATGGGGTTATTTTTGCTTCTGGAATCATCCATCCTTTCAACTAATATTTTTGAATCAAGATTGACCATGAGTAACTGAAACCATGCTACAGTACAAATAGTTATTGTCATTTAAATTTTACATTTATTCTCTCTCTCTCTCTCTCTCTCTCTCTCTCTGTGTGTGTGTGTGTGTGTGTGTGTGTGTGTGCCATGTCATATGAGTGGAGGTCAGAGGACAAGTTGCAGAGTCAGTTCTGTCCCTCTATCGTGTGGATTCCAGGGATAGAACTCGGGTTGTTTGGCTTGGCCACAAGAGCCTTTACCCTCCGAGCCACCTTGCTGTCCCCAGCACGTAGCTCTCTTTCCATAGTGCACAATCATCGATTCGCTAGCTGTCTTTGTGCTGTCTTCATGGTGCTCTGGCTCAAGTGCCTCTTCAGAGGTTCCTGCAGACTGATCTGAGAACCTGTTGGACTTTTCTGACCTCTCAAGGCATCACTGGAGTCCTGAGCATCAGCCTTACGGAAAACGGACTTAGTTCGGAGTAGTTATCTCTGTGCGTGCGACATCATCACTCAGATTCTTCACGGATCTGATGCTTCAGCTTCAGTTTACTGCTTGTATTCTATCATCGGATACGTTTTTCCTCCTAGATCGTGTGTAATGTATGCAAGTCAGTGTGTATGTGTGTGCGCACACCCACGGGCACATGCTTGTACACAATGGAAGCCGGCAGCTGATGCCAGGTTTCTTCCTCAGCCTGAACCTAGAGCTCACCAATTCGGCCAGAATGGTTGGCCAGCAATCTGCAGGGGTCCTTGTGTCTTCCTCACTCCGGTGCGGGGTCTGCCCAGCATTTTTAATGTGGGTTCTGGTTAGTCACAGTCAGGTTTTTATGCTCACATGGCAATTGGGGTCATCACCTCTTCTCCATCCCCCAGCTCTTTCTTAACCAATCTGAAGATTTCAGAACATTCAACACAGGAATGGGAGGGAAGGCATCCAGCGCAGGAACAGAGTTTTCAAGCAGTTTTGCTCTGCTCTGCAGAGAAGGGAAAGAAAAAGAAAGGAGAATGGGAAGACAAAAGGTAGATACACGTCTGCAAAGGGAACTAGGCAGGTTATTACCGAGTTACTATTTGGAACAAGGTAAAAATCATTTATGAGGCTCAGGCAGAGCGGCCCGGAGCAGGGAATGAGAGTTTCTGCAGCCTGCTGTGGGCTAGCAGCGTCCTCTTTGAGACACATTGCTTTGTGTTTATAGATTGATTAGTCTTCTGACTTGTCTAAGTATTTTCTCACAACATCTGTTTATAGGCCCTCGGGCAGAGCAGTTGCTCTGTTAACATGTGCCCTTGACAGGGACACTTCGTGACAGACATGCTCCCTTACAACGGCTCCTGGAAACTGGTGTGCCTGCCAGGCTTCCATGTGTTCAGTGACTTGACTTTTCTTTCTCATTTTTGCATTTTCTTTTTAGCATGGCGTGCATGAATGCATGTTCTGAATATGTGTGTGCACCTGTGTGTGGGTGCCTGTATGTATAATACATGTTTTTGTATGTGTCTGAGCACATCCACGAATGAGTGTGTGTGAACGTGTGCTCACAAGCATGCAGAGGCCAAGGGGGGAGAGGTTAATGTCGAGAATCAATCTCAACTGCTCTTTAACATTATCCATTGACACAGAGTCTCTCAATTATACCCTGAGATTACTGAGATGGCTAGTCTGTTGGTTTGCTCTGGGGATCTCCAGTGGAAGCTTTTGGGGCTAGGATTAAAGGTGGGTCACCACATTGACACGGCATAGACATGGGTTTATAGGGCTCTAGTCCTTATGCCTGCATGGCAGAAATTTAACCGAGGAGCCATCTCTCTAGTCTGCTTGCTAGCTTGTGCATGAATGCACACACACGCACACACGCACACACACACGCACACATGCACGTACACACGCACGCACACACTGGCTGTAGAGGACTGAGGAATGAGAAGATAGGTAATTCTTGGCAAATTTCCCATGGAGTCTGAGCTGTATTCCATTTCTAGTGCTTCGGGACTTGACTTTGGGAAAGCAACATGGCTCCAGACCGTACAATTCTGAGTCACTACTGCTCTTTGGACCACTTCAGATGAGACCTTTCCCTTAGGTCTGCTTTGGCATCAGTGAGTTGGGAAATTCTGGGTCATTTCCCCGTGAGTTCTTCATGGGGTGTTAAGGTTTGGAAATGTTAGGCACAGATGCTGATGGCCGGTTGGGTCTCCAGCCTACAGCACTCTCGGGAGTTGGTGGAACCTTAGGGAAGGCGGGTCCTAGTGGGTGGAAGTTGGGCATTGGGGCGTGCTTTTGAAGAGGACATTGGGATCCTGGTGTCTTTCCTCTCCCTACTTCCGGGGCACTGTGAGGCGAGCGAGGCATTGCTCTGCCACACGCTCCTTGCCGTGACGCTGCCTCAGCAGAGGCCCCAGAGCAGGGGAGCCGACTGGCCGTGGACTGACTACCTTTATAACCGTGACCTACACTAAAATCTTTCCTCTTTTAAAGTTGAGACTCTCGGGTCTTTTGCCATGGCTATGGCAGTCAGCACACACATAGCCAGTGAAGCTGTAGTCTAGAGAGAAAGTACGTTTGGGAAAAAGAGTCGAGACTCAATTTTCTGTAACATTTTCATAGATTCAAAAGGCAATTTGAGAACATTTCCACTCCGGCAGTGTCTGTTACATGTGATGGAACTGCAGGCCAGAAACGTATCTCCCTGCCCCGCCCCATTAAACCCTTCTCTCTTTCTCTTCGCCTTTGCTTAACATATCTTGTCAAGCCTGAAATCTTAGACCTTTAGGCTCCTGTGCAGATCACTCAGAAGTGATTCTATGCCGATTTGGATGTAATTAAACTTGCTTTTCTTTAACAATGTGGTAAGATTGACATTTTAGTAGCCTAAGTCCTTTTTCTTCTCCCCACCCCGATAGATTATGTGTGTGTGTGTGTGTGTGTGTGTGTGTGTGTGTGTGTGTATATTTCAGATAAAGCCTTGTGTTGTGTTTTGAATGCTGGGGGAATAGATTTTTTTTTTCATTTGGAGTTTGAAGCAATTAGAGCCACAAATTAATTTCTCACATTAAGAAGAATGTTTTGTCTTCCTATTCTGCACCTGCTCAGCCCCATTTCCAGTCATTCGGAGGCTGCTATCCTAAACAGGAAGAGGAAACACACATTCGGGGACAGAGGGAATCACTAATGGCTAATCAATAACCATGCAGTGTTTCAGAGCTCTAAAGAGATGCGGCATGGTTGTGAAAAACCGGGGGACCAATTAGTTGTGGTTTCACTTGTGTGGGGGTTACCGGAAAGATCCCAAACTTATCACCAACCATCAATGCATATGTCTAGTCACTTCAAACCCAACAGTGGATGTGCTGTGCCCATCTGCACTCTCCACCCTTCTCCGAAGTCCTGCTTTTTCTCTTGAATGCGGGTCTCTGGGTGTCAACTCTGTGCTGTTATCAGAGCTGGGGCTTTCCTGTGGCCCGCTCTCTCATTCTCTGTTAGGGACAAAGGTTCTCTGTTTACCCAGTCTCCATCCCTCCCTTCTGTTGCTCACGGTATCACCAGATTTTTGCTTAAGGATGTTATTTTGAAGTTGGAACTAAATACACTCTACCCATTGCCCAAGTGGCGGGTCCTGATTAGTTAAGGGGAATCAAGGTAACTTTCTCGCCACAGAGATTTGCTGAGAGGTCTTATCAGTGTGTGGCCTTCACTTATCTCTGTGGCTGTCTCAGGATGCTCTCAACGGTCTGATGACCTAGGAAGGAAAACCTCTTGCTTGTGTTGAATGAGATGGCACATGGGGGAGGTCTGGACATGTTGAGTCAATTTTACTCCATCGCTGGATCCTCAGTTACACAGAGGAATCAGTTTTCTTTAAATTTTTTTCCATTTTGGTGGCATGTTCTGGCAATCAAAGGTCTCCTGAGTTAATATAACCCTTCTACTCGCCCACTGCATCCTCCCCACATCAGTATTCGAATACATCTTAAATACAAATTCCTTGACTATTGGAGTTGTATGAGGTAGTTCACTCGGAACCCGGAGTCCCAGTTGTTGGACGCATTGTGTGTGAGAGTGTGAGCTGTATGCGTGTGGACGTGCTTGCAAGTGTGGAGTTGAGAGGTTGTCACTAGCTAAGTATCCCAGTCACTCTCCACTTTAGTTTTTTGAGGCAGGGTCTCTTTCTGAACCTGGAGCTCACCGATTGGCTAGATCGGCAGCGTGCTGCAAGGATCTACCTGTCTCTACCCCCCTAGCACTGGGATCACGGGCATGTTGCCACACCTAGCTTTTATGTGCACGCTGAGGATCTGAACTCAGACCCTCATGGTTGTCTGGCAAGTTCTTTACCAACTGAGCCATCTCCCAGGCTTAATTTAATTTTTAAGTGGTGCTTTTTAATTTTGAGAAATTTTCTAGGAATGCAGAAGCCTGATAATGTAGAGATGAGAAGACTGACTGATACTCACAGAGCTATCAGAGGCGGAATGTTTTATATTCCATGGAAGAGTCTTATGTGAATAAGGCTCTTATGGGATTTGCTTCACTCTAGTTTCTAAGCCTGTGTTCCACAACCCGTCTCACATACCCCACATGGTACCCACATCATGCTTCTTGCATTTCAGGTTCTATTTACTCTGTGGCTTGGTATGTTCTCAATGCCAGCACATAGTCTAATTCTTTTGTTTGAGAAGAAAGCTCCCATGATTCCTCTGGAAAGACTCATTCATCTGTAGTCACTGGAGTCTGCTGCGCTGGGACCAGTGCAGCAATGGCTTGACCAGGACCAGGGATGAGAAGAATTTGACTCCAGGCTCTTGAGTCAGGTGTGTACTGACACATGTAGGTTTAAACAAGGCTCAGGTAGATATCACAGATGAAGATTTGTCAGGGCCAGGGTCGGCAGGCCCAGCAGAGTTCTGAGAAGCCATCCAACTACTACCAAGGGGGCATGAGGAGTAGAGGACAGATTCTAAAGCTTCAGTCTGCAGGTGTGCACAGCCTTGGGCTCCCCGTTGTTAATGCTAACCAGATGGAAGCCAGGAATTAAAAACAGAGCCATATCCTTAATTAGGGGTGATAGAGGAACACTAAAAAAAATCAGGTCAATCTAGCACAGGGGATTCATGCTAACCTGGGAGAGACAGGGCATGCAGGTAAGCAATCAAAATTATGTAGGAGAATTCTCAGATTTCTTTATTTTCAAAAGGAGATTGTGAATCTTTGGCCCTAACTTTAGCTCCAACTCCTGTGGGCATGAGAATGTGGGAATGTGGGGGTGGATAGGTAGGACCTTGTGAAATTTGAGGAAAGGCTACAAGTAATGCTGGTGTCCACCCCACTGGGCCTTTGTGTCCCAGCATCGCACAGACTCCTGGGTCTGCTTCATCCTTCATGTCTCCTGGTATTATTTCTGACCATGCTTATATTCCGCCTTTGCTTGTATTGTTCCAGAATCTTCTTTGCACCTTCCCTTCTCGCCATATCCCAGCTTGTCCCAGTCATCTCTAGCACTGATTAATTCTGTCTTCAGTTCTTCTGTCCTCCCTCAACCCTGGGTAGAGTTCCGCACTCCCTTTGGACCTCAGGCAGCTGGTGCTCTGCTGTGGGACCCATACCTTACTATCTTGTCTTATGTTCACTCTTTTGTCTTCGCAGAGAGCGAGCTCTTGGAAGCCCAGTGCTCTGGTCTTTCCAGCGCTGAAGCCATAACTGTGCCTTGCACACTGGCTCAGTTACTATTTCAATACAGTGTTAATGAGCAGATATGGATCCAGGGCACCACGTGGGATACAGGAGACCATAAACCACCATGCTTGATAAAGATGTCAGATCTTATTACCACTATTCAGTACAACTGAACATCTCAACAGCCTTCAAATCTTATTTACCCTTTAATATTTATCTTGTTTCCAAACCCCACCCCCAGACGTAATCAATGGCTTCTTCCTTGGAACTGTCTTGGTGCACTCCATTAGGCTTTTTTTTTAAAGGGTGGCTCTATACAAATCACCAGCTCTGTCTCATGTAACTGTCTCCCTCGATAGACAGAAGAGTGTTTTAGGAGAGGGACAGACAGCATTCTCTGGGTTTTTGGAATCCACATCAGCACTTTCTTTCTTTTTCCTTCTCCCTCCCTCTCTCCATTTGTTTCTTCCTCTCCCTCTGTGGAGGTTTGAATGAGATAGTCCCCATAGCCTTGGGCATTGGAATACTTGGTCCTGAGTTGGTATTGTTGTTTGGGAAGGCTTAGGAGGTGTGGCCTTGTTGGAGGAGGTATGTCACTGGAGGTGGAGCTTTGAGAGTTTAAATAGTCACACCATTTCTAGTTCATTCTGTCTACTTTGTGCTTGTGGTTCAAGATGTGAGCACACCTTTGCTTTGCCATCATAGACTCGAACCCTCTGGAACTGTAAGCTCAAGTAACTTCTTTCTGTAAGTTGTCTTGGTCATGGGGTTTATCGAAGAACAGGAAAGTAACTAATACACACTCCCCTTCCTCCCTCTCTTTTATGCGTATTTATTTGGACAGAGGGATTCATTCTATAGCTAAGACTGGCTTCAAATTCATTCTGCAGTCCAGATTACCCTTGAACTTGTGGTGTTCCTCCTGCTTCAGTATCTTGAATGCCGGAACTATAGGCATGAACCACTATGCCTGACTTAAATCAGTGACTTGAACATTGATATTAGTTGATTTTCAGTCTTCTGTCCTCGTTGGGGCCAATACCTTTGAGATGGTTAATCGTCATGGTCAAGTGATTGGATTTAGAATCATCTAGGAGACACACCTTGTCAAGGCCTGTCTGCAAAGGGAGAGGTTTAACTCAGGAGGAAAAGTCTCGCCATGAAATGGACGGCACCATCTCATAGGCTGGGCTCCCAGACTGAACAAGAAAGAGAACGCAAGCGGAGCACCAGCATTGACGAGCTCTGCTTCCCAACTGTGGACACAATGTGACTGGCTACCTTTGGTTCCTGATGCCACACCTTCCGGGCCATGATAAACTGTGCACTCAAATTGTGAGACGAAAAATTAACCTTTTCTTCCTTAGGTTGCTTTTGTCAGACATTTGTCATAGCACCGAGAAAAGTGTCCAAAATGATGTTCACCTGTACCCACTTCCTCTCCCTACCAGGCTCAGAGGAGGCAGCTGAGCTCCCATTTTGCATCCTTGGACTTGAAGCTGTCAGTGGATTGGGACCTGCCCTCAGGCACAGACAGCTGATGCGTCCTTCCGGCGGATAGAATGAGAGGCCTCCCTGATCACTGAAGAAGGACCCTTAAGCTCAGTCTTTCTTACTAAATAGGAAAAACAGAAACCAGTGATGAGGGTTGGCAGAAGTAGGCAAGAGACCATGAAATAGGCCGTGCAGAGTGGAGGGCTTTCGAGTGCTGAGGGAGTCTTGCAAGGACTTGTTAAGTTTTGTGCTGGGCCAGAGACATTTTGGGAAAGGATTAGGAAATGACTGGGCATGAGTTGGGTGGACTTATTCAGATTGTGCAAAGCCTTGTGGGAGTATCCTCTAGAGCTGCCTTTGAAATCAGTCCAGTTACAAATTGGGGATGTTTGAACTTGAAATACATAGAGTGATGCTGTTTATTGATCCTGTTTTCCCTGGTAAGTTAGCTGTTTCCCCCCACAAAGTAGGCCCATAAAAGGGCTATACACAGGTGATGGGAGGGAAGGCCATATTCCCAAGGCCTCAGTTATGGTGGATCGCAGAGTCTTGGCCAGCATGGAGTTAGGGGCTATGGGGAACCCTCTCCCAGCACACTCTGAGTGCCTCGCCTGAAGTCATTCTGATTAACAGTCTGGAGGAGATCTCAGGTCCTGTCACTCACAGCTGTGCTAGGATCTGTTCCTATTACTACAGAGGGTTTGGTTATAGACAATAGGTGTCCTGCAGGTCATACAATGGCAGCTATCCATCCTCAAGGACTGAGAATTTATGAATAGGGTCAAGGAAGAAGATGGTTGGACCAAGAAGATACTAAGACTTGGGAGCCAAGGAGATGGTTCAGGTGATCAAAGTGCTTGCCGCCCAGGCATGAGAGCCTGAGTTCAGATCACATGGGCCCATACGAAAAGCTGGCATGGCAGTGTGTCTATAATTTCAGCTCTGGGGAAATGGAGACAAGAGGACCCCCCCCCCCCCGCCAAGGGGTCTCTGGCCAGCCAGTCTAGCCAAATTGGTGACTTTCAGGTTTACTGAGAGACCCTATCTTAAAAATAAGGTAGCGAACAATCGAGGAGGGGTTGGAGAGATGGTTCAGCAGTTAAGAGCACTTGTTGCTCTTGCAGAGTACTGAGGTTCAGTTCCCAGCACCCACAGAGAAGTATACAGACTGTCACCCCAGTTACAGAGGATCTGATCCCTCTTCTGGCCTCTGCAAGTCCTCATATACGTGGTACACAGATATGTATGAGCGAAACATCCAAACATATAAAATAAAACTACACACATCCAAAACATAGTAACAATTAAGAAAGACACTTAACATCTACCTCTGGTTTCTGCAGATATATGGAGACTTATTCACTTGTGCCAACATACACATATGCACATGTGTACACACAGATGAGTATATATATAGTTGTATACACAGGATAGCTTTTTCTGTGCCCATCAGTTTCTTAGCTAAGTACTATTGCTGTGGGCTAATGGTGTACTCACAACAAGCAGGCTTGGTCACCCTTTCCCTTGCCCTTTCTCCCTCCCTTCCTTCCTTCCTTCCTTCCTTCCTTCCTTCCTTCCTTCCTTCCTTCCTTCCTTCCTTCCTCCTTTCTCCCTCCCTCCCTCCCTCCCTCCCTCCCTCCCTTCCTTCCTTCCTTCCTTCCTTCCTTCCTTCCTTCCTTCCTTCCTTCCCCTTCCTCCCTCCCTCCCTCCCTCCCTCCTTCCTTCCTCCTTCCTTCCTTCCTTCCCTCCCTCCCTCCCTCCCTCCCTCCTTCCTTCCTTCCTTCCTTCCTTCCTTCC
Source organism: Cricetomys ansorgei (assembly GCA_026225945.1). NCBI lineage: Eukaryota > Metazoa > Chordata > Mammalia > Rodentia > Nesomyidae > Cricetomys > Cricetomys ansorgei. The sequence continues at coordinate 1,844,433 of JAMJFZ010001657.1, read as the reverse complement.
TTTTCCTTCCTTTCCTCCCCCTCCCTCCTCCTTCCTCCCCTCCTTCCTTCTTCCTTCCTCCCTCCCTCCCCCTCCCTCCCTTCCTTCCTTCCTTCCTTCCTTCCTTCCTTCCTTCCTTCCTTCCTTCCTTCCTTCCTTCCTTCCTTCCTTCCTTCCTTCCATCACCAAATTCCATCACCAGATACCAGATCAGATGATCTTGGATTTTTCAGTCTCTGGAATTATGAGAAGTCAACCCCCACCCCCAGTCAAGGGGAATATAGACAGAAGGAAAAATGGTCTCTGCTACCTCAGGTCAACTCACTGTCAGTTTACCTTAAGTTCATCTCAGTTTTCCAAGGCATTGGTAGGAACTCCAGAGGCAAAGGGCTGCTCTGCTGTGAACCTCGTAAGGCCCATGGCTAGACTCAGGGTGAACAGCAGAAAAATACTTACTGATTTATTGCTTCAAGTCACCTGGATGCAGGTGAAAACAGACAGATAGCAAAATTAGGTCTTGACTGCATAATCGCAAAGGATAGGAACAGTCTGCTTCTCGCTGGGTCCCAAGTCTGTTGCTGAGGCTCCTTCTGACACTAAGATCCATTAAGATCCCTCTCCCTTTTTCTTCAGCTTTTCAAGACAAAATTTCTCTGTGTAATAGCCCTGGCTTTCCTGGAACTCATTTGGAGACCAGGCTAGCTTCCAACTCACAGAAATCCACCTGCCTCTGCCTCCCAAGTTCTGGGATTAAAGGCGTGTGCCACCACTACCCAGCTTTCCCCCTCTTTCTTCCCTCCCCTTACTTCTTTTTTTATTTGAGATAGGGTCTCCTATAGCCCAGGCTGCCCTCCAACTTTGTTGCTGGGGATGACCTTGAACTTTTAATCTTCCTGCCTCTATCTCCTGATGGCTGGGATTACTGGCAAGTGTCCCCCTACTGGGTTTTCTGTGGTGTCACCTGGATAGCTTTAAATGACAAACTTCATTTCTTTTTTTAAAAGACAGTTTTAAAAATAATTTTTTTGTTCATTCATTGATTGATTCATTTATTCTTATTTCATGTGCATTGGTGTGGGGGTGTCAGATCCCCTGGAGCAGGAGTTACAGACAGGTATGAACTGCTATGTGGGTGCTGGGAATTGAACCTGGGTCCTCTGGAAGAGCAGTCAGTGTTCTGAACTGCTGAGCCATCTCTCAGCACGAAATGACAGTTTTTAAAGTGACGTTTCTCTCTCTCTCTCTCTCCCTCCCTCCCTCCCTCTTTCCTTCCTTCCTTCCTCCTCCCTCTCTCCCTCCCTCCCTCTTTCCTTCCTTCCTTCCTCCCTCTCTCCCTTCCTTCCTTCCTTCCTCCCTTCCTCCCTCCCTCCCTCCCTCCCTTCCTTCCTTCCTCCCTCCCTCCCTCCCTCTCTCCCTTCCTTCCTTCCTTCCTCCCTCCCTCCCTCCCTTCCTTCCTTCCTCCCTTCCTCCCTCCCTCCCTCTCCCCTTCCTTCCTTCCTTCCTCCCTCCCTCTCTCCCTCCCTCCCTCTTTCCTTCCTTCCTCCCTCCCTCCCTTCCTTCCTTCCTTCCTTCCTTCCTTCCTTCCTTCCTTCCTTCCTTCCTTTCTTTCTTCCTTTCTCTGTGAGTGGGAGAGTGCTACAGCAGAGTGGAGGTCATAGGACAGCCTATGGAGTCCATTTCTCCCTTCTACTGGGTCCTAGGGATCAAATTCAGGTCATCAGTCTTGGTGGCAAGTACCTTTACCCAGTGAGTTGTTTTTGCTTTTTTTTTTTCTTCTTAAGACAGGGTTTCTCTGTGTAGCCCTGGTGGTCCTGGAGCTTCCTCTGTAGACCAGGCTGAACTTGAACTCAGAGATTCTCCTGCCTCTGCCTCCAGAGTGCTGAGTTCTTTTTGTAAGAAGCCTCACTGTCATCTTGTCTTCTATCGTGCAGTGCTTCCTTCTTCCCTTCATGATGGCTACACTGCGCTCATTAACCTCCTTAAATCTCCCCAGGGTTTCTCTACACGTAGATTCCATAAGCTTCACATTGGTCACAATGGTACATTATTATGACCATGCAAATGTGTTCACCGATATGCAAACTACCAACCTCAGCTGTGTTCTCTGCGGACCTACTAAGATCGTTACTGTTTTGCTGTTCACTGGAGACGGTGACTAGCCATTAGTTCAAACAGATTCTGTTTTACCACATTCCTTATATCGCAGGCATGGCGTTTGCACACTCAAAGCCACACTTCTCTTGGGGTTAATGCTCAGAACCTTTGTGTCATCGACCTCCTGGGTAGGATTTGATCTGTCTTCTGAGCCCAGATGTCATTCTCGTTTGGTATTTTCATGGTTTGATTTTCAAGGAGTGTCTGAAAAGTGTCCAGTTCACTCCCAACCTGGAAACACTTGGGCCCTTCAGTTCTAGCACGTTCTCTTCTGTTATTTCATTGGTTGGTTCTGCTTCCTTTACTTTCTCTTTCTAGAACACTTATCTATCTGATATTGGACTTTAGGGATGGATCACTTGCTCCTACAAATTCTTTTATTACTTGTGAGAAATGACCTTACATAATAACGAAAAATCTCTCACTTTTCAAATCTTTTTTTTTCCGTATGCTCAGAGAGATGCTTTCATTTTTCTCCTTCAGTCCATCCACTACACTTTAAATCCTTTTGCCAGCTGCACAGATTTTTAAAATTCAAAAAGCTCTTCCTTGTTCGCCTATGCCTTGTTTATTTAAAGAATGTAATTCATTTCCTTTAAAGATTTATTTATTTTATTTATACGAGTACTCTATTTGCACCTGCATACGAGAAGAGGGCATCTGATCCCACTATAGATGGTCGTGAGCCACCATGTGGTTGATGGGAATTGTACTCAGGACCTCTGGAAGAACAGCCAGTGCTCTTCACCTCTAAGCCATCTCTGGAGAGATGTAGAATGTAATTCTCAATTTTACAGATTTTTAAAATTATATTTTGTCTTTTTAGTTCTCTCCTGTGCCTTAAAAGAATCTTTATTCTTTGGGGAAGGGTTTTTTTTTTTTTCTGTTTGATCTTTATATTTACTTTGTAAATACCATGTATTTTGTTCATGTAAAATACCACAGCACTAAAGGAAGTGAATTTGGAGTCCTGTGTATGGAACAGGCATGGTTGGCTGTCAGCCTCTGAATGGGATGGGTAGGGAATGAGATGCTGTGTGTGGGGGTGATCTCTTCCTGGGATCAGATGGAAACTTGAGCTGGATGGAGCTACTGCTAGCTAGCTGCTCTAATTTTTTACACCTGAGTTTTAAAGTTGAGAACAATGGAATCACGTGAGTGTTCGTGGATGGGGGCACAGGTGTGTACCGATGTGCACGCATGTGTGTGCTATTTCTAGAGGCCAGCAGTCAGCCTCTGATGCCATTACTCAGGTGCTGTTCACCTTTTCTCACTGGCCGAGGACTTGTTATTTAAACTAGACAGGCGGCCAGGGAGCCCCGGGGATGGCCTTCCTCTGCTTCTCCAGCGCTGGGATTAGAAACCCTCATTACTGGCCTTGGCTGTTTAAATGTGGCTTCTGGGATCAAACTCAGGTCCTTGTGTCGGTGCAGCAAGCAACTGGTTAAATTATTTCTTCAGCCCCTGAGAACAACTAAACTATTTTTTAACTTTATTTTTATTAAAAAAATAAATAGATGGTTTGGATGAGAAGCATTCTCCACAGGCTCATGTATCTGAACATTTGGTCACAGAACTGTGTCAAAGACTCGCAGCATCAGGGAGGTTGAGAACCGCTGCTTTAGGAGTTGGAGCCTGTTGGAGGAACGATGTCACTGAGGGAAGGCTTTGAGGATTCATAGCTGTGCCCTACTTCCTGTTCTTGTTCTCTGCTTCCTGTGTGCACAGGAAATGTGATCCCTCTGCTGCTTGCTCCTATCGTCTTGCCTTCCCTGCTGTTATGGACTCTGTCCCGCTGTATCGTAAGCCAAAATCCACCTTTTCCCTTTAAGTTACTTGTGGACAAGGTATTTTTCAAAGCAGCAGAGAAGTAACGATTATACATTCATTATCCCTTAGGATGGCTGCTACTTAAAAAAAAAAAAACAAAAAACAGAGCTGGATACAGCGACACACACCTTTAGTCCTAGCCTTTGGGAGGCAGAGGCAAGTGGATCTCTATTAATTTGAGGCTAGCCTGGTCTACATAGCAAGTTCCAGGCCAGTCTACATAGTGAGGCCCTGTCTCAAATAACAAAGAAACAAACAATAAAACAACAGCAACAATAAAAATCTACCCAGAAAACAGCGAGTACAGTTAAGGCTATGGAGAAATTACAAACCTCACGCATTGGTGAGAATGTGAAATGGGTAGCTGCTCTCCTAGGTACACACCCAGTTGAAATCAGCATCACGAAGGGATGTTTGTGTGCGTATGTTCCTAGCAGCATTAGTCATAGTCACTAAAACGTGGAAGCAATCCAAGTTTTGATCAACAGATGAATGATGAAACAAATGTGGTATATTGTAATATTCCTCAAGTCAGAATGGGGCCGTGTCCCCATCCATCTACTGCAAACTAAAACTATCAGACCTCAAAAGTGAATTCAGCAGATCCAGCCTATAAACAGCAGAGGACTGGTTGTTTACTTACACTGTAACCTGGCTGACCAGGAACTATAGCTCACGGCTACTGTCCATCATAGCAAAGAGAGTATTGGATCATAAATACTATCCTGGAAAAAAAGGGAAACAAAGAAAAATAAACCTCAAATTCCACGCACACTGTTTCTACCATTGTAAAGTTGAAATCTTAAGTCAGGGGCCATTTGAATGTACAGTGGAATATGATCTCGTCTCAGAAAGAAGGCAGTACTGTCACATGCTGCAAGCGGGTAGAGCTTGAGGACATTGTGCTACTTGAAATAGCCAATCATAAAGAGAAGCATACTGTACTGCCCCACTTACACAAGACATTTAGAGTAGTCAAAAATGACAGAGACAGACAGAGAAAGGATTTGTGAAGGGCCAGGCAGAGGAGAGAATGGGAAGCTGCTGTTTCATGGGTTGAGTTTTAGCTTTCCCAGATAAAAAGAGGGCTGGAGATAAATGCCAAAGATGGTGACGATGGTATGACATTGGACAGTGTGCTTAAAAATGGTTAAGATGAAACACTTAAAATTTTATATATTTGCTTTATGTGAATGTTTTGCCTACATGTCTATATGTACACCACATGGATACCTGGTACTCTTGGAAGTCAGAAGATGGTGTTGGATACGCTAAAACAGGAGTTATAGATGGTTGTGAGCCACCACGTAGGTGCTGGGATTAGAATCTGGGTCCTTTGCAAGAACAAGCGCTCTTAACCACTGCACCATCTCACTAGCTCCAAGAAAATGTATTTTTTCTTTCACATTTATTTAGGGTATGCACGTGTACACGCACACGGGTGTGAAGATGTCAAGGACAGAGAACAGCTTGAGCCAGTTTATTCTCTCCTTCTACCGTGAGGCTACCAGGGGTTGAACTCAGTTCGTTGGGTTTGGTAGCAATCTCCTGCACCTACTGAACCATTTCACCAGCCCAAGGTGGGAACATTTTATGTTAAGTATATTTTACCCAAATTAAAAAAAAAAAATTATAAAGGGGAATTTCCTCTAAGTTTTTGACTGGGCAGCAGTCTTGGTTGCAATTGGTCTGTTCACTGTAGGAGGGAGGGGCTGGAGTGAATCATCTATGTATTTATGGCACAGGTATTCACCCCCCCCACACACACCTATGCACAGAATTTCCTGTATTCTCAAAGTTCAGACTAAAATCTTTCAGGTCCTGCAGACCCCTTTGCCTGTATCCCAAGTTGTCCTTCCTTGGTTTTCATTCATTAGTCACTGCTTGTGTTATTTACTTTTGCCTAATTGCACGTAAACACTGACAGAACAACTCAAAAGGAAGAAAGGGTTACTTTGGCTCACAGTTTCAGGGGTTTCAGCCCATAGCCCTTGTCTCCATTGGTGGGAGTATGTGGGAGTATGTGGAGGAGGAGGCTGTTCTCCTCATGGCAGACACGAAGCAAGGAGAACCAAGGAGGAAGTTACAAGTGAGGAAGGAACTGGGGACCAGATACAGTCTTCAGAGAGCCCCAGCGACCCACTTCCTGTAGCTAGACCCTGTTGAGGAAGTTTATTTTTAGTTGTTTAAAATAGTCGTCTTATGCACTGTTTGGGGAAGGACTATCTAGGTGTTCGAGTTTTGCATTGTCTGCAGATGTTGGATTAAATGTGGGAGATGTTTGATTTGTCATGATCTGCACATGCTATCAGTAGAACACCTGAGGAGTTCTGAATCAATAAAAACTCCTGAGCTCAGAGGCTCAGGGTTCCACTGTCCATTGTGGCGTTTGCCAGGATGGTGGTTCCCTCTGCAGAGGTCTGGAAGCATTCGCATGTATGAGAATGCCTCCATGTCTTCTTTGCTGGGCTGCCACAGCAGTGTATTGCTACAAGGCCCCATTGTCATTGGTGGCTATTGGATCTCTGCTGATTCTATCTCACCCTTTCTTGATTTTTCAGAACCTCTTCCAAAAATGATACCAATTGGGGACCTAGAATTCAACACATAAGCCTGTCAGGACATTTGATATTCTAACTGATGTCTTCCAGCTATGCTTGGCACTCCTCTCATTCACTTGGCCTTTGTGTTTATACCTTTCACATTCTTTTTACTCTTTCATGGGATTCTGAGAGGGAGGGAGAGATGTGCTATTGAGCTGGTGTCTGAGCTGGTATCTGTGAGGATGAACAAGGTCTATGCCAGCTCTTGCTGCCTTTGATTTCGTGATGCAAATCTCCCACAGGAGAAACAAGTATGTTTTGTCACAGAGCTAAGCATACATCTTGTCCAGGATTTAGAGAAACTGAATGAAGATGGGAGGGTGGGTAGGTCAGTCATAGACAGCTGTTCCAAGGCACCACCTGAACCAGCAGGTAAGTGATGAGGAGAGAGTGCATGGGCCCCCCCACAGCAACTTGATAAACTCGAGACTCCACCTTCTCCATCTGGGCACATGCTCCATCTGCGAGCTTACAGGGGAAGGGATTATAACAACCAGCTCAGACTGGTCATGCTGGCACATTACAGAGACTTCCAGAAAAGAAAAATTACACTTAGTGAGATGACATACATTATCGGAAGCTTGATAATTCTTTTAGTGGCAGAACTTAGGCGAGAAGCCAGGATTCTTGATTCCAGATTCCAGTGTCTTTTAAAACTTTCCTCCCTATCATAGCTATGACACATCCTTATTCAAGACAATTAGGATAAGAGGAAAACAGAGGTAACAGCACCAGCTATTCTTGGTATTTTAGCTTACCCTCCCCATCCTTTCTCTAGGCAGAGCTTTATTTGCATAAGTATGCCACATATGTATTCAAATATATTTTATTATGCATTAAAATCTTTATCAGCATAGCCAGTGTTAATTCACTTAATCATTTGTTTAAAGAAAAATCACGATGATAACATTACTAGACCTGGTGGCACAGGCTATAATCCCAGCTCCTAGGGAGGCTGAGGCACGAGGACCACAGGTTTCAGGGATGCCTGCTCTACAGAGTGAGTTCAAAGCCAAACTGGGAAACATAGTGAGACCTTGTCTCAAAGTGAAGAATACAGAAGAGAGCTGGGGGGATATAGTTTAGTGGTAGGTGCTTACCTAGCATGCATGAGACCCTGGTTAAATCTCCGAGGCAGAAAAGGAAAGACAGCACAATACAGAAGAGAAATAGATATGAAAGTAAGAAGCTGAGGCAGGGGGATTTGAGGCCAGCCTGGGCTCACAGTGAAGGCTCCATGTAAACAAACAAACAGGTCAAAACAGAAGACCTTAAGGCCACTGCTATTGCTTTGCATCTTAGTAATATAAATAGTGGTGTGTGCTCTGGCTCATACATTCGGATTCCCATTTTATCATTAGAATCTAAAAGTTGGAAGCATTTTATTCTGAGATTGCTGTCACCAAAGATTATCCCAGTTTATCTGAAGTGTGCAAGAATATCTGCTTTTCTAAATCTTGACACCCTTGCATACTGTTTTTCAAGTATCTTCTTAACAAATTTTATATTATCATTGTTTTACTTTGTATTGCTTTGATTGCTTGAGAGGGTAAAGTTTTCACCTGAGTATGTTAATTATTTATCTTTAATTTCAGTAAACAGTTTGTTTATCCACTTGCCACTTGAGTGCTTTAATTTTTTTTTATAATCCTTTGCTGTATTAAACTCCTGTCATTTTGTTCCAGGTGTGCTTATGTGTGTGTGTGTGTGTGTGTGTGTGTGTGTGTGTGTGGTATTTCTTTCTGAGCCGTTCAGCACTCTGAGTCACAACCACCCCAGAACAATGGGCTCCTGGGAACAGAAGCAGCAGCCATGTGGAGGGTGAGGACAGGTTGACATTTAGAAATATTCTGGTCAAGAGTCCCAATTGATGTTTGTTTAGTCAGGATGCTGGTGTGAAGCCCAGCTGAGTCATGAGGTTTCACAATTAACTCTGGTGCTGATGAGCAAGGCCAGGTGGGCCAGTGAGAAGACAAAGAGGCAAATGCCCTGGGGCATCTGGGTAGAAGACCGACTGAACTGTTAGAGAAAGTGACTCTGACGTCTTAGAGTTCAGAGTCAAGGGCTGTGCTCAGATTTTAGGGAAGCATTTTTGAAAAAAAAAAATTCAGATAACAGATGGACTTAATTTCATTCCCCAAAACAAAGACAGCTACTTTGAAAGATTACTCTGACATACAATATACAAGGATCCTGAAAGTGTTAGTTGGGAGAGAACAGCCAAATGCCTCGTTTTTCAATGTACAGGGAGCCGCACATATGGGAAGGTATACTTGGATATGGGTTTTACTCCTGAACAACCAGCAGATTCCCCCCATATTGATTAGAGACGCACAGGACACAGGTTTTCTCTAATGTGTGAAGAAATATGAGTATTGTATCTATTCTTGTTTTCTATTGTTTACGACACTGTACTTTTTTCAAAAAAGGTTTTAAAATTTTAATATATATATATATGTGTGTGTATGTCACATGTATGCGGCTGTTCATGGATGCCAGAAGAGGGTGGCAGATGCCCTTTAGCTTGAGTTCCAGGTAGTTGTGAGCCTCCATGTGTAGGTGCTAGGAACCGGGACCTCTGCAAGAACAGTGAGTGCTCTTAACCGCTGAGCCATCTCTCCAGCCCCAGAACTGGGCATTCTGTTAAAGAATCCCGTGACTGTCTGAGTTCACACAGATGCCCTTTTCAAGATTCATTTATTTATTTGTAGGAAAGAAAAGCTGGGGGCTGGAGAGCTGGTTCCACAGTTAAGGGCTCGTGTGGCCCAGACTGAATTTCCAGCACCCTTCAGTGGCTCACAGTCGTCTGTAACTCCAGTCCCACGGGACCCAACACCTCTTCTGAGCTCCACAGGCATCAGACACGCATGTAGTGCACACACACATGCTGGGACAAAAACACCCATGCACATAAAATGACAAAAATTTAAGTTAAAAGAAAAAGAGGAAGAAAGAATCTAGACAAGGTGGTTCATGTCTTGAATCCCAGAGCACCATGAGATTGGGTCCATCCTGGGCTACAGCCTGATTTTCTATCTCAAACCACAACAACAACACACCACCCCAAACAAGGCTGGGCATGGTGATGCACACCTTTGCTCCTAGCACTCAGGAGGAAGAGGCAGGTAGATCTCTGTGAGTTCCAGGTCAGCCTGGTCTATATAGTCAGACCCTGTCAAAAATCAAAACCTAAAAAAATCCAAACGACCCTCAAACAAAACAACAACCAGCACCATAAAACCAAGCCCGGAAAACCTTTCATTACTGTAGTAGAGAACTAAAAAAGAAAACTATTTGCTTTTCTTTTATTAAAAGCTGGGTTATCAAGCTGGGCCTTCAGCCCTGGTGTAAAGCAGGATGGTAGTGTCCAGTGTCCTCTCTCTCTGGTGGGTGTTGGTGTTCATTGGTTCGTATCTCGTTTCATCCCATAAAGGGTCTGAGCTTTCCTGGCTTTGCTCTGCTGCCTCCTTTAGTGGGAATGATTCTCTTCTTCTCCATCTGCTGAGTTTCTATGCATACTCAGAGAGCCAACTGGATTATCACCAGCTCTGTGAAGCCTTTCCAGCCCACCAAGGTGGAATCAACTCCACTCTTCCTAACGGGACCATCACATTTGGATTGTTAATAGTTTCTTCTTCTAGATTGCATGTCCCCTGAGGTCTGGTATGTCCTTGGTATGTAACCCAGAGTCAACCATGCATATATAAGGGACAGCAGCATAGGCCTCTATCTGAGCATACCTTCTGTTTTCTCTCTGTGCTTCTTCACAGAGACTCTGAAGGTAACACATCAAGCCTGGCTCTGCTTCCCACTCGGGCCTTTCCTGGAGAATGGCACGTTTAGTGAGTGTAGGCTTTTTAGTCAGCCTGTCTCCACCGCGAATGCAATCTCCTTCACTGGCTGGATGATTCTAACTCAGGGGAGAAGCCTGAGTGAGTTCATGGTGCCCTGAATCCAAGCCAGCTGTTATCTGCAATAAGTCTGACTGTCACTCTCCGTCTGGCTCCTGAGTCTCTCAATTGGTTCCCGACTCAGGAATGGAAGAGATGCATTATCTATTGCTCCCCTGCCAAGCCCCCAACACCTGACATTTGTGTAATGCCTTTCAGTTTACAAAACACTTTCACATCTGATATTTCAAGGGTTGTAAATAAGGCACACTAGTGCTGTGGAGTATTGGGAAGGGGTGATTCATTTCAGTTGGAAAGCCGGGGAGATGCCTCACAAGGAGCTGCCTGTTGGTGGGGCTTGCTTAGCACAAATAGGCTGGAAGGTTTGGATTCTGACCCTTTTTAAATCCTTATAAAAAAGATCAGAGCCCAAAGAGGGCATCGTCCCTTTTGACCACAGCGTCCGCCCTCTCCACCATCCAGTATGCTCTCCTGTGCAGGTCCAGCACATCTTCAGGGTTCTGATGGTTTACACACTGGTGTTCCAAGCTTTTACTGTGAGGCCCTGGCTTTGTCAGCATATTGGACACCCCACTGTGACAGAAGCTGCTTATTGTCCTGTGCTGGGGCCACGCCTTCTCCTGGGCTGCTGAGTCAAGCTGACTGGCACAGGTGACAGCTTTTGAGTGCCAATACTGTAGGATCATCAGACTCCCTAACTTTAGAAGCAACTGGGTGGGACTCCTGGCTGGGTCTCAGCAAAAGCCTCATGCCTCTAGAAAGTCAGTTGTCGCTGGGTCACAAAAGGTAGACTTCGTAGCCAGTATCGTTTCTTTTTTCTCCCTAGACAATAAGTCCACCAAGAGGTGTGCTAAAAGGCATTTGGGGACAAATGACTTCCACAAAAGCGCCGAATTCTAATTGGTGTTGTTTTTCGAAATGTCAGATATGCACTGAATTTCAATGCACAGGGGGAGAAAAAAAAAATAGAATTGAACACAAAACCGAATTGACAAGTGGAAGTGAGAGAGTCAGTTTAACTTCGAAGCTTGTCCTGAACAAGGGTAAAACAACAAACCAGGACTGTGATTAAAAAAAAAAGATATCTAATATTTATAAGGAGTTCGGCGTCTAAGGGAAGATAAATTGCACTTGAGAGGAAATGCTACATTAGACAAATTTTATCTTGACACTGAACCCTTTAAAATGCCTGCAGAGCTTGTCGTGTGCATCTGCCGTAGCCCACATACCAGTCTGTCCCTGGTGGTGACTGAGGGTTATTTTGCTGAGAAAAATCTGTTTGACTTTAGGAGCTGGAAGAAGGGAGAGGGAAGCTCGGAGATTGGAATCTAAATGAGTAATAGAAAGATTTTCAAAATGCCACCGTAGCGGGGAAAAGATGAAGTCAGGTCTGTGATAACTGACACTTCTTTCCACATTCAGTTCTGTTCTACACGGTCTCCGAATGGTCTGGTCTGTTGGGAATCACAATAGAGAATGTGACAAAGGAAATCAACACAGTGAGTGGCGCACGCTGTTGGGGATGGGTCCTGATTTGCTGTGTGCTCTGGCTCCTGTAGTCCCTGATAATACCTGAATGGGTGGAGAGGACTCAGTTCCAAACTCAGAGTGGGAGGATCTGGGCTACTAGGGAATTTGATGGTTAATTTTGTGTCAGCTTTACTGTGCCCAGATTAGCTGGCAAGGCATTGTTTCTGGGTGTGCTGGGAGGTGTTTCTGGAAGAGACTGACTTATCCAGTAAAATGGATCCATACTCACTGGTGTAGGGGAGCACCATTCCAGCATGAGGAGATCCTGATGAAACAAAGATGCAGGGGAAGGGTGGCTTTGCTTTCTCTTCTGGAGCCTAGATGTCCATCTTCTCTGGCTCCCAAACACCGACACTTGAGTCTCTGGTCTGTGGATTAATTTTTTAACATGCATTTGTTAATTATCTGTGTAATATGTGGGTATGTGAGTGTCATGGTGTGTGTGTTAAAGTCAGAGAGCAGCTCACAGGAGTTGGTGCTCTCCTTCTACAGTGTGGGTTCCAGGGATCAAACTCAGGTCATCAGGCTTGGCAGCAAACGCTTTTATCTACTGAGCTACCTCACCAGTCCTGGTCTTCAGATTTTGACTGTAACGTACACCACCAGCATCCTGGCTCTCTGAATACTACTACTACTACTACTACTACTACTACTACTACTACTACTACTAGCTTTTTGAGACAGGCTTTTATGTACACAGGCTGGCCTTGAACCTGCTTTATAGTTAAGGGATAGCCTTGAACTCCTGATCCTCTTGCCTCCATTTCCTCAGTGTTGGAAATATTGGCCTGTGCCGCCACACCCGACTCTGGACTGGACTGGACGGACCTCTGGCTTTGCTGGGCCAGTATCTACACAGTAGGTCACAGGAATTTTGGGCTTTCATAATCCTGTGAGACAATCCCTTATAGAAAGCTTTTCTCTATATAACTGCATATGTTCTCTTGCTTTGCTGGTATCAGAGAGTCTGACTAACCAAGCGAGCAAGAGTCCAAGCACAACCGCATGTTGTCTTAGTTAGGGTTTTATTGCTGTGAAGAGACACTGTGACCACAGTAGCTCTTATAAAGGGAAGCATTTAGTTGGGGCTGGCTGATAGTGCAGAAGCTTAGTTTATTGTCAACATGGTAGCAGGCAGACATGGTGCTGGAGAGGGAGCTGAGAGTTACATCTAGATGGGCAGGCTCCAGGAAGAAGAGTGTCACACTAGACCTGGCCCAAAGTTCTGAAACCTCAAAGCCCTCTCCCCAGAGATATACTTCCTCCAGTAAGGACACACTTCTTCCAACAAGGCCACACCTCCTAATAGTGCCACTCCCTATGAGTCTATGGGGGCCATTTTCATTCAAACCACCACACATGTGAATATAGGTACAAGTGTGTATATATGTATGTGCCTACTGTGTGTGTCTCATGATTTCTTGTTTTCATGATTCAGCTTGTCCGTCAATGCTTCCTAGGTGACATGTGTAAATCTGGCATTCAGTGACAGATACGATTTTAGAATGAGCTAGGAAAAAAGTGTTTAGCATCAAAGGAAATGTATTACACTGAATGCATCTTTATTTTATATATAAACTGAGATGATTGTGATATTTTCATACAGAATAAACATTTGGTGATGGACATTCAGCTTGGCACTCTGAATATTGACTAGATCTGGATGCAAATCCAATTCGTACTTCTTACCTTAGGAGCTTCATTTGGGTCCTCTGAGCCCAGTTTCAGGATTTGGAAACTGAGGGTTAAGTCTGCTTTGAAGACTTGTTTTTAAAGATTAAATGTGAAAATCAGTAAAGAACACAGATGGCATCAGATACTCACCACATTTCCTGCTTTCTTCCTGGATCTCGGATGTATTTTATTTTTTAAAGGAAAAAGTGTTCGGTTAGACTTTTATTTAAAAAAACAACAACAACAAAAAAAAAAAAACCCCAAAAACGATTGATCTTCAGATCTCAAGTATTTGACCAAGGCTTTAATCCTCAACTATTAAAAATGAAAGGGACCACAAAGTGTCATTCCTTTTTGAAATTTTATTGAGGAACAACTGAAGACGTGTAGAGTTTGAGGAACAGTATGAAGAAAACCTGACAAAATTTAATCTATTTTAACCTTTAGTTAATGTTACCTCATTATCTATCATCTAGCTATACATTCATCTCTCATCTATTTCTCTATCATCTAGCTATGTATGTGTGTATGTATGTATATCATGTATATGTATGTATGTATATCATCTGTGTATGTGTGCATGTATGTATATCATCTGTGTATGTATGTGTGTATGTATGTATATCATCTGTGTATGTATGTGTGTATGTATGTATATCATCTGTGTATGTATGTGTGTATGTATGTATATCATCTATCTATGTATGTGTGTATGTATGTATATCATCTGTGTATGTATGTGTGTATGTATGTATATCATCTATGTATGTGTGTATGTATGTATATCATCTATCTATGTATGTGTGCATGTATGTATATCATCTGTGTATGTATGTGTGTATGTATGTATATCATCTGTGTATGTATGTGTGTATGTATGTATATCATCTATGTATGTGTGTATGTATGTATATCATCTGTGTATGTATGTGTGTATGTATGTATATCATCTATCTATGTATGTGTGTATGTATGTCATCTGTGTATGTATATATCTGTCTATAATCTATGTATATTTGCATCTGTCATCTATCTACTTATCTGTTTATATTATCTATACATCTACCATACATCTGTATCTATCTACCCACCTATCTATACATCATCTCTATCCTCTCTCTATGTGTATATATGTGTCTATCTGTCTGGCCATGATGGCAAACAGTTCAGACCTTATTCTTTCATATTCCAGTTTGTATTTCCTAGGAGTAAGAAATATTCTTTTTCTTTAGCATAGTACAGTCCATCAAATTTAGCTAATTTAACAGGGAAAGAATAGTTTCAGCTAATATGCTGTGCTAGCATCCTTTCTTCAATTTTATCAATCAAAACATGACATTCTTTATAAGACATTTCTTTGTTTTTTCCGCATGCACAGGACCCAGTGAAGGACTGGGTGTTACATCCAGCAGGTGCATCCCCTTTAATCTGAACTATCAAAAATTGTATTTTATTGTTATTTAAAATTATTGATAAATGATGTCTCTTTACATGGTTAGCTATGTATTTAGAATTTAATATAAAGGACAATAGAGTAACCGACTATTATTTATCTAGACATTCTGACGGCTTTGTCCTGTTTATAGATGATTAGAAACACATCTATCCAGCTGTATGGTCCTCTGCCATCTACCCTGTGACGCTTTATTTTCTCTGTCAACCTGCCTGGGCTGTGAGATGCCTAGGTATCTGGCTAATCAGTATTTCTGTGTATCTGTGAAATGTTTCCAGGGATGTCATAACTGAGCTTGGTGGCCTGAGTAAAGCTGCTTGCTTTCACCAATATGAGTGTCCCAAATTTTACAACTCTCTGTCTGATTGTAATATGACTAACCTACTGGTTCCCTGAATACTGCATACTCTCACGCTATCTATTTAATATTCCATCTGTGGAGGTAGCAATGTGTAGCTGGAAAAATATAAGCTTGGTGTTCTGCATAGGCTGTGGTTGCGTATTCTACTTCTGCCACCAGCTTCTGAGTCCTTGCAAGAAACATGGTGGTTAATAAATAATCATGGGATAGAATAATTCACTTACTTAACAGGCTTTCTGGGAGGACTGAATGCCACACTTTGGCCTACAGGTATGCACACAGGTGCTTGGTGCACAGGTCTTTACAACCAGTCCCCTTGCTTGCTTTGTCCCAGAATCAAGTTGCAGTCTTTAGTCGCATGCTGCTGCTTCTCCTCTAGGCCCTCAGCTTTGCTGGCCGAGGCATCCCCACTTGGTCCTACCCTTTTCCTGCAGATCACCCAAAGCTTGAACACTTGCTAAGGCTTGCCTCTACTTTTCTGTTTCTATTGCTTGACAATTTCATACATGCATATAATGTGTCTTGACCCAAACCACCCTCTTCTCCCCTGCAATTCCTTCCCTACCTCACCCACCACTTTGCCCTCCTTCACACCCCTCTCTCCTGCTAGCTCTCTCACAGCCCACTGAGTCTACTTAGAGCTGCCTGCATGTGGTTGGGTATAGGAGTCTTTGCTGGAGCACGCTGAGGGTAGCCTATCAGCCTGAAGAAATAGATTTTCTGACATTTCTGTTTTCTGAAGAAAACAGATTCTCCCTCTTCTAGCAGCCATCGGTTGCCAATAGCTCCTCCCTAGGGGCGGGGCTTCATGTGCCCCTCTCCTGGTCAGCGCTGGGGTTTTTCTGGCTCGACATTATGCAGGTCTTGTGTACGCAGCCATAGCCTCTGTGAGTCCATGTGTATAATGATGTAGGCACCCTCTACCTCTGGCTCTTACAGTTTTCTGCCCCCACTTCCACGATGAGATCCGCGACTCTAGTATTTGTGCGTGTTTCATTAAGCCCTCATTGATCTCAATATTCTCTCCACCTTCTAAATTTCAGCACCACTGTGTACTCATCAGAGCTTCTGTAAATACCAAATGAATGACATCCTAGAGTATTAAAGTGTGTGGCTTGCGGTTAGGCTGCAGAAGAACCAAAATCCCCGGATACGGAAGGGAGGGACACTCACAGCTACTGACCCGCTGCTCAGCACTGGGAGCTTTCCTTAGATCAATACACTGACCCTCTATCAACCTTCTAGGCAGACTTTCTATCATCCATTTTGCAGATGAGAGGTTCATGGTATAAGGTCACAGAGCTAACAGTGGCAGGGATGCGTTTTGAACCCAAGATGGTTTCCATATTTCTTTCCCAGTGGATGTCTGTTCAATCTGAAACTTGTGTTTACAAATATTGACTCTTATTCGTAAGTGACAGGTACACATTGAGTTTTAGGGGACCTAGGATGGTAGTGGGATTGGGTGTTCCTACCTCCTGCTGGATATAAAAAAAAATCCTCACTTTTGCCCTCTTGCACCTAAGTAGCTTCAGTGAGCCTGTGTCTGATTCAGTGTGACTCAAAATGACAGTTTTACATGCTTCAGCAGGAAAATTGGCTAGGCTAATAGGTGGTTCAAAAACCTTTTACAACAAAAAGCTCAATAATTTCCCATTTTTATAGTGTCAGTTGCAGTTAACAGTTAACTGCTGGCGGTGGCTGCTCCACAAACAGGGGTTTTATGAGAAAGGTGTTGGTGTGAAGAGTTGCTCAAAATGACCTCTCAGGGGCTCTGCCCAGTGGGTTTAATCAGGCTGATCCAACCTTCAGACCCAGTGTGAGCGCAGGGAAGAGCACTTATCTCTTGCTTTGAGCCGTTCTACCACAGTCTCGGGGCACACCTCTTATTGTCCAACTGGTAGGCTCTGACAGGTTGAAGATGTTGAATACTTTAACATTAGTCTCCCACAGCTCCAGGCACAGCAGCAGGCACATAGTAGGTACTCAACAAACACTAACTGATGAAGATCTTGTAAGCCCAGATACTTACACTAGAGGAGCACTTAGAGGGAGGTCAGATCCACAGATGACTCTAAATAATAGTCCTTCAGCATCACTGTGAAGTGGATTATGTAGACTCCTCGGGGAAGCTCCACGGGTGATGTTTGTTGGTTTCTAGCCCTGGACGCCCGCATCATTGTCACGCTTCAAGATGGACTTAAATGATTGAAAGGATCTCCTTTCTTGATGTTCCTTCTATTCTGGTCTCCCTTCTGATAATGTATCATAGAGGACTGCACCTGAGTGTCCCTGATGGAGCTTCTTGGGTACCCAAGCTCTAGTGTTGGGAGAGTAAGAAGTAGGAGGGCAGAGTGAAATGGGTATCAGCCCTCCCCAAATGAAGAATCCTAACAGTGAAAATGATCTGAACAGCAAGGAAGAATAAAAGCGTCTCATTGCATCTAAGGCCTACTCAATAGGAAGGGATTCATGCCTGGTACTGTAAACCAAGTCAACCATTCATGAGTGGAGAGGTCAGAGGTCCCAAAGGAAAACCTACTACTGCCATTTTCCCAGACCAATGTCATTTCTATTGTATTCTAAATAACTGTACCCATAGAGAAGCCTGGATCTCCCTCATGGATGGATTGGTGCTATTATTTCCAAAGTGAGTGTCTTATGTGAAGATGTGAAGTCTGTGCACAAATGAAGAGAAGAAGGGTATAGCATTTAGTGTCGACTGTCAACTTGACAGGATCTAGAATCACCCAGAAGACAAACCTCTGGACATGTATGTGAGAGAGTTTCTAGATTAGGTTAATCGAGGCGAGAAGACCCACTCTAACACGCCCATGGCACAGTCTCGTGGAATAAGAAGGGAGAGAGAATAAGGGAGAGGGAATGAGAAGGGGAGAACAAGTTCCGAGGGCCAGCACTCATCTGTCTCTGTTTCTTTCCCTTCCTTCCTTCCTTCCTCCCTCCCTCCCTTCCTTCCTTCCTTCCTTCCTTCCTTCCTCCCTCCCTCCCTCCCTCCCTTCCTTCCTTCCTTCCTTCCTTCCTTCCTTCCTTCCTTCTCTTTTTTTTTCCTTTTTTGGTTTTTCAAGACAAGGTTTCTCTGTTGTAACTCTGACTGTCCTGGAACCCACTCTGTAGACCAGGCTGGACTCAAACTCTCCTGCTTCTACCTCCTTTGGCAAATCCTACCAGTGTGCGCCACCACAACTGGCTCTGTTTCTTGACAATAGACTCAACATGACCAGCCACCTCACACTCCTGATTCCTTGAAGATCTCTCCAGCACTACGGACTGTACCTTCGAACTGTGAGCCAAAATTACCACCCCTGCCCCCTTGCTTAAGTTGCTTTTGTCAAGTGATTTGTCACAGGAGTGAGAAAAGTAGCTAACAAACAGGGAGAAGGCATGAGCAAGGTGGGCTGTATAAGAGCAAGGGAAAGGCAATGTTCTATTAACATCTGGAAAGGTGGCAGAGCAAGAATTGACAGTCTCCTAGCTCAGTTACACCTGTGAGGGTAATGCTTGTTTAGGCTGCTGCTGCTTTTGGAAGCTGGTGAGGTGCAATGGAGGTCTACAAACTGATGTGTTCTCACCCCGGAAGACAGAGCCATACAATTTGATGACGGACTGGACCAATTGCAATAGAATGGCATTCTACCCTTGTGCTGTTTTTTCTTTCTTTCTTTCTTTCTTTCTTTCTTTCTTTCTTTCTTTCTTTCTTTCTTTCTTTCTTTCTTTCTTCCTTTCTTTCTTTCTTTGTTACCTATCTTTTTATGTAAAAGTGAACCATGTTTGACAATGTAAAAGGGCCAGAAAGACTTCGCTTCCAGAAGAACCAGCCCAAAATGTTCCTTTTCTTTCTGTCTTTATTTCTCTAACCTCAGAAATAGAAAGGATAAAGACATCCCCTCAAATAGCTTGTCTCCAGATTGGGGCACATTTACACACTTTGAAGGGTATACACAGAGCCAGGGTTAGTAGGTAGCATGCCTGTATCAGCTTCCATGGCTATGTAGCTGTGGGTGCTGTCCTACTGCAAACTTTTTTTTTTTTTTTTACAATTTTCATACACGAATCCTCAGAATGTCAGAATGCTTTTTTTGTGTGCTGATAAGGTGACTGGGAGCCTACAGTCACTAGGTAACTTCAGGATGGGGGTTGCCATCACTTATGGAAGGAGGCGTTCATAAAACTCCAAGAGCTCTCCCTCTCTCTGTCTGTCTCCCTCATTTTTCTGCTCTTCTCTTATCTGATGGAAGTGTCAAAACCACACCAGCCTTTGTAGGATGAGTTGGTGCTGTGCTTTGCATGTGAAATGCCCCCCAAAGGCTTGTGTGTGTGAACACTTGGTACCCAGCTGGTGCTGCTGCTTTGAAAGATTATGGAAACTTTGGGGCATGGGGCCTGACTGGGAGATGTGGACCACCAGGAGGGGGCCTTCGACATCCTTATCCCCGCTCTGTCTCTGGTCTAGCTCTCCACTTCCTGCTCCATCAAGATGTGAGCAAGCCTCACTGCAAGCTGCCGCTGCCACCGATGGAGCCCACCCAGCTGTTGTGCCTCCTACTCCACACTGGACTGTGCCCTCTGGACTGTGAGCCAAAATAAACCTTCCTTCATTTCAGTTGCTTCCCTCAGGTGTTTTTTTACAGCAGTGAGAAAACTAATACAGTTGGGAAGTCTCTCACTTTCATCAGAAAAGTACCAGCTCACACCGACCTCTGTGCTATCATTCCCCGCCACCCCCTCTCTCCCCTGCATCGCAGACCGTGCTTCTAGGGTGTGTCCTTCTCCTTCAAATCCACATTTTAGAAGTTTCTTTTGGGACTAGGGAGATGGCTCAGTCAATGAAGTGCCTGCCATTGCAAGAATAAGGGTGTGAATTTGGACCCCAACGCTCACATAAAAGCCAGGCACGGCAATTGGTAATCCCTGTTGCTGAGATGTGGAGGTGGATCCTTGGAGGCCCATTGGCTAACCAGCTTTGCTGAATCAATAAGCTTCAGGTTCAGTGAGAGACCCTGCCTCAAAAAGTAAGGTGGGAGAGTCATCAAGGAAGACACCCAATGCTGACCTCTGGCCTCCGCATGCATGAACACAGATGTGCACATGTGCACACCTATGCACACCCTCAGTCTCTTTACAAAAGCATGGATGCTATGACATATCTCACTACCACTGATTTGAAAATACCCCAACCCCAGAAAGGCATTTTGCTAGGTATGTAGTTTTAGGTTGACAGTCATTCTTCTGCCACTTGGAGATGTTGATTGTATCCAGTTTTGAATATGATGTGATTATGTAAGTTACATAAGCGTGTTGTATAAAAGCCTATTGGCAGCAAATCCACAGGCCATTGCGAATCTGCTGCTGCTGGAGTGATATGCCAGTGATTTTGGTTGCGCCACCTTGTAGTCTCAAACCGAAGACACAGGCTTTCAACTTGTGTCTTAGAAAGGTTTTGTCATATATGCATGCTTGAATATAAAATGAAGACCAAACATCTCGGAGAATTAGGATGGGAGAACTGAATATAAATGTCATTTCATATACTTCTAATCCAAGGGGACCAATATTGCTTACAAAAATAAAAAAAAAAAGCAAGAAGAAATATAGTGGGCCGTGCACCGTGGCTCATGCCTTTAATCCCAGCACCTGGGAGGGGGAGACAGACTGGTCTCTGTAAGTCCGAGGCCAGCCTGATCTATATAGCAAGTTCCAGGCCAGTCAAGGCTACGTAGTGAGACCCCGTCTTAAAGCCATAAAGGAAAGAAAGGAAGAAAAAAAGGAAGAAAGGAAAAAGAGACGAGTGTGCGTGTTCACTGTTATGAGATGGCTCAGCAGGTAGAGATGCTTGCCTCACAAGCTGGTGACCTGAATTTGATCCCCAGAACCCACATAAAGGTTGGAGAGAGCTGATTACACAAAGCTACCCTCTGGCCTCTGCTTGTATGCTCTGGGACACATGCTCTGCCATGCAGTAGTAATAAATTTAAAAAAAATTTAATAGAGTTTTTGTTCCCTTATCTTTAGTATTAATAGTGTCTGAAGTTGACACATGTACAGATTTTAAACTAAACTGCTCCAACCTCTTTTTTGCTTAACCTTGGAGGGCTATTTTATGGAAAGCTATCTCCAGTGGTGAGAAAGTATTTATCTAGACATCAGCAATTCTTTTGGTTTCTCTTTTCTATCCCTTCTGTTAAATTAAAATAAAATTAAATGTAATGCTTTTTAATAAAAATAGAAGTTCTATTATAAGCCTATTTTTATAAAAGTATTTCCCTGTCTAGTCTATATATGCAGAGAGAGCTTCAGGGACTGTGCGTACTTTAATATTAATAATGATTTATTTCATGTTCGGCGTTCAGGCTAGATTTTAACTTTATTTTATATTTTCTATGCTATGTGAATTCTTTATTACATATATATTATTAAATAGTCAATATATTTTCTAAATGCAGCATCAGCAACTTTGCAGGCATTGTGAACAGGGCAGCTTACTCCTCATGTGCTCTGTGCTTGGATTTAGCCATCGGGTGATTTAGTAATGCCTGATCTTCCTCTGGAGTCCTGTCAATCAGTATATGCAAAGACTGAGTTACCTGTAAAACTTCTCCTCCCATTGTTGCTGGGTTTGGAACCTAGAGCCTCCTGTGTGCTGTATACATGTTCTACCACTGAGCTACATTCCTAGCCCTGGCTGTCGAATTTCTTGCCCCAAGATGCCCTGCTGTGTTCAGCCCATTCTGGATGCTCTTGTGGCCACCACCATTACAGCCAGGCTTGTCACATTTATTTTCTCCCTCTCTCCCTCCCTTCCTTCCTTCCTTTCTTCCTTCCTTTTTCTTTTGAGACAGAGTCTCTGTACATAGTCCCATTGTCCTGGAACTCACTCTGTAGATCAGGCTGACCCCGAACTCACAGAGATCTGCCTGCCTCTGCCTCCCTGGTGCTGGGATCAAAGGCGCGTGCCACCACCACCCATCTCACATTTTCTCAACACTGGACTTTTACACTGCTTTTGCTAGGAGTGGCAATTTTAACCTAGCATACTATAGCTCTGCTACATAAATCTTTATTCATAGCTTTATTATTATTTTTACAATTCTTAGAAATAGTGTTGATGTGGGGCTGGTAAGACAGTTTAGTGGGCAACGGTGCTTGATGATCTGAGTCCAATCCCCGGATCTCTCGGTGGAAGGAAAGAACTGGCTCCTGAAAGTTGTCCTCTGACCTCCGTATGTATGCCGTAGCCAACACATTGGACATACAGACACACAAGAATAATACAAATTTAAAAAGGGAAGCAATATCAAACTACTCATAATTTTATATGGTTAGGCTGGTTTTTGAAAGACTAGTTTTACTTGGTGCTTCCCCTGAGCTTATCTCTAGAAGGGTTTCTCCCCAAACTTTCTGGCCACTACTAGCTATTTTTTTCCATTGTATACTGTGCCTATTTGGTAACCAAAAATGACATTTAATGGATGTCTCAATTGGTATCTTTATTATCAATGGTATTAAGTGCTTTTTTCATAAGTACTGATCTGTTTTAACAATTCAGTAGAATTTTGTAGCTGAGTTAACATCTTTTTATGTGTATGTGTATGTTCACGTATATTTAAATGCTAGCTCAGTGGGGTGTGGCTGGAGGACGGGATGGAGGTAAAGGAGAGGAGACTCTGGTGATGGAAGTGAGGCTGTGAACTGGGCCAGGGCCCGAAGCAGGACCAGCACACCCTGTTCCCACCTCTACGTTTCTTTTAACTGTTTTTCTCCCTGTTTTTCCTTTTGAAAATTAGCATAGCGAGAACACTTCGCCCCAATTAATTTTCAATGTTCCTAACTTATTTAAAAATTTGGGGCTATTTTGTAATTCTCCTAACAGGCCAGTTTCTATGTTCCCCTTCTCTACAGAATCAATAATTCAAGAATTTGGCTGAAAGACTGTGACATTTGTTTTCGCATGACTCCTGTGGGGGAAAAGCAGAAATGGATTCTATGAATCTGTACGTGCAGCAGGAACACGAACTTTTTCTAGTATCTGTTAGTTGGTTGGCTTTTATTTTAAATTCTTTACGTGCTGTATTTTAAAAATAGAACCTCGAAACATACATCAGCAGGTTTTAGCCGAACTGAACCCCGATGAAAAGAGACCAGCCCTGTGTAATTCTGCGTGGAATTGAAATTCTTTGTTCTCTGTAGCTCTCAGATAAAGGATTCATGTGGGATGGTAGATAGGGCGGTTTTAATTTGGATCAACCGGACTTACTGCTGGATTTTATCCCAGCCATGCTGTGAGGCGGGCTCTTTGTTTTCAGCAATTATCAAACTAAGCCTAATTAAACTCGCTTTGCTTTGATGTACGGTAATGTTTTCCATAATTTTATATTCTGAACCATTTTCCTAAGCCCTTGTTTGAAATCAAGGGTAGACTATAGATTCATTTCATGTCTGTCATGCCGTGATCGAGTGTGGCTCTAATCAGGTTAGGAGAGGCCTAGTTTGGGTTGATAGAATATAACGTGGTCACGATCATCTTCCTGGTGAATTGTGCCTTTTCAGCTTGGACCTGTGGAATTATTTTTAAATACGATGTATTCTAGATTGATGTGGAAATGCAAAGACTTTCAATTCTGCCAATTAATTGTGGTTCTTAAATAATTGAGTGAATTCTATTCTGTAAAATTTAATTGTTTTTTGTCTTTGATTGAGTTGTTCCTTATGGGGATGTTAATATTTTTATTTGATTTTTTTCACTCATCTGGTTCAGTTGACTTGTATATGCTTCTTTGGTGTAGATGGTTGAACAGGGCGTCTATTTTTTCTGTATTTGAAAGTTGTTGTTTCTCACCTAGGGATGCCTTCATTTGGTCTCTCTGGCTTTGCAGGTATTTGAATAGATTGGATAATTGATTTTTTTCCCCTTTATTTTATGTTTATGGGTGTTTTGCACGAAGGTATGTCTGTGTAATGCTTCAGAAGCCAGAAGAGTGTGGGGTCCCCTGGAACTGAAGTTATGGATGGCTGGAAGCCACTGTGTGGGTGCTGGGCGTTGACAGGTCGTCCAGACAAGGGTGAGTACTTTCAGTCACCTCACCGTATCTCCAGCCAGCCATTTCTGAGCAATTTTTAAAGAGCAGTTTTCTTCACCATCTGATGGACATAATTTCAAAACACATTCGCTTCACTCAGCTGCCATTCTCTTTGGAGTTCATGTTAACCCTACACCCTTTGCTGCTTTTAAATATAAGTGTCACCCAAATTCCTGTGACTTTTAACTTCCAACTGGGAGTGATTCTAGGCTAAAAACAACCAATGGTAGTTGCCGAGTCTACTATCCACCTAGATGGCGCAGGTGACCACGGCCAGCATGTCGAATAGTGTAATGCCTGTTCTTGTACTGGTCACAGACAGATATCGTTTCTGCCTGTTTTTGTGGAAATCAGGAAAACTGGGAGCTCAGCCATCATAAATGTTAGAAAAGCTTTGGATTGGCGGGCACACTTTGATGGCTATTGAGCAAAACTGTGGCAATGTGACCTACACGGGAGCTCAGTTTAGTGAATTCTCACAACGAATGTACCCATTTAAGCCAGTGACCAAAGAAAGAGAATGTGACCGTGGCTCCAGGACCCTGTGCTCCCAACCAGCTCCTGTCCCCTGGCTACTCTCCAGTCACTACTTCCTCCAATCTGGAGGAAGAGGCAGAGAGAGTCAAGGGAGTGTGGATAGAGGAAGATGCTCTTCATTCTTTCACTCAGTCTGAAATCTGATTAAAGTCTCTTGTCAAGAATTCTGCACATGGGACTGAAGAGATGTCTCAATGGTTAAGAGCATTGGCTGCTCTTCCAGAGGACCTGGGTATAGATCCCAGCACCCACTTGATCACCCATAGCCATCTGTAACTCCAGTTACAGGGGATCTTCTGCTCTCCAAGGATACCAGGCATACACACAATGTACCCTACATACATTCAGGCAAAACCCTTGCACATGGAAAATAAAGACAAATAAATATTTATAAAAGATTTCTAGTTCAATTAACAAAATTTTCTGTAAAGATAACCTACATAGAGATAATTCCTTCCTTCCTTCTCTCCTTCCTTCCTTCCTTCCCTTTTCCCTCCCTCATCCCTTCCTTCCTTCCTTTCTTCCTTCCTTCCTTCCTTCCTTTCCTCCTTTAAATCTTTCTTTGGAAACAGGTCTCAAGTACTCCAGGCTAGTCTGGGAATTCACTATGTAGTTGAGGCTGGCTTTGAACTTCTCATCCTCTTGCCTTAACATCTTGAGTACTGGGATACAGGTATGAGCCACTATACCCACTCTACCTTTTGATAGAGACATTTCACTTAAGAGTGTTAAAATAGCAGTAAGCCACACTCAAGGCCTAAATGCTTAGCCTTACTTCTTTCCTAGCTGTAAACTTACAATTTCCTGAGAATCTCTTAAGACTAGAAACTTGTTCACAGTCAAAAGATAAGTCCTCTTTTTTAAATAATAATTACTTATTCTTACTCCAGCACAGTGGTTCTCAACCTTCCTAATGTTGTGACCCTTTAATACAGTTCCTCAATGTTGTGGTGACCCCCCCAACCATAAAATTATTTTCCTTGCTACTTCATAACTGTAATTTTGCCACTGTTATGAGTCATAATATCTGATATGCAGATGGTCTTAGGTGACCCCTGTGAAAGGGGCATTTGACCTCCAAAGGTGTCATTATCCATAGGTTGAGAACCACTGCTTTCGTGCAATCTGAATTTCTACAGATCTTATGAGTCTGTGGATACAAAT
The DNA here is from genome assembly GCA_026225945.1 of Cricetomys ansorgei. Classification (NCBI taxonomy): domain Eukaryota; kingdom Metazoa; phylum Chordata; class Mammalia; order Rodentia; family Nesomyidae; genus Cricetomys; species Cricetomys ansorgei. The sequence continues at coordinate 1,818,142 of JAMJFZ010001657.1, read as the reverse complement.
GAGGGAAAATCAAAACACGTCTTTTATTTTTATTTTTAATTATGTGTGTGTGTAGGTCTGTGCATGTGAGTGCAGGGCCCGTAGAGAGTGTGAACCTCCTGGGTCTGGAGTTACAGGTGAGCTGCCTGGCATGGGTGCAGGGAACTGAACTTGGGTTCTCTGCAAGAATAGCACACACTCTAAACAACTGAGCTGTCTCTCCAGCCCCCAAAACATGTCTTAACTCCTTTATGATTTGATATAGAAAAGACTCCTTCAACCTCCAAACCCATGATAGTGTCTCTGTCAGCCTGTGGCATGCGATACACACACACACACACACACACACACACACACACACACACACACTAAATAAAAAGGTGTATGCCACCATGCCCTGCTCAGCTCAAAAGCTATATCTTAGGAATTCATTACTTTAAAAAAAAGCTTCCTTAGAAACTCTTTAAACATGACTTCAATAGTTGCCAGAATCATATATGTGGCTATTAAGATACTAAATTGTGGTTCCCTTTCCAGAAGCCCTCACTCATGTCTTGCTTGTTTCTTGTCTTTGCTGAGATCCTGCCCCTTTCCCCTTGGCCCTCCCCTCCCCCTCCCGTCCTCTCTCCCTCCCTTAATAAGCCTGTGATTAAAATTGTAATAAAAAATTTTCTTCCTCTTTCTCTCCCTCCCTCATTCTCTTCCTTCCTCCCTCTCTCCTTTCCTTCTCTTCCTTTTCTTCCCCCTTCCCCGTTTTCTTTTTTAGAGATAGGGTCTTACTATATAGTCTTGGCTGGTCTGGAACTCCCTATATAGACTAAGCTGGCCTTGAACTCTCAGAGATCTGCCTGCCGTGTCCTCTTGAGTGCTGGGATTAAAGGTGTGCACCACCACAACTACCTCTAAAACCAGCTTTTATTATTATAGATTTATTTATGTATATGAAGGTTTTGCCTGCATGTATATATGTATACTATATGTGTGCCCGGTGCCTATGGGAGTCAGAAGAGGGCATCAGATCAGAGTTATGGCTGGCTGTGAGCCATGAGCCATCATGTGGGTCATGACATCATGCTGGGAACTGACCTGAGTCTCCTCTGCAGAAGCAACAAATGCTCTTGACTGCTGAACCCTCCTAAAACAAACTTCTTAGTGAATTGTTTTGCTTCTCGCTGACTTGCCCTGAAGTGCTTTTTGACAGCCAAGAATCTCCACTTCCCCTGGATGGAGATTTCTGAAAAGAACACAGGCTGCTGCAGCTGTAGCATGGAGCTGTACCTCTTGGCTCTTGCTCCCACTGACCACTTCATGACTCTGCCATGAAGACTTCTGCACATCATTTCCACGATATGCTATCCATATGTCACCTGTCCATGTCTAGTTTCCTTTACCCAACATTATGTAGGAGCCATTCACCCATACCATGCATTCATTTATAGTTTAATGCTATGGGATCATACCACAGTTTATCCATGTTCTTTCTGGAAGATTGCCTTATGTGAAGGGACCATGGGCAGAAGGTCTTAGGAATATGGTACAAAATGACTTTACATGGTAAATTCTGTCTCTGTCCACTATCAGCAGGAAACGCAGACTAAGGACAGGCCCTACCTTCTAAGTGCTTGTCTATTCTGCGTGGGGAATACTCTGAGGATGTGGGTCCACCGACAAAGGCAATCAGATGAATGCGGTTGTGATTGGAAACACCACACAGGGGCAGAGAGACAATGGAAGTAATTAACAGGCGGCAAAACACAAGGCATGGTGAAAACAGATCAAGACCTTGCTGATGAAGCAGAGAGGTTTAGGGACAAGGAAATGGGGGTAGGAGGGGGAGCAGTAGTTCAGACTGTGTCCATGAGTCTGATTAAGCCACGTTGACAGGACAGTGCTAGTCTCCTGCTAAAAACGGACCAGGTTCGGTTTGCTGTTCCGGTTCTCTCGGTATCCCGCTGGTGTCTCATCCTCGATCACTGTAAGGCTCTTTTGTTCAGTTCACATGCTTTTCCCCCCAATCCCCGAAACGGCAACTGAACCGAACAAGCCAATCATTATGCAAAGTCAACGCTCATCACAGCTATGTGAACGTTTGATATTTCAGCCAACTTTGCCTTTCTGCTTTGCTGTTTAATTATTTTTTTTAAATGAGGATCTGTAAAGCCTATGTATTCTAGGTTTTTTTTTTTTTTTGTAGAATGTATTATAATTTATTTTTTTCATTTCTTTTATTGACTTGATTGAAGTTGCTCTGAAATCTCAATAATCAGCACACTAACATATTAATAATAGCGGCTGGGTCCCAGCAAGCGGTAGGAAGATAATTGCTGAGCTAATACCAGCACAATATATAAATTATTCATTAAAACGTATAGTGCCTATTTGATTATGTTACGGCCCACCAGCAAAAACATGTTTTATTAGGGACTCTCATTTTGATTAAAGAAATGAAGAAGGGCCATTCATTTGAGCAGATTCAGAGAGGTAATAATTTGGCTGCTTTAGGGAACGATCTCAAAGGGGATGTAAATGAGTGACAGGTTTGAGAATAAGTCAGGATGGGGTTTGGCTTGGTAGATCTGTGCTCTACCTCTGGGCCGCAGCTCAGAAGACCGAAACAATAGGAATTCAGTTTCTCACAGTTCCGGAGGGTGGGTATCCAAGGGTCACGGGCTCACCTGAGGTGATGTCTTCTTGGGTTGCTGGTGACCGTCTTGTTTTTGTTCCTTAGATGATTGTTCTAAGACTGTGTCTCCATGTCCTTTTCTATGAGACTGTAGCTAATATGAGGGCCTACCCATTTGGTCTCATTTGCCTTAGTTAACTCTTGTGTTTAATGGCGTGTGTGTGCGTGTGTGCGCGTGTGCGCGCGTGTGTGCGTGTGTGCGAGCGTGTGCGCGTGTGTGCGCGTGTGTGTGCGTGTGCGCGCGCGTGCGTGTGTGTGCGCGCGCGCGTGTGTGTGCGCGCGTGTGTGCGTGTGTGTGCGTGCGTGCGCGCGTGTGTGCGCGTGTGTGCGCGCGTGTGTGCGCGTGTGTGCGTGTGTGCGTGTGTGTGTGTGTGTGTGTGTGTGTGTGTGTGTGTGTGTGTGTGTGACAGCATGGGTGCGGTGGATATAGGATAACTTTGGGGAGTTGGTGTTGGCATCAAGGGCGTGCGCCACTGCTGCCAGGAAATTTTAATTTTTAAAGTCAGCGTACAAAGGCTTGGGTCTCACTGTGGTGTCGTCACGTCCTACTACCCTTCCTGCCCCCGCTGGACCTCTTCCCTCCAGGACATTTTTTTCATGTCACATCTATTCCATCACCTCGGTTTTCTTCCCCTCCTCTTCTTGACCTCCACCATGCTTTCCTTGAAAGAATTTTCTACAAATTTCAGTTTCCAGCCAGAAACTGTCAGTTCCAGGGAACCCTTCAGATACACAGTAGTAAGTAAATAAGGAGGACCGGGGCCTGCTCACTTACCCACATTGATGAAGCTACCTGACTATTGAGCTAGACTGTGGTGCAAGCTGACGTTCTGAGGGGCGGGGAGTTAGTGCTTCCAAAGTGCAGATAGATAGGAATATTCAAGAATTAAGAATGGGAAATTGAAGTCTCTGGGAATCCTCAGAAATTTCTCAAGTCATAACTTTTCCTGGCTTTATAGTACTGCACATACTTATTAATTTAAAGGTCAGGATAAGCGACTGTAAAATAATAAAATGACATATGGTGGGATGGTTCAGTTACCCAAAGAAGGTTTTTCTTTGCATAGAAAATAATCCAGGCCATATAATAAATACCTGGTTTATATGAACTCAATATTAATATAAATATTTGATAGTAAAAATACCGGAAGAATGAACCATTAGTACCAAATAAATACTAAATAAAAATCATTTGAAATGTGAAAGATAACACAAATCCTCAGAAATTAGAAATTGCCATTCTGAAGTCTGAAACCGACGTTACTTACATGAGTGTCAGAGGACAAATTGTGAGAATTTGTCCTCTCCTTCTAGTATGTGTCCCAGGAATCAGATTCAGGTCATCCGGCTCAGTGGTAAGTACCTTTACCCAGTGAGCCGCCTTTCCAGCCCTTAAATGGACATTTAGAGCACATCCCACAAACATTATTCTGGCTAGTCATTTAGACCTTTGTTTCATGACAGGTATTTTGGATATAGAGAAAGGTCTTTAATTTTTTGTTGGCTCTGGTGAAATTTTTCAGGCTGCCTCCAAAATTAGATTCAAGTGTCTCTGTACCTCTCCCCTCTGGCTTCCACCATGCTAGGCAATACACTTCCCCTTAGCCATCCCTCCAGCCCCTCATTTCTCCTGTTACAGACACAAACATTTCCTTTGGTTTCCCCAGCCTTGCTCTTGTGTGAATTGTATTCCTGCTCACAGAACTGCATGTCAATTTCTGGTTTCATCTGGAAGCACACCATGACGTTTCTCATCTCATTCTCTTTGCACTTTTTTTTTTCTAGTAAAATATTTATAAGAAACTATAGTTTGTAGAGCATGTGCACACAGGAGAATGCCAATGTTGGGTCTTATTATAGTGAGATTAGTAGCACCACATAGATGCTACTTAAGGACTATTTTGATTTTAAAGCTTCCTCTTTCCTTCAGAGTTTAGAGATAGGACTCTAGCACTTTGAGTCATTAGGAGAAATTTTTGAAGATCATGAAAGGCTTTCAGATGTGCGGCGACCCTCAGCTGATATCTAGATATAAAATGTCATCAATTGTTGTCCATCAAGGGTTATGCCAAACGGTTTCCGAGGGTCTTTCGGTTTTTGGTTGTAAGGTCAGCTTCAGAATATACGGCATGGTGTCTAGTCTGTGGCTTTGTCAGACCTGTTGGCAGACACTGAGAGTGGTGTGGTAGGTCAGGGTCACTCAGGAGGCAGAGGCAGGAGGATCACGAGTTTGAGGTCAGCTTGGGCTACACAATCAGATCCTGTCTCAAAACAGAGAGGGGGTGGGTGGGTGCTGGGGAGACGGCTCAGTGGGTCAGTGCTTTCCATACAAGCATAAGGACCTGAGTTTGGATCCAGAACATCCACATAAAAACCCTGGTGTTGTGGCAAGTGCTGGTAATCCCAGAGCTGGGGAGCTGGAGAGGCAACTGCCTAAGGTTTTGCTGTTCAGCCATCCTAGCAGGAACTGGTGAGCCCCAGGCTCAGCGGGGGACTCTGTCATGAACAAGCAAAGTGAAGAAATGACTGAGGAAGACACCCCTGTCAACCTCTGGCTTCCAGTGTATGTGCACACACGTGCTCAAACACCTGCACACATACATGAGCACACATATACACATATGCACACACACATGCAAAGAGAGCGGGGAAAGGCATCCCAGAATATTCTGTGCAGACTGTAAGGGAGACTGTGGTGAATGATCTCTTGCCTGATGGTCTGATAGACTCCTACAAGGCCATGGTTGGGAAGCTATGTGGAGAGCTTTCTTGTGGTTTAATTTCCATAAGACCTTTTCCATAAGGCATCCATCAACATGTGACTCCTCTCTGTTAATCCTGCAGGCTTTATCACACTGAAGAGCAGTTTGACCCCTGAGAAGCCAGGGTTTTCAATAGCAGGTGACTCAAGCATTTATATGCATGTTACTGGGGGCAAGTGGATGACCTAAGAACTGAGCAGACATCCAGCTACTGACTGCATGAGGAACCCACACCTGCAAGAAAACACAAGAGAGTAAGTAGTTAAGCCCCACGAGGCAGTGGGTGGCTGCTTTAACTTTTGCTACAGTGAGGGAAATGGGCAAGAGTGGAGATCGAAGGGTAGAAGATGGTACAACCATCAAGCCTTCGAGAAATGGGAGAGTTACAAATTGCACTTGGAGCCAGAGGCCATCATACCCCCCCAAGGGAACACAGGGCTGCACGTTATGTGGGCTGGCGATAACCTTTCCACACTGGAAGGCAATTACCTCCGGAGTACTTCCTAAATTTTGGGGGGGTTTGTCAAGTGGGCAGAGATCGAGAGAACAAGGAAAAGAAAAAAAGCTGTTTACTTGTTCGAGGCTCAAACCAGGTAGAATGAATTCTGAGCTCTTACAGATAGTGGTTGGAAGGACTTTGAAACCAAAAAGCAAAAGACCATGTGGGACATGCAGAAAGCAGGCAGTGAAATCACTTTCTTCCACCCAGCTGCCCAAGCTAGACCTGGAGAGACTGTCTGACTCCTGACTCCTTCTCTCTCCTCCAAACGGGCTCTTGTGCTCAGTGGTGATCTACTGCTCTGGCTCGGCTTCTAGAAAGTAGCTTCAGACTGAATGGCCACAGAGCTAGGGGGTGGGGAGTGTTGTACAGTGAGTATACAATTTATGTAAAAATGTATGCAGCCTGCTGACTCTGGAAGATTGTTTATTAGCAAGTGATACCTGTTCGGTGGCCAGAAGCCCCTGCTTCCTTTGTGATGAGCTCCCCTCTAAGAACTTCTGTTAATACCCTCCTCCCTAGTGTTAGTTCTCCTCTGGTCTCTGTCTCTCTGTGATGTCACTTATTGTGACTGAAAATCATATGGTACACAGCTCTGAACAGGACATCTAGATTCCACCCATCCCTGCAAGGCTCAGGGCACATTGTAGAATAAGGGGTAGAAAGAACAAGAGTCAGAGGAGTGGGAGGGGTGCTGTGAAATGGTGTCTTCTGGGCATGACAGGGACATTGCACTCAAGTTCACAGCTGCTATGATCATCTGTCTGTACAAGACCTATACAAGACCAGGCCAGTCAAAAGTCCAGCATGGGTCGGGTAGGGGCTCGAGAGGCCTCATCCCTAGTTAAGGAGCTATTAGTGGTTGGTGGCTGTTGGGGGAAGGAGAGTCACTTTTCTCTGAGGGTTTAGCCCCTGCCAGGTTGTTCATGCTCCAGTGGATAGCCACACACCTATGTCCATATGGACAGCACTGATTAGACTCAGTGGGATATTAAAGAAAAAATTGAAGTTGAGAGGAGTGTGTGTGAGAGAGGTTCAGAGGGAAGTCGGAGCAGGGAGTGGCTGTGATCAAAACACGTTGTATACATTTATGAAATTCTCAAAGAGTAAAAATACTCTGTTAAATGTGTGATATGGGGCTGGAGACACGGCTCAGCACTTAAAAGCTCTGGCTGTTCTTCCAGAGGACCTTGGTTCGGTTCCCAGCACCCACACAGTGGCTCACAACCATCTCTAATTCCAGAGGATTTGATGAACTCTTCTGGCCTCCATGGACAACAGAAACACACATGGTATACAAACACACACACAGACAAAACACCAATACACATAAAATTAAAAATATTTTCAAAACATAATAAAAAATCCTCCTCTTAATTAGTTCCTCCTCCTCTTCCTCTTTCTTATTTTAGAGATAGTATCTCAGTGTGGAGCCCTGGCTGGCCTGGAATTCAGTATGTGGACTAGACTGGCCCTGATTTAGATATCTGCTTGCCTCTGCCTACCAAGTTCTGGGATTAAAATGCACCACTATGCCTGGCCTCTTAATATGTGTGTGTGTGTGTGTGTGTGTGTGTGTGTGTGTGTGTGTGTGTGTGTGTGTGTGTGTGTGTGTGTGTGTGTGTCTGTGTGTCTGTGTGTCTGTGTGTGTCTGTGTGTGTGTGTCTGTGTGTGTGTGTGTGTGTGTGTGTGTGTGTGTGTGTGTGTGTGTGTGTGTGTGTGTGTGTGTCTGTGTGTGTGTGTGTGTAATAGTGTCTTCTGGATACGACAGGGTCAAAATACACACACACACACACACACACACACACACACACACACACACCTGAAGTCAAGTGTTCCCCTTACTCTCCCTCCACATCATTCTCTGGGAGAGGCTCGCACTGAACCCTGAGGGCCTGCCCGTCCCTGCTTCCCAGCACTGGGATTGCAGATCCACCACCATCCTGGGATTTTATTCGGTGCTGGGAATTTGAACACTGGTCCCTGTGCTTGTGAATCAAGCACTCTACTCTACTCCTCTACTGACAGAGCCATCTCCACAGCTCTAGACCCTCCTTAAATTTCAAGGGTAGAGTACAGTATTGGGAAGAGTAAGCACTAGGCTCTACCCTCCCCTACAGCCTTTCTTCTTTTACCCCTCTGTGCAGCATACCCCTCTCCCTTGTCTCCAGCCTGGCCACCATCTTTTCCTTCTATGCTTTCAGATTGTTCTCCTCCCGTCCTTGGAGGGCTCTTCTATCCCAAGACCCTGTTGTTATCATGCTTGCTGCTTTTCTAAGCATACTCTTCCCAGGTGCCCTTATAGTACCCAGAACATGATTTTGAAGCAACTTGAGAGTTCAACAGTTCAGGTTGTTTAAATATGGGTTTGTTTTTTTTTTTTAACAGACTGCTATGCATCATTGGAAGAAAACAGCCCTGTGCAAGAACATTTATCCACACAGAGAGATGTCACTGGTATTGCTCAGTCAATAAACCATGTTGTAATGTTGCATGTATAATGTGATTCTGTTTGTATAAAAATACATAAATACATAATGGCATTTAAAGGAATGCTCACCAAAAATATTAGCAGTGTTTATCTCTGGGTGGCTGAATTGTGTGTGATTTAAGTATTATTTTTGCTTGTCAGCAATTTCTAGTTTTTCTACAAGAACAGATATTGCTAGCATAATGAAAAAGAAATGTACATCACAAGAAAAAAATTCTCTTAGGATATGAATCCTAGCCAGCCAGTTGACTTGTGTAAAACTGCAATAAATATCCAACCACTTCCTCTCTGTCAGTGTTAGCTCTGCTTGAGGGAAGAGACTCTTCTTGGTTACTGGCTGGTCCTTCTTCAAGATATGCTTACAATTTTTGACACAAAGCCCTCCTTCATCTGCTTTCTGGAGACTTACTCTATAGAACAGTAATTAATAGTGATGATCAAGTCTTCAGTACGACATTATTTCATTCCTGCAACTATTGTTAAAGACTGACTTTGCTGTGTGCCCTAACTCCAGTTAGCCCTGGAGAATGCAAGAGACACTAAAGCCTGACGTGGGCCATGAGCTAATACAACAGGCACCAATGTGTAACATCTGGATAAGTGTTCTTTTTGAGCTCAGGCTCACTTCAAACTTGATATGTAGCTAAGGATGTCCTTGAACTCCTCATCCTCTCGCTTTCACCTCTGGAGTGCTTGGCATGACAAGTGTGTACCTCCACACTCAGCTTGTATGGTATTAGTGATTGAACTTGGCATTGCTTCATGTATGCTAGGCAAGGACGCTACCAACTGAGTCACAGTTGGGGGTCTGGGAATGAGTGTTTTTTGAAGTTATATTATCAATGGTGTTAGTGTTACTATTCATAACTTTTTTAGGGAAGACCTTTTTGATTGAAATGAAGATGACAATTTCTTGTGCATTTGACCCTATGTGAATGCCACATACATATAACCTTACTGTAATTCTTATAAGCTTGATTCTTACTCACTTTTCTTGTGGCTGTGACCAAATACCTGACAAGAAGCAACTTTAAGGAAGTAAGGATTTATCTTGGCCCATGATTTGAAGGTGCAGTCCATCATGGTAAGGAAAGAATGGCAGCAGGAATGTCTCTTGGCTATGGTGACATCTGGAAACAGAAAAAAGACAGGAAGTAGGGTGGGTCACACTCCCAGTGGCCTACTTACTCTAGCAAGGCTCTGCCTCCAAAGATTCCACAACCTATCACGATGTTGTCAGCAGCTGAGGACCAAGTATTCAAATGCTCGAGCTGTAGGGGATCATGATGCATTCATATTACGACAGCATCTTGTGAGTTAGGTGATAGTCTCATTGTATAAAGCATGAGACAGGCTCAGAGAGGTCACTCAGGTTCGATTGACAAGGGGAGAAACAGGTTTCAGATCCTTTCTGTGTGGTTCCAAACTGGCTGACAATTCATAGAGAGGAGTTATGTCCTTATAGCAGGCCATGTTTATTGCACTGTGTGGTAGTTTGAATGAAAATGGCCCCCGCAGGCTCATGTATTTGAATGCTTAGTGTGATGGGTAGTTTTATGTCAGCGTGATACAAGCTAAAGTCATCGGAGAGGAGGGAACCTCACTTAAGAAAATGCCTCTATAAGATCCAGTTGTAAGCAGGCCTGTAAGACATTTTCTTAACTAGTGGTTGATGAGGGAGCTGGTGGTCCTGGGTTCTATAAGAAAGCAGACTGAGCAAGCTAAGGGGAGCAAGCCAGTAAGGAGCACTCTTCCATGCTTCTGCATCAGCTTCTGACTCCAGGTTGCTGCTCTGCTTGAGTTCCTGTCTTGACTTCGTTTGATGAACAGTGATGTGGAAGTGTAAGCCAAATAAACCCTTTCCTCCCCAACTTGCCTTATGGTCATGGTGTTTCATCACAGCAACAGAAACCTAACTGAGACACTTAAGTCACTAGGGAGTGTAACTCTTTGATCAGATTAGAAGGATTAGAAGGTGTGGCCTTGTTGGAGGAAGTGTGTCACTTGGGGTGGGCTTTGAGGTTTTCAAAAGCCCACACCTGGCCCAGTCTTCCTCTCTTTCTCTCTCTAGGTCTATAGATCAGAATGTAGAAGTCTAGGCTACTGCTCCATTGTCGTGCATGCTGCTCTGCTCCCCACCATGATGGCAATAGACTAACCCTCTGAAACCGTAAGCCAGCCCCAGTCAAATGCTTTCTTTTGTAAGAGCTGCCTTGGTCACGGTGTCTCTTCACAGCAACAGAGCAGTGACTGAGACACACTAAAACATTAGTGCTCAGTCCGGTCACCTGTTTCAAAGGGGAGGAATTGCCACTAGAGGTAGTACTTGAGAGACTTGTTCCTCGGTCATGTTCTGGAGATCTGCATCTTCTAAGGGGCATCCCTAAAATGAATGAGTGTCACCGGGGCCACTGTGTAGCCTTCCATAGGCTATCTAGGAAGAATGTCGCCCAGAGCCGAGCGTGTATACATGTGTGAGATTTTCAAAGAATTAGAACAAAACCAAAACCAAACAAATTCTAAATGTTTGGTGGGGAAAAAATTGTTATTTTTTTAAAAAAATAATTTATTTAAGTTTACTTTATAATAATTTATTTTACGTGCATTGGTGTGAGGGTGTCGGATCCTTTGGAACTGAAGTTACAGACAAATGTGAGCTGCCATGTTTGTGCTGGCAGTTGAACCCAGGTCCTCTGAAAGAGCAGCCAGTGCTCTTAAACATTGAGCCATCTCTCCAGCCCCAGGAAATTGTTTTCTTTAATATTCTATTGCTTAGAGAACCTGAAAAGAAGTTCCTTAAAAACTCTTGACTTTTTTATATGTCCTCATCGTAAAAAATTAAAATGAGAGATAATGCATATGCTAATTAGCTTGATTTAGCTATTCGGCAATGTTTACATACTTCAAAACATCATGCCGTACGTAATGCATATAATGATTATTGTCAATTAACATGAAAGAATGTATAAATGTATTGGGTGGGAAATATCCTGATTTAAGTCAGAGAGGTAGGGTTCTCTCTTTACCATCCCTATGACCCTGAATGAGTCACCTGAGCACTATCAACATCTTTGAAGTGGATCTCTGCCGACACCACCCTCTTGTTTGAGGGAAGGTTGAAGGATCAGACACCCAGCTCAGAAGTCTTTCTGTGCACCTGGCCTATAGCGCCATTCTTCACAGAAGATGAGCTACAAGAGCCTTCAGATTGTAAAGTACTTTTACTCTTTAAATGGCTGATTAACTCCCAGAGGGTAGTGTCTTTTAATGCAAGTCCTATACGTGAAATGAGGTGCCAAGTTAACAATGCAAGAAAACAGAAGGCTCATGTTTTTCCGCATAATAAACTGTGAAGAAATGAGTAGGGTAAGCCCTGCAGCCTCTCTGTTAAAGCCGGTGCTGTAAAACACAGAATGCAAGCACAAAATCTTCTTTGAGCCACGGTGTTACTCTGCCCGACAAGAGCATGAGAGGGTTATTCAGAAGTGTTCTTGAACTTGTCATTAAACTTTAAGACAGCTGGGGCTGCTCACTTTAGTCCCCACATATGGATCCTGTAGTTTGACAGATCCTGGGTATTGGGAATTCTACAATCTGTAAGGCACAGTGATGAACAAAAGACCACCCACAATTTATGCCTGGGTCTTTATTCTCAGTATACAGTGGACAACAGAAGCAGTCTGTAGAAGGTTGCTCAGGGTGCTGTGGGAACATGGAGGGTCAATCCCAACACTGAGGAGGGTCTAACATGAAAGTTATCAACAATAGTACAACCCCAGTGAGGCCAAGTTAAGGTATCCACAGGGCCTCCACAGATATCCAGAGTCTCCCCTGGAGACTCTCCCTTGGAGACTGTTAAGAGCCTTGTCTCTGTCACATTTGAGCTGGTAGTGGTGGTCTTGACACCCCCAGGTTTACAGTTCTGTTATTCCAATATGCCTCCATCTTCGCATGGTCAAATCTTCAACATCATTAGCCTAGGGTACCACCAGTCATACTAGTCAGGAGCCCCATGCAGTTCCAATACCACCTTGTCTTAACCAATGCAATCTGCAATAACTCTAACTCCAAAGGTTTGAGGGTGGGATTTCCACATATTGTTTTAGGAAACAAACGTGAAGCTGTGATAGTCACTTTGGCATCTGGGTGCCTTTGCTTCTAATGGCCTACATTTGCAAAGTGCTTTGCCAGTGTATTTACATCCTATATTGGAGGAAGCCATCAGGCTTCTTGGTGAGAAGACAATGAAGTCTATGTTACAGTGCTGTGAGGAGAAAGAAATGAGGACATTTTACATACAATCCTCTTTGGCACACAGTAGGTGTTCAACTCACATTAGTTCTGTGTGATTCTATTTTCTGTTGCTGTAACAAAATACCGGAGTATGGGTAATGCTATAAAGACAAAGAGTTTGTTTAGCTCACAGTTTGGAGGCTGAAAAGTCCAGATTGGGTGGCTGCATTTGTCCAGCCCATCAATGGCTTCTTGGTGAATGAATGAGGGATCACAGTCAGGGAGGAGTTCTTTCATAACAACCCTTCTCAGGGGTCCCTGTAAGCACAGTATTCTCTTCTGAGAGCAGCATGACAATAGCCTGATTGCTTTACCTTAAGCCCCACCTCTTAAGGTCCCACCACCTCCTCCTCTAATCTCTGTGCTGAGGACCAGACTTGCTGCACATGAGCACAAACCATATCCAGACCAGGGCAGTGACATACCTCCTTCTTTTCAAAAGGCAGAGTATGGCAGCATACTGGGGGCAGCTCGGAGAGTGGCAGGCGGAGGAAGACAGGGTACATAGGGTTGTGTGTTCCTTAGAGAAGCAGCCTCCTCTGAGGTGAATGTGACATCTCCTTTTTTCTAGGGAAAGAGCCACCCAATAGCTTCCTGCAACCTCAACAAATGTACTCCTACAGTCTAGGAAGCCATCAAGAAAACTGAAGGGACTTGGGTGGGAATTTCCCTGTCTTTCATGGGGGCAGTTCTCTAAGCCTGTGCCAATGGTCCCACTGTGCCATGATGAGAAAGCCTGCAATCTCACCTCATTGAAGGGAGATGCCCCGGACTTCTTGTCTTCCTCATATTCTGAGAGTCTTGGTGCACTCTGTTCTCATGGTGAACTAGGATTTGGCCTGCCCCACGGAGGCACGTTCTGTTGCTTGTTTCTAATTTCCTCCCCCTGCCAGAAACAGGAGGAATCACTTAAAATTGTTGATGCTCTATAAGGATTTGGCTAATGCATGGTCCATTCTATACATTTGAAAGCAAAATGCTGTGACTTCTCTTGAAGGAACTTAAAGTATTCACAAGCAAACAGGATGTCCTTTCTCTCTGTTCGGGAGAATCAATGCTCTAAAATTCCTGAAGTCCTGTGTGTGGCTCCAGCCTATTGGGAGGTAGACTTGGCGACAGCCAGGGAGGGATAGCAGCTGGGCTGTTTCACACTGCTATAACTGAGTGCCACAGAATGGTAATTTAGAATATGTGAAAATTTGCTAGCTCATGGTTCTGGAGACTTGGAAGTCAGACCAAATCAGCAACACCATGCAAGGCTTCATTATTGAGTTACCAGAGGGCGGAAGGGCAAGAGTGAGCCATAGTATCGTAACTTCTATACCCTTCTGGAGGAGAGGCCATCACAGTCCACACCAGGTGATATTCTTGGATTCAGGCATGGAGCCTTGGCATTGTTCTGTCTGTGAAGGACCTTGCACTCTGACCTGTGATGGGCCTGGGGGACTAGGCAGACCCATTCATTTCCAAACTACCTGGGAAATCATGGAAGGGACTAGCCATCTCTCTGACATCTCTTTCCTAAGGGCGCTTATCCTGTTAGTAAGAGTTCTTCCTTATGACCTAGTTATATGCCCAAGGCCCCATTTTCTAAAACCATCACTTCTGTGGGCAGGAGGAGGAAGAGGGATGAAAATTAGGGAACAGAGACTTTCAGGTCATATGAACATTTGCGCATGTATCTTGGTGTGACACATGTGTTCATTTCTGTTGTGTAAATGAGGGTCAGCTTCATCATGAGTGTGCAGGGTATGCAGCCGCACAGGACCTCACACTGCTAGCGTCTTGAAATCCTTAATAATTTCTGAAAAGAGGCCTCACATTTATATCTTCTGAGCATACATTTCCTTAGTGTTGATCCAAAACAAACAAACAAACAAACAAAAAACAACCTACCAACAAACAAACCGAAAACCAAACCCTCCACAAACTACAACTCTCACCTCAAAGGGAATGAGAGGTACAGTTTATCCTGAAGGCAAATTTGAGTGACCAAAGCCCAGAAAGCATGGAGCTAGGTTACCCTATGTTCCCACATGGAGGCAGTTTCATGAAAAGGTACTTGCTACATGAACCTGATGACCCTGAGTTTGAACTCTGGACCCACATAAAGGTGCAAGGAGAGAACTGACTCCATGAAGCTCTTGTCTGACCTCCACCTGTGGACTGAGCCGTGCTTGTGCACACACACTCGTAACAAAGTTTAAAAACTACCATTTGAGTTCTGCAAGTGCACATTTGCTACAGACCATATTTCCTTTTAATTTAGCTAAAATAAGTACGGAGTTGAAGAAGCTGTCCTTTTTGCAGGCGTGGCTTTCCCAACAACGTGCACAACCACGTGCACTGTGGCAGGATTGCATCCGTCAGGATGAAGGCTTCCTGAAATCCTGTTATTTCACACCAAATTCTTTGCCCTTGTCTAGCAGTCAGCGAGCCTGCTCTAGATGGAAATTAGATCGATCTGAAAGGCTGTGCTCTTCACAAAGCGACGGTTGCTGTGGTTGCCTTATGATTTTGTGAGTATTTTCATAAAGCAACCAAAATACAGTTTATAGACGGAGCCATCTCTTCCTAACAGAAGATGACTATTGCACCCCATGGTTTTAAGAAAAAAACCATGATAGAAATATTTCTATTTCTTAAGTGTCCTGATAAACACAACACTCTGACTTGTTCTTTGGGATACATTTGAAATGTAACAAGCTGATGTGAAATAACAATGAATGAAAGCCATTCAAATGCAGACCTGCATAAAGAAAATGCTGAAATTCACCCAGGCAGGAAAAAGTAGTGAAAAGGCACTGGTAGGTGGAGAAGCCACAGTGCTGTCCCCACCACCTCCCTATCCACAGGTAGAAAATGATCCGAACAAAATCACCTGAAGACTTTTAGGAACATTGACAAGGAAGCCAAGTGTGGTGGTGTGGTGGCACACCCCTTAAATTCCAGAGTCACGTCTCTCCTGTTGTGTGGGTTTCCAAGAATGAAGCTCAGGTCATCAAGCTTAGGGGAGGAAAACACTTTTTACATGCGGAGCCAACTCTCTGGCCTTACTACCAAGTGTTTTATTGTAAGAAATTGGTCTTATCTGGAGCTGGGCATGATGCTTACAACACTTTGTAGGCCGATGCAGGAGGAACAGAAGTTCAAGGCCAGCCTGGGCTACATGAGATACTGTTTCATAAAACAAACAAATATGAGAGAGAGAGAGAAAGAGAGAGAGAGAGCAAAGTTTCTACTTTTTGTTTATCCATCCATCTAAGGTTAGCTCAGAACATGTGTGTGTGTATATGTGTATGTGCACATGCATGTGTGTATGTGTGTACGTGTAGAAAGGAACCACAGCTGACCTGGTGGGCTGAGATTTTTTCCCCATAGGGATCAGATTCATGCCAATACTATTCTTGTATGGACATCACTCCACCCTTTAGGACAGTCCCTACTGACTCTCTGAAAGTGACATGGAGCTTTTAATATTAATAGAGGGCTCAGTCTTCTGCCATTAGTACATTCTTTATAAGGCTAAGATGTTGATCTTGGTTCCATGAGCAGATGGATGTCGAGAGCATTTAAATGACAGAAAAATAAGTGTATTATTGAAACCTCAAGTAACAGACAGATTCAGTGAATCACTGCAATGGCTTCCCTAGGCACCCTTCATAATTTCTGGCCTTTCATTTTCATATTAACTGAAATGAATTTCTTCTAAACTGCAATAGGATAGAAGATGAGAGGGGAAAAATTGACTTATTGATGAAAGAGAAACAATCCTCTCGCCCCATGAAGAATCAGGTAGCCTTTTAATTTAAAGGTCCAGCTGAAGCATCGTGCTGTTATTTCCCCAGGGAGACTTTGAGTAGGATTTCCCTGTGGTTTGTGAGAGCCAGAAAAAGACAGGCCCCCCCTTTTTTTTTTTTTTACCTCCACACCTCCCCAGTCCCTTCTTATCTGCATCCCTAGTGCTGGCTGGGTCCAGGGCTCAGTGCTCTAGTCAAGGGTAAAGATGAGAAGTGACAGCCAGCTCAGGGTGAGGATGACAATTGCTCTGATCGTCCATGGGATGCTCATGCAGTCAGACACACACAATGGAAATTCTTATTTTTAGAACTCTCCGTAGCATCTCTGTGACTCCGGATCTGCATCCTCACTGAGCCTTCCCATGTCTCCTTCCCCAGAGTCATTTCTAGGCTCTGCAGAAGATTCTCAGCTGTTCACCCTCCTGCCTGGTTATCTGAATGCACTGGTTTTACAGGAATATGTGTACTTCTTCCTTCAAAGTGTAATTCGACTTGCACACATCTCAGCGTGGGCATTGGTCACCAACAAATACTTCCTTTTCTCACAGCATTGGTTTTGATCTGCTCCAAATCTATACCTTCTGCCTTGACCTGCTTCAGTGTGTCAGACCTGCATATCCTGCCACATGTGGTGCATTGGCACAGCCCCTTGGGGACGCTGGTGTGACTGCTTCCAGAACTGACTAATTAACTCTGTGGCTCTTCATGCTTGCCTACCCAGCCTGTTGCCTCTCTCAGCACAAAGTGCCTGGAGAATCTCAGTGAAGTTCTCCCGTTTGCTCTATAGACCACAAACCTGGGAATCATCTTAGATTCTTCTACATTGTCTTTCTAGAATAGGACTCAGGCATATCAGGTAAGAGCTCTTCCACTGAGCTACAGCCCCAGTGTTGTGCCAAGCCCTTTACGCCCAAGTCACGAAGACCTGTAATTCTGCTCAGTAATCTCTGCAGTTCCATGGCTGCTTCTTCACCTGGAATCTCTTGTAAAGTCTGGTCTGGAGTGTGCTAACACCCTAGAAGGCTTTCTAAGTCTTCTTATGCATCCATTCAGTGCAGTGCCAGTGTCAATGATGACATTATGTCATTGTCCCACTTTAGAGTCACACAGTGGCTCCATTACTAGTTGGGTATCCTCGGGACATGTCAGTCACACGCTACCCCTGGAGGAGGCCCCTGCCCACTTTCTGTTGTTGTTTCTAACCTCACTACGTAGCCCAGGCTGGCCTTAAACTGCCAATCCCCCTGCCTCTGCATCCCAGGTGCTGGCATTACAGGCGTGTGCCACCCCTCTGGCCCCCAGCTAACTTTACAGCCATAGCTTTATTGCTTTCTTCTTACATGCTGGTTTCCTGCAGCTACCGAATGGGCCTTGCTTCTCTATACCTCACCGGCATGTTTGCCTCTGGGAGCAAGATAGCTGCATCCTGTTCCAGACCGTGGAAATCTATCTGCTTTTCTGAAATTGCTTCAAACTTCAAGGCCCCCAGACCCTCCTATGCCTTTCTAAGGCTGGAGTGACCTTTTCCCTCTCTGTGAGAGAAGTTCTGTAGGGGTGAAGGCAGAGCCTAAGTGGCTATGGCCTGGCAAGCAGGCTTTGTGCTCCATTTCCTGTCCTCTCTCCTCCAAGAGAAGGAGACTTTGGAGGAGAGAGCATTTGGCTAAGTTAGGTCTGTACCTGGGAGCTTGTTTACCGACATGGGGGCCCTTGGTCTCTCATTTCAGGAGCATCACCATGATGCTCCTGGTTAGGGGTTCAGGGTTAAGCATTGCACTAAGATGTGAATATGGAAGGTGGGATGTCCTGTACAACACACTTGCAGTTCTGTTGTCTTATGAGCTGATTTTAAAAGAGAAATTCTGTTTGGGTGTACGTTGCATGCTCTTGAAGGGAGCCAGCTATAGGTGTTGAGTATGGGGTGAAGGAGATGTAGCTGGCAGCTTCCCCATCTCTTTGTGGCATATCTAGTCTCACGCTCACCCAGCTGCTTTTGCCATTTGGCCCGTGTTTCCTGATGGCACAGGTCTCCTCATACTTGTTTTTTATAACTCCAACATCTAGGCTCCTGGTAATTAAAGAACACTCACTACGATTTGCCTTATTTCGTGAATAGAATACACTCATAGTCTTCCTCGCACAGTCTTTATCATGTTGTTCTTATTTGAAAGTCTCTCTGGAGTTAGAACATTAAGATTTCTCTTGGAATTTTAATATCTGCTCACTCCTTGGGTACCATTTCACTACAATACTCTGTAAGGGATGGCCAGGAAAGGACGGAGCCCTTATGCATTGGGCATGTCTGCTGAGCGGATGCTGTAGTTACAAGTAGGAGCCACCAGATGGCTTAAGGAAGTGAATTTATCTCCAACGAGACAGCTTAGAAATCTGGGACTTTAAAAAGCTGAGATTGCGGGAACAATCAGAAGGCTCTCTTTAACGAACCCCAAATAACCAACAACAGCCCCCACTATCATCTGACGTCCGCGATGGGTTTGGACAGATTTTGTAGTGAAAACCCATCCTTTTTTTTTTAAACCTTCTAATGACTCCATGCTTTAAGATTTACAGAATAATTGCTGAAGCTTAATTTAACTCCACAAATATTTGTCGCGTGCCTAAGTCTCAATCAAACCTTCTGAGTGGCTTGTGGAAGCATATGCTGTGGACACACGGCTTGCTAGACAGAGGTGTGGAAGGCTCAAGGCAGAGATGGATTCTCTTTCCTTTGTGTTCGTGAGCACAGATCGCCGTTTCAAGGAGAAATGCTAGTGGAAAGGCCCAGAGGATTTCTGTGTATAATCCAAAGGCTATATAAGTATAATACAGTGAATTCCGTAAGCAACTGCAATGTTTGTAAATTTAGATGGGTTTTGTCTTGTATTTGCATAGTAAAACCAGAGTTGGAGTTATTTGATTTAAAAAGTCACCACGAACATTTGAAAACAAGCCTAAACGCACTGTCATTTGGGAGGCTGTGTTCAACAGGTTACTTTCTTTTTAACCCTGGATATTTGGTACCATGTGAGTGTTTGGAATACGCCCATGTTTTTTTTTTTTTTTTTTTTTTTTTTTTATTTGGAGATGTAAGGAATCACACGTAAGCCTAATTGGAGTAATCCCATTTGTGTGCACATTCTTGGAGAACAGAGGTGATCACTGGGGGTCCAGCTCTGTCACTCTCTACCTTATTCCCTGAGACAAGATTTCTCCCTGAGCCTGCAGCTCGACTGGCAGGTAGCTAGCTAAGTTGCTCCTCCTGTCCCCACCCCTATAGCGCTGGGGTTATAGCTGTGTGTGGAGGCCACACCCAGCTTTTTAGTTCAGTGCTGAGAATTTGAACTCAGGTCCTCATGGTTTCATAGCGGACACTTTGACTCACTGAGCCATCTTCCCAGCTCCAGTAGAACCTGCTGTTTAGCCAAGCATATTAAAGAAGTCGTTCATAACTCTTCAATATCAGATCATTTAAAAAAATCCTGAATGACAGTTGAAGCAGGCCAGGCGTGATGGCACACTCCTACATTTTCAGCACTCAGAGGCAAGGGCTAGGAGAGTCGAGAGCTCCAGGCCAGTCTGGGCTATGTACCAAGACCCTGACTTGAAGCAAAGGGGAAAAAAAGTTGAATCAGGTATAAGGGAATTCAGAAAAGTCTTTCATAACACTGAGCGCATAACATGTCCTATAATTATTGACTATCAGCTTAGAGATATTTCTTTGCTAATAAGAATTGAGTAAAACAAACTCCCCCAGAGAACCAGATTCCTTTGAAAAGTAAACAACAATTGGACAATTAACTGCTTAAAGCATTGATTTCATCTGAAGGGATAAAAAATTTTGATAAATCTGAAGCTGAAATTTTATCTCTCCCTTCCAGCTATGAATAAACAATGGGATAAAGATTAACAAGGTCGCTTGGTACATGTGGCTGGGAGGAAAATTGTTTGAAATAGGTTACTTACTCTTCCTTTTTAATAAGACGTGGTGGTTCATCTTCACACTTATTTATTTTGTTAAACAAAGTGTTTATTTGCTCTGGGAAAATTTAAAACTGAAAAGTGTAATGAAAAAATGCAAAATAGCCAGGCATGGTGACGCAAGCCTTTAATCCCAGCACTCAGAAGTCAGAGGCAGGTGGATCACTGGGAGTTCGAGGCCAGCCTGGTCTACAGAGTCAGTTCCAGGGCAGCTAGAGTTACGACAGAGAGACCCTGTCTCAAACAAACAAACAAAAAACCCAAAACAGCAACAAAAACAACAACAAAACATTGTTTCTGCTAGAGCAGGCAACTGTATACACAGCAAAAACACGTACATAACATGAAAGAGTCTTTAACTTGATCTGAGATGTTGCAGGAAGTGTTTGTTGGTACAATGTGTAAGGGTGTAAAGTGTGGGTGTGTTCTGTGATTGTGGCTGCAGGGAAGCCACACTATGTAACATGGAGTGTTTGCAGAAACACTCATTATGCATTTGATTTTAAATTTAGTTTCTACCCTTGAGCTTTTTTACCCTTTTAATATTGCCTTGCTTTTTTTATTTTTGGTAATCTTCATATGATGGGCTTGTTACTCATAGTTCAAGAAGTTCTTCGGTCAAAATGAACTTATCTTATTTCCTTCCAATGTGTCTCTAAGTCCAGGAGGAGCACATGCACGCTCACCTCATTACGCATACCAGTGGGTCTCCTCTGTACCCCATCGTTCCCCTCCATAGTGCTTTTCCCAGGTAGGAAGAGCACAATGCTGGTCACCAAACATGCGCTGTCAGCAGATGTCTCCCCGGGAAAATCCAATTCCCTATTCTCACTGACTTAACCAGCATCCTTGGGCAAGTCTGGTTCCATAGCTTTGGAGGAAAGGTACCTGGTTTTCTCTGGTTGGAAATGATTTATTTGCTTGTATTTGGATTTTTTGTTTGTAGATTGATTGTTAAATAGTTCCTGGTTATGGTGTGGACTATATTCTCCACAAGACATTGTGGTCCACCATGCCCCTGCTTTGAAAAGACCAGGGCAGGTTAATAGATTTTAAAATAATATGTGGTAAATAAAACTTCAGCTTTAAATTTTAAAAAAGAAGGGGATATATCTGATTATAGGCTATATCTATATCCAAACATATTGCAGATAATTAGCTATTTTAACTTCAAAAAAAAAAGAAAAAAAATATTTTAAAAGGTAATGTTTAAGCATTTTGCCCTAAAGGAGATATAGCCTAGAGTGTGGAGACCTAGCCCCACATGGGAGAAGTCATCTTTTCAGGAAAGAAACAAAAAACATCCACCTGAGAGTATCCAGAGACCACTGGACAGATGAAGAGAGACATCGGATCTATCAAGAAGAGATGTCCCAAGAGAAAGCATAAACTGCTGACAGTATTGCATAGTAATTCTCAACTTGGCAATACAAGACCTAAATGCCTTTTCTCAAGAAAGTTAAGATAAAGTGAACACACCTATCCCGATGACAGTACTGTCGCGCCCGCCTTGACCAGCAAGTAAGACGCCACAACCGGATTCTTCTCAACACCTTTATTGTGAGGAGCACTTCATCATGATGCGGGAGGACCCCAAGCCCCAAGAGCAAGCTGCTTATATACACTGCAGGAATCGTGGTTCCTAATGATAGGCTACCTCTGCAACACCTCATTTGCATATCCGCTTTTGCGGGTTTGTTACGGGTGTGTTACCAAGAGCCAAGCTGTTCTCAACTGTAGCGCATGAGCAAAGCCGTTGTTTACTACTAAGCCGTCCGGAAGCCGGCGCCATCTTAGCATTGTGCTGGATTGGCGTCCTACACAGTACTGTATTGTTCTGCCATGCTAAGGGTAGTTTATAGATGTTTATGGGTGATGATCCACAACGTTTAGGTATATAATGTCTCAAATGTGGCTCACACACTTCAAGCATTCAGAAGTAAGGAGCATGAGATTAATGCCCTTGGCACATTGAATCTACCAAGGTGTAAAATGTAGTACGCCATCAAAGAATTTGGTTAGATACATGGACAATAATGTAAGGCTTGAGACCCCGGAACTGCAGCGTTTATGGCTCCCCCTAGGAGTATCAAAGCACATCTGCAAGACACATGCCATTGCCTTACCTATTGCTTAAAGAGCCTGTGTTCTGGCCACCATAACTATAACACTTCTTGTGCACGCCACGCACTTCATACACATATTAATGCTAGAATGTTCCTACACGTTACTTTTTAAAGTCTGTATGTTTTCAGAGAAAAACAAATGATCAGATTGAATTGAATGAATTGGAGACAGGTCTTGCAAAACTCATGTTCGGGAATGCTGACGCCGATGACTGCTGAAAGAAGGTCACTCCATTATGAAGATATCACACTGATTTCTGCTACAGCTGAGATGGATCTTCTTAAGGACAGTAACGTCATTAAGTTTTTGGAACTCATACAAACTTTCGTGAACTCAGATAGACTTTCTTTCAAGAGATTGCCATGTTACAGCCGAGCTAGAGATTATAAAAGGCTTGGCAGATATTGTGACTTCATTTAGCCCCTTTGCATCATTGCGATGATTGTTTTGTTATTGTATATAGTCCTACTGGTGTTAGAGATAAAGCCAGTCTTCGACAAAAGGGAGGAGATGTTGTGGATAGTTGAGCATATCTCCAGATATTAAATGATGAAGACATTCATCGCACCAGCTGTCTGAGGCCCGGCAGGATGTGATTTCTATATTTGAAACAGCCTGCTTCTAATGTATATATGTAAGAGCTACTCCTTAGCTCCATTGTAAAACGAGCTGCTGATAAAGAAGCTGTTTGACTACTCCGCCAGACCAGAGGCAGCAAAGACCTGATCTAGCCTCTCCTAACTGTCCTATAAACACGGACATGGCTCCATCAGGGTGTGACCTGGCACCTTTTATGTTGGATGGCACTCACTATAAATGTGGACACACCCTGACAGGCAAAGGTTTGGGAGGAATAAAGCCATTGTATCTCTTTGGTCATGCAAATAGACTTCTAAGAGAGAGCAAGGAGGGACCTTAGAAGATAAGAAAAAACTGCCAGGACAAAGAGAGAGTTGGAGCTGGAAGATGGCGTATTGTGCTCTCTGCTCAGGTCCATCTGGATTGTACCTTTAATAATGTGTCACGTGTCTTTGTAAATTTATCACTGAAGTTAATAATTGGCTATAAATACCCACATTGGGCAGCTAACAACTGCCTGTAACTCCACCTCCAGGACATCCAAGGTCCCTTTCTGGCATTGTGGGCACCTGCATGCTCATGTACATGCATGCACACACACACACACACACACACACACACACACACACACTAAAATAATGGCTTAAAACAGCACACTTTACTTAAAATAGGTTTTAATGAGATATCCTTTCTCACCCCTTTCTCTCGGTCATTCAGCACAGTTTCCAGAGAATGAGTGTGCCTCCGAATATTGTCTTATGCATGACGATCCGGACAGCCTCATGCAGCAGGTGAATGTTCAATGCCGCCCTTTGACAGTGAACTTAAGAACCACCTGTTGATGGACAGATCACTAAATTCTCCCTCAGCTTAAAAAGTCTGTGATTCAGTGAGTTTAGAGGACTTGTGATTTCTCTCTCCTGTCTTCTCAGTAAAGGAGGGCAAAGATGACACAGCAAATACCTTGTCAAAGGTCACAGAACTGGTTAAACCAAAACCAGGTTGCTATCTGGGCCTCACTTGGATGCTGAATCTCCCTGTTCTCTGCTCAGTTTGTCAACAAATATTGTGAGTGGCCTCCAGTGCCTTGAGATTGCCCTGTCTTTACATCAGTGGTTCTCAACCCTCCTAATGCTGAGACCCTTTAATACAGTTCCTCATGTTGTGGTGACCCCCAACCATAAAATTACTTTTGTTGCTACTTCATAGCTGTAGTTTTGCTACTGTTGTGAATCATAATGCAAATATCTGATATGCAGATGCTCTTAGTTTGACCCTCAAAGGTGCTGTGGCGCACAGATTGAGAACTGGCTGCTTTAGGCTGAAGTAGTTGTAGCCACAGTTGTTACATTAGGCAGCCTGTGGAGTGTGTTCACTGGCATCTTGTTTCATTGTCCTATATTTTTAGTAAATAATTAAAGAAGAGATAATGTTGATAAGTTCGTCATGTATTATTATTATCATTAGTGTGTGTGTGTGTGTGTGTGTGTGTGTGTGTGTGTGCTTGTGCCTGTGGAGGTCAGAGGACAGCTTTTAGGAGTCAGTATTCTCCTTCTACTGGGGTTCCTGGGGATCAAGTCCAGGGGATCAGGTTTGCATGGCAAGCACTTTCACCTGAGCCATCTCAGCGGCCTAAACTGCAGTTTCATGTACATAACAAAATCTCTCCCATTCTTTTGGATTCTCTCTCCCCCTCCCACTTCTGTCCTCTCTCTCTCCCCTCTCTCCCACCCCCTTTCTGGTTTAATTTGTACACAAATCTGAGGGCATTCAGATACTGAAATAAGAGTTGAGGAGACTTTCTTTCTGTCTTTCCTACATAGTCCAGACTATCCTCCGGCTCATGATTCCCCTGCCTCTGAGCGAGGAGGACTACTGCTTGTCTCTAGTCCACTGAGCATCCTGCAGTGATGGCTAAGACAGAGATGGGTTCATGCAGATGGTCAGGAGATATGGAGGCTGGCCCATGTAGTCATTTGGCCAATGTTGGCTCAATAAGTACTAAATGTCTGACCTGCAGTTGGCTTTCGGGAAGCAGTAACCATCAATTACTGACATGATCCCTGCCTGCCTATCTTACTGTCCTGTGGAGAAGATTTATCACTACTGATTGTATGATTAAATATTATTGCAGTCATAACTAACATCTACATGTGAGGAAGTATTCTAGGAACTTCCCCATCTTAACTTATTTGTCATCAAGAAAAATGAACAAAACAGTGAGGTGTGGTGAGGCTCAGCGCGGTGTTTATAGTGAGTTCTAGGTCAGCCAGCACTATGTAGAGAGTCCTTATCTCAAAAGAAAACACATAAAGGCCAATAATAAAACCCTCAAGCAAACAGATAATACCAGGTGATCGTTCATCTATTTGTTTTGTTTATTTTGGGCCATAATGGGGCTTGACCCTAGGCCTTCACGAAGGCCAGGAAGCACTCTACTGCTATGCTATATCCCAGCTATTCTCCAACCTCTTTTTTGGGACAGGTTCTCATGAAGTTGTTCAGATTGTCCTAAAACCCACTCTACAGTCCAGATGTGCCTGGAATTTAGAATCCTCCCACCTCAATATCCAAGGTAGCTAGGGTTACAGGCGTGTGCCACCAGGACTGGCTCTAAAACATGTGATTTAGGGGTTGGAGAGCTAGCTCAGGGGATAAAAGTATTTAATGTCCTTTCTGTGGACTTGGGTTTGGTTTCCATATCAGGCAGCTTACAATTAACTGCCTGTAACTGCAGTACCAGGAGATCTGATCCCTCTGGCCTACACGAGCACTTGTACCCATATAGTACACGTAAGCTCTTGCAGTTGAATGTGTGCACGCGCAGGCACACACACATAAAAATAATAAATCTTCTAAAATGAGATTTTGCTGAAGCTATTATAATCTTCAAGCATGTCTTTAGGAGCTTGGTAGGAAAGGCTCCAGGTGCATACATCATCGGGGGACCCAGTCTAGCTTGGAGCAGGAGGAACATGAACGGGAAGTCGTCCTCTTTACAAAGGGGACCAGGCTGTTCAATGCTGCCTTTCTCCTATCCCATTGCATTGGTTGTTGGGCTCTGGTTCTCTCAGCTCCATGTCAGCCATCAGGGGAGGAGACAGGTTAGAAGGGAGCATGCCCCTTGCTCCTAAGGTCATGACCTAGGCTGCACAGAACCACACCTCTCCTCCTAGTATTGTCACTTCATCACATGGCCACACCTCGTCATCCTCGCCTGCAAGGACAGGTCCAATTAGAACCTGGTGGTCTTGCTAGTGTTCAGACAAGAGATGAAGGAATGGTGGGAGACACAGGCTTGTTTCCTGGGAAAGACCCTGAAGGGGTGTTTTTACCTTTTACCTAAATCATTCCATTCTGTGTTCTACTTAGATCCAAACTTCCAAGGCAGTGTTGAACAGCTGGGACATTTATCCAAGTCAGGTCCACCCAGCTTGAATTTTTTGTAAAGCTGTGATCTTGAACTTGGGACTTCAGAAAGCTAGATTTGAATCCAGGTTCTCCCCGCTATTTGTTTGGGTGCCTCTCTGAGTCTGAGTTTCTTCACCTACAAAACTTAGAAAATGAGTTGTAGCAAAGGTTAAAAATAAAGTACGCGGAGCTAACAGGATCTGACTGTTTAATAATGAAGGCTATTCTTATTTCATCTTCCTCTTAAAAATTCGGTAAAAATAATCCATGCAGTTAATTAAATTCTTCAGAGAGCTTTGTATCTTCTGGAGACAGGCCATATATAAAGCCCCTTGGTTGTAAGTATGCAAATGTAAATGCCACTTAAGCTTTTTATTTATTCATTTATAAGGGTGTCTCTCTACCCAGGTAAGTGAAACCTTATCTATTTGAGTATGCCAGGGTACTGTTGCTGTATTTACTGTTTAATAAAGAGTACAGGCGATAGCTAAATGTCTAGCACATGTTGGCTCTTGAATGGCTTCTCTGAGTTGTTGGCGTTTTCTTCTTCAGAAGGCCCGAGTCTTCCATGTGCACGATCCCATTGGTGCTTAGCTTGCAGTGGGACACAGTTGGCAACCTCATAAACCAAGGAAGGTTCTAGAAGAATCTGTGAGTAGTAGGAATATAAATGCAAATTAAAGTAAAACAACCGAACATAGTTCGACCTTAGTGATCAAGCAACAAGTATGTTTTCATTAGGGAAGTAGTATATCCATACTTAGACAACAATCAACTTCCTTAGCACATGCTAGATGAAAATGTCTTTGTGTGTTGACTTCTTCCATAAGGTTTTTGTTGTTTTCTGGTTGGAATACAGAACTCATGTAGCCCAGCTTGGCCTCAAACTCACTGTACAGCTGAGGCTGGACTTGAACTCTTAATCCTCTTGCCTCTAGCTCCCAAATATTGAGATTATAGGCTTGCACCATCATGCTTGTTTTCTCTGTTGTTGTATGAGTACATGTTCATTTGGTTCCATGTGCATGTGTATGTACATGCTTGTGGAGATCAGACATCAACACTGGGTGTCATTTCTCCATTCCTCAGGGGTGCTAGCCATCTTGCTTTTCCATCTATCTATCTATCTATCTATCTATCTGTCTGTCTGTCTGTCTGTCTGTCTGTCTATCTATCTATCTATCTTTGAGGTAGATCCTCTTGACCTGGAGCTCACCGAGCAAGCTAAATTGGCTGGGTAGTAAGCCTCAGGGATCTGTCTGCCTCTACCTCCCCAGCACTTACAAGTGTTGGGTCCAAACTGGCACTCCAAAATGGCAGTAATGGTGACATTGCCCTACAGAAGGACTTTGGCAGGGTAAGCAAGCTTAAAGACAGGTTTCTGTTTACCAGAAAAACAGATCTCCTAAGGAGGTTTCTGTTTACCAGGAACCACCTTTACATTTCCCCAAAGTTAATCAGGCAAGGGCACATACTTCCCAGTCAATCCAGACAGCCTGTATCAGCTCAAAGATCCCCACTCTGCTGTCATAAAAAAATCTGCTTGGTTTCTTGCCAGTTTGCTCTTCTCTCTGCCCCCCTCTCCCAAGATAACCTTGGTTAGTTTGACTGCCAATAACCCCTTCTTTCTACCTATGGAGTGATCCAGTTTGGTGGTTTCACTGTGCCCTCGATTACAACAAGCTGTGCTACCATGCCCAGCTTTATCATGTGGGTTCTAGACTAAGGTCTGAGAAGAGTATAACTGAGCTCTCTCTCTAATCCACTCACTATGGAAGAAGAAACAGGGTCCTGTTTAGTGGGAGACTGTTTCTTTTAGGTTGACATACTTAAAGAGAAATGACATATTTTCTTGAAACTGTTGTATTTTAAGATTCTTTGTTGTTCCAAAGAGAATGTGTAGACTATATCTTGAAGGCTATAAGTCATTAGAATTTGTCAGAAAGCCTGTATAATTACAAGGATGATAAATCAGCACGTGTCAGTAAATATGGAGGAAAAGCTTGGAGGAAGTAGTTGGGGAGTCTGAAGGAAAGCAAGGCCTAGTCTTGAAAACAGCAAAAAACAAAACTCAGAGGTTGGGTATGGTGGCACACAGCTTTAATTTCAGCACTTGGGAGGCAGAGGCAGGAGGGTCTCTGTGAGTTCCAGGTTAGTCAGGGCTACATGGAGACTTTGTAATGAACAAACAAGAAAATAAACAACTCAGCTTTCTTAGTTAGGATTTCTATTGCTGTGACAAAAAGCAAGTTGGGGAGGAAAGGGTTTGTTCAGTTTATACTTCCACATTGTAGTCCATCATTAAAGGACAGGAACTCAGACAGGGAAGGAACCTGAAGGCAGGAGTTAATGCATAGGCCATGGAGGAGTGCTGATTACTGGCTTACTTCCCATAGCTTGCTCTGTCTTATAGAGCCCAGGACCACCAGCCTAGGGATGATACCACCCTCAGTGGGCTGGGTCCGCCTCCATTAATCACTAATTAAGAAAATGCCTTACAGCTGGATCTTATGGAGACATTTTCTCAACTGAGGCTCTTTCCTCTCTGATGACTCTAACTTGTGTCAAGTTGGCACAAAACCAGCCAGTACATCAGCAAACACTGCTATTTTGATAAATGGTATAAGAAACCACTGTATAAAGGAAGACTGGGAATTGAGATAATTCTTTCCTTTATAAATGTTTGTTTTCATGAATGTAGTATAACCATTAGGATCCTTGAGAACATTTAAACAATGCATACAGAACACTTAAAAAATTTTGAAGCAGGGCCCACAGTGATGGTTCAGCAGGCAGAGGTGCCTGCTACCTGAGCTGAGTTGGCTTCCCAGGACCGTAAGGCAGGAGAGAAACTTCAGTAGAATCCCACTACTCCAAACAATACAGTTCTAAACATTGCTTTTATTTTTTTCATTTTCCCTCAGTGGGTAATGGAAAATCATGCTTTTTTATATATCTCACATACTAAGTATTTATGGACTGTGGTTCTGGGGTACCTAACATTACATAAATAGTTTCCCTTAATATTGCAAATTCTCCTATTACACAGTATTTCTTGCATTGGTTCCTGTATTCCATCAACCACAAAACAGAAAAAGCATCAAAAGGCAGTTAAGTTAGAAAATATTTGTTTGAAAGATTTTTTTTTTTTAAGTGACCAGGCCCCCTTCAATCCTGGAAGGGACACCTTGGGATGGTTTCAGGCAAGGTCTTTGTAGAAAGATCCTGCTTGGCATAATTTCACGGCAAAAAAAAAAAAAAAAATCAAAAGTAAACTGTTGATACAAATTGGCCCAGGGGACTTCTACATTATAAGGTAAACATCTTAATCTGTTTAACGTTGTGTGTCTGGCAACATTCTATACAACATGCTAATCCCCCTGTCCTTATATTACACACGTGAACACAAAGTGGTAAGCAAACCCGTGGAGGAGCTTAGGTTCAAAGCTTCAAATTCCAGTGGGTGCTAATCCTCCCTTCCTTCATTGGAGACTGTCAGCCCTTTCTGGCAGAGTGTGTAAACCAAAATCTCATAGACCTCTCAAGTCACTCTGTGGCTCTAGCTACCTAGAGATTAAGACTGGAAATTTGTACTAGGAATATTCTCTCCCGTGATTTCAGAAGTAAGACTGATCCAATTGCACCGTTAACTTCATCTAAACAGTGTTAGCAATCTATTTGTGCGTGCATTCTCTATTTTATGGACTGTGAGATGGGCTGGACAATGTATTTATATACACACATACATACACACTGTATATAGTTTATTTATAAAACACACACACATATTTCACACTGAGTACGTGGTCCCTTTGTGGTGTTAAGAACTGTGATTTGCTTTTCCTTTGGATCAATTCGACTTATCAAGATGGTTCCAACAGGTAAATTCCCTAACTGTCCATCCGCCCACCCTCTTACAGCTGCCTTTCTTCTAGTGGCTGCCTTTTTATGCACACACACTGATCCTTTTCTGCTTTGTGGTTGACTGAGTACCAAAACCACCCAGGAAACCCCGCTTGGCTAAGCCCTTCCCGGGCACCCGGAACACCGGCTGCAGAGGTTGGGAAAGCAGGAACTTTTAACACCCCGCGGTGGCGCGGGGCCAGCACAGTTTTGGCCCGCGCCGCTTCTTGTACTCCGGGAACTTTGTCCCTCAGAGGCAGCCGGGCAGGAGGTCGGCCCCACGGGACAGGCACGCCGCTCATGCTCTCAGCCGCCAGGAGGGCTCGCCAACTTCTCTACTGCCCAACCCGGGTCCCGAGGATGGGTGACTCCGCTTCGAAGATCATCAGCGCGGAAGAATCCTTGCCCGGCCGCTGGGAGCCTTTGCCCGTAGCAGGTAAAATGGCCCGGGAGCTGAGTCTGCGCGCCGAGCCTGCGCAATGCGCCCTCCCGGAAGAAGCAGCTCCGGGCCCGGGTGGGTCCCGGCTCGGCGTCTGCGCGTGCGCGGAGAGGTAGCGCCCCCCCCCCCGCCCCCCCCCAGCCTTCGTCTCACCCCCTTCTCTTGTCGGGGAGTGGTGGGCGCTGAGCCTGGCAGTCTCCTGCCTGCGTGCTTCTCTTTGTTTTAGTCTCATAGGACAAAACAGAGCACTCTGAAAGAATCTAGCATTGGGATCTGACCAGGCTGCAGCCTTGCAGCTCCCTCCATATTTGGGCTAGGAAAAGTGCATTAGGTGCCCCGCCTTAGTCTCCCTTTACACCTAGGCCGCCAGGAGCGTCAGGCTATGCCTGTCCCCAGAAAGCTCTGGAAGGAGACCTAACGATGTGAGCTTATGTTTTGAGGTGGAATTTTAGACCAGAGCTGCTTGCAGCAATCCTCCCCATTTTCTAGTTACTTCAAGGGCTTGCTGGGCTGTCTCCTCCGTTTGTGGGAACTCCTTGTCCTAAGCATGAGGTGTCTCGGAGGCATCTTTGCATGCACCCTTAAGCCCCAGTTGCTTGTGGGAAGATCAGCTGATTACCTGGGGGATCTTCAGGTTGTCTTCTTGTGTCATGTAGGACCCGGGAATTGAACTCAGATTGTGGGGCTTGTTGGTAAGAGCCTTTACCTGCTAAGCCATCCTGTCAGCCTCATTGTTATATTTTTAGCCTCCTCTATTAGGGAGTAGTCATCCCTGATAGGTTTTCATTAGCCCCGGTACAGATCCCAAGTTCATTTACTTCCCACTTGGAAAGTGACCCGAACTTTTGAGAAAGAGTGTATGGGGACAAAGAAGAAAATTTAGTTGGTAAACTAGGAAAGCCAGAAGAAGGTGGCCTGGTAAACTGTCTTAACCAGGCACAGGTTTTTCAGGCTCCTTTAATCTTCAGGGAGAGGGGCTTAGCTTAGGAGAGGACAGTCACTGTAGGCTGTAGGCATCTCTCTGATAGTTTGGAGTGGGGTGTCATAAACCTGGTGGCTGGTGACCCGCTGACCTGGCACATAATCACAAGGCCACTGGATGCTCCTGTAGACAGTGAAAATATCTTATCTAGATCTCTTCAGACTTGAAGGAGGAAGGGAGAGACTAGGAGATTTTGCTAAGCCATTAACCTTGTGCTGCTCAGTTCAGGTAAACATTCCTTAAGAGCCCACACAAGTAGAAATATGGTTGAAGCCGTAGTGGAGGCTGAGAGGCTGAGCTTTCTTTGAACCATAAACAGAGCAGCAGACACATCCTACACATCATCGGTTATCTGCAGCAAAGATGTGGGGAGTGTTCTAAAATGATATGAAGGTGCACAACCTCAAAAATGAATGGCTTTTAAAGTCAGGTTAAAGGGGAGCATGGGCAGCCATCTTGTCTCTTCTAGCCACATGGCAGGCTGGAGAGTCTCCGGTGGGGCGGGGTCTCTACAGGGGTCTAAGCTGAAGCAAGAGAGGTTAGAGAGTTCCCTAAGGTTTGTCTTTGGTTCCAGCAACAGTGTGCCTTACTGTATCTTAAGAGTTTGGGTGACCACGACTATGAACGTTATAAACCTCATAATCCTAGTTCAAAAGTTATATTCTTCCACACTTCAACCCCCCTCGTGCCTCTGTATCATCTATCTAAGTCTGTTGCTATCTCTAAGCAATTCCTCAAAAGCTCTGTAGCCAATGTGCCCCCTTTTGGATGACAAGGCTCACCTGTTTAGGGTTGCTTTGCCCAAATGCTTTGGGGACTAACCTTGCCGTCCCAGCTTTATTCCATTTTTTTTATTTGTATTCTGAAAGACGGTTATACCCTTCATCAGCTGCAGCCTAGTTGTAGGTTTACATTTTGCAAGAAGGTACAATTCAAACCTTCAAGCCTTTTTAATATTTCATTTCTCTGGACCACCTCTGATGGATAGAAAGGAGCAGGTTGGCTTGGGTGACTGGTTGTTGCTTACATTGTAGTGCGTCAGCCCAATGAGGCAATTAGAGATGTACAGAGGAAGCAGGAAGATTCAGAAGCTCTCAGAAACATACAGGAATATGACGTACGGTTAAAAATGGTATCGCGTGTCAGTGGGTAAGTGGTGTTGGGATAGCTAGGGAGATTTGTGGGGTTAGACTGATGCTATTTCTGGGCATCATGCCTTTAAAATGAAATCACAAGTAGACATGAGGGTAACAGTCCACCACTTATTGGTGCATTACACACCAGGCTCCACAGGAAACTGCACTAGCACATTTAGTTTTCACAATAATGTGATGATGCGTTAACCATCATTATTCTAATCATGGACATGGAAATGGGCTAGGGAGGTGAGATAACCTATCCAAGGTCACACAGCGGGGCTGGCACCTGCGCCGCTGATGCTCGGCTCTAAGGTTTCTGAAATCACCACTCTTTTTCCGTGTATGTATGCATGCATGCATGCGTGCATGCTGGTCTTTGGTACACTTTCAATGTGCATCGAGGTTGGTCTTGAACTCACTGTGTAGCCCAAGCTGGCTTTGATCTTCCGGCAGTCTTGCTGCTGGAGTCTCCTGAATGCTGGGATTGCTAGTATATAATATCAGGCTTGCTCTCTTTAGCTTAAGTGCAAGAAAATGAAGTAATGGGTATGAAAAGAAGAGAATTTCTTTATAACTGTAGTGTGAGGAAAGCCTTTGTACCCACAGCTAGAAAATCAAGAGACTGATAATTAGATCATATTAAAAGTCTGTGTGGTGCCAGAACTCAGTAGTTAAGAGCACTTGCTGCTCTTTCGGTTTACCTGGGCTCCGTTCCCAGCACCTACATGGTGACTCACAACCCTTTGTAACTCCACGTCCGAGAATCCAAGGATCTGACACCTTCTTCTGGTCTCTGGGGGTACTGCACGCACACAGTGTGCAGAGTTACATGCAGACAAAACAATCTTACCCATTAAATAATTTTTTTAAAAAGTCTTTTGTGTGACAAAAAAAATCACACAAGCAAATTCAGAAGACAGCCGAGGGTACAGCAATGTGTACCAAAAGGCAAGGACTAGTTTCCCCAATAGAGCAGAAGGTTCTAGAAGTTTGTAAGAAAATTAACAATTTACCCTCCCCCCAAAGAAAAAGTACATTTGGTTCTTCAGTGCAGAAAAAGATGCTTAAGTTCACTCAGTAAGGAAAATGCAAATACCAGTTTTCATTTTTCAGATTGGCAAAAATCCAGACATGACGATCCATTCTGTCGGGGGCGGAGGGTGGGGGAGAAGAGAAGCGTGCACTTGTGTGCTGTTAGAGAGTGTCAGCCGGCTCCACTCTTATGAAAGGCAACTTGGCTGCATCTACCAAAAATTTAAATGCACATTTACCTTCGAACTCAGGAATTCAATTTCTGGGAATTTGCTTTCCAGATTTGCTCACACACACGCCAAATGAGGCCTGCACCCGGCTGTTCACTGGAGCTTCGTCTGCAGTAGACGGAGATTGGAAACGTCACAGGTGCCTGTCAACAGGGGCTAGTTAAATGAGTGATGGTTTAGCCTCAGGGATGCAGCATTCAGGAGTAAAAGATGGGAGATCGTCAGGATACAGTAGCTGCAAAGGCCAGGTCAGATCAGCACGCTGACTTCTGAACGGACCAGGAACTAACAGTCCTCATGGCAGAGGAAGCTTGGAAGGAATAGCTAAACCGAGAAAGACTGGGTTGGGCTGTGCCATGAGAGGAAGTGGCTGGGTCATGTCGGCTCTACACTTTGTATTGTTGTAAACAACTCACTTTGTCTAACGTGGCTCTGATGTTGAATTAAACAGCTCCTTTGAAGATGGACTCTGCTGTTTTTAGCCCAAGCAGCCACCTTTCTGTCATCTTTTGTCATACTTCAACTTAAAAAAAAAATTGCTCTCCTTTTCTTGTCAAGTATACATATATATTTCCTCCAACTTGCTTTTGTAATCAAAATCTACATTTTGGCGTGATTTAAAAAAAAAAATCTAAATTTAGAGGGTGAAATTGGAATAAGTTAATCCAAGTCATTTTACATTTCATAAATATTCATTTTTATTGAAGCGTCGATTGTGGTGGCGTGATTTATACAAAGGGAGGACCTTTGGGGACGGATTCCTTCCACCGTGGTGTAGAAGGCATTATGCGTTTCTTTTATGTGACTGGTGTACATAGATCTTTTAAAAAAGAAAACGATAGGAAGCTGTTCTCCTTTTAGAAAAAAAATTCCCTAGTGTGTGATTAATTTCTAAATTGTAGGACGCAAAACTGTTATTTTTCTTCTCGCATCCTGCCCAGAGCTCTTAGATTGTTTTACGCTCTCTTCCAGAACCTTCTGTTTCCCTGCCGCCCCCGCTGGGGAAAGGCATTTCCCACCTCCCACCTTCTGATCTTTACCTCCCTCCCCAGCCTCCCTTCCCACCAGGCCCCCACCGAGCCCCTGCCTGACAGGATTCAGTGTTCCGCCTCTGCGGTCGCCCATGTGATCGCGTCCTTGTGGATTACCACTCTGATCTTTGGATTTATTTCTTCATTAAATGCTTGTATAGGTGAAGTGTTGTATTTCCCACCCTTTCTTATTTCACTCTTTCTCCAAAATTTGCCTGGCTGGAATTCTGTTTCTCCTGTAAACCAGTCGCTCCTCTCCAGAGCCTAAGCGACTGCTTTCATCTCCACTGGACAGACCCTCGTGAGCTGCTTCAGACTCCTTCCTGTCGGTTCTCCCATTGCTTCTTAGATGTTCCGCTGCCCAGTTAGCAAGTCTGTGCCTTATCTCCCTACACAGTAATGAGCTCCTGGAGAGAGAAGCCAAGTGCCACTCCTGGTGCGCTCCCTACCCGGGACTATAGTGCATTATAAACGAGGATGCCCGCACCAGACACTCAGTAATGACTTAGGCATACTGGGCAGAGAATGGTTAATGTCTGGAAACAAATACGGAAAAGATGGCCTTTCCACGCGTCCATCATGTGAGCACTGGAGTGCGGAGATGCCAGCGCAGCCAACCCTTTGTCTGGGGCATGCGCTCTAAGTTGTTGCCCCAGCATTGGTGATGGATCTGAGCCAGTTTCTTTACACTTACCGGTGGTAAGCTTTACTTTTGGCCAGGATGAAGGATAGGTTCCCTGTCTCTGAACCCCGAGCAGAGACTTTCTAGCAGGGGTATGAGTGGGGAAGCTGAGAGCGCTATTGGGTGGGCCTGGGCCTGCATCTCTACATAGGGTGGGGCAAGGGAAGCGGCGGGAGAGGCAGAAAGTGACCTCTGGGAACCTGGATGGGTGAAGCCGCAGGCGGGACACAGGTCTCGGGAGTGAATGGATTCTAGGCCTCAGGAAGCACAGAGTGGAGGCCTCTTTGCTGAAGTGTTCTCTGTTCTTGCTTCTCCACATGTCCAGGGGGGCTTCCAGAAGGTGACCAACCTTTTCCCCATGTCTCTGGTCCTGCTACCCTGAGCTAACTAAAGCTGTGG
This sequence comes from Cricetomys ansorgei, assembly GCA_026225945.1. NCBI lineage: Eukaryota > Metazoa > Chordata > Mammalia > Rodentia > Nesomyidae > Cricetomys > Cricetomys ansorgei. The sequence goes on along the minus strand of JAMJFZ010001657.1, from coordinate 1,781,706 downwards.
TTCCTCTGATGATGGCTGGGAGACTGGATTCTGCAGGAGGTGGCCTCAGGGTGTTGGTGTGTGGCGAGGGTGGGAACAGGTGTTGTAAATCTTCTGGAAGAGGCTCTTTCCCTCTTTCTCCCACGTAAGTCCCTTCTGGATCTGAGACTCACTGTAGCCACTGAGTGTGAACACATAGCTCTAGACAGCGAACTGCTCAAGGGCAGCAGTTGTCTTACTCCTTGGGCCCGGGACACTGCAGGGCAGTGCTTACTTGATGAATAACATGCGGTGTGGGAGGGGTCCCTGGGAGCAGTTCGAGGTACAATAAACACATACATCATGGTGACTAGCAGATAGTCAGGCAATGCCACAGTGAAGGCTAAGGATGTGGCTCAGTGGGTCAGGTACTTGCTATATAAGCATGAGGGCATGGGTTCAGGTCCCCAGCAAATGTCAAAAGCTGGATGTGGCATTGCACACATATAATCCCAGCACTTGGGAAGTGCTGAGGATCCTGAGGCTTGCAGGCCAGCCATTGTAGCCAATCAGTGAACTCCGGGTTTAGTGAAAGGTTCTGTTCCCCCTCCAAAACATAGGGATGCTAGAGGAATACACCCGATATTGTCCTCTGGCTCCCACGTACATGCATCTGGTACTGCAACCTGCATACACATACACATGCTATGTGCTTGCAGACTCACACCTGTCAGAATGAGCAATGTGGAGAAGTGGACTGAAGGAGTCTAGACAGACCGGGTGTTGAGTTGCTGGGCTCCATGGTACTGGATTTTACATCTGGAAACATTACTGGCTATATGTAACTTCTGTATCGAGGTAGAAATACTCAGGGTAGGACTGGACCATGCCACTCCACTTGTCCTGTGACACGTTTATTGACCTGCCCCATCTCCTTCCCTAGCTCAGGGAATTGGCCCAGGATTGGCTTTTCCAGGATGCTTTAGAGCTTGCGTGCTGTGGGAGTCCCAGCAAGCACAGGGTTGTCATCTTGTGGTTCAGTTATTTCCCCGAGTGTCCGTCTCCTTGCCATGTTTCTGGCTGGCAGTGGGAGGTGGGAGGCTGGGAGTGCGGTTGCATCACCCTCCCCTGTTCCTCGCTTTCTCTTCTTCTCCCTGATGCCTGGGCTTCTTCATAGCATCAACCCCTCACCCTCGAGTGGCTCCTGAAGTCTACGCAGGAATGCCCTGCTTTTCCATTTCCCAACACCCACAGGATGCACGTGTCTTGCTGTAACAGGATGTGTGGGTGCTGCTGTGACTCCACACTCAGTCCCAGAGCCTGCTTTCCCCTTCACAGGATGGGCTGTGTGTCTAGCTTCCTCATCTCTCTCACTGGCCCTCCTTCAGGCGTCTTTCCTTGTGGAGAAGGGAGACTTCCTGCCCTGTGTTTGGTGTTCGGTCTTAGATACATTTGTCCCGTGTTTTCTGAACCCCTGGCCTGCTGACAGTGCCCCACTGGCAGAGTCAGCCTTTTGTGTCCCAACTACTGAGTTATCTATGTTCTGTGCAATGCTCTTCCCCTTTGGCGAGACGTGCAACAGTGCTGACTCACGACACTTGGAGTGGGGTCAGGGAAATCTCCTCTGTAAGCTGGGCCTGCTGTGAAAGGCAACAATGTTGATACTAGAGGAGGCAGACATGGACATTCTACAGCCTCCCTAGAGGCCATATACACCAGACCCTCCTTTTTTCTTTCCTCTCTCTTACATTTATTTAATTTTTTTGGGTGGGGGGCAGAGTCTTGCTCTGTTGCCTAGACTAACCTCAGAGTCACTGTGTGGCTCAAGCGAGTCTTGAACTCACAGTGATTCCCCCAACACAGCCTCCTCAGTGTTGGGATTACAGACATGAGCCACCACGCCTGGATTGGTTCCTTATATTTCTGTTGGCTTTGTGTGAGTGTATCTGGAGTCTCGCAGTGGGGTTTGCTTCTGATCTACCTTTCTTGAATGAGTTTGTTAAATCCACGCGATCCAATAGCAAAGGCTGGCTGCGGTAAAGCTGGAGACGTCCTGATGACGTGTTTTAGTGACTACATTGCACTGCATTCAGATGAAGAATAAAGCTGAAGAACAGAAAATGTCTCCCAGCATGCTTGCAAAAAATTATTTTAAAGTTACCGTAGTAAAGTGATGTCAGTGTTGCATTAGCCTTTGAATGCTTTTCATATTTTCCTTTTGATTAAAAATACCTGTATGTACCGTCAGGTAGTTGATAGAGTACTTGGGTCAAATGCCAAAAGTTCACACAAGCATTGCCTAAATGAGGACACCTGTTTTTCTTTGGCCTACAGGAAAAAAAAAAAAAAAAAAGATGTTCGGAGAGATGGTCCCCAAAGGGTAGCCTCACGGAAATAAAATGCTTTGGAGGAATTCGCAACCAGAAAAATGAAGCCCAAATTAAAAACTCTTGAATGTACTGAGAAAGGAACAAGGTTAGAGTTTGCGGAATGGCGCTGCCTGCTTGTTCAAGTCCCCACCACCAACTGCTTCACACCTGAAGCCTGCATGGCCCTCTCTCTCCCAAAGAAATGGTTCATGCTGAGCTATGGTGCCCAGCTGTCAGCCTTCTGCCAGGTGTGCCATGCACACTGCCCGTGCACGTCCTGTGAGGGTACCAGCTCCCGCTCCCGCCTGTACACCGGGATGTGTGCACCGGCCTAGTTAGTGCTGTCCACACCCGCCTGGGAAGCAGGGACTGGTCACAGAGGGCGTTTCAGGCATGCACACACAGGTTGCACAGGACTTAGGCGTACCCCATGCAGATGGCTGTGGACTCCACAAGTGGTAAACTTTGTCCAGGGCCAGTTGGCTGCATGCAAAAGCGATGATGTAGACTCCATTACAGACAAAAGAAAACATAAAGATCTCCTTCTCTTCCTTTTCCTCTTCCTCTTCTTCCTCTTCCTCATCTTCTTCTCCCCTCTTCTTCCCCTCCCTTCCCTCCTTCCTCTTCTACCTTTACAGCCCTATGAGCAAGCTACATGGATCTTTTTCAATATCTGGTGAAAAAGGGAGTCATTATCTACTGTTTTTAGAAGATTAGGGATTGTCATTTGTAGGCTGACTTTTGTGACATGTCTGGTTCAGTACCCACTCCGAACTGGGTGATTGTTTTGGTTTGAGTATGTATTCTAAGCAGTAGTTCTTTGTCATATCGGTGGCTTGCACGGGTTTTCCTCTACCAGGCATGTCCAACCCATGACCCATGAGCCCCTTGCATCCCAGGGTGCTGTGAATGCAGCCTGACACCTTTGTAGATGTTGCCACACCCCTACGTCGGGAGATTGGAATTCTAGGAGACTGTAGCTTGTCTTGCTTTCTTTCCGCTAAGGCCTTTTGCAGCAAGATTTGTGGTTTTGATGAGTCCCATTTTAGAGTATAATATTTGGGTTTTTAAACTTTTTCTAGTTTTAATTTTATATTTAAGGCAGGATGCATTCTGACTCGATTTTGTTTCAGGCTAGGTTGAAGTTGGGGCTTATTTTGTTAAGCAGAATACTGTAAACTGGCTGTCAATCTCAGGTGAGGACCCCATTTGGGGGGTGGGTAGCAAAGATTATCACCATCCCCACCGCCAGCAGTACAGATCTGAATACTGCCCATTTCGAGTTAGTATCAGGCTCACCAAGTAAAATGCAACAGTTAAGCACTAGGTAGATGGCTTATTTTATAGAGCAGGGACGTAGTGAGATCAGTTTTAGGAGCACAGGTGTATCTCTTTAGCCAGCAGGTTTCCCGGGGCTGCCCACACAGGACAATTTGCTTATGAATTTGATTTTCATGATGCAGTGCAAGGGTTGTGTTCCTTCCTGGTAGGCGACAGATAGTAGGGTTGGGCAGGTGTCCTGGGACACACTCAAGCAAAACAAAAGAGCACATGCTGTGCTTGCAGCTTGGGAAGCCATAATCTTGGCACAGCTTGTGCAGGTAGAAGGATTCCGGGCCCAAGGTCTGTCCTTACAGAACACAGTGGGGAGATTGGCTGTGCAGAGGACACTGCCTTTCTCAAAAGTTTTGTTTGATCCGTGAATATTCAAGTGCTGGGTCAGTATTTGTTGACTGTGTCTCTGTTGATTTATTTTTGTGTTTGTTTAAAAAATAATGTAGCCTCTTGGCATGGTAGCATGTGCCTGTTATCTTAGCACAAAGGAGGCAGAGGAGAAAGATTGCAAATTCAAGGACAGCCTGGGCTACATAGTGAGTTCAGGTCAGCCTGGGCTCCATAGTTAGATTCTGTTTAAAAAAATAAACAACCAGTTCAAACCACGTGGCATTGTCGTGAGGATCAGTTTGCTGGTTCTTATTCTTTCTCAGTGATCTATGTGTCTCTGTCAGTGCCAGCTGTCTCTTACTGTAACCATAGAGGGCCTTAATGCTGGGTAGAATAACTCCCCGGCTTCATTATATGTTGTTTAATATAAGGCCTATGCTTTTCTGTAAAAAATTTAGAGCGATCTTGCCCGTGCCTGTGGCAAACTGTGCTAGAACTTTGATAGGAATTGCACTAAAACTGGAGGTCAATGTGGAGAGGATGTCCGTGTTGAGTCGTCCAGTCCAGGATCACAGCCCGTCTCACGTTTATTCAGGTTTGGCTTGCTTTCTAGTTTTTGTAATTTCCGGTGTATAGGGCTCAATACGTTTGTCAAGTTCAAACTTAAATTTTGTATGTTCTGTGAAGTGTTTGTAAATGCTAGCGAGCCTTTAAATTCGGTCTTCATGTGTTTATGTCAGCATATGTAACACATGAGCTTTGAATGCTGAGTTTGGGAGCATTGGGCCTTCAGCCTTGCTGGTGTCCCCTATTAGCTCTAGGATTTTTTGAAAAAAAATATTTTTACAGACTTGTTGGCATTTTCTACGTAGATACCGTGTTATCTGGAAATACAGTTTTTAATTTGTGTGTTTTTAAATTTCTTTTCTTTTCTTTCCTTATTACAACAATGGAACTTCCGATGCTCTATCTTTCCCCCAGTCATAGGAGCCAAGAGGTCAGGTTATCTCTAAGGTGCCCTTAAGCAGGCCTGGCTCCAGGTTTTTGCAGTACTGATTTGCAGTTCCTCTCTTCTGCTCACACCCCCCACCCCCGGGACTGTCTCTGTCTTCTACCATCTTTCTGTAAAGCAAACTGTACTGAGTAGCTGTGAGTGAGAAGCCGATCTCTCTCCGATCTCTGCTGTCAGTTATTTGCTTGATTGATGCCATCTGGTTCATTCCTTATGAGTATGTTACCTTGCTAAGACCTAGAACCCAAGTCATTGGCAGGCCGTAGTCTCCAAGGAGAGCAGGGGGATGAGTGCAGGTGCGGCTGCGTCCCAAAGCCCCTCCCACTCTGTACTTCCACTACGCGTTGGGTAGTTATGACATAAAATCTCTTATTAACACTGTCTCAGACTATGACCCTAGACAAGTTTCTGGTGCCCTGCTTGCTGTCTGTCTGCATCGCTGTTCTTCAGAGTGTTTGCAGACTTAAAAGACACCCCTGAGTTCTATAGGCATGGATTTTTTTCTCTTTCCCTAAGGAAATGTTAGTTTAGCATTGGTGAGTTTCTTGCTTTGTTTGAAGATTAGGAACCAGACGAACTTACCCGAATCCCTAATAGGGGGTGAGCGAAAGTGTCTCGGTCACGGGAGTCTGACCTGTGTGGGTTATGCTTATTGGATGCTAACCGGCATAGGTACGGAGTCTGACATCTCCACACACATGCCATTGCACCTCATTGGTCTGTTCTCCACACCCGTCTCCTTTCTCCCTGATACCCCTTCCTTGCCTCTGATTCTCTTTTCACTCCAGCCTCTTCCCTCAGTGACTCCGGCCCAGTTAGCCTCTCCTCTCTTTTTCCCTTCACCGCGCATTTTTCCTACAGCCCTACTGTTCCCTACGTCCTGTGTGTCGTCTCACTGCAGCTTAACTTTACCGCAGTGACTTAGCTTGCGCGCGTGTGCGTCTTTAGTTTCCCAAGTCTGGCGTGGCCTCCTTTGTTTGGATCTCTCACACGCCTCTTTCTTGTCACATTACTCAGTACCTGAGAGTTAAATGAAAGCGAGGGCGATGGCGCTTAGACCCTGCGATGTTGTGTTTGGAAGTGGTTTGTTCTGTAAAATTGTTTTCATGTGCACAAGCTAGTTGACATTGGTACTGATGATTCACCACAAACAGGGTGCCTGTTCTCAGCTTCCCATGTACTGCAAGCCATCCGCTTTTAAAACATTTGATCCTACTGCTTGTGTGTGCCCAATGGCTGGCTTTCCAAATTTTTATTTAGAAGAGCTCTGAGCTCTTAGCTTCTGCTTTACGATTTGTGTTTAATATTTGGGGAAGGGCCGTCTTTCTACAAACATGGAGACATACTGGTAGGTGCAGGAAATTGCCCCCAGGAAGATGCAGAAGGTATCTTTACAGAGATCCGCAGTTATCCGTGGTCTCCCCAAGGCTGTGTTAACATAAAGTAGACACTGTGTTATGATCGAGAATCAAGAGATGATTTCATGATTTAACAAGTTCCGCACAGAACCTCTGCAAGCTTATCAGCACCTCGTAACTGCCATGGAGAGCACACGGCAATATGAGCCGCTGGATTTATTGCACTCGCTGGCTCCTTGAGTGCCGTTCCTGGGCTTCCCCCCAGGGCACTGCTTTCCTCTCTTGACTCGATACAGAGATACTCAACCCATTTGTGCTGCAGATGCAGCGTAAGATGCTGGGACACAGTGCCTGCTTGTTACTGCTCTGCAGGACCTGTCACGACCCCACGGAGTGGTTGGTCCATGTAGACAGGTGGTACTCCGGAGTGGACACCCTTTGTGCTATGTGTGTGTGCGGGTGTGTGTGTGCGTGTGTGTGTGTGTGTGTGTGTGTGTGTGCACTTGTGTATGGATGCCAGAAGATGACTCCCAGTGCCATTTCTCAGGTGCATCTATCTTTCTGTTTGAGACAGGGTCTCTTACTGGTCTGAAGATTGCCAAGCAGGCTAGAACAGCTGGCTGAAAAGCTCAGGAATCCAGGCATCTACTTCCATTCCTCTAGCACTGGGCTTATGATTATGAACGAGCCACCACGCTTATCAAATATGGGTTCCTGGGGATTGAACTTAGGTCTTCACATTTGCGAGGCAAGCACTTTATCAACCAGACTCTCTCTCTAACCCAGAAGTGAGTGCTCTAGCTAGGGCTGCCGGTTTAGTGGACAAACAGGCAGTTGGCCTTTAGACAGTGTCTGAACCATCCTTCACGGTCCCATTAACTGCTTGACCTTGGGTGAATCTGCCCCAGTTTGTCCTTCCTGGTAACAGCTTCCTGTGGGAGTTTCTGGTGATGAGGTGGGAAAGAGCCCAGCATGGGGCCTGGATCCTGGCAGGTGTGCAGATACACCTTGGGACCATTGGAGGACAGCTTATTGCTGTGCTGCTGCCTGGGTCCATGAAGGCAGCTGCTGTCCACCTCTCATCTCCTCTCATTCCCCTCCCCTTTCTCCGAGAGAGGCAGCGCAGGGAGGGAGGCAACCAAGCCACAGCCTCCTAGTGACCCAGACCCAGCTTGAGTTATAGTGCGCGTTTCAGTTTCATTACAGTTCTTCTTCCTGGCTGCTATTTCAATCCCAGGGAGGCTTTGCAGGCAACAAACAAAAATCAGGGTTCGTTCCTGAAAATTTAAAAGAGACCAGCCCTCTTTTCAGGCTCTACCTGAATATCAGAAGAGCCATATTTTGAAGATTTTTAAAGACACCGAAGGTTGCAGACTTTCATCTTAGTAGCCACAAGCCACAGCCCGGATTTCCCGAGTTGCTTTGGAAAACTCAGGTGAGTTTTGGCTCCCTGCTGGCGCTCCAGTGCGGAGTTAGTGCCAAAGGGCTGTTACGAGGCAGCACTGTCTAGGGCGTGCGACACGTTTCCTTGTAGTTTTGAAAATCTCAGGGGTATTTTAAGTTTAATCCGGCTGATTTTGATCCAAATATAATTTACTCACAATAACGGGGAAATATTTGATACCAGAGAAGCCTGCTGGCATTCTTGAAGCTTCTCTCTGGGGAAATAAGAAATCACATTGCTTCAAGAAGAAATCCCAAACCTGCAAAGTCTACTTTTCTGCTTATCTAACAGAGCCCGAGTTAAATATGAAATTGAGGAGTTCCAGACCGGTTATTTATTCGTTTTTGAGTGGTTATTTTTTAACCATGCAAAGAGTTGCTTTCTTTGAGGCTCTCCCCACCCACCCCTTATTCTGACAGTTGTTGTTGTGTTTTGTTTTTTTTTCTTCCCTGAACCCAGAACAATGATTTCAGATGACCTGAAGCAATGAAACAAGTTTTGATGTCTGGATTAGCGGCATCTGTGTTTAAGATGCTTCGTACTGTCAGAAACTTGGACTCAGCAGTCCAGTGCGTTGCCTAATTTTAATTTTAAAATGCATCTCCGAGAATGAGATGCTGGTTCTGCCCGAGTGTTTAGAAATTGAGAAGAGGGGGCTAGGGACAAGGTACAGCTAGATTCTGTACTCTCAAGGCATGAAACCCATTGCTGTGTGGGATGGACCCTGGCAACTGGGAGAAGGCCCCTGCTATTCTGAGGTGCTGCTCCTGAGCATGCCCCAGTTCCTTCTGGGGCTTCTGATTTCTTCTAGAATTCTAAGGATGGCTCCCAGCTAACTCTGCTTCAGAGAGGGCTTTGCCTCACCGGTCTTGTCCTTGTTTTCAGGGTTGTGGCTTGCTGGCCAGAAACCTGAGTGGGGGAACTCGCTCTTGCCCCACGATCTCTGCTGCCCTCTGCTGCCCATGTTGTTGCACATGGCAACAAACCTTTCAGGCCAAGCTGGAATCTGGCACCTGGATCCCTGCCTCACTCTTGGCTCACCCTTCCTCTAGTTCGGGAAACAAATAACAGGTAGACACACCTTTCCAAGATAGCATCCCACAGGAGACAGGAGTACATAGCCTGGAGGTGCACTGTGTGTGATCAAGCTTAGCCCTCCCACCCTGGCAAGTTATAGGACTTTGGGCGGGCTGGTCAGGTTGCCTGGTCAGTAGTATCTTTACGATACCTGGGTTGATGGTTCCTTTGGGAGAGCATGTGCTGCTTCCCCAGAGCCACAGAAAAAGCTGGGTGTGGTGCTTGTATCCCACTAATGCTGAGACTGGGAGGTGGAGACAGGAACTCACTGGCCAGCTACCCAACTCACTTGGGAAGATCCAAGCCAAGGAGGAGCCGGTCTCAGACAAAGATACCCGAGGAGGTGTTGTGGGGTATCTGCCAGAGAAGACTACTCCGACTTTGGTTTAAGCCAACAGAAAGTCTTTATTAGTCAGCTGGTGACTACACTGGGTATTTGGGATCCTTCCTCAAGTTGAACTTTTAAGCACAAAAACCACATCCAGGGTTGACACACCTCAGTTAAGAAGAACAGTTAGCCAGAAGCAGAACTAGAGAAGCCCAAAGGCTAGGTTAGTACATTTAGAGATTTTTCCAGAGCTATATGGACTTTGATGGATTAGGTGTTTGATCCTGTTTTGGCAGGTGTGACTGTCTACATCCTGGGTTCCGAGACCTGGATGGTAGTTCCATCATGGTGTCAGCTGTGCTAAGGTCCAGGGGCCTGTTACAGAATGATACCCAAGGGTGTCCTCAGACATGTGCACACACATGTATATATGTACCTCCTCCCACCAGAATCTTCCCACACAAACATGCAAACATAGACATGCACACACACACAGAGCACACACACACCCAGCACACATACATATAACCAGAACACCCCCCCTCAGTATACACACACACACCCAGCACACACATACATGCACAGCACACACAGACACACCTAACACACACATACCCAGCACACATATACCCCCAGTACACACAGACACAGTACACACATACATACCCAGCATGAGCATGTGCACATACACACACATACACACACACACACACACACACACACACACACACACACACACACACACACAATATGTTTCTGAGTTGGAAGTGTTATCAGGAACATGGAAGTTCTGAAGGAGAGCTCTGGGAGTAGAACATGCGTGGTTGATTCTAGGCAAGTTTCAGTTTCAGTTCTTGTTGGATTTGTTGCCCATTCTTAGGGCTTGCCACAGACTGTCCTCTCCCAGGATGTGAGAGCCACACATGGTAATGATATCTCGAGGCTGAGGCAGCAAATATCACTGAAGCACTGAGAGGAAACCACCCCTTCCTAACCATCTTCAGCCCTCTGACTCCATCAGAGGCATTGGCCCAGTGTCGGGCTGTGTTTAATCTCTTCTCCCACGCTTTCTCATCTCTCTGTAACAGATGAGCCTTAAGCTCATAGATAGCTCTCCACCTGGGGAATTTGATGACATCTTTTCTAACAAATTTGCTATTTCTGACAAATGATTTTGTATGTTTAGCATAAACATCTCTTTAAAAATTAATCTATGGTACAAAGAAGTGAGCTAAAAAATTTTCTGTAAGTCGTTGTGATGGCTGTTCTTGGTTGTCAACTTGACAACATCTGGAATTAACTGAAAACCCAAGTCACTGGTCACACCTGAGTGGGGTTTCTAGTTAACTGGATCTTTTAGAGTGGGAAGACCCTTCCTAAATCTGGGCCAAAGCTTCTCATGTCAGCTTATATAAAGGATAAGTAAGAAAGAGCCTCTCTCTCTGCCTGCTTGGCCTCACTCTGCTGGCAAGTCCATTCCTTCACTGGCTTTAGAGCCGACTTCTTCAGGATTCTGACATTCTGAGACCTCCAGCCTCATGGACTGAACAACTACTGCATTCTTGGATTTTCTGTTGGGTTTCTCCCATTCTGTCTGACAGCTAGAGTGTTGTAGTTGATTTTTAGCTGTGTTTAAAATATTTTGTGTACTGTTGGGTGAGGGACTGTTTAGGTCTTGGCGTTTTGAATGGTCTGCAGGTTTATGTGGGGATGTTTGATTAGTCATGGTCTGCACGTGCTATCAGTAGAGCACATGAGGAATTCTGTATCAATAAAAACACCTGAGTTCAGGCGCTCGAGGTTCTACTGTCTGGCATGGTGTTGGCCATGATGGTGGTTTTCTCTGCTGAGGTCTGGCAGGGATTGCACCAATGAATATGCCGCCATGCCTCTCACTTGGTGAGCCCCACAGCAGCCCGACAGCTACAATGGAATCAAAAGGCTTCAAGACTCTGGTAAGTCACAAACGGGAAGGGAAGTAACATATCTGTGAGTGTGCACAGTCCTGGTGGTCAGCGTCCCACACTGCTCAGAGGACAGAGCCCTGTCTGAGTAGGAGGCTGGGATGAAAAACACAGTGGCAGCAGAATTAGAGGGCACAGAAATAAGTGAGTGGCGAATCTCTGAAGAGAGCTCCAGGAGACAGCGAGGGGTTCTGGGAAGAGGGAACATGGCGCATGAGAGGTGCTGGCTGTTAAGATTTTGACTTCATTAGTGCGTGGTAGTCAGGAGTTGCTGGAATCACCTAGGACCGAACCAAGAGGCTGAAGCAGCACCAGGAAGGGAGTTGCTGGGTGGATCCCTGGAGTAGATTCCAGAGGGCAAAGGCTTAGCTGGTGTTTGGCATGACTTCTGCATAACAGCCAAAATGGTCCCCAGGGCCCCCAGGGCTATACAACGTGACCAGTCACAACACTTGTGGACATTGAAGATGGGCGGGAGTGCCAAGATAGAAGCCACACGCAAGGCTTACCATGCTCATCCAAATTGAGACCTTTAGCTCACTCCCCTGCTTGTGTAGCTCTGAATCAAAGCCCATTTGCAGCCGCTTATTCTTCCCTCTGTCTAGACTCTGGCAACCATGAAAGTTTTCCCTCTGTCTACAGATTTGCACATCATGGACTTTTTGTATGAACAGAATTATATAATATATGAATCTTTATTCCTGGCTTCTTTTGCTCAGCTTCACTTACATGTCTCATCCACATGTGTCAGGGCCCAGTTCTTTTTCATTGCCAAGTAATATTCCATGATGTGCTTATATCACACTTGGTTAGCTTATGGCTGCTTGAGTTGTCCTCCCCGTGTCCTCTGGCTGCTGTGAATAGTGCCACTATAAACATCTGTATACAAGTTTTTGTGCACATGTATTTAAAGTTTTCTTGAGGCGCTATCCAGGAATGGAATCTCTGTTTCAAGAGAAATTTTATGTTTAATTTTTAAGGATTTATTTTTGATTATTTTTTCAATTGTGTGTGTCTGTGTGTGTGTGTGTGTGTGTGTGTGTGTGTGTGTGTGTGTGTGCAGTGCCCGTGGAGGCCAGAAGAGGGCATCTGAGCCTCTAGAGTTGGAGTTCAAGTGGTTGTGAGCCACCCAAGGTGAATTCTGGGAACAGAACTCAGTTCCTCTGAAAGAGCAGTGAGTTCTCTCATGGACCAAGCCATCTCTCAGCCCCTTATTGTGGATTCTTAAGACTGGAAAAACAAAACAAAACAAAACACCCTGTATTCTGAATACTTGACCTTTATCAGCTACGTGATTTGCAAATGTTCTCCAGCTCTGTAGGTTATCATTTCACTTCCATTATGAAAAAAAAAAGTAATTTTCTTCTTTTCTTCCCCTCCTCTTCCCCTCCTTCTCTTTTTCTCCCTCTCCTCCTTTTTTGGGGGGCTGGGGTCATTCTGGGGTACATTCTAGCAAACTGTCATGTGTGACGTGAGGTCGGAGTCTAGCTTCATCCCTCTGTCCCAGCTGTGCATGCTCCATGACCGTCCTGTTTCCCATTTTAGTTTTTATCTGCACCCCGGTTAAAGTTATTATATGGCCGTGTGACTCCTAGTTTATTCTATGATCTCAGTGACCATCTGTATGTTAGCACCTCACCGCCTGGATTGCTCCAACATGGTGGTGAGTTCTGAAATCAGAACTGCGAGGCTCACACTTTAGCTTCTTCATTTTAAAGATGATTTTTGGCTATGCCGGGTCTTTGCATTTCCATGTGATTTTCAGGATCAGCCTGCCAATTTCTGCCAATGAAGTCAGCTGGGATTTCTGACATGTTTTGTGTTGGATTGTGTCCATCAGTGTGGAGAGAGCACTGTGGGCTCTACAGTGTTAATTCTCAGTTTGTGAACATGGCAGGAGAGCCTTAGACATTTCTTCCAGGAGCGTTTGTGCTGTTCAGTGCACAGGCCTTGGGTTACGCCTATTCATTTATTTGTTCCGTGCTACTGGGGAGGAAACCTTGGGGCCTCATGCACACTTGCTGAGCGTGTGACCTGCTGCTGAGATCACATCCCCAGGCCTATCCTCTAGTATTTTATTCTTTATTCTATTGTAAGTGTGACAGTTTTCTTAATTTCACTCTCAGATTGCTTATTGCTAATGTATGGAAATTTAGCTGATGTTTGTGGGCTGGTTTTATATCTGAACTCATTCATCAGCTCCATACATTGTTCTGTTAGATTTTCATGTTGGGCACACACACACACACACACACACACACACACTCACACTCAGAGCAATCTGATCTGTGTGTAACACCTGTCATTCACATAGAAGTGGTTTTACTCTGCCTCTGTGCTTGCGTCATCAACTGTGATGGCAGCCATCACTCCACAGCTGTCTGTCACCATTAGCCAGGTCCTCCTTCCCATGTTCATAAGAGATGTTGGTCTGTGGTGTTAATTTAATTTTTTAAATTTCTCTTTGAAATTGATATAAAATTATACTTACGGAGAGCAAGGTGAGTTTGAAAACACGTGCACACTGTGCAGTGGCCCCGCCTAGCTAATTAGCACACACGTCACCTCACTTGACGTTGTGCGCCTGGTAGAGACGCCTTGGGGCTGCCCTCGGCACTCCACAAGCGCGCGTCATGTTGTTCGGAACTACTGCCGCGGTGTGGAGCGGGAGGGCTCCCCAGCGCCCTCTGATGATTTAACTGAAAGGCTATATGCTTGACAATCTTCCTTAATCCTTCCCTCTCTCCCATCTCAGCCCCCGGGAAATACTGTTGCACTCTCTGCTTCTGCGTCCTTTGATGGGTCCATATTGAAGTGAGTGGCAGGTGCCCACCATTTTGTGTATTTTATTTCACTGGGTACCTTGTAGGTTCATCCACTCTGTTATAGTCACAGAATTTTCTCCTTTTAAAAGGCTGAATAGTATTCCATCTTGAATGTGGATATATCTATCTATCTATCTATCTAATATATATATATATAGATATATATATTTTTTTCCCTTCGTCTATTTGCTGATAGGCCCCCTTATTCCTTATCTTGGTTGTTCAAGCACAACCATCTCTTTGATGTGGTGTCCCTGGATATTTACCCAGTGGTGGGGTTGCTGGATCATTACTTGTTCAATTTTTAATTTCTTAGTGTAGCTCAGAATGGCCTCAAAGCCCTAATCTTCCTGCCTCACCTCCCACGTGATGGATGACAGGCCTGTGCCTGTTTTTAATTATTGGAGAACTTGCAATACTGCTTTTGTAATTGTGAGTCCCCCAGCATTCCCTTTCTCCACATGTTCATCGGCTATTGGCCACCTGGCTAGTGTCAGGTAGAGGTTGGCCCCATGCTCACGTCTGTCTGAGTGTTCTGATTTCTGACCTCTTCCCTTACTTCTTCCCTAATCTTTGTCATTTCTTCCTTGGTTGTCATCATAGCTTGAATGTCCCTATAAATCACATTTTGGAATGTAATTCTCATTTTTAGTTTGGAGGGCAGGGATATAACTGTGGCATTTGGAAGTGGAGCTTTGAGGGTAATTCAGGTTAGACAAGGCCTTCAAGCAAAAAGATGCTTCTCTGATGAGGGGTGAGAGCTGCTCTAGTCTGTGGGTATACAGATAAATATTCAGAAGGCAGTTTGATACTGTGCCCATGTAGCATCATCATCATCATCATCATCATCAATTATATTTATAATAATAATAATATAATAATAATATCTTATTTATTATTATTATTATTATTATTATTATTATTATTATTATTATTATTATTATTTTTCTCCTAGGGACATCCCTAGCCATGGGTTCTTGGTCCAGTTTATAATTCCAGGCATGAGTTTTCTTTTATAGAGTGGAACTAAATCCAATAAGAAAGTGATTGGTTGCTCCCATAGCATTCATACCACTATTGCAATGGAGTGCGTAAGTTGCTGTGCTGGTCATTATTATAGTTCATAGGATTCAGAACTGGTGAGAGTGTTTATAACTTTTCTTTCTCTAGCAGTGTGCATAGCTAGCAGACAGGAAGCTTCCATGTCAGTCCCAGCATGATTTCTTTATCTTGTGACCTTGTGTCTTCAGCAATAGAATCTATCATCAAATTCTTAAGAGCAACCAATAGTTGACCCATTTATTTCTAGCTTCCACATTTTCTGAGAAATCCTGTATAAATAAACTTATTTATTTAGGTTCCCTTATAATGATGAGTCACTTCTCTTGCTGCTTTTAAGATCCCTTTTGCCTTTGGTGGTAACAGTTTGACTATGAATTTAAAATCTGCTGAGATCCTGTCTTTGTTTCATTATCCCTGTTTGAAAGGATAGTTAACATGTTGCCTGCTTTCTTTAGTGCTTTAATTTAACCTCCTTGGTGTTTCTGTAGTATTCCCTTGATCTGTCAGCTTTGTGACTTAGCCAGTACGTCGTTTTGTTTTGTTTTTAACTATCATTCACAGTTTTCTAGAACTTCAGAGGGATGTTTTTGTGCTCTCTATGACTCGTTCCCTCAGTAGATTTGCTGCACACAATTGTATAGAGGTTTTTGGAAAACTTTCACTTTTCTTAGTTAAGGGACACATAGCCTTGTTGGTGCTGATGCCACATCCAGTTGGTGACTTGAACATGAACAGGTATTTTAGAAACCCAGAGGAAGAATCACAGATAATGTTCTGGCCCTTCTTAGTAGATGAATAAACTAGGCTTCAATGGATTAAGCAAGTTTGAGACCTTGAGGTTATCCAAATGAGAAAGCAACAGATCCAAGGATGAGAACTCTGACTTCTTGACTCTTTCTATGAAGCCTGGTCATTCCAGAGCATAGGCGTTCTAAGTCTCAGCTATTGGTGCTATCAACCAATCAAGTGAGATGCTTTCTTTAACCAAGTAAAAGCTGGCTATTTTGTTTCAAAAAGTGTACATGTTACAAATTAGAATGAGCTGTGTATGCTTACGCCCACAAATTTGGTGAACAAGTAGTGACTGAGACTCAGGTGCTACAATATGGTCATTTGTGTATACATTTATATTACTAATGCACACTAATGTGCTTGTTTTCCCTTTTCCTTGATATTTCTGTTTTGAAAAGATGTCTTCTCTTCTTCCTTTCCAGCAGAATTTTGGGTAAGTACAGTTTACATACAGTTTCCTTGAACATAAAAGTAACTGATCAGTCAGAGCCATGTTCATTCTCCAGGGGACGAAGCATGACAGTCTAAATTTTAGTCCACATGCCTCCTTTTCTGTTCTCCCATGATTCTTTGCATCAGGGCAAGAGGAAGCAAATGTTATAAAAAGAAAGACAGTATGCTGTGCTCCTAAAGTTCCATCCATCTCCCCTCATAGGAGAGCTCAGCTTTTTTGCAGGTTTAGCACGTGTCATATATGGACATTTCTAGAGGACAGATTCCCCATCTCCAAGCAGCGAGCACTTTAGCTCACTGTAGGAACGTGCTAGTGATGCCTGGGAAAGGTAGGGCACCAGGAAATCTGTGAGGTGATTTGGCAGGAGCTGGTGCTGTCATTGCCAGGATCTGGGTACTGTCCCACAGCTTCCTGTTTTCACATGTATTAATTGATCTGAAAAGGACATCCTTTGGAGACAAGAATTCAGACAGACTGGCATAGCCTGGACCTCCGCCAAGACTGCTCGGAAGGTTGCCATGCTGGGAGGGAGAGGGAGAGAGGGAGAGAGAGGGGGAGAGGGGGAGAGAGAGAGGGAGAGGGGGAGAGAGGGACAGCAGAGAGAAAGAGAGAGAGAGAGAGAGAGAGAGAGAGAGAGAGAGAGGGAGAGGGAGAGGGAGAGGGAGAGAGAGGGAGGAGAGAGAGAGAGGCAGGCAAAGGGAGAGCTGAGGAAATTTTAAAAGGCAAGACTTGGCAGAGCTCAGTCGTACCAGACTCTTTTGTCTGTTTCTCGGCTTGAGCTTCAGAAAGAAGCCGTCCTGGGATACAGGAAAACTCACAACTTTTTGGTTTTCAAACTTAGAAGGCTTTGAAGTCTCTTGGGTTGTTTGAGAGTGTTGGTTCTTACAATGACGTTTAGTCACCAACATTCAGGCCAAAAAAAAAAAAAAAAAAAAAGCCTGTTTCAAAAAGGCATCCTCCCCAGTGTCCATGCATTTGGAAAATAATGTATTTTGTTTATTTATTTTTGCATGTATGATCATGACTGTGAGACAGAATTACTGTAGAAAATGGGAAGGAGAGTGTCTAATTAGAAAGAATTGTAATTTTCTACAAAATAAACTTTGCTCACAATACAAACCTGCTTTCACATCAAATCAGACATCCTTGGAGTTATGTTCGGAGCATCTTCTAGACTTAAATTATTTTTTATTTTACTTAATTCCCCCCTCCCCATTTCCAGATATTGAGTTTTCAAGGAGTTTTTCTAAGATTTTTATGGCAACCTGGCCAGGGAGTCAGAGTCAAAGTTGTTTCAAAATCCATGTGTTTGAGAAAACGATCTCTTAAAGCCACAGCTTTGGTTTCTGCAGCTTCATGCCGTCCTACACTACACCCCCCAGCAATTAGTGACAATACCGAAGACCAGAAAGGCAAGCTGAAGACACCCGACTTCGCTTGAAGGGCAAACAGGAACTGTGAGCTTGGTCATTATTTTTTTATTTTGTGTGTGTCTGTGTGTGCGCACGTGCGTGTGTGTATGTGTGTGTGTGTGTGTGTGTGTGCTTGTGTGTGTCTTGCTTGAACCGTTTTTGGGAGGTGGGTGGAGAGGTGGGTGGGTAGGTGTCTGTGCAGGGATGTTTGTGGTCGGTGAATTCTCATTGTGAGGAGGAAATGAGCAAAGGTAATTTTTATGATGTTGGCAGAAATGGCTGGAGTGGTAGAGAATAGAAACGTAAACCTTTCGGGTAAGAAGTCATGAGCTGTATATAAAATAGTTGGAGGGAAAATTTTTTTATCAGTTTTGAGTTAAATAAGGTTTTATTTAACGATTCTGTGTCTTGATTCTCTCAAAATGTTTTTTTTTTTTTTTAAATTTTAAAATGTGGAAAGTTGCTCGATCTTTTAAAATTCTACCCAGTGTTTTATTTAGATAAATACTTTTCTATCTAATTCCTTATTAGTAAATTCTTGTTATGAGGCCTGGTTGTGGTGGATTGTGTGAGAGTTTTGCTCTTAAACATCAGCGTTATTATAGGGGAGGATCACTGGCAAGCATAGGTTTTTGTGGACCACCCTAATTGCCAGTAAGTATTCTATCTCTAAAAGAGAGCGCCGGAGCTATGGGATTAGATGGTGAGTCCCTGCAACCCTCACTTTGTTTGTATTTTGCGGACTGAGAGAATACTGGAAAATTGGCTATACTCAGATAACTGCTGATCATTTGGGGGCAGTCTGAAAGATGTTCTGAGACCCAGGCTTTTGTTTTGAGTTTGTAACCATCGATTTGTAATCCTTTGACAAAAACAAATTGTTCACCGTTTCCTGTTAATGCGCGCCTTCAACCATCGATTGCTGAAGATGGCTTTTATAAAATTATAGAGACACGTCAGCCATCCTGGAAATGGCACTTAATGCGCAAATACGGTTTTTTAAACACACGAAACTGAATGCAGGTGTGTGAAGTTAAAAGCTAAAGTATTTTTTCCCACCTCCTAAAAAACTAATCAACATTTTGATGTTTAGTAAAGCGAAACCGCACAGTGCTTATGTGGGTTCCCAACACGACCACCTTTGTTTCGTACGCTCTTTCATCCACGCCCTTGCTGATATCCCTAAAGCGGATGCCGAGCCAGGGGCAGAGAGATGGGCACTGGAAAGCGCGCTTACGTGACCGTTCACAGACTCCGTCCCAGGACATTCAAGTTTATATTGAAAAACTACAAGGAGCGAAAAGACAGTCCAGTGAATCCGTTCAGATCTCCTAACCTCTTCCTAGCTTCGCAGCCATTTAATAATCTCTTTGCCACGGTGGATTGCTAAGTATACAGCTTATTTGGTTCAATATTATGCTTTCCCCTTCTAGTTAAGAGAATTATTACTTGCGGGTTTATGTCTTAGCTTCTTTGCAGCGAATTCAGTTACAGAACAAACTTGTTCCAAACTATTGTATGACGGCTATTTTTGAAAAGAATAATAAAAGTAGGCAAATTGAAAAACAACGATGTCAGAATACACCTAAAGATATACTAATTTTTTGGATACTGGTAAAACTGTATTTTATATTGTAACCATGCTTCAGATTTGGCAAAAATTTGTCACTTTACCCAGCAAAGTTTCTTACCAATACATTCTCTCTGGCCTACTTGCTATATAGTTTAAAACAAAGAGAGTTCCCCGTTAGGGTGTTTGCTGTATATAACTAGGTATTAATAACTCTCCCTCAAATAAGTTTTTCATACAGTTCTGATTAAGAAATTGTATCGATTAAAAAATTTAAGAGCAAACAATTCATTTTAATATATACTTCTTTCCTTTTGATCTTTAAGACAACAAACACATGGGCATTTGTTAACTATTTCTATAGCATAATAGCATTAATACTTTAATTCTTAATGTATCTAAAGACCGGTCTGATTTTAAATGAAGCCTTCCTCAGGCACATATACATCGTGCTTGAACTTGTGTTCTATCTTATTAAGACAGAAATGGGTTAATATTTTACTGCTCCCCTATGGCTGCTCTTAAGTTCCATTTCAGGGTAGGCACCTAAATATCCAAGCACATTGTTCTATAATCAAATGCAAACCTCTTGGGGGGGGGGTCTTTTGTCCAGTATTTTATAATTATTCACCCGCTTATTCATTTCTTCAACAAATGTTTACTGAGTACCCACTTAAGTATGCTAATATTTTACCGATGGAGTTATTCTGGGTAACTGGGAAGGAAGTCACATCAATGAGTGGAAGAGAGAATAAATTTAAAATAAAGCTCAAAAGGCCTGGGAAGAAAAGAGCAGGGCTGTTGTGGGATGTATCTCAATAGATTCAGAGGGTGTTCACTTTTATTGTATAATATACATAAACAGAGCACTGTTCTTTAAGAAAATGGAGGTTTGCTCTGGTCCACCTGGCTTCAGAAGTACGGCTCTCACTGCTGTTTGGAATGCCTTGTTTCAGTGGCCAGAGCAGTTTGGTGGTTTAGATCGTCTTAGACATGTGTGTGGAACACTGCAGGGAATTGATGGGACGGCCAGGTCCACTGCTCACACGTTGGAATCTATTTGTGCTACAACAGGTTCATTGAGCTCTCGAAGATACAGCTTTGGCATGGAACACACAGCGATGTTTACGAGTCTTTTTCTTGTTTGCTGTTTTCTGTTGTCAGATAGACAAGGACCAAGAGGCCACTCTGGCGTGGCTAAGCCGGCATGGTCTCTGAAAGCATGTTTGCAAGGGGGTGGTGTGCCTCAGAGGGTCTCCCTCCGTATTATGCACAGGTGAGGGGGCTGGCCTGTTCATCCCCGGCATTGAACTCGATGACTTCACTTCTTTCCACGTGGCTGTTCTCCAATGAAATTAAACCGGAGGCGTAGGCTTGGAAGAGGAGTTTAGACATCACGCGCATTAGGGGATGAGGCTTTGGCGGTGGTCATGATGTGGCCCACGGAGTAATGATGGGCAGAGACTCAGCCCCAGGTGCTTAACATTCAGCACAGGCCTCCAGACAGCCTGCTCCAGCCAGACAAATAACACATGATTAATTCCTTTCGTCAGTGGGTATGAGAGGGGACGCAAATAACTGATAAGTATAGATCTCCCTACAGTGGGCCAAAAGCTTCCACCTAATTCCATCAGCAAGGCCAGCCCAGGGATGGGCATTCCATGAGCACTTAGCATGTCCCACTGAAGGAATAAGCAGGGAGGAGCCTGGTTCTTAACTCATTTTGCCCCTCATGCTTGAAAAAGAAAAAAAGTCACGTTCCTTGTTTTTAATCTTGCTTATGTGCTACTGGTTAGGGATTTAGAAGGGAGTGGAGTTTAGCTCCACATTCATCGTGACTATGGTAGACTCCCACAAGGCAAGCTGGAGACTGTGGAAAATAAAAGCCACATGGAAAAATGAGCCCTGGCCCCTCCCCAGCTGGCCACCCAGTGCCCTGCATTCTTCCTTCTGCAAGGGTGTCCCACAGCCCAGAGTCTGATCCCTACCGTCAGGGCACTCCAACGACGCATCTTGCAATGTGGAAGGCTCAGGCCCTCTGTGGCCACACCGTCCTTTTCTCTCCACGTATCAGCACCATTCATGTCCCTCCTCCCACGACTCACTCCAAGCTGCTGTCTTCCCTTTGAAATGATCAATTTGCTCTCCAGAACCAGGTGTGCACAACTCTATCATGCTCAGAGAAACTCTGCCTTTGAAGCAAACAGTTCTTCCCCATTGTGCACGCGCGTGTACAACACACACACATACACACACACACACACACACACACACACACACACACACAGAAAATGTCCTGCAGAGCTTCAACAGCCTGGCTGGAGAGTTTGGCTCTGTCCTTTAGGCCTGGGGTTCTGGTTAAGTTCCTAACACCCAGTTTTGCTTCTGTGGACAGGACTCATGGTATTTTCTGCGAAGGCTGTACGGAGGAGAAATGAGCAAATATTATGGAAATGAAGAAATGAGGAAATATTATGAGGAAATACCATGTACTTTGCATGGTATCTGGTACATGGGTAGCACTGGGTAAGTGGGAGGCATTAGTTTGCTGTTTAAACTTAAATGTTTCTTAAAATCGGGATAAAATATGCATTACATATAATGCATCATTTTAATCTTTTCTGCACTGAGTACGTTGACACTTGGGTGCCCTCATGGCTATGATCCAGTCACAGAAATATTTTCCTCTTGCAAAACTGGAGTTCTGTACTCCATAAGAAGGACTTTCCTCATGTTCCTCCTCCTGACAGCCTGGCTTCTTTAGTCCCTTGTATAAGTATAATCACAGGGTTCTTTATTCTGTGACTTGCTCATGGTCTCTAAGGTAGCAGATTTCAGTAATTCCTGCCTTTTGAGGACAGAATGGTATTCCACCGTTCAGCTCTTGAGGAACGCTTCCCGTATTTTGTCTGCTTTGAATGAGTATGCATTGACTAGATGTGCAAATGTGTCTTTGAGACCTTATTTTCAGTTTTTGAGTCTTATCTCTTGGTGTGGAGTTGCTGGATTCATGGGCAGTTTTAAGGCTCATAGCAGGCTACGAGGTTTGAAACCTCAAAGGCAGGAATGACATACCTTGACCTAACTTCCCAGCACAGACAGTGGTCTCTGAATTCCCCTTTCACCTTTGAAGGACATTCTCTCTCTCCGCCCCCCCACCTCTGTAGCATATGTTCATGTTTGTGTAGATGTGTGCATTTGTGAGTATGCATTTGTATGCAATGTGTGTATGTGCATGTGGAAGCCAGAGGTGGACACTGGGTATCTTCTTCAATTAGTCTCCACCTTAATTTTGAGGCAGGGCTCATACTGAACCTGGAGCTCACAGAAGGACTAGGTTGGGTGGCCAATGAGCTCAGGGAATCACCTGTTTTGACTCCTCCCTGCCCCAAGCTCTGGGTTACAGATATATCACTATCAAGCCTTTTACACAGATACTGAGGATTCAAACATAGGTCTCCATGCTTGTGCAGCTTGTCCAGCCCCTCCTGAAGGATATCTTTGCTGGGTATAGAATTCCAATCTGACAGTTTCTTTTAGCCCTCTTGTACCCCTTTATACTTTGTACCCCTTTATACTGATGGAGACAGCTGTGTTTTGCTCTTGATAGATATTACCACTATTTTCCTAATCTTCCTTCTTGTTTTAAGTTTTTTAAGCAGTTAAGATGTGTCTTATCCTACATTTTGTCTGGGTTCATTCTGTTCTAGATTCATTCATCTTCTTGAAAATGTAGGTTATGTGAATTTGGTGATTTTTCAGCCATTGTTTCTTCAAGTACTTCTAGCATATGAATGCCAGAACTTTTGTTACATTACTACCCAGCATTTGTTTAAATTGTGTGTGTGTGTGCCACCCCCTGTGTGTGTGTGTGTGTGTGTGTGTGTGTGCCTGTTTCTCTGTGCATTTGTGGGTGTGGAGGTTGGAGGACTACATGTGGGAGTTGGTTTTCCCCTTCCACTATGTGGGTTACATATGTGGAACTCAGTTCATTAGACTTGGGAGCAAGTGCTCTTTACCCACAGTGCCATCTTGCCAGGCTGTAACCATTGCTGGTTTAAGTGAAGATTTTCTTGGCTTTTGGCGGGACCAGTGGTTTTGGACTCTGTCCCAGATACTTTGGGCCCTTCATTGTGAGTTTTAGCGTCTTCTTCATATCTTTCACACTGAGCCACGTGGGGAGCAGGTACCCTCTCACCTCTGTGAAGTAGGGGAGAAGTCCATGTTTCTCATCAACTTTAATGGACAACCCAGGGTGTGAGCGGGCCTGGCCACTGCTATGTGGAGTGAAGCATGGGCTCCAGTAGATGATGCTGTTATTTCTGTGGTTGTTTTTTAATGTGATGTAATAACCTGGAAAGTCTTTAAATCTGGTTTATGTTGGTACATTGTTTTATTGTTGTTGTTGTTAATTTTTATAGATTTTCTTTTACATGTATGAGTATTTGTACTACATGTACGTGTGTGTACCATGTGCATGTCTGGTTCCCATGGAGGTCTGAAGAGGGCATTGGGTCTCTTGGAAGTGGTTACAGACTGTGAGCCACTCTGTGGATTCTGGGACCTGACTGAAAGAACAAAAGTGCTCTTGACCACTAAGCTGTCTCTCCAGCCTCAGTGCAGTGTGTGTTTGGTCAGCATGTACAGTGACACAAACTCTCAAAATAGGAACCAAGCCTGCTGTTATTTCTCACTTCCCTGGGATAACTGTGTGTTCTAGCAGTCACTAGGGTACCAAATCAAAGACATCAAGAGGTAAAATAAGTTTTTACCTTAGTAACTTTGGAATTTTTCATGTTATCTTAATTACAGAGCACTATGTGTGTATGTTTGGTATGCATGCAAGTATGTGGGTGCATGTGTGTATGGATGTGCACACACCTGTGTACTTGTGGGATCAAGGCCTAAGGTCAATGTTGATTGTCTTCCTGGTTGCTTTTCACTTTCTTTACTTAGGCAGTATCTTTTGCTGAACCCTGAGCTGGGAGATGTAGCTGGTCTACCTAACCAGCTTGCCCCAGGGATCCCATGCTTTGGCCTGGCAAACACTGTCATTCCCACCTGAGTTTTAAGTGAGTGCTCTGGATACCAACTCCAGCCCATAGAAAACAAGTGCTTTACCCATTCAGCCATCTTCCCAGTCTTTGGAAAATCCTACCCGGACAGGTCTTCTGTCCCCCTCCTCATCAACACATCGTGAGACTTGAGAAGATGTTTACAGCTTATCTTTAGAGGCAACCAGGGCAGATGAAATGGATCTGACTGGACGCTCTAAGAGCTTCAGTGACGTGAGACTTTGTTTGCTAACTTGTCTCTACTTTCATGTGGAGAATCCAATCTTACAAATGATGTTTGTGTCTCTATGGTCATAGGTCTTCAGATCTCTCAGGGCATCTGTCCCTGGCAAGGCCCATAAGGGCTCTCAGTGTGGATCCCAAACTTTTAACAGTTGATGTTTCCTGTCAGTAAAATGGCTGTCTTAATACCTGTATCCAAGGGTTGGCAAGAATACTAAATGAAGTAATGTGCTTGGAAGTGATTTACCTGATAGGCCCAACACAGGCATGAGCATAATTATCTAGTTTAGCTACCCCAAGCACATGCTGGTGATGGATAAAGATGATGTGCCTAACACCTCATGCTTTCCAGCCAAGAATGCCAACTGACTATGGTTATAAGAGTATCTTTTTAAAATGCTTATTTTTTTCAATTAGGAAAAACTTTCAAACAGAGAGTAAAATAGAATGAATACCTAGATACCCATTATCCGGGATGAATACATGGCTGTGTTTATCTTCTTCAGGTATTCTTTTTACTTTTTAGGAAGCAAAATCATTTGAGCTGTAAATGAAAGCCTCTCTTCTTACCCTTGAAATTGGCAAGCATTCTAGTAATACTTTATAGTATTTGCTATACACGCTGCTGTAAACAATGTAACTTTTATGCTGCAGTTACAACTTAACACTGGCTTTAAAATGGTGTCAAGATTACAACTTACACTAGCTTTAAAATGGCGTTGAGTGCTTGTTATCCTCTTTTGCAAAGCTGGCCAGGTATTTTAGAGATTTGTCTATGTTGTCAGCATAGGTCCAGTGTGGTCCATTTATTCTCTAGTGGGTGCATATTTGGGTCTTTACCTAGTGCTAAGGACATTGTCTCTCCCTGACATATCACCTGGTCATATGTAGGTTATCTTGGGCAAGGAAGGCCTGGGCAGGGCTTGGGACTTGCTACTGAACATGTCAGCTTTCCTCTGTAACACCAGCTTATCTTAGGCAGCTGCTCCAGTCCCACTCCTGTGCTGGGGGAACAGCTCCCTGCATCTCCATCAGCACCCACTAATGTCTGACTTTAACTTTTGGCCAATCCGGTCAGCCAGGGTATATTTTGCTATTGCTTTTATCAATGTGCCTGCTTGCTAAGTGGGATAGAGTATCTTTCTGTATCGGTGATTTATATTTCCTTTTTTATACATTATATAGCCTTTACCTAATTTTCTCTTGGCTGCTTTGTCCTTATAAACTCGCAGCGTGCTTTATAGTGGGTTCTTTATTATATGAATTATGAACTGAAAATGTCTTCTCAATCTTTATTCCGTATTTCATTTTCTTGGTGGTGGCTTCCTTTTTTCTTTTTTTGAGACATGGTCTTGAATCAGGCTGGCCTTGACCATCCTGCCTCTAAAGCCCAAGTGCAGGATTACAGGCACGTACCATACACTCTTCGTGGTGACTTTTGAAATAAACTACGCTGTATGTTTAAAACATTGAAATGATTTCATTGTTTTGTTTTCAGAGACAATTTTCAACATAATACATACTTGTAGTTCATGCTCTTGAATGTGGCAGAGAGAGCAAAAGGGACTCACATTTCTTTAGTGTGCTGGATTTGTATGCCCTTAGTAGCTAGGGGATAAAGTTTCGAATTTTCCATATAGACTCCATCAGTTTGCTGACACCTTAGGCAGATTCCTGCCTCCCAGGAGCCCAGGGCTCTTGTGACGTTTCCTTGTCTGCAGAGACTCCTAGAACATAGCAGCGAGGCAGATGCAGTCCCAACCCATCTGCCGCTCACCAAACAGGAGTCCTCCGCCCTGAGAAGAAACGTCTTTTGATTTGGTCACAACCGGTTGGTAGTTAGCGTCCTCGCGCAGTGAGTGCTTTTTCCTTCCCCTCTTAGTTCTTCTGACAAAATACATTAATTGAGAAAAGCAAACTGTTGGGGCCGGTGGGGCTGAGTTGTGGCTGAAGCTCAAGCTTGTCTTTTGTTGTGCAATCAAGTAGCACTTACTCACCCTGGGTGCTGCCCTCCCACCCAAACAAAACCCTCTTAATCTCCCAAATCACTCTGCAAAACAAGAGAACACAGGAAGGGTGCCGCCCAGAAGGGGCGGGGCGGTGAACGGGTTGCGCTGGGCACTGCCCTCTCTTCACTTGCTGGTTACCACCGAAATCTGTTTATAAGCCTTTTAAGAAGTTGGGTGAAGGGACACTTTGTTTGTTATCCAAGAGGGGATCCCAGAGACATGACCGTTCCCTGCAGTCATCAATGAAGCTCTGAGTGGGAATTAGTAACTGGTGGGAGCCTGGGCTTGCCAACCCAAACTTGCTGGGCCAGCCTTCTAAGCAGGATCTAGCAGGATTGCCCTCCCCAAGGTGTAGCCTGGGTCTCCCTTGGTGCATGCTGGCTGTCTTGCACTGGATCCTCAGTTCTGCGAGTGAGCCACAGACAGAAAGATGGGGGCCTGGGAAGGGTCTTCTTCTCTCTGAGCCTTGGGTCCCTCTTCCTGCACTTGCTGAATTCTTCTTTGTACATCTCTCCTCTGTGTCACAGTTTAATGAGAAGTCTTCATGAGAGTGTGCTAACGTAAAGGTACCTGTAATTGCAGACTGCTTTCCTTCATGTTATCTAAGCTAAAAATAGCAGACAATAGGACAGTTAGGCAGGCAGACGGACAGACAGACAGACACACACACACACACACACACACACACACACACCTTGCCAATAGGTAAGAAAATTGTAGCTCAGAGGGCGGTACTTGGCTTTTTTGGTGATAAGGTTAGTACTCTGATTCTGACTTCGATCTCCAACTCCATTGCTCTTGTTTTTTAGCCCTGGTTCACTCTGTAAGAGGATCAGTAGGAGAGTAATTTGTGCTATGTACATGCAGGTCTCTCTCTCTCTCTCTGTGTGTGTGTGTGTGTGTGTGTAGGTGCACATGCAAGTTTGTGCCTGTGTGTATGGAGGTCAGAGGACCACCTTAGGGGTATTTCCTCAGGCACTGTGCGTGCTTTGGGTTGTTTTTAAGACAGTCATTGACCTGGAACTCACCAAGTAGGCTACTCTGGCTGGCCAATGAGCCCAAGAAATCTACCTGCCTCTGCTCTTCAGTACTGGGAGTATAAATGACCACTTAGGTCCTCATGTTTGGTAAGCATGATACCCCAACTGAGCAATCTCTGTAGCACAAGATGCTGCTGCTGCTACTTCCTCCTCCTGTCTTCCCCTTCTTCGCCCTTCTTTTTATCTTCCTCCTTCTCTTTATCTTCTTCCTTTTCCTTCTCCTCTTCTTGGACTCCAATAGGGACCATGTGTCCTTTGGTAAATCCTAGGTCATTCATCCATCCATTCATCCATCGGTAAGTTAGTCTATCCTTCTCATCCTATCTGAGTCCGGGTTAAATGATGAGACAGCATCCACAGTCCAGCCTCACTAAGCTCACAGTGGAGTGGAGAAGGACCACAGACAAGTAGATGCAACCTGATATGCAGCCATTGTTGTGACAGCAGAGGAAGAAGGGCCTGGTTATGGGCCTGTTCACTCCCTGGCTCATTTCTCTCCTTACAAAAATCCGGGACAATAGAGACTCAGATAGTTTAGAAAACACAGACTTTGAGAATACAAGATTGTCTTGAATGTAAACCTATATCTACATGTGTGTGTGTGCATATGTAAATATGTCTCTGTATATGTGTATGTGTATATTTGCATATCACTGAGCCATCTTTCTAATCCCCTGTTTTTTATAGCTCTGTACTTGTGTTTCATTACATACACACCACACACATGTGCACAGGTACAGGAAAGTGCACATACTCACAGATAGCCATAAAAAAAATGGAGGCCAGAAAGATGGCTCAGTAATTAAAAGCAGGTTCTGTCTTTCTGGAAGACCTAGGTTTAGGTCCCAACACCCACAGTGCTCATAACTTTATGGGGGGAGGGGGAGCTTATTCTCTCTCTGGCCTCCATGAGCACCTGCACCCATGTGTACAATATACACAATACACATAAGCACAGATGATTCAAAATGTAAAATATTAATATAAGACTTTAGAATTGTATAGTAAAGAGGTCATTGGGTTAGTCTCTTTGTGGCTAGACCAGTGAGACTCTCCAGTGTAGAGGAACACTTGGAAAAACTTTGTTATTTTGGTTTCTTTAAAAACGCAAAATGGCATTTGGATTAGGTTTGTGTTCCCACCCCAGCTGTGGTGCAGTTGTTTACGAGTTGAATTTGGAATGCTTGCTGCATGTGGCTATGATTTGGTTAGGTCCAGTCGTTCTGGCACCAGTAGCTTGATTTTGGGATTGCATGCCTCATGGGTAGATGGGAACTTTTGGCTTAGGGTATAGAAAGTCTGAAGCCCTGAGATTCGGGGTGGGCTCTGGTTGGTGGCTCGTTGGTTGGGTTGCTGTGTTAGTGTGATAATTCTTAAAAGAACAAGGATGGGAGAGATTGAGTTTACAGACTGTGAGCTGAGACGCTAGTCTGACTCACTGTCAGCTGGTCCTCTTGAAGCTTAGGACAGCCTAAAAAGAGGCTGTGGAGATTTCTACCTTTCTCTCCTTCTACATCAAGGCTGCTTCAAAAGTGGTGAAGATTTCTTTCTATCTTTCCTTTCTCCTTCCCTAAACTGAGGGTAAAAGATTGTAGCGTACTGCTACACTCCAGTCTGAGCCACAGCGTCCGGATGAGCAGTGCCTGGCGTGGAGGCTCAGAGCAGAGCACGGCTGCTCAGATGTCCCCACACGCCATCTCCCACTGATGTTCCTGTTAACGCTTTAGAAAATCAGATCTGTGAGGACATTGTTTGGTCGTTTCTGGAAATATATGTAGAGGAGGAGGAGGGAGAGGAGGAGGAGGAGGAGAAAATGAAAGAAAACAAAAACCCAGTGTACTCTTTAAATAAAGAAAACCGAGTTTTAGCTCCAAGAGTGCTTTTGCCATTTTCTTAACTCTTATTCTCCTTCTGAGAGCTCATTACAAAAGAATGACAGTTGCTGTCCCTTGGCTGGGCCAGGGGATGAGTTAGCTCCCAGATCAAGGCCAGAGGAGCTGGCAGAACTGCACCTAAGTGACCCCAGGTAGTTGGCAAGCTATTCTGCTTTTGAAAAGACCTCCAGGGAGCACCCCTAATCTCTACTGCTTTCCCCTCCTGGTGTTTAATAACCTTTGCTGCCAGGAAGCTCTTCCATTTAACCCAGTTCTCCCTTGACACAGTCAATCCCATTTCTCTTGTTGTCCTTGGTGGCGACAGAATAGCGGGTCATTATCTTCTTGATGATACCCTTAATGTTCTTGGGGATGAGGGAGGTTTCTGAGAGCCTACACTTCTGAAAGCGAGACAAATATAACCCCCCTTTCTCCCTCACCTCTTTCTCCAGGGCCTTATTTAGAAATAGAACGGCTGATATTTTGCCCTTGATTCTCTGGGCCCAAATACTACATCAGGCCCACCTTGGACAGCTGCTGCTTCCAAGGGGATCCTTTCATGTCTCCCTTGCAGGTTATTCTTCCAGTTTAACTGCTGTTTGCTGGCCTGGCGTGAGGCCTATTCTAGAGGGAGCTGGATGTGAAGAGTAACTGCTTTCCACTTACTTGAGAGGAAGAACCCAAATGCCTCTGTCCAGGATGGTCCCCTGACATACCCATGTCTTCTTCGTGGACACATTTTCTCCCTCCTGGTTTACATTTTAGTTGCATATAGAAGTCTGGCCAACATTAACCATTTATCCCAATTTTATACACATATACAACATGATTTGATCATGTCCTCTCCCTCCTCCCTCCAACTCCTCTTAGACGCTTCATGGGTATCTCCCCCCCAACTTCACATTCTCCCCCCACCCCTTCTCAAAACCTTACTGAGTCTAAACTTAGTGCTGCCAGCATGTGCATGGGTACAGAGACATCCACTGGAGTGTGGCAGCCTACCAGGGGCAACATCCCTGAAAGAAGATCACTCTGCCTCCAGCACCAGCCATCAGATGCTTATTGCACGCCAGCTAGTGTAGGGCAGTGTGAAGACCAAACCAAGAGCCATGGCCTTTTTTCTTGATTCATCTCATAAACAACCAAAAGGCGGTTGTCCCGTGCCAACTTTGTTCTGGAAGTGATGGGGGAACCTGTCTGTCTCTCTACTCGTTTCCCATGAGGGGGCATGATCCATCTTCAGGTCTCCCCATCCTTCACCAGCAATGTCTGGCATTCTTAAACCACATGCTGGTTGGTGATCACATCAGCTTCTGGGACTTTTGCCTCATTTTATTTTATTCCACTTTAGTTTCCATTGTTTTTCAGTTCTCTCTCTCTCTCCGCTCCTTCCACCGAAGCATAAAAGCAGCACAGTGCCTTCTCCAGGCTGCCAGCACGTAGGCAGCCCTCCCACCTTGGCTGCCAAGCTCTTAGCAGATGAAATAAAAGTCTATTTATAACTGGCCTCTGATGGATTTCCTCCCTACCTGTGGTTGTGCTCCATCAGCAGGTGTGCTGAGCAGATGGAGGAGGGTTTTTAATTTTTTTCAGTTCAATTAGATCAACTCTCCAGGTTCAGACCAGTGCGTCCCCTCTCTCACTCAGTCTCTTCCTCTTGGCATTGAAATTGTCGAGCATAGCAGAACCTAAATTAAGGCCAGGAGATGCAGCGAATGTAGCCGCTGACTTTAAAGTAAGTACTTTGGCAGAGGAACCCTATTGGATATCACAGGCTAAGTCAGGGTTAACGCTTTCCTTTCCAGTGCTTAAATAGTATTCAGAGGAGGATTAGCTTGCTAAGAACATCCATGCTTTCTTTGCTTCTTAGGGTGCATTGTTGACATTCAAACTCATGCATCTGAAACTGTATTATATGGGCTCTGAAGGGACAGTTTGGTAGTTCTGATTTTGTGCTGAGGAACTTTCATGAGGAGATTCATTTCTCGGATCTCATTGGCCAACTTAGCTTCTGCTAGCTTGGGGTTTACTGGCAGGAGAGGAGTGAATGAAAGGTCAGTGATCTGAATCAAGTCCCAGCTCCAACACTGCAGAGTCAGGGGTGCTGGTTAGTTTTATGTCAACTTGACACAAGCTAGAGTCACCTGAAAGGAGGGAGCCTCAATTTAGAAAATGCCCCCCTAAAATCCAGCTGTAAGGCATTTTCCTAATTAGTGATTGATGGGGGAAGACCCAGAACATTGTGGGTGGTGCCATCCCCGGGCTGGTGGTCCTGGGTTCCATAAGAAAGCAAGCCGAGCAAGCCATGAGGAGCATGCAGCACCCCTCCATGGCCTTTGCATCAGCTACTGCCTCCAGGTTCCAGCACTGCTTGGGTTTCTGTCCTGACTTCCTTCAGTGATAGACTAAGATGTAGAAGTATAACCCTTTCCTCCCCAACTTGCTTTTGGTCATGGTATTTCATCATAGCAATAGAAACAGGACAACAGGGCAAGGGGACTATGCTCTCTATTAGTGAGATGAGTGCCCCTTTCCTCAAGAGCCTGGATTTTTTTCATTCCAAGGCTCTCAGACAAGAAGCTGAGTCTGAACACATCACACAGACATGCCTGAGCTCCTGGCAAGTGGTCCCATGTTATCTTGATTGAGGCTCACATTCTGGTCCTTTGCCTCTCTACATTATTTCATTATTATGTTGTAGGGACAGGCACACACATACCACAGTGTGCATTTCACACATACTAGTGCCTGCACACACATGCAGTGATTATAGTAGACAAGTTCCTTCTGCATACTGCTGTGTAGGCTCAGCAAGGAGACACGAGGCATTTTCATATGTGCAAACTCTTCTAGACCTCACCAGAGGGAACCACCATCCTGGCTAGTGCCAGACTCAGCAGTGGGACCATGAGCATCTGAGCTCAGGTGTTTTTATTGATTCAGAACTCTTCAAGTGCAGATAATAAGAAATTAAACATTCTCCACAGAAATCCAACACCTGCAGACAATACAAAAGGCCAAAAACCTCGGCAGCCCCTTACCCAACAGTGAATAAAACAATTATTTTATACATAACTAAAAATAAACTTCTACATTTCCCCATTTCTGTATAAGACAATCAAAATTGCTTTATCTCTACAACACAATTTAACACTACACCAGCAAAACTATTTACAAGAGGAACAATCATGAGGGTTGCTAATGCACAGGACCAAATGAAACCAAACATCTATCAAGCTTTTCACAGTGTCTTTGGACAGCAGAAAAACATTGTTAATGTCTAATTAACTGGAATTCACTCATGATCTTCTGGGCTCCTCCAAAGGGCTTGGATCATTTCTTTGGCTCTGCCCTCTGCAGTACATACAGCTTGTCCTCCAGGCTCTGGCTGGCTTCACTCTACTGCTGCTGCTGTTCTTGGTGGTTGTCCTGTGGTATGGCATCTTCAAAACATTGGGGTCTTCTGCTGCAACTGGGGAGCACTTTCACCAATAGCCTCTCCTGGGCTCTCTTTATTGTGCTAAGCCTCAACTTTCTTATATGACCCCTTCGATCTAGGCCTTCAACTGCTACTGAGGCTACGTTTTTACCAATGGCCTTTCCTGGCCTCTCACAGTGCCAAGCCTTAGCTGCTCTGCATGACCCCGGTCCTTCATGCCTTCAAAACCAGCACCACCTGAGTAACTCTTACAAGTACCAAATTCAGCTACCAGCATGAAATACAACTTTGGCCAGTTTTGGAAGACAGTTTCTGTGTACTGACCCTGAGGAAACACTTTCCAGATTTTAAGATAAGAGTCTGGTTTGCTGGAGAAATAACTGGTCACTTTGTCTGCAGTAAGGGTACCCTCATGGGTAAAGTTCTCATCACCATCAGCCATATCTAAACTGCTTGTAGTCAAGTTTGCAGGGAAAACAAAACAAAACAAAAAAACCTGTTCAGTTTAACTAAGTGGCTTTTTTGCTCCAAGCTGTGGCTTCCACAACAGGAGGGATTCCTGGGCCCTTGGGAAGATTTTCAGGTTGAAACATTCTGACTGTTTGGTGTTCTTTTTCACCACTGTTACAGGTAAACATACACCCTTCTTTATAGACCTCAAACACAAGACCTGCTTGGGCTTCACACACACACACACACACACACCCCCAAAAAAAAAAAAAACATCAAAAAACTCAGTTTATAGAATAGTACGCTCTGTTGTCTGTTTCCTGTGCCTTGGCTTTGAGACCTCTTTCTCAGCAATTTTCACAGTTTTCTCTTCACAGAGGGTTATTTCCTTCCTTCCATGCTCTCCTCTTCCTTCAGGAGACTTCTACTCATTATTTTATTTTTTTTTGTGTGTGTGTGTGTGTGTGTGTATGTATATATATATATATATACATATATATATATATATATATATATATGTATATATATATATATATAAAATCTCTGTCCTCTAGGAGCTGCCCTGAGCATACTTTAACAGACTCTGTGAGGTCTGGAGTTTCTTTCTTGTTCTTCCTTGTCTCCACGTTGGATGAACGTAACTTTGGGCCCCACATTGCAGGTGCCACTTGTAGTAGTCCATCTATGATGTCGCTCAGCAAGGAGGACGGGGGCATTTTTATATGGGCAAACCCTGCCAGACCTCAGCAGAGGGAACTGCTGTCAATGGCCAGTGCCAGACTCGGCAGTGGGACCGTGAGGATCTGAGCTCAGGTGTTTTTATTGATTCGCAACTCCTCAGGTACAGATCATGAGCAATTAAACATCCCCCACAGAAATACAACACCTGCAGACAATACAAAAGGCCCAAAACCTAGCAGCCCCTCATACAACAGTGCATAAAACTATTATTTTATACATAACTAAAAATAAACTTCTACAATATCCCTCTTTCTGTGTTTCATCATTTTAATTACCTCTGGGTGGAGTTTTTTCAGGCTGTAGATCCTATGGGCCTGGGGCTCCTTCTGTAGTCTCTCCAGCTTATTTGCTGTCAAGATTCCCATGGAAGGGTGCCTGGACCAAGAGAGTCAGCCATGTTAGTCTCGCCACTGGAAGAAGGCTTATGTTTGTCTAGGGGAGCCATACACCTAAGCTCACTTCTCATTAGCTTGCTGTGTTGCATACCTCTGGAAGACCCCTGAAATGTGCCCTGGGCTTTCTCACACTCTCTTGATGGAACATGGCTTCCACATTTCCACCAAGAGAGTGACTCCGCTAGTCCTTCTGTCTCTTCTGCAGCATCTGTGTCAACTGCCTTCCTCAGTCCTCAAAGTGGAGATGCCTGTCTCTCACGGGTGCCTGGCCTGGGCTATCTCCAGCAAGCTATTTTCTGGAACTGTGATGCTGTGGTCTTCCCTTCTGTTACTTCCCTGTGCATACCCCTTCTTTCCCCCTTCCTTCCTTCCTCCCCTTCCTTCCTTCCTTCCTTCCTTCCTTCCTTCCTTCCTTCCTTCCTTCCTTCCTTCCTTCCTTCCTTCCTTCCTTCCCTTCCTGTAGAAAGCAGTCCCCTCTGGATGCGCTAGCTTGAAATACAAGGCACCCAGTTTTTCTCTCTGGTCTTAATGGACAGAGTATGGAAAAGGTCAGATAGCCCGAAGCTGCTCAGTTCTGAGAAACTGCCCTTCCAACTAACACAACCCTATTGCTTCCTCATTCCACGTTTCCACCCTTGTAGATTACACAGGAATCCCTAGACAGAATCTCACAGCTCCATGCACTTCCTTATCGCTCACTCTGGGACATTCTAACAGTACCTAGGAACACTGGATAGACCAGACTAGTCCCATGCCACATAAGGTTACCATAGATACCTGCTTACGCATTCCCTGCTCTTCTCCCCACTTCGAAAATTGTATAAATACTGGTACTATGTGTTCAATAAATCGAAGGCCTGACCAGACAGATAGTCTGCCTTTCACTCCTCGCGTCCCTGCCCATATCCCATTCCCACGCCTTCTCCTGGGGTTTCGGTTGAAGATCCCGCGGGCCGGGATACCTCCCTCCCTCCCTTCCTTCCTTTCTCTTCCTCCCTCTTCCTTCCTTCCTATATCTATCTATCTATCTATCTATCTATCTATCTATCTATCTATCTATCTATCTATCCCTTTGATGCTTGTTAAATACAAAGACTAATTCCAACATGGGGCAGCCTTTATGTATTTGAAAAACAACCCTTTTGTGCACAACCAATTCTGCATGATACAGTCCAGTTCCATGGGCTTCCTTAGGCCTGCTCTGGTTAGCTGCTACTTCATTATGGGGTGCCATGCAGAAAGAAAGGTGACATGGTATGTCTAACGCAGCCTGAGAAGTGTGGATCATTCCTGTCCCTGCCAAACCCCTCTCTGGGTGAATCGTACCCGAAGTACCACTTGGAGAATCCCTCTGTCTCAGACTTTCCAAGTATCCTTCCTTCAAACACGTCCTAAAATAGGGCTTTACCAACCTCTCTCCTGAAGAAGCATACCTACTTTGTTGGGGGCCAAATGCCATGACAGAAGATGGGACAAGAAGGGGCAGTCTTGGGAGAGACTGGAAAAAAGGCCTCGCCAGGCCTACGGAGAGCTTGGAGCACTAAGGGTGAAGCATCGCCCAGAGGGAGCAGTGTGTTCATTAGTCTTGGTCATGCATTTGAGTGGATCAAGAAGCAGCTAGAGTACTGAAGCACACCTCTGGGTGTGTCCGAGTGTGTTCCCAGAGAGGGTTAACTAACGGAGGAAGATTCACCCTGAACGTGGGCGACACATCCCATCAGCTGGGGGCCTGCATGAAATAAAAGGAGAGAGCCCAGATCGCAGGTATTCTCTCTGCTTCCTAGATGCTGCGTGGCACGCCGCCTCTGCCACACAGTCTTCTCACCGTCACTTTTGGCCTCACTGTGACCCAGACTCAGTGGAGCTGAGGACAATGGGCCAAAACCTCAGAAACTGTGGGCAGAAACAAGCCCTCCATCCCTGCAGGTTGCTGCGTCAAGTAGTCTGTCACAGTAATGGGAAACTGAACCTTACAGGAGAGAGTCCTTAGAAGGGGAAGCAAAGTCAGCCTGAAAAAATCTATACCTTTCCCTGGCTGTGTCTGCACAGACCAGCATGATGTGCTTAGTTAGAAAGGGTTGTGGGCCTGTGGGTTCTGGGAGTGGAGGGAACGGCTGGCTCTAAGACGATGCATGTTTCTGTACTCTGGATATCAGAGTGGACCTTAGCTACTGGGATCCTGTTTGTCACTCATCAAATGTAGCATCCTATGCTCATGGATAATCAGTAATTCGAGGATACTGATGTGGATCAAACAGACGCAGGCTTGCCTGGTTTCTTTTTAAAAACAAGCAAATACCTTCCAGGCTCTTCATTGTCAGAGCTGCGAGGGCTCCTTGCTACCATTAAAATACTTAAAACTTTTCATATCTTGGACCATTTGCTCTGATGAGCCAGTTAGGAAACCATCAGAGTAAACCTAAATTTACCCTCATTTTCAGTCATGATAGAATCTCTAATTTCCTCGATAACAAAAGACCCTAGGTTTCCTCTCCTGTTTGCAGTCGCACAAATATGACATCTTATCTTGACTGGAGCGGACTGTAAATACAACCTCCATGCATCAAAGAAGATGCAGGTGCCTAATCAAAGGTATCAGTTTTAGGGAAAGTCTCCACTGTTCCGTTTCTGCTTCCCTGTCCCCTCAGAGTGACAGTGGTGGGGTCGGGGCTGAGGATCTTTTGGCACACAGTGTGGACTTTATGAGTCTATATTCTTGTTCTCGTTCTGTTCTCACTGCCTGGATAGTCTTGGTGGGGATTTTCATTTGTGGGTATGCATCACTCATGGAGGAAGGACTACAGAGTAAAGGCTCTTTGTCACTTATTCAGCAGTCGTCAACTGAGTGTTACCTGTGTGCCATAGAGGGCAACAACTCCATCTGAAGAGTGGCCCTTGGATGATATAATTAACAACAGAGGTCAGACCTACATGTGAATTACGGGTTTATTGAGGGAGTCCTGTGGGCTGTAGACATGTCTCCTCTCCAGCAATTTCTGAGTTCCCGTTATCATTACAATAAAGTCAAATGCTTCAGCACAGTCTCTGAAATTTTCCATAGCCAAGCTACAGCCATCTTGATGCCCTCATTTCCCCCTGCTTCCTCTTGTACCCCAGTACATTGTCCTTGACACAGTTCTCAATTAGAAACTTTTGTCCTGACCTCTGTCGTTTGTGGCCATGCTTAAAGCAGTGTCTGGAGACCCTAGGGGAAATACCTCTGTCTCAGGACTTTGGTAGCCTCTTGTGAACATGGGGGACCTGGGGGTCACATTTTAGCCTCTTGGGCATCTATATAGACTACAATTTTGCCTCCTTACAGTGCAGAGTTATATCTGCATAAGCACCCTCTAAGATCACTGGGAGAATTGAAGCTATTAACTCCATGGAGACCCATTATCTGGGGTATTATTTCTGGCACATTCTAATAGTGATATATAATTTGTCCATAAAATGCAACTCTTTATAATAAAATATGAACAGGCCTTTGTGGAAAGAAAAGAGTCTTATTGAACAAGATGACAGGGCACAGCAGGGCCTGCCATTTGTGTTTCTGTTGGTCACATTCCTGAGCATCTGGAGGAAGTGACAGAGGACCGTTGCATCCATTTTCTACTGGTGATGTGGCTTGAATGACTCAAGTGCGGGGTGCCTCTTCCATGGAGAAGCAGTTGGGGTAAGGTGCCTCTGTGTGTATTTGATTCTCTGATCAGCATGTGGATCCCCAAGATGATTCATACTCAGCCCTCGTCTTGGAGAGAAAACTGTTCAGAGATGTTGTGGCAGATTAAAAAAAAAAGTGTTGAATGTTCCATCCTTGGAAAGTTCCAGATGGTCAGTGAAGGCAAGCCTTTATGAGGAAGAGGCAATGTGGATGGAGGGATATGTAACTTGGGTAGAATATTGGATACAATAAAGTATGGAGTTGTTTCTACATGGTGCTGTAAGCTCCTGGGGCAGGCCAGGATCTTAGGAGAAATGTACTCAGGGTGAATAATTGCCTGCAGCTCAAAATAGGCACTACCTACAAAGGCGTGGTCAGGTCAAGAGGAACCAACGGAGGTGGGCAGAGCCCACAGGAGATGGTATCAGTTTTGCTACTCCTAGGCTGGAAGAGGCAGCAGGACAGTGCGGTTATGAGAATGGAAGTGTGGCCACAGACTACAGATTCATTGTTTCCAAGTCCCGCAGAGCCCTCAACATTGCTGAGGATCGGTTTTGGTTGCGCTTAATCAATTCTTCTGAAAGTTACTCTCCATTTAATTTTCCAGACTCGCTCTGTACCCTCTTCTGTGCCTGGATGAGCTACACATACGCCAAAGGGCTTTCTGGCTCTCCACCTCCAGTGTGTTGGCCAATGGGAGACATTGTTGGGACATTGGACAGCTGAGAGATTGGTTGGGAGTTGGTTCCCCGCGATTCTCTTATCTGAGTTTGGCCATGGCAGAGTTCTTCTACTGAAGGGCACAATTACCAGAGGGTTCTGCAGAGCCAAATGAGAATGCCGTGGGGTTCCCATTGTTGAGTTGAGTGCTTGCTCTGTTAATTGGAAGAGGCTGATGGATTGGGAACATGGACCAATAAGTAACACACACACACACACACACACACACACACACACATACACACATTTTCATTTGCATTCAAAACATGCTCAGAATTTTAGAAGAACTCAATAAAAGCTAGCAACTTAAAAATGCCCCTGGTATAAAATGGGTGCCATGAGGCTCTTGGCATGATACAACTAGTGATGGTGGGTGGTTCCTAGCTTTTTCTGTGAAGTGGGAGTGAGATGATGTGTGGGATCCAGAGGCATGTAAAAGTTTGAGAAGGATGAGGTGAAGAGGGGGCTTGCTGGAGCCTGGAGAAGAGTTCCACAAAGCGCTGACCGAGGTTGGAGTCCATGCCTGTCACTGTGCCAGCTCATGGCTGTGGTGTTCTCAGCTGTGCTGTGTAGGTTGGGGTGGAAGAAGAAACAGATTCTCAGAACAATCCAGGGATTTGGGGGATGGG
Organism: Cricetomys ansorgei; assembly: GCA_026225945.1. Lineage (NCBI taxonomy): Eukaryota > Metazoa > Chordata > Mammalia > Rodentia > Nesomyidae > Cricetomys > Cricetomys ansorgei. The sequence continues at coordinate 1,742,158 of JAMJFZ010001657.1, read as the reverse complement.
TGTGGTTGCAGCACAAGGGACTGAAGATTTGTTTTGACTTATGGTTTTAACCCCATACCATACCTATAGACTACTTGAGGAGCTCTGTGTTCTTACTCCAACACTCAATTCCTGTAGAATTGTGGAGTCGTGCTTTCGGCCACCGCAGACATGAATCTACCAGAAAAGCGGGTTTGTGAACTTCACAGGAACAGCACCATTCTAAAAAGAATACTCCATGTGTTACTATAGTAACGCTGAAAGAACGAATGGTATTACCCAGCATGCTGCAGGTGCTGTTGAAAACAGGCTATGCAGGCAAGACTCTTTCTTAAATAAATAAATAGATAAATAAGTAAAATTAAAATACCTATCAAACACACAAGTCCCCCTAGGAGTCAAGACAGCTTTCTGAAGCCAATAGAGAAAAAAAATGACCTGAGGAGGAAGCAAAAGGAAAGAGACCTGGGCTCAGTAGAAGCTGCAGCCTGCTTCTGTCTACAGCAACCCCAGTGGGAACCAGAGGCTAGGGAGCAGGTCGCTGTGAATTCATGGCGTGATGCGTGCAAAGAGATAAAAGATCCCAGGACGGGCAAGTAGCTCAGTCAGTAGAGTGTTTGCCTAGTATGCATAAAGCACTGGGTTCCATCTCCAGCACCCCATAAACTGGATGCAGTGGTGCACGTCTGTAATCCCAGCACTTGGGAGTTACAGGGAGGAGGATCAGAAGTTTAGGGTCATTTTCAGCTAGATGGAATTTGAGTCAGGCAGAGATACATGAGACCCTGTCCCCAAACGAGCAAGCAAGCAGGCAGGCAGGCAGGCAGGCAGGCAGGCAGCAAATCTCTGGCGTGTTAAAAAAGAAAGGGATCAATTGTGCTCTGGCTGCAAAGGCAAGCACACCCAGAGAACAGAGTAGGACTGAGGCAGTAGAAGCGTGCGTGATGAGGGCAGAGAGCAGGTGTGGTAGGAATGATCATGTAAGGCAGTGCCAAAAATGGCCTATTGTCCCTGGGGCTGCCGGGGCAGAGGGGTACATGTTTGGAGACAGCTACAATGAGGGTGGTGTAAGCAAAGGGGATTCAAAGATACAGAGGAACTTAGAGGCCAGAGTGTCTTTCTGTGGACATTGAGATGGCCCCAAATGATGCCAGGATTTGGAATGGACAGGCAGATGGGGAGACAAGTAGAAGACCACCAGTGAATGCGTCAACCTTTCCAGGGAGGTGAGTGAGATGAGAGGTGAAAGGAAGATGAGATGCAGGGGCTGGTTTGATGGTTTGGGCTGCAAAGGGCTTCTGTCTAGGGAGAAGGGAAAGAAAGATGGCTTTCCGTGGCTGTTCAGGAGTCTTTTTCAGCAAGTCCCAGCTTGAGCTTTTTGTTGGGTGTGGCGCTACTACATTTAGGCCACTTTCCTGCTCTAGGTATGAATTCTGTAGAAAAGCTAAACGGCTTTGGTACTGTAATTGGATCTAAGACGCTCTCCCTGCTGCTCTGATTCTAGTTTGATATTAAATAGGCTATCTTCTTTGAGACATCAGTCGGTAAATAGAACAGGAGGTATGGCTAAATAGTTAAAATTATTTTCATCATTGTGATTGTGATCTGCCTTGCCATTTCCAACCAAATAGCCACTTATCTTCCTTGAAATTTTGCAAGAAATCTATTATTCAAGGATGCATACATGATTTTGGGGTGGTTGAGTTAAATATTTTTTTATGGATTAGATATGAATTCAGTAAAAATAATTGAATTAAATTGAGTGACATGAATAATTCATGACATGTAATTTCACATCAGTTCTGGTGTAAGAGTGAAGTGATCAGTTTGTGTGCTGGGAAAATGTATTTTATTATTTAGCAAGGTAGTGAACATTTGCTATTTTGGAGGATTATTCATTTTGTCATTAAATAGAGATATTAAATTGTGAAAGTAAAGGAAAGCACACACTTCAACAAAAGGCCCTGATGCAATTCACTACTTCCCTCCTTATGGTGGTGCACTTGCTATTCTTTGTCAGTCGTGAGTGACCCCAGTGGACTGGCTTAGCCTTCCAGATTTTCCAGATGAGTCCAGTAATTGTGACAGATTGTTCGAGGGAACACAGAAGGCCGGAGCTTCCTTTGAGGCATCTTTTGATTGTTGGGAGACATTCTGGCCTCCCTGTCCTGCTTCTGTACGTGGAGGCCAAGTACTACTCTCTGTGGTTAGACTTGGAATGCCTGTAGGGAGAGAGCACGGATCAGGGCCTTTGTTGATAGTTGGTATGGGGACAGCCGGCTTCTACGGTGGTGTCAGTGCCCTTGAAACAGATTGTTAACAAAACTGACTATGGTGGGAGCTGTCTGTCCTCTCGTGATAGAAACGTTGAAACAGTGATGTCCCTCATTCTTTCAAGATTCCAGGGCACAAAATCAGTCCTGGGAGACTTGAAGGGAGCCATCATAGCCATCTGAAAGTTATGCTATCATGGAGGAATGGATGGATTCTGAACCATTTGTACCCATCTTTGTTTATGTAACTCCATTTTGAACCATGGTTTAGAGGTCATGTTTGTGTATAGCGGCCATTATAATGGTTTGGCTTGTTTCTCAAGAGTAGCTGTGACTGGAGTAGAGTGTCTCAGGTGCAATGAAAAGATGTTAGTGTAGGAAATGATGATCTCCAGAGGTCTTGTTAGAGTAGAAAAACCCCTTTCCTGGCTGGAGACCTAACATTCCAGTTGTGTGGGGGTCGACCACTTAGGACCACCTCTAGGGGACAGGTTCACCTTAATCCATGCTAAAGAGATGGGTGGAATCATTAGTCCTTTAATGAGGTATTGTACTTTTCCTTCCCAGATTCCCATCCCAGGTGCAGTAGCTGATGGGGCTGCAGCCATGCTGCTTCATAAATCTGCCTGATTTTCTGAATCACTCAAAACGGTGTGGTTTCCCTTTTCTTCTTTACACATCCGTTCTAAACATCTAACACTTTGGCTTTGCCAACATTTGGGGCTTCCTTTTTCTTTCTCTTCTTTCCCCTCTCCTCCATGTGTCTGCCTGTCTGCCATGACCATGCGCCTGACCTCGATGATGTTAGCTTAAATGGCGTGGCGCTTCCCCCTTTCTTCTCCATGCTCCTCCTTAGGGCAGGAGGTTTATAGCTTGCCTCTCCTGGAGCTTTTCCTCTTTTAAACCCTAATAAAGTTGTTCTGAGCTTCTGTTGGAGTCTATTAAATTATTTTACTAATGAGACCAAGAAACTCAGCAGGGGACCCTAATTTCCCCTGTATCATCTGGTGACCATGGAGGCACCCCAAAATGTACTCACACATCATGCAGCCTTCATTTTAACATCAAAAACAATAAATGAATTTTTGATACTGGGACTCAGGTACTTTTTTTTTTTATTGATAAAAGAGAATTTGGTTACCATAGCTAGCTAGATTAAAAGTCTGTAGGGATTAGTAATTTTAAAATGTCAGACTTTGAATAAACACAGGTAAAGAAATCCAGCTATGGAAATAGAATATTTTCATCTTTATGGTGTATGGATGTTTAAGTCCTGCTGAATTTGGGGTCCATCTTTCAGAGATTCTGAAGGTTGTCTTCTGTGTTGCCCACACATGGGATGATTTCTTGGATGGGTTTATGTGCCACCTGCCCTGGATTTTCAAGAGGATTTGTTCCTAAGCCACAGCATGCCACGGGCCTGCCTGTGGACTATGGTATATTTGGGAGAAGTGGACAGAAGATTGGTGTTCACTCTTGCCAGATGGTTCTCAGAGACCTTTAAAGTTTCTCCTTAAAATTCCAACAGGAGCCAGGTGGTGGTGACACGCATGCCTTTAATTCCAGCACTTGGAAGGCAGAGGCAGGCAGATCTCTGTGAGGTCAAGGCCAGCCTGGTCTACAGAGTGAGTTCCAGGACAGCCAGAGTTACATAGTTAAAATAAAAAAAAAAACCAATAAAATAAATAAAATAAAATCCCAGCAGAACAAAACATTAACGTATGCAGATTCAAGGTCAGATGACATCACTGGATATCCCATATTTTGGCTGCTGGCCTCTGAACCACTCACATTACCCTGTTCTCCTGAGGAGGGACCTTGGAAGTATTGTCCAGCAGGTTCCCCTAAAGGCAAAGGGCTGCCATGTTGCACCCAGTTTCTTTACACCTGCAGTAAAGGCCTTTGTTGCTTGACTCTTCAACAAAAGCTCCTACGTGCTGATTATGCAACGGGCATGGAAGCACGCCTGTTACGTTAATTGTAGTTTACATGGACTTTCTACATGACAGGGGCTCATTCTGTCCCTTTGGCAAACTTCCAAATATCTTGACTGTGTTTCTCAGGTCTTTGGATTGGGCAGTGTGCTGTCTCCTCATCTTAATTTTTCTACTAGTGTGTAATTTTGTGTGTGTGTGTCTGTGTGTGTGTCACAGTACTGTGTGTATGGAGGTCAGAGGACAACCTCAAGTATTGGCTATCATCTATTATCTTATTTGAGACAGGGCCTCTTGTTAACTGCTGTGGCCTCTTGCTAACGAGGCTGGCTGGCTGGCTTCTTGAAGTTGCCTTGTTTCTGTCTCCCATTTTGCTGTAGGAGTTCTGGCCTTACAGATGCATAGTACTGCATCTGATTTTATATGGGTTCTGGGGTTCCTTATGCTTTCATGGCAAGCACCTCACCCACTTCAGGCATTTCTTAACGGGCAACCCAACATGAGTTTTCTGTCGCTTCTCCCCTCTTCTGGTTTGGTTTCTGTTGCTGTAACGAACACCATAACCAAAAGTTATGAAAGTTTGGTGGAAGCAAGGTCTATTTGGCTCACAATGCCCTGTCACAGCCCGTCACTGAGGGAAGTCAGGGCAGGAACTCGAGCAGGAACCTAGAGGCGGGGACTGAAGCAGAGACTGTAGAGGAACACTGCTCACTGGCTTGGTTTCCGTGGTTTGTTCAGCCTGCTTTCTTAGGTAAGCTAGACCCCTCATGCCTATGGTTGACACCCACAGTGGCCTGGGCCATCAGATATGAATCAGCGATAAAGAAATTGCCTCACAGACACAGACATGCCCACCGGCCTGTGTTGAGGCAGTCCACGAGTGTGAAGATGCAGGGTCCTAAACCCCAGCACGCAGAGGGGAGGTGGGCATAAGTCCCACCCCTAGCTGGGGAGCTATTGGCAACTGACAGCTGCTGGGAGAGGGAGAGTCCATTTTTTTTAAGGATGTGGCCTCTGCAGGTTGACCATTCTCTAGTCAAAGGTCTCACGGCCGAGTATATGGCAGCACAGTCTGGATTAGATGTGTTGTAAAAAAGAGGACACGATGCTGGGTAAGCAGAGACTAGGAGTGGGTCTGGGTGAAGCTGGGAGAAGGAAGGTAAATGTGCTCAGGCTACATTATATGATCTCAAAGCATTAATAAAAAACACAAAAACGAACTTTCACATCAGAAAGGAAAAGATCCAGGATCCTGGGAGAACACCAGTGTCAGGAAGGAAGCCTGATCCGAGCACAGAGCCAGAGCCCAGTTCTATGGCTTGGCCTGTGCAGATAGACAGGTGGAGGTGCTGCTAACAGCAGAGTTGTTTTCCCTAGCCTCCAGGATGTTCAGAAAGCAAAGGACCAAGACCAGGCATTCTGTGTCTGTAAGTGGTTGAGTTGAATCTGTGTTTAGACCTCCTTGTCTGGGAAACTCTGTCTCTGGCTTGCACGGAGTCATCATTCAGCCAAGACTAGCACTGAGTTTTCCTTCTCTGCCTCTAGCGATACATATGTGCCAACTGTAACACATGACATGTAATATGTAGTAGTAATACGGATCTTATACTATGTGTGTGCATGCTCCCACCCACCCATATGCTGGCAGTATCGACAGTCCCTGGGAATGATGGTATATGGGTGGGGGTGGGGCACACGGGATGTGCTTCAGGTAATCACAATGACTGAGCTGCATTGCTGGCATTATCAGGGATGGGAAACATTTGACAGAGTGTAGGACACGGCCCCCCATACCCATCAGATCACTGTCCTGGTGAAGGCCCAGGTTAGAAATGCTGACGATTCATGGTACAGGGGAATGAATGCCTTGCCTTAAAGGCTGCCTGAATTCCACCTTAACAGGTAACCACTGTTCAGGGGAAGCTGAGAGCCTGAACTTTGTCTGATGTATGACTCAGTAGAAGTATTGATGGACTTTTGATCCCCGTCATGAGATGCCTGATACGTTAAATCCCGCCATATATGTGAATATTATTTCAGTTTTGCGGCCACCTCAGGCATGGTTCTCTTTCTGTCAGCGTGGGTAAAATAAGGGCCGTTCCTGTTTGGATTATTGTCCCCTAGACCCTTCTTCGCTGAGAATCTATTAGATAAAAATTGTGTTGGCTTTGTGCATGAGGCATTTCACTAGAAAAATAATGTCTGCATCCTTCCACGCTCACACGGAGCTACACACCCGAAGAAACTTCAGAGGGCTCTTTTGATATCACACAAGGAAGTGGGCAGCGCCAAGAACAAACAGCACAGGGCTATGGCTCTCACGGTGCCTTTGGAAGCATTCAGAGCAAATGACAATTCCAGTGATAGCTAAGGTGTGTGTGTGTGTGTGTGTGTGTGTGTGTGTGTGTGTGGTTCATGTGTGTGTGGTGTATATGTGTGTATATGTGTGTATGTGGTGTGTATATGTTATGAGTTGTATGAATGTAATGTGTGTGGGTCTCTGTGTGTGTGTCTGTGTATGTGTGTATGTGTCTGGAGTGAATGTGTATGTGTGTGTATGTGCAGTGTGTGTACGTGTGTGTGTGTGGAGTGTGTGTATGTGTCTGAAGTGAATATGTGGTGTGTGTGCATGTGCAGTGTGTGTATGTGTGTGTGTGGAGTGTGTGGTGTGTGTGTGGTGTTACAGTGGCTGGAAAGGAAACTCACATTCTTAGAGTCCAGCACATTGTCTCTGTGGCTTTGAAGGCACACAGAGCTAACGACACCTCAGAGGAATTGCCTTCTCGGGTTTAAGATGCCACAGATGCCAGGGATGCTAAAACCAGGATATAAAATCTTTCTTATAGGGCCTTTCAGAATCCTGTGCATGCTTTTATTAGCAGCCTGAGCGTGGATATGGAAATGTTAATGGTCTGTGGAGCAAGCTCAGCTTGTTTTCACCAACTCCAGAACCATAAAAGTTATTGGGAAGGACACGAGCTCTGGCTCCCTCTTTTGTCCCTTTGTTTCCTGTTTATTTCCTTACTGGGGGACTATTTATTACACACCCTGGATACAAAGGTAAATTTAATATGGAGTCTTCTCTCCTGACGGGAGCCCTGAAGAAAAGTGGGCATGTGTGCTTTCACATCCACAGCGTGACAATGGAAGGCCAGATGCTTGTGCACACAGCACAAAATCAGTGGAAATTTAGCCAGCGAAGAAATGACTTCTAGCTGATGGGGTCAAAGCATGCTGTACAGAGGAGGGGATGAAGTTGGCATTTAATTGTTTTTCTTAGGCAGGATTTGGATGGGTAGCAATTAGCTTGCAAGGAGAGAGTTGATGACCACAGGGCAGACTCTCTGTGCTGGTAGGATAGTGTTTACAAGTATCTGCACGTGAGTGATGCGAAGAAGGGCTGCTCAGGTTAGAAGTTCCTCTGACCTCTCAGAGAAGGAGTGATTAGCTATTGACTAGTGTCTGGAACTCCAGGCCCCACACAGAATCTAGTTTGCATGTGTATAACCCTGACTCAGAAGATGTCAGATCCTGGTATCCCCCACTGCCTGTGCAAGTGTCACCTGGCATCCAGCCCAGAGACTCCATTGCTGCATGTGTTTCTGACCTGGGTCAAAACATTAGGCTGGCCTGAAAAGAAGAGACTCGGTGAAGCCTTTTCCAAGAAGCATAACTTCTTCTGCATTCTCTCTCATGCAAGCAGCAACCTCTCCTATCGCATGCCATTCCCTTGAAATGGAAAGGCAGTTGTTCCAATTGAAAGCACTTGCTTGGTGCAGAAGGCATGGGCAATGTTGATAAGCCTTTTGTTCGATTGCTTACTGAGGGTTTTGGTTTCTCAAGTGATTAAAAAAAGGAAAACCAGGAAAGACTGATATGTGTTGTCTCCTCTCTCAAGGTTTCAGAGAGTGAAACTGTGCCCAATTTGTCAGAAAATTGCTCAGATAGTTGATGGCTATCTTCCATCCATCTGAGCGTGCTGTTCACTGACGTGACATAGGTCCTGATCATTCTGTGAACAGGGAGTTGGGCCAGAAGAAGTGAGGTCTCCATTTACAAAACAAGCTGTGTGTTGGTTTCCTTTCTAATAAGAAATACCTCAAGGAAGGAAGGGTTTTCTTAGGCTCACTGTGTGAGGGTTCCGTCCATTGTGGAGGGAAAGTCGTGGCAGCAGGAGCATGACACAGCTGGTCACATTGTGACCACAGTCAGGAAGCAGAGAGTAGTGAACACTGGTGCTCAGCTCACTTTCTCCTTTTTATTCAGCCCAGCCCCCTAGCCCATGGAATGGTGTCTCCTACATTTAAGGTGGGTCTTTTCACCTCAATTAACCCAATCTAGGAAACCCCTCACAGAGCTTTTTTCCATAATGATTTGCAGCAGAGTTGGAAGATCAATGGGTGTCACTCCCATCAACTTGACAAGATCAACCGCCACAACTGCAGACTCTGATGGCTTCTCTGTCATCAGTGGTGCCAGATCCTTGCTGGGCTGCAGCCCTGCCAGGCCATGCTCAGATGTGTTTGTGGCAGGCTTGTGGTAATGGGGCTTTTAACAATATCCCTTGGAGGGAAGAGGGAGGGTACTAAGACTCCCATAGGATCTTCTCACCTTCCCCTGTTGTCTCTCCTACATGTCTCAGCTACACATGGGTTTTAAAAATGTTACAATATGTACGAGGTGAAGGGTTAGGGATATGGTGAAGGGTTTGCCTTGTAAGCACCGGGACCTTAGTTCAATCCTTAGAACCCACATTCTAAAAAGCTGGGTCTAGTGGCTCATGCTTGTAATCCTACTTCCCGGGAGGTAGAGACAGGATATCCCGGGGGCTCACTGGCCAGCCAGCCTAGTCTAATTGGCACATTCCAGGTCAGTGAGAAACCCTGTCTAAAACAAGAAAAACTGTATGACACTTGAGGAATGACATCTGAGGTTGTCTTCTGGGTTCTGCATGCACAAACACACATGTATATGCACACTTGCACCCGTACATGTATCTACCCACACAGGAACATGCATACACATACACAAAGAGAAGGAAGAACTCTTCCATGGCACCTGCCCTTCAGTCACCCATGCTCCTATAAGGAACCCTGAAAGATTCTACCAGATGATCAAGGACAGCTTTGCTCTGTTATCTGTTTGGGGTGAATACCTTTCTTAACCTCCCTAGGAAAGTCGGGGGGCAAGGGCCCCTGGGCTATGGAGTTCATTGTTTCACGTGGGCTCTGCAGTGATTGTTCTTGTGCCCCATGGCCACTGTATAGTCAGTGGACCATCATGACTATATGCTTTGCATCTGAGCTCTGAAGCCACACAGTGACTGAAGAAAATCCCTGAACATTTTTGAGAGAACTTGAGTGGGATATTCGGGAGGCCAAAGCTTCCTTTGACAGAACACAGCAGCTAAACCAAATGTCTAGTTGAAATATGTCTGCAAAGAGCCCACTTGAATTCTTTGTTTAACAATGTCAATGCCATTACATGTTCTGTTCGAATTCTGTTTTACAAACAGTACTCCAACTGTGGGCTTTCTAAGAAATCAACCCCAGAGAACTCTTGCTGGAGTATTCTGTATCCGAGGTAGGTTATGAGAGTTAGAGCTGTTGCCAAGGGAACCAACAGAGGAACTTAAATGCATGGATCTTGCAGTTGCATTCAAATTTTGTGTGACATTTGACCTCAGCTTTGCTTGAAGGCAGGGAGGAAAATGAAGTTGAAATTACAGCAGTCAGAGAGGAATGAGATGGGCACCCTTGCTTTAGGGCCAGATGCTTAACCTTTGGTGTCGATGTTTCCCTCTTTAGACACACAGTGTATTTATTCTCTCTCTCTTTCTCTTTGTGCTATGTATATGTGTGTGTGCACATGTGTGTGCACATATGTGTGGAGGCCAGCTGTTTACCTGAATGTCTTCTTCAATTGTGTTCCATCTTATCTTTTAAAATAAACAGGGTCTCTCGCTCACCCGGAGCTCACTGATTCAGCTAGCAGGGCCAACAAGCTCTCGAGATTCTACCCTCTCCTCTCCCAGTGCACCCAGCTTTTGTGTGGGTGCCGGGGCTCAGAGGCGTGCTTGTGTGGCAAGCATTTTACTCACTCAGCCGTGTCTCCAGTCCCTCTCTTTTCCCTTGTAAGAGCTTAGAGAAGGTCTTCCCATGATGCAACCAGTTGCTCAAGCCATGCCCTCCATGGGGGAAGTTGCTGTTTCTTGCAGGAGACAGGGGTGCTGACTTCAGGGAAAGGCCAGTGATGAAAGGAAATGTATTTTGATTATTGACACTTGAATGCTACAGTGGCAAAAGAAATCCCAGTGCACTTTGTGTAGCAGTCCCGCCAGGGCTGCTTCACCTCAGGGGCTTTCTGTTTTTGTCTGTTATGTGTTAGAAAAGAATCATTTCCATGCTGTTGAAAACAGCGGAAGCCATATTGCCACAGGTAATACTGGTGATCTCAGTTAGTTCCAGGTATTCTGGAATACCTGCTTGTTCCAGGTATTCTGCTAAGTGTTTAATGTACATCACCACACTTAAGTTTGTACTGCAGTAAGACAGAAGCATGGCTTCCACCCTGTGAGTTCGTAGGTTCCCATGCTGGGTAGACTCAGGCTCACAGTATAAACTGTCACTTTTGAGACATGGCTCAGCCCAGCACACATCTGCTCAAACACACACTAGCAGATACTGTTCTGGAAGTTCACCCCTGACACAGTTCAGAGGCCTAAAAATATGCGAGGTTTTTCCAGAAAGGCATCACCAACCATGCAGAAAGCTAAATCTTCAAATGTTTCATCTGATCATCACCAAGCGAAAAGCCTGTGGGTACTTAGAAGGTGTTGTGGTCATGCCAGGGTCTCATAGGAGTAGGCTCTGGTGAGGGAGTAAGCTGAGACCGCCACCAGCAACTAGCAGAACACTATGTTTCACATTCTGCAGTTGGTTTTGGAATTTAGGACATCAAAGCAAACATGGCATCTCTGACTTAGAAGAAATCAACACGTGGGCTCCAGGCAGAAGAGAGCTATTGTGTAGAGGATCTTGATGGGCAGGGAATCTCACAGGCTGTTTGAGGAGAACAAGGCTTACAGCTGGCAGGGAGGGTGGACTGTGCAGAGCTCAGGGCTTCACACTGCCATACTGGCAGGAGAGGTTGCATGAGGGTGGGCCTGCCACCTCGAGTCACTTGGAGTTTCTTTCTGTCTGTCTGCCAGAAAGGCCTGCAGGTTTGCTCCTGACTTTGCAGGTTATCTCAGGCTGCTTTTTGCTTCTAGACCCCAACCCCAAACATAAACCTTTACCATCTCAGCAGGGTTCAGAAAGTTGAGTCTTGGGAGAAATGGTTCTAGTTTCAAGGCCTACCTTTTCTTCCCCTGGTCCCCCAAAAGGGCCTCTGTACTCTGCACATTTGCTGACCCTGAGCTCAGGGTCAACTGCTTAACTGCCACTTCCCCATTCCTTTCTCTCCATATCCAAGAATAAGTTTCTATCAGGCTCAGTGGATAAAGCTTCCCATGCAAGTTTGAGGGACTGAGTTCAAATCCCCAGAATGCATGTTGAGCCCAGTGTGGTAGTGCTTGTCTGTGATCCCGGAGATTGAGAATCCCAAGAATCTTACAGGGAGCTATCCTGATTTGTGCAGGGGTGAACAAGAGACTCCATTTCCAACAAGGTGTAAGAGGAGCATTGACACCCAAACTTGTCCTCTGACCCTCACAAGTTCTCTATGACATGTGTGCACCTGCACTCTCACATAGGAATGTGTACAGACAAGATTTAAGCTTTGCCTTATCAGACATTGAGGGAAAAGTAGCCACAGGTCACACATACCTCTACAGGATTGTGGTTTGTGACTTTTGGAAGGGCTGGAAGTCAGGAAAGTGTAAACTGCTTATTACTTAAGCATACTTCTTAATTCATAAATCATGCCTTATGGACACAGGCCGATGGAATCAAGGGGTTCTGACCAGGTGCAGCGGTGCCCTTGGAATGCATGCAGCAGCCTCTTCTGGCTGATCCCAAGATGAGGCTGGTGCCACACACTCAGGTCAGGGTTAACAGTGGGCCTCTGTCCCAAGAGCTCTTCTCTGTGGTCCCACCTATGACCATGGCCTTGCTTCTCGTCTTCATTAATGTCTTTATTATGATTAGAAAGCAAAACCTGCTGTAGCCAGTGCATTTCTCTCTGGTGCTGTCCACTCCGGCATCAGCTGATCATTTCCACAAGCCCAGAAAGACAGCCCTTCATCATATGGATACATGAGTGTAGTTCTCTATGGAATTCTGCAGTAACCTTGATTTTGGATGGAGACAAGAATTCACTTCTGTCTCAGGTCTGAGCTGTACACCGAAGGCTGTCCCTGTTTGTCCTTACCACTGGGATTCTGGGTAGTTCACATTTCGTCATCGTTGTTTTTGCTGCTTGCTTCCTTCTGACTTAGGGTTTCAGAAACAACCTTTCCACCTTTATTTCCCAGTTTTATTATGATTTCTCTTAATTTCCTGTAGATCAGCATAGAAAGCAATGGGCTTCTTTATGTCATTTTCATACAGATCCAATGCCCCCTGCTCAACTTAAGTTTCCAGTGCCGTTTTAGTAACTGGCCTCTGTATTTGTGGATCTAAAGGGGTTGTTTATAGACTTGCTGAATTTAGACCTTTATGGTGTGTACCATGGTTGGCGACCATCATCGAAAAGATCCTTTTGATGCTGGGAAGTTGCAACTTGGCTTCTTTTATGACAGAAAGGGCTGCCCCATATTAATCATAAAATAGACATTTGCTATTATTTGGGACTCACTTCATCTTAAGGGGAATATGATGTATTCTACGTGGAAAAATTATTTTGTGATTCATGCATGAACCCATTAAAAAGAGTTGACCTAAGTTTAGTTGAAACCAGTCCCATGATGTTCCAGCCTGAACAGCTCATAGTGGTTTTCTAACCTCGTCTATGGTGGGACACTCTATTTCTCAATGGAAGTCTTACTCAGAACCTGTGTTAGTCAGTTGATAGTCAAGACAATTCATGTACAGAGAGAAAAGGTTTGTTTTCATTAATGGATTTAGATGCTCTGGTCTGTGATTGGGCAGACTCATTGCTTTTAGGCTTTTGGTTGGGGGAGTGGATGGCAATCTTGAGGAGTATGTAGTAGAGCAGACAGATGGCCTCGTGGCCAGGAAGTAGAAAAGTAAGAGAAGGTGATTGGGCTCCCCCAGACCCCAGTGACTAAAGGATTTCCCACTAACTGCCTCCTCCCAGAGAGTCCACCACCTCTGGAGAGCACCACCATGGGGCCCAAGCCTCTAACATATGGCCTTCACAGGAAATTCAGCATCCAAGCCATAGCAAAACCGTGCATGAAGCGAACGGGAGCACCGTGTGCTGGTAGAGGGGAAGCGGGGAGCCAGGGATGTGTGTGGTGCAGCCAGCTCTGTTCTTTCCTTTCCTGGGGCAACTTCCTGCACAGAAGTTTAAAAACTGTTATGTGAGTGCAGTCACTGTATAAGATAAAGGGAGTAGGCCTAAATTAAAAACCCTCAAAGGACGTGTTTATTCATTGTTTTATTTGAACCCAAAGGGAAAAAGGAAACAGCCGAGGCACCATTATCTCTTTTGTCCTCAGTTCTCATAAGAGGAAACATATCAAAGGGATTATGAATATGGCGCAGGCCACACAGGTGCTGTGTAAGGCAGCAGAGATAACCATGCAGTTTTCAGTTTAACTCGTTCGTCGGATGATATGGTCTGTGTGTAGACAAAACCCAGGCGTCTCTGAACTAGTCTAGCATTTCTGGGATGCTTTGCTTAGTGGTAAGAGCGAAATGGGAGGCATTCAGAAGGGACCATGGGGATATACTCCCCAGCAAGGAGGCAGGTAGATGGGTGAGGTGGCACTTCCTTGGAGGTCCTTCATAGTTTGAGCTGGTGTCTGTAAAGGGGACCAGAGTTACCTCAAGGGGGAATTGAGTCACACACGATGCTTGGGAGAGTGTGTGGAGGGGGACGGATCCTTCCTGCAGTGCCAGTGCTTAACAAACCTGTGGCTTATGAGACACACAGGACCTCCGACTTCCACAGTGCAGCCATTGTCCTATTCCTGAATGAGAAATTAGAAGGCCGCCTTCATACCACTACTTCTCAAATATGTCAACGTTTCAGTGATGTTCTTCCATTCAATACAGTAGGTAATCTGAATCGTAACAACATGGCGTGTTTCCTCATGGGTCTAAATTATGGCATTTGCATTTCGAATGCAATAAAAGGCTCTAAAAACATCACCCCCCTCCTGAATCATCCCTGGGAAGAGAGCTTGCTCACTGCTGTGTTTTTTCCCCATAATTATATCTGGATAAAACCAGTTCCAAAGCAAACAAAGAAACAAACAAACAAAAACACAAAAACCCAACAACAACAACAAAAACCCTAAACAACAATAGCAAATACAAACAAAGGCCTGTGCCATTCTCAGCACAGTTATGCTACCATGGGTCTGCACACAGAGGAGATGCTTGGGAGATTTGGGGTGACTTAAACAGTAGCAGTCTAGCCACTGAGATGGCATGGCCAGGTGGGATCATCGTGTAGGCAGATGCTGGGCACTGTCCTAGAGCGCACGCGCGCGCGTGTGTGTGTGTGTGTGTGTGTGTGTGTGTGTGTGTGTAGGTCAAAGGATAATTGGGTGCTGTTCCTCAGCATATCCATTCACTTTGCTTTTTTGAGATAGGGTCTCTCATTGACCTAGAGCTTACCAATTAGGCTTGACTGGTTACCCAGTGAGCCCCAGGGTTCCTCCCATCTCTGCCTCCCCAGCACTAGGATGACAAATGTGTGCCCCAACATACCTGGCTTTTTTTTTTTTTCCTCAGAGTTCTGGGGATTGAGATCAATTCCCTATACTTGGAAGGAAAGTACTTCATCAACTGAGCTTTCTCCTCAAAAGGACTGCTCTGTCCTTTTGAGATCCAAGAGTCCCTCATTTCAAAGGTTTTCATTACTACCACAATAGAAAGGATAACTTGAGTTCCCTGTATTTAAGTATAGTCCATGGGATTGAGTTTTTGGCTTATGAATTTGCCATTCTTGGCACTGAGAATACTATGATGTTATTTGGGCCAGGTTTGCCTATATACTTAAGAAAATATGATTGTGGAGCTGGAGAGATGGCCCAGTGGTTTAGAGCACTTGCTGCTTTTTCCGAAGACCAGAATTCAGTTCTCAGCACCAAGATAGCTAACAATTTTCTGTAACTCTTAACAACAGGGGATACAATGCCCTCTTCTGGCCTCTGTAAGCAGTGCAGTCACATGCACATACACAAGTACATAGACACATGCACACGTACATAGACATATACACATAAATAGTAAACATTTCTAAAAGTATATACAATTAGTAAGTGAAAGAAGTTCTCTGGATATAGGATGGTAAAACAATATTCTCCATACTTTTTATTTTAAAACTAGCAGTCTTTAGTATTGGCACAACACAGTTGATCAGTGTGTCTTTGAGCTAAAATATATAAGATGATTGTATCCCTGGAGGTTGTGTATAAGTTTCTGTTAATCCACTGATGTGTGTAGGGGAGGGTGGATTACTCTTGTTACCACTGCTGAGCTTGTTGTTGAGGCACTTGAAACAAAAATGTCACCAGGAGAAAAGCTCATAGACTTGCCTGGAAAACCTCAGTCAACACGGGAGCCTTCTTGACTGGGGGAACAGGGAAGACCATGTGCCTTTATGTTCAGGTTTTACAGAGAATGGATAGTTGTGACAAAGTATGACTGGACAAAGAGGCATATGTTGATAGTAATGTATTGAGGACTTGTCATGGAAACTTTTCTCTTAGGCCCAATGT
This sequence comes from Cricetomys ansorgei, assembly GCA_026225945.1. Taxonomy (NCBI): domain Eukaryota; kingdom Metazoa; phylum Chordata; class Mammalia; order Rodentia; family Nesomyidae; genus Cricetomys; species Cricetomys ansorgei. Next base: position 1,726,118 of record JAMJFZ010001657.1, on the reverse strand, counting down.
CTGCAAAAAAGAATGTGCCTCTTTGGGATCAGGGAGGTACCTCTTAGGTGTGTGATACGGTAAGAATGAGGGACTGTCTTTGTACCTCAGCTTCCTCCTAAGGCTGTGTGAGTTACTATATAGTGTACAGGAACTATATAATATATATATATATTATGGTATATTAACTATACCATATAGTTAAGGGTATGGCACACAGAGGGAGCCCTGGCACACGTGAGTGCTCTGTGAGTCTTAGCGTTGGCTTCTATGGGTGTTCAGAGCCCAGGATCCTAGCCTGGTGGCCGGTGAGGACGGCACAGTGCTTTTGTAGATTTCAGGGCAGTCCCTGCACCCTTCAGTCATCACTGACTCTTGCTATCCACCATCAGTGGCCTAGCTCCAGAGAGGAGCTTGGCTTGCGAGCCCTGCACATGATCCTGTGTGTCCATTTCCATAAGTCCGATCCTTGACATCTCTTTCTCTCACCCTGAGCCTCTGTGGTCCCCTCTCACCATAATTTTATTTTCATCCTTAACTATGCTTAATCTTTTCAAAATACATTATTTTTATTCTCTGATAATTTTATACGCGCCCCTCCCTGACCCCTGCGCTCTTCCCAGGCACCCCAACACCTCTTTCCTGTCTGCTCATTTTTTATTTTATTACTGTACTTTATGTCTGTAACCCACTGAGCCCAATCAGTGCTGTCTGCTGGAAAGCTCCTTGATCTTGTTGACTTGATCTTATGCGTTATCTTGTGTAGGTCACCATAGTGAGTTCATGAGTGGGACCACCCTGTCATAGCCAGAAGCCAGTACTTCACTGTGCCTAGATTTTGTTCTTAGCATTTGATTGAACAAGGGTTTTATGTTTATTTTTTTTAAGCCAGGAAGTAGCACACACTTCTCTCTTTAAGTCAGCCTGCTCTTGCTTTGGTCATGTTGTTTCATGGTTTCTGTATCCATGGCTTCTGGTGGGGAAGGTACCACCCACCCCTGCTGTGGGAAGAGCCCAGCCAGAAATAGAGAACCTGGGGAAATGGGTAAGACAAGAGTGTTCCCTTAGGGCTTTTGTTTGTTGTTTTGCTTGCAGTGTCAGGTCCTTCACTGCTGCCTAAACAACCTACTACAGCCTCTGTGTGCCACAGCTGGCAGAGGAAGGGCAATCAACCTCTGTGTGCCACAGCTGGCAAAGGAAGGGCAATCTAGACATGGGGAATACAGCGCCTGAACTCAGAAAATGAATTAGCAATAAACAGAAAACCTTTAAGGTTCTATGTAAATGATGGGACTGGGGACATGCTACTCCAAACACGACCCCTTGTCACTTGAGAAACCAGTAGAAACAAGAGGATCTCTTGGACCACAACACACAGGGAGCTGAGGTTTGGACCCAATGCATATGGACAAACAGCAAATCTATAATGATATGACACACGCCATCTCCGAGGAGGCCCGATTTTCTCACTCGTTCTCTGCCCACACCCTCGTTCCCACTACATGGCAGTAAGAGGTCACTGAGCAGAGACAGACTTGCTCAGAGCCGAGCTCCAGGAAATGACAGCTCAGCCTTCTGACCTGACGTGTTAGTGACTTATGCCATGATTCTTAAGTCCTCAGCATCACTCTGTGTTTCTTAAAGGGATATAGACGTGGCCAAAGTGAAGCAATCCACCCTTGACAAATGCTTATTTTAAAAGGATTAGCATATATATATATATATATATATACATATATATATATATAATTATAATATATATAATATATAATATATATACACACACACACACATATATATTTTGTCTGTTTGCTTTGGTCTAAATTTAAAGTGGCAAAGCAAATTTGCTAGAGACAAGGCAAACTTGGCAGTTTTGTATTTCACATAATATGGCACCCTAGAATTACCACGGTTGTGCCTAGCATAGAGTGGGCACCAGAGAGTATCACATGATTAGATCAAACAGAAAATGTGCTCATGGTTTTCATTGTTCAGTGTTATGTGGCTGGTCTCAGAAGCTTCTCTAAGCAACCATTGTGATGCCCATTTCTCATACGGCGAAACTGAGACCCAGAAGTTTCTGTGACCTGATAGAAGTTTTAAAGGTGGGAGCCAGTACCCAAGCACTGTTATCTTGAAGCCAGATTCTTTACCACTGGGCCTAATTACTCTTCAGTAACTGACGGCCATGGCTGAATTCTTAGGGAAATGAGTTTGTAGGACTGTAGCATGGCTGAAGAAACTCAAAGCTCTGGTTGTGTTTTTCTTTGTCATATATCTGCAGTGCCTAGGTTTCAGTAAGCCCCTTTTGACGTCCTTCTTTTTATAGAATGCTATGTTTGGGGCTGTGTGTGTGTGCGCGCGCACGTGTGCATGCACACCGTGGCTGTGTTCCTACGTGTGTGCACGCTTCTGTGTTGAGGCCAGAGGTCAATGCCAAGTGTCCTCCCCAGCTGCTCTACATTTTACTTCTTGAGGCAGGGTCTCTCACTGAAACTGGAGCTCACTGATTGTGCCAGGCTAGCTGGCCAATGAGTTCCAGCGCTCCTTCTGTCTCCGGCTCCCAAGCTGGGATTACAGATGCGCATGTCTGTGCCCGCTTTTTATGTGGGTGCTGGAGACCCTCAGGCCCTCAGGCTGGCACATCGTTATTGATCTCCATTCCCCCTTTGTTTCTAGTGCCCCACTTGTAATTCCTCAGCAGCTGATACGGGGTGTCATGTAGGATCCTTAAACGCGGTGGAGGTCTCCCCTCCCCCAAGGCTGCTTGATGAGACCTATTTCTAAGGGTCACCTGAGACGTCAGTCATGGTACTGGCCACAATCGTCCAAAACGCTCTCTGCCTGTGTACAGCCCCCTGTTTGTGTCCTTCTACAAAACAACAACATTATTTTAAAATCATGCTCCTAAAAAAAAAATCTCAGTAAGAAACTGTATAGCCTTGGGAAACAGAGAATGCACCTTCCCAGTCCCTTTCCCATGCCTAATTTTGATCCAGTTCCCTGGGAATTGCCTTGCAGGACCATGCGTGGCTCTCCCAGTTCCTGCCCCCAAGGAGTTAAACACCATTTCGCTGAAAGGAAGCTAGAGAAGGAAGCTCCCTCCTCATCATTCTGCCTCCTTCCAGGGCAGAGGGAGTCGAGCCTGACTGCTCACTGCTGCACATGCTAAGCATGTGTGTTTGTCCCTCCTTTTATGTGGGGCCCACTGAAGAGGGAGGAGCCATGAAGGAAACCAGAGGAAAGCAAATGTCCACTGAAAGCACAGCACTCGCATCTTAATTTTAAGAGCATGCAGAAAGCCAAACATTTTCAGCGGAGGGCCCTTCCTGGAGTAATGTGCCTCCTATGCCATCCAGTTTGTTGTATAATTTCAGGCCCGTTGCCATGGTAACCTGCTTTGGTGTTCTGGCGATTGTTAATCAGGATTTGTCCGTATTCCTCTTTCATCCCGAGCCTCTATAGCCCCATGGATTAAATCACAGTTCTCACTGACAGTGGCATAGATCAAACATTATGGCCAGACATAAGACCCTGTCCATTCCCTATCATTTCCTGTTATGAGACACGGTGAATACCAGCCGAAGCCTAACTTTTACAAGGGAACTGGGGCTCCTCAGCCTTCCTCTGATGGTTGCCCTCAGAATCCAGCAGGCCAGTGAGAGGACCACTGTAGTCTAAAATTGCCTTGTGCCTGCAGGAGCCAATCTGCCTCTGTAGATGTGAATCCAGGAGAGAAGTTCCCATGTGGCCTTGAATCTCTTCTTGGGTCCTTTGTGACGATACAAATGCCAGGCATTTGACTGAGCCCCAACTCTCAGAGCACCCCACTTTCCCTCTTTCAGATCGACTTTTCAGAGTTTCTGTTTGCTGCTTCTCTGTCTTCCTAGAGAAGGGAGGTCAGGTGCTAGCTACCCCAGTGCCGAGGCTTCCCTGTCACGGGCCCTGGGCGGTCTCTGGTGTGACTGCTCTTCCCATATTAGACCAAGTTCTAGGCCTGGGAAGTTGGTGTCTACACAGTACAGCAACTGGTCTAACAGAGTTAGAGCCTTGTCATCTTTAGGAAAAGCAGTTTCTTAGAGGAATGTAGGAAGGTGAAGCTGTGGCTGTACAGCGTGACAGGTTGTGTGCACGTTTCTGGCTGTGACACCAAGCCACTGATTGCTTTGTTTGGTACCAGTGCTGGTTAATCATGTCGCCTGTGGAGTCAGCCAGCCTGGGTTCCATCCTGGCTCTACCCCGTTCCTTCTATGCTTCCTTGGCAAGTGTTGGAACATCTCTGAGCTTCAGCCTGGTCAAGGAGGGTAATAGTAGTTCCTACTTCAGAGTACTAGGATTTAGAGAGCCCGGCTTCTCTAAAGTGCCTCCCCAGCGGCTGGCATAGTGTGAGTGTTGCATAGGCAGGTGTTTATAAATAAAGGAAACAAGAAACAGCATCACATGTACACACACTGAAATCCTCCCGATCAGATGATCAGAATATGAGAGAGGTTCAGAAACCAGCACTCCCTTCCCCCTCCCCTTTCTGCTCCCAGCTTTCTCTCCTTGATCTCTGCTAGGTGCCCAGCCCCCAAGTATCATTCTGATTGGCTAAATTAATTCTGCAGTATCCTGCTGTGAATAATTATGTTGATCCAGTGTGTATTCTGATGCCTTTTTTCCCCCTTTGCCTAAATTATAATGTGACAATTGCCGCTCACAGCTGGCTCATCAGAGGTGGGCAGTTTGGGAATTGGCGCATCTGAACATGCTTCTCTGTTAACTCTCTGTCTTGATTGCTTAAGACAAGACATATGTAAACCCCATGATTATTGCCCCCCCCTCTTTTGGACTTTGCAAAGACTCTGCCTTCAAACATAAAGCCGCTGGGTTTGTTTTGGGGGAGGGGGACATGTTGGAGTCCTCTCTCCCTCCTCCTCCCCCCTCCTCCCTGCTTTCCCTTTCAGACAATAAATAGCTGTCAGGCTTATGTCAAGGATGAAATTATAGGTGCACATGAGGCCTTGATTACATTGTTTTGGAGAGATTGCTATTAGCATACTGAAATGAAGTCTAATTTTTCACTGACAGAGCCGAGTCAAACTCAAGTGACAGCGGCAGGGCAGACAGTGGGAGAGAGAGCAGCACATAGGCAGGAGCGCCTGTTCTCTATACAAACAATAGAAACTAAAAACATTAACGGACAGAATATCTCCATGCTGGGGAAGACCCAGTGATAAAGGATGGGCTGAGGGGCTTCTTCTGATTTGCCGGGGCTCTGAGTGTGATTTTCAGGAGCTTTCTTCCACCCGGAAGCAGTGTTTGGACTGTGGAACAAGCCCACATCTGAACTCAAGTGTGAGCTGCCTGTAACTGGAACAACTGGAACCCTGACTAGGGGCTGCAACAGCAAGAAGAACGGATAGACACACAGACTTGGAAGAGCTAGGGTCAGGTGAGGGGCGTGCATTCCAATGGAGAAACACCTACTACCACTGCTTCCTTGAACCTCAATGTGTTTGTTATGCACAGCACAGGGCAAGGGATTCCTAGTCTCAGTAGGAGGTCTCCACAGGTCAGAAGTCTCAGGTTGTAAATGTCCAGAGGAAGAAGCTGCAGTTGCTAGTTTTTGTACAATACTAGTCACTCCCTCTAACTCAGGCCCCTGAGAAAAGTGTTGCCATCCCCTGAGCCTGGGACCTGTGGGGAACAGCTTTGCCACTCCCATGAGTCTGAGGTATTGGAGTCTTCAACGTGGCCATGCTCATCCAACAATACACAAGCACTCAGAACTTAACTGACTTGGGGCTTCCTCTACTCCGTACGGAGTCCACACCAAATGCAGGGCACACACCTTCTTGGATATTGGCTCTTTATCCATTCTGAGGATGCAAGCGTAGGGTCTCTTCACTTTCAAAGTCTTTCATTAAAAAATAATTCTTTGCACAAGGGTCTTCCTGAAATGTTTCACGGAATGGTGTTTCATAGGATGGCAGATTAATAATTGCCTGCATTGTTATAACTGTTCCTTCTCATGGTGGTGGAAGTTCAAAAGCTAGGCACAGCCGAATGTGACTTGCACACTGTAATCCCACCACTTGGAGGTTGTGGCAGGAGGACTGGGGTTCAAGTACTGCCTGGACTACATAAGACCTTACCTCCAAAACAAAACACCCCCCTCCCCAAATGTACATACACCTCTCTATATGCATGTGTATGGTGGTAGACTTTGTATATCCCAAAAGATTAAATGACATTGATTCACTATCATTAAAGAAAAGTGGAGAATTAATCTGTATTAGCTAGAGAGAAGATGGCGTTCTCCAATGGGAAAGCTTATCTCAGAAGGAAAAATTAATAGGCAGACTGTGGTATTGCTTATTTGAAGTATGCATTGTTAAGAACCTGCTGTGCATAAGATGCTGCACCACGGTCATGCCAGATGAAAGTGATTTCTGTAGTTATGAAGTATGTGGTTAGGACCCACAAGCGTGAGCGTGTGAGACAGCATGACCTGACTGTAGCAAAGGACAGTGGGATTGGAGAAGGGAGGCCACTATTTGCTTGAGGCGTTTGCCACTAGCAGTGTAGAAACTGGGGGCAGGGAGGTTGAGGGAGAGGAGAACTAGTGTGGGGTTAACTGGAGGAGAGCACGTTGGGAGTATACCGTGGAGCATGGGGAGGATGTTAAACATGGGAGCAGAAGGAAGGCATTCCTGGCCAGGCACAACCCAGGAACACCCAGAAGCAGGAGCAGGAGGTACTAAGATGCTCCACACAGAGATGCCTTGAGCTACCGGAGAACTGTTAATTAAATGACTCCAGCTGACAGTCCTTGGAGACAGAAAGTAGACTAGTGGCTGCCTGGGGCTGGGCCTGTGAGAAATGGGGAGTCATTGCTTGGGAGTTTGGTGGTTCTCTAGGGGTGATAAAGATGTTCTAAAATGGAACATGACATACATGTATTTGAGAACAGCCTAAAATCACTGGGTCATACTGTGAATGTGAATTATATCTCAATTAAGCCATTATTTTCTTTGTAAAAGCTCACACTGCAGTCTCATTATGTCAGACTGTCTCGGGAAGGCCTTGGTCTTTTGTGAAAGGTCGTCAGGTGATTGCTCTGAGCCTGGATCTTCATCTAGAGCCCCTAGACTGCAGTGGTATGGGACACAGTCAAGCACTGGGGTTCTTAGCTGAGGCATTCTTGCTGAAAGATCTGTGTTTCTTTTGGAAAAGTGAAGCTACTAGAAGTTTGAAGTAGAGGCTCCACATGGAGAGATTGCCTTTGAAAACTGTCCAGCAGCCTCATCTGTAATCCCAGCATTCAGGAAGGCTGAGGTTGGATGGTTGCAGGCTTGAGTTCAGCCTAGGCTACAGAGTGAGACCCAGTCTCCAACAAAAACCAAACCCTAACCCAAAAGCTCACTCACTGTGTGTGAGGTGCCAACAGGGCTTATTTTGAGTTACCATCAGGGTGACCAATTGTCCCTGAACTCGTACATGCGAGAGAATAGAATTGGCCAGGGCTTGGCACTGCCTGGCTGTGGGTCTGAGGGGAGCATTGGTTTCCCAGGTTGCATTCCTGGGGAAAATAGGGGAGGTAGTGCAGATAGGGAGGGTCCAGGAGGCATTAGGGAACTGACATGTATAGTTCTGCATCTGCTGGATTTAAGGGAATCAGGAGAGGACATATACAGTTCAGTAAAGGGGTGCCAGTGGGGTTCTCACCCCAACTAGAAGAGAGGCAGGAAATAGACTAGAGGTGTTCAAAATGTCCAGGGAGACCCTTTTCTCATTGGCTCCCTCACTTGGCTTAGATGTCACCTATTGTCTCACCTGGCCTCCCTATTTGCTGTCAGAGTGCCTCTCCTCTGAGTGAATGGCCCAAGAATTAGCGAGCGAGTGGGTTGGTGACCTGAACCAATAACACAACCATGCCACGCCCCCCCCATAGATGCCATCGGTCACATGGTCCAAACCTGCTGTAAGAAGAAAGGGTACCAAAAGGGGCATAACACCCAGGAGGTGCAAGCATGGGGCCATCCTGGCTACCACTCTCCAATTTCTGGCACTGTGCTGCAAATAGTAAATGGTACAGAGCAGTGAGTAGCACAGGACAGGCGTGGAAGGGAGGACCCCGGCTGCTCCCAGCCCAGGCACACCTGAGTGGTAGCCCATGGTGCCGGGATGATCTGGGGCTCACTGTGATGATCCCATCTCCCTGTCACGTCTGGGAACTCACTCCGCTAACCCAGTACACGCACAGACTCCTGACCCCAACAGCTGTCCCCAGTGCCAGGCTGTTATGCAACAGCAGAGAATGTGCAGTGGCTTTGGTGGGCTGCGAAGATTGAGTGCAGCTCCCTATCACCAGAAGCTCTGATTTGGGTTCCTGTAGATTTGTCAGTTCCATGGTGACTTCCAAAGGGGAGCTGCCATGTGTGATGGCCACCTTGTACACAGGCTGACCTTGGACCTGTGCTTACTCTCCGTTCCCTTAGAGTGCTGCTCACACCCTCACAGGCCAGAAAGAACAAGTGTTTTCAGAGAAGCATTATAGTCAAGACTCCATTTCTGGAAATCCTGGGATGGGGTGGATCTTCATAAATAGTATGAGGTGGATCCCCCAATAAAATCCACTCTTTTTCTTTATTTCATAACAATTTCATGCATATGTATAATGCATTTTTTATCATATTAACGTCCCCAACCTCTCTTATCTCCCTCAAACTACCCCTGCACTCCTTCCCCATGATCCCCTCTTCCTCCTTCCTGGCCTTCCCTTCTTTTAAAATGACCCACTGATTTTAAGTAGGGTTGCTTGCAGGAGCATGATGGGAGTATTTCCTGGAATATGGGCAACTTAGCAGTGTCAACACCATTGAAGAAAAATGACTCCTCTTCCCCAGCAGCCCCCAGGAGCTCTTCAGCTAGGGGTGGGGCCTCATAAGCCTCTCCCTCATCTTTGATGGACTCAGTCTTGTGCAGGTCACCACAACTTCTGTGAGCTCATGAGTACAACGGCCACCTCAAGTCCAGACGTCAGCATTACACAGCACTCCTCCACCCTCCATCCTTTGGCTCTCACCATGTTTATTAGGTACCCACCTTCTCTGTGGGTGAAGCTACAGTTTCTTAACCACTAGGCTGGGCAGGGCTTCTCTTGGGAAATGAATGCTGTACATCTGTAACTGGCATACCTGATCCCCTTGCTTTCTGCTACTTGAAAATGCCAACGAGCTGAGACAGGAGTTGAATCTTTAAAATTGCTCTTTATTCGGAGAGCCTGCAATTTGGGAAAGCAGAAGATTAACAAATTCAGCTCTGCCTTGCATCTCATCTCCAGCCAGCAAATTGGACAGGGAGTAGTGTGCTGGTGGGTTTTTGTCAACGTGACGCAGACCTAGACATATATCAGAAGAGAAAGCCTCAATTGAGAAAACGTCTCCATAAGATTAGTCTGTAGGCAAGTGTGTAGGGCAGTTTCTCAATTAGTGATTGAGGTGGGTGGGCCCCCACCCACTGTGGGTTGTGCCATCCTGGGCAGATGGTTCTGGATAATTAAGAAAGCAGGCTGACTAAGCCGTGGGGAGTAACCCAGTAAGCAGTTTTCCCCTATGGTGTTTGCTTCAGTTCCTGCCTCCAGGTTCCTGCCTTCAGTTCCTGCTTTGACTTCCCTCAGAAATGGAGTGTGACCTGAGAATTGTAAGCTGAAACAAACCCCCACATTCCTAAGTTGCTTTGGGTTATAGAGTTTTATCACAGCAATAGAGACCCTAACTAAGACAGGTGGGGAAAAGCCAGTCTATCATTGTGGGGCTCAGGCTTGCCCCTCTGCTCAGGTGTCAGCCACGTTTCTGAGCCTCTCTTCTTGCCATCCCTTGTACTTTTCCGTCATCCAGTGTGTGGGGGTGTAGGCACTTCTTGAAGCACTGAGTCATGTCCGTTATTGCTGGTATCAACCCTGTGCTGCTCCAGAGGCATCTGGGTTGGGAGTGGGTTAACTCAGAAGAAACAAACCACCAACAGTGTGCGTGTATGCATGTGTGTGTGTGTGTGCACGCTCATGCACGCAATACCCTGTGTGTACTGACTCCTATGTACAGCATGGAGTACAAGTTTATCTTTATAATATGTGCTATGCCACGTTGTATTCTCACTTTGTATTCTGGCCTTTCCCCTCCACTACTCCATCTTTGCATTTGTCAAGCTAAGAATTTAGTCCTGTGGCCTCATTTACTTTATTTTAATCTTGTGGATGGCGTGAGTTCTGATTATCCGTGGGGACAGCAGGGGGAGTGCTGTGTGTCTGCGGAGAGCAGGCCACCCCTCTTCTGACCCAGGGAGGCCAAGGGATGAGGAAGGTAGTACCTGGAGAAGCAATCAGAGAGCATGACCATGAAGGGCAGCTTCAAGGGCAGCTCTTGGTTCCTTCAGTGTGTGTGCAAGAGTGACCAAATCACTACTCAGGAAGGGAAGACTGGAAGCCACCTGCTGCTACCTCTTGCTGTCTCCCTTGCTGGAATCTGAAACCAGGAGATGGTGATGGGGGTCCCAGGCTTTGGTTCAAACAGTGATTCTAGAAGACAGGAAGAAGTTTAAAATCGAATCCTTAATGCTCATGGTTATTTCTTTGGGGTTAGAATGTGGGATAAAACACAGTGTTTTTGTTTTTTTGTTTTTTTTTTTTTCTGCCAGCATTAGCCTGAGATTTACAGATGGATAATGCTTAGCCCATTGGTAACTGTGGTTTCTACCTCATTCAATTCAATGACACCATGTCTTAGTTAGGGTTACTGTTGCTATAATGAAACACCATGACCCAAAAGCAAAGCTGGGGAAGAAAGGGTTTATTTGGCTCATACTTCCACATTGCAGTCCATCATGAAGGATGTCAGGACAGGAGGGACTCAAGCAAGGCAGGAACCTGGAGGCAGGAGCTGATGCAGAGGCCATGGAGGGGTGCTGCTTACTGGCTTGCTCCCTGTGGCTTGTTCAGTCTGCTTTGTTATAGAGCCCAAGACCACCAGCCCAGGGATGACACCACCCATAATGGAATTGGCTCTCTCCCATCAATCATTAATTAAGAAAATGCCCTACAGGCTTGCTATAGCCAGATCTTACAGAGGCATTTTCTTAATTGAGGTTCCCCCCCTTTCAGATGACTTTAGCTTATGTCAAGTTGACATAAAACTATCCAGCACACACTCTGATAGGAGCTGTTGATCTCCTTGGGCCATGATTCCTCTGTAAGGTTGGAGACTCAGGAACAAATTAATACAACATTTTGTTTAAGGTCTTGTAAAATGACTCAGTGGGTAAAGTACTTGCTATGCAAGCATGAGGGCCCATGTGAAAAACAAAACTTGGTGGCACACTTCTATAATCCCGGTGCTGGGTGTGATGAGAGGTCAGAGGAGGGTCCTGGGGGCTTATTAGCCTATCTGGCCAACACGGTGAGCTCTAGGTTCAGTGAGAGAGCCTGTCTCAAAAACAAGGAGAAGAGTAATAGAGGAAGGCATCTGATGGAAACTTTGGCCGCCAGGTCCCCCCCCCCACCACCACACACATACATACAAACAAAATTCTATCAACTGCAATGGGAATTCTGAGCATATACGGAAGATGCAGAACACACTCTGAGCAATCTGCAGAAGGGGAAAACAGCTTCGTTGTAGCATTTCGGATGTCCATTGTCCTCACAGCTTTCCAGCTCCTTTCGCATCAGAGGAAGTGGATGAGACAGAGACGTCACCAATTAGGTCTGTGAAGTCCGTGAACCAGCACCATGGCACAGGGCAAGACCAAAGCAACTTGAGAGAGAAAATGCATCTGTCCTATTTGTACAAATGCGTGTGCTTCCCTGATAATTACCATAGCCATTGTTTACCACTGCTGCTCTATATTAATTATCTATTCAATGATAATTAAATACATAACTTGAAGCATCATCCTCAAACAAATTACCTTTTATCAATTGAAACAAACCAATTAAAAATTTCAAAATGGAACTGTGTAATCAACAGCTTAATACATGATAATTATGACCAAAATTTCAATTAATGTGTTAATATATGACTTCAAATCTCAGATACAAATAATAATAATAATAATAATAATAATAATAATAATAATAATAATAATAAACAGACTCACATAGCAATTATGGCCTGGCTTGATTGACAGATATCTGTGAGTTTGTTTTTCTGTCTGGCTTGGTAATTTGACTTCTATCAAAAGAGCCGGCAAGTTCTCACCTCGTTCTGAAGCCACTGCATAAAATGTACATAAGGTTTAAATATCGAGCCCTCCTATTTTCTGCTCCTGCGGACCTTTTCCTTGTCCTTCTGGTTAGCTGTGGCCCTGTCTGGTAATCTTGCAGCCGCCCCTTGAACCTGAGGTAGGCAAAATGGATGATTTCTTATAACATAGATAGAGACAGTGTGGCATAAGCAGAATCATGTGGCTGCACGATATGAGAGCCTGCCAAATGGTTCAAGTCAGCTTGAAATACCAGGCAATCTTTTGTAAGACCTTGTCATGACTGGTGCTAGAGGTTTGATGGAGTCCATACTATTCTCTAGTATGTGTATGTATGTGGAAGTGTGTGTGTGTGTGTGTGTGTGTGTGTGTGTGTGTGTGTGTGTGTATGTGTTTGGAGCAGAGGGTGAGAAGGATGAGCCATGTGATAACTCCTAATAAACCCTTTGTTTCAGCTGAGAGCATTAGACAAGGAGGCTGGCAATAGAGCAGTCTTTTCTACACATGAAGTGTCAAGGAAGATTTGGAGGAAATTTAACGGGTTGGAAGGAGGTAGCAGGAAGAAACTGGAATGGAAAATGTTCTAAAGTTGTCTTAGGGCTTCTATTGCTGTGAAGAGACACCATGACCACAGCAGCTCTTATAAAGGAAAACATTTTAACTGGGGCTGGCTTACATTTCAGAGGTTTAGTTCATTGTCAGCACGGTGGCACGCAGGCAGATGTGGTGCTGGAGAGGTAGCTGAGAGTTCTATATCTGGATCAGTAGGCAACAGGAAGAGAGTTTAACATTGGGCCTGGCTTGAGAATATGAAACTTCAAAGCCCACCCCCAGTGACATACCTCCTTCAACAAGACCACACCTATCTCAAGAAGGCCACACCTCTTAATAGTGTCACTCTCTATGAACTCTATGGGGGTTGATTTTCATTCCAAATATCACAAGTGTGCTTGGGTTGGGTCAGGGCACCAGTTTGGCCAGAATTCAGGATGGGCATAGACTCATGATAGGCCAGGGAAAGGAACCTCCCAGTCTTATGTTTTACTCTCTATATGAGACTTTATGAGAAGGCCATATCTTGATATGTACATAAAGGGCATAGTCATGTAGACCTCCCATCATCCATGCTCCATCAGCTGACCTTTCTTTCCTTGATTCTTGATGGCCAATTTGCTGTGAGATGAGATTTTATTCAAAAAAGTTCTGAGGGTACACATAAAACTGTCCTTGGTTTTAATTAGCCTGCTCCTTCCCTCTGAAGCTCGGCTCACATCATTAGACTGGTATCAGACACTTTTTGTATGTGTACAATGAGCAAGAAAATCCTTCTGAAAGTTCAGAAAATTTGACTTCAGCTTGAAAATTATAGACAATAGACTCTCTGTATATAAATATATGTATAATATGTGTATGTAAAACAGCCCAGAGACTCATGTATGTGTGTGTATATATATAAATAGAATAAGGTAAAAATAAAACCTGAAATGAGTCATAAAAGTCTAAATATAACAAGGGTGATATCACTGGTGGGGTTTGTCTCCATGACTCAGACAAAGTACTTGTGTGTGTCAATCTCTCTTTGCCCAGTTTCCACCTCTTTGACAGGAGGATGAGTCACTGGTCTGAGTCACAAGGCTCTAATGAATTCCCAGCAGACAAAGCTCAGCCTGGATGCCTACAGACATTGGCTAAATAGAAATCAGCACAACAAATATTTCTCTTCATTAAAACAAAATTCTCTGGGCAACCTGTTTAGTAAAGGAATACCTTTAAAATTTATAAGAAGGAGAGACAATGTCAAGCCTGGTGAAGGAGGTTGTTAAAATTCCCCACACGCAACAGCATTATTCACAATCACCAAAAAAGGTGGATCTAACTCAGTGTCTGTCGATGGATGAGTTAGGATAAACAAGATGTGAGTGTCCATATGGTGGAATGTTAGGCAGCATATTACTTTCCTGTTGCTGAGATAAAACATCATGACCAAGGCACCTTACAGATGGAAGAGCTTATTTGGTTTCTGGTTCCAGAGATGTAAAGCTATCGTGTTAGGGAGGCATGGCAGCAGGCAGGCTTGGTGGCTGGAGCAGGAAGCTGAGAGCTCACATCCTCAATCACAAGCAAGTACAGAAAGAACTGGGAGTCAGGTGAAGCTATAAACTCTCAAAGCCCACTGCCGGCGTTAGGCTTCTTCACATCTCTTAAACCTCCCCAAACAGTGCCACCAACTGGATACCAAGTGTTCAAATGCCGGAGCCTGTGGGGGACATTCTCATTCAAACTGCCACAGTCAGACATGGAAAAGGAAATTTCCTTTTTCCATGGTACTTACTGCAAAATGGGTTAACCATGAAGATGTTATGGAGGCAGGGAGAGTGTGTGTGGGGGCAGTGGGATGGGCAAGTGTTGTTCAATGGAGAGTGAGTATCAGCCTTATGAGATGAAAAAGTTCTGCAGACCGTTGCACAAGAATGATTTTACCATTACCGAACTTTATTAATGTGTACTTCATTAAACCTGGGGCATGGACAGTGTGGTGTCGTGCCAACATTTCAGGTCAGAAAGAAAAGCCATTCAATCCTTTAACTTAATCCTCAACCTGGCAGGAGCAGGATCTTAGCAGATCATCTTAGCAGATCAGGAAGCAGATAGCTTAGGCGGGACCTATCTCTGGTGGCTGATGTCCACCAAGTAGGCCCCACGTCGTAAAGGTTCAGGAACCTTTCAAAGCAGCACCATCAGCTGTGACCAAGTGTCCAGCTGCCCCAACCTTTCGGGGGCGATTTCACATTCAAGCCATGACTGATGTATAACTGTTTCCACTTCCTTCTCTCCTACTCTATTTAAAGTTGACCATGGTGGAAGGTCAGTGGAGGTGCCCAGGTGGGAGCAGGGAAGTTCTAGTGGTGCCTTTCTTGGTGAGAGTTAAGGGTGTCAGTTTCCTGTTAGCACGCTTACGGAGCGTCCACCATCAACCTCCTGCCGCTCATTGTCTTCCTCTCATGGTGAGGGATGTGATATGTCACCATGACAAAACTGGGCAGCATTCTGCAAAGAGATCATGAGATTGGGTTTGAATTTTATGTCCTCATTTTCAACCTCTTTATTTAGGATTAAGATCTCAAAGTATCACTCTCTAACATCAATTATTAAAGGCATCCAATATATAGAAAGAAACTCAGAAATGGAGTGTTGGCAATACAACTGGAGTATTAATACCCTATTATTGGTAAAATGGAGTGTTCATCTAAACTTCAATCCAAACCAACACAGACATGTGCTCATCCTTCATCATAGATAGTGATGAGAAAGAGGAATAATGATCCAGGGCCCTCAACCCATCACGGACTGGCCACAAAATGCTCTGACAGGTGAGGTCTGGCCTTGAGGGAGAAAAATGGTCAAGAGCACTAACTAATTAAATCTGTATGGGTAAGG
Organism: Cricetomys ansorgei; assembly: GCA_026225945.1. Classification (NCBI taxonomy): domain Eukaryota; kingdom Metazoa; phylum Chordata; class Mammalia; order Rodentia; family Nesomyidae; genus Cricetomys; species Cricetomys ansorgei. The sequence continues at coordinate 1,710,458 of JAMJFZ010001657.1, read as the reverse complement.
TGCCTGAGAGCTTTGCTGAAAAGCCTGGGCCCAAATCACTTATGGTTAACACCAAGGCCACAGTAGCTGTGGCCACTCAGTTGCAGTGTTCCCTTGTCAGAGGCACCTCGGATCAGTTTCACTGGATGCCAGCTTCAAGGCTGTGTTTGGATTTTATGGGAATAATATGCTTGTGACTTAAAAGAAGACACTTATGGAATGATGTTAAATACAGGGTCATATATCAATTGTTAGAAGATCATTTAAAGAAACACATATGTACTAAAAAAGATTATACATTTTCTTAGAAATAACAATCTATTGTTTCTATGGAAATTAGAATCCTAGTTTACATGTTCTTTAATGTTGACTCAAAAGCTTCATGTCACCTATTTAAGTGCCACCGGTACAGGAAAATTGAGTGTGAAGGTGAATTTTAATAGGGTTCCATTTGTATAAGTACCCACAGATTGGTGTTATATTCATATGTTAAGAGAATAAGGTTAACAGAATTAATTAAATTTTTTTCATTATAAACTTTCCAAAGAGATTTTTTTTTTGAGAAGGTTAGATTTTTAAAAAATTGTATATATATGTGACGTGGGGTGCTAAATCAGTACATCTGCAATGTATAACAGTCAAATAAGGTGATTTGCATTTTCTCGAGTAGTTGCTCTTTCTTTTTAGTGGGGACCTTTGAACTCTTCTCTTCTAGTTTAAAGAATCTTATATTTAAAAAAAAAAAAAAAAACTCCACACAGCAGATAGTCTAATGACAAGAGGCTGTGCAGAGAAACATTGACATTTTAAAATATAGCGTTGTGTTAATGGGGATGTTGATGGTGAAATTCTGGAACCACTTTGTGTGTACCAGGATTTTCACACAGGGGTGTGTGCATATGAGGGTGGAGTTTGTAGTAGTGAGTTCGAATTGCAAGTATCAGCGTAAACTCAAGTCCAAAATGTACAGGGGTGGTGTGATGGCCCAGTGGGCAAAGCACTTGCTGTTTTAGTGAGTGTGAGGATTGAGTTTGAATCCTAAGAACTTACATAAAGGTGCATGAAGTGGCATGTTTCTTTTTAAAATCCTGGTCTCTTATAATGAGTTGGGAGCCAGAGACAAATGGATCCTTGGCAGCCTGAGGGCCAGCTGGCACATGTGGTGAGCAACAAGAGTGCTCGTCTTCAGACAAGGAAGAAGGTAAAGATCTGCACTGAAGCTGTCCTCGGAACTCTTACATGTTCTCTCTCTCTCTCTCTGTCTCTGTCTCTGTCTCTCTCTCTCTCTCTCTCTCTCTCTCTCTCTCTCTCACACACACACACACACACACACACTCACACTTAATTCCTGGCTGTGTCAATGACAAGAGTCTAGAAGCTGTGCCCTCTTTGTAGTTCTGAGCATCTCCAATGCCCACATCTTCTTGATCCCATTTTCCACTGAAGGGAAGAATTGGCGAGATGGTGGGTCTGAGATATTTTGCTGTGTTCAAAGCACAGAAGTGAGGAAAGGCCAATGAGGTTGCACCCACAGGGCCAGCCTAGAAAGACTTCACTGGACAGACTCAAGACAACTGGAATATTAGAACGAATGGTTGTAACCATGGCCCGTGGCAATTAAAACCCACTGAAAGTCCCCAGTGATGAGAGCCAGAGAGGCAGGGAGGTTGGGGAAGGGCCCCTGCAGAGGTGTGCCAGGTTAGCCAGTGCAGAAGTGCTCTAGGTATACAGTCATCACAGTGTGACTAACACGCAGTCACTGGCTCCAGATGAACACCAGGACTATCGAGTCTGAGCCAACAAGGATGAGGGCAGAATATTCTCCTGTTCTTGAGTTCCTGAGAAGGAAGTGGAGAGCCTGGGTGCAGCCTTAGCCCATTGGTCAAGCATGGCTTCACTCACTGTGGAGGTGGGATGCGGTAGGAGGGTGGGAGGCACATAGCCCACAGGGCAGCTGGACTGGGTGCCATCAAGGAGTGGTGACATACAGAGACAAGCGTGACACCTGGAGATTCCCAGCAGGAATAACAGCCAAGTGCAGTAAGTGAGAAAATAGACCACCAGGTAGCTGTAAAGAGCGTTCTTGAGACGCTTAGTTATTGGTCTCATTTCTCTACGGGATACATTAGGGAACATGTGGGGCCGGGCATGCAGCCCAGACTAAGAGAGCTCTGGTTTCGCTGCCCAGCACCAGGTAAACTGGGCATGGTGGTACACACAATAATCCCACTATTCGGGAGGTGGAGGCAGGAGGATCAAAAGTTTAAGGTAATTCTTAGGCACATAGTGATTTTTGAGGTCAGCCTGAGCTATATGTGACCCTGTCCTTTTTTTAAAAAAAAATTCCTTCAGTGCTTGACATGTGTTCCTAGACACCATCGCTGTCAGTGCCATGTGGAACTTTCGGCAAAGTGGATGATACACTACGGTGAGGAGAGAGGGCCCCTCTTAGGAGGCAGGACTCAGTTGGTAGTATCTTTTAAAATCTTTTTTTTTTCCCCCAGAAAAATTGTTGTTTAGTTACTGTTTGGATTTTAATGCTGAGACAGCCATGATTCATAGAAAGATAGGTCACCAAGCATCTAACCAAGGCTGTGCTTCCTACAGCTTCTGAGAGCCAAGTGCTGAATTTGGGGATACGAATTCTTGTAGATCTGTTTATCTATTATGTGTACTTATGTGTATGTGTATAGATGTGTATGAATGTGCATGCATGCATGCGGAGGTCAGAGGACGACTTGCAGGAGCTGGTTCTCTCCCCCATTGTGTAGGATTGAACTCAGCTCATCAGATCTGGTGGCAGGTGCTTTTACTGCTGAACCATCTTATTGGCTCCTAGATTTGTTTTAGTGTGTATGTGTGTGCCCGTGCATGTACACACATGTGCCTGTGCATGTGCGTGTGTCTGTGCTTGTGAATGCGCGCGCACGTGTGTGTGTGTGTGTGTGTGTGTGTGTGTGTGTGTGTTTCTCAGGAGTCATCCACCTTGGTTTTTGAAACAGGGTCTTTCACTGAATCTGGAGCTCACGCACTTCTGGGAGACTGGTTTACTTGTGTCGCACACAGAGGGAGCTCATCCTCGTGTGGAACCTTTATAAAGAGGTAGGGGCTGGCTGGTAGAAGTAGGCCATGGGCAGTGGGCAGTGGGCACCAGAGGTCATGCTCATCCTGGCTCCTGCCATGCTTCTTGTTTTTGGCCCATTGAGAATGTGAACAGTTTCTGGTTCCGGTGACTGTGAATTGAGCTGCCCACTGTGCCATTCCTGCCATGATGGAAGGGAGCATTGTGAAACTGAGTCAAATGAATCTTCCCTTACCTAAGTTGTCTGGCCACAGGGATACTGTATCAGTAATTGATGCATGGTGTTTTGTCCATTTTTAAGTCATTTTAAAAATTTGCTTATTGTTAAGTTGCTTCAATGCCTACTGTATTTTGGATATTAACCTTTATAGATCTGTGCTTTCCAGTGTCCCCTCATCTGTGGTTTCTTTGCTCAGTTAATTATTTCCCTTCCTTCCTTTGTTGTGCAGAAACATTTAAGCCCACTTTTCTATTTTTACTCGTGTTGTCTGTGTCTTTGAGTTCTTTGCTAAAGAAAAAAACAACTGTCAGCTCAACATTATGAAACATTTCTTCTGTGTTCTTTTTTCCTTGTAGTTTCATGGCTTACATGAAAGTCATCAATTTGATTTGATTTTTTTTTTTTCATATGGTGAGTAAAACATAGGGTTGAATTCCTCCAGCTTGGGATGTTTGATTTTTCTTGGACCAGTTATTGAAGGGATTTCTCTTTTTCCATATGAATTATTGTCACTTCAAACAAACAAACAAACAAAAAACCAAAAACCACAACAACCAAAGCAGTTGGGCATTGGTGATGAGCCTATTTCTAGGTTGTCCAATTTTTGTGTCACTAACCTGTTCTTTTGCTCACTATTGCTGTCGTGTATTTTGAGGTCAGTTGGTGTGATGCCTTCAGCTTTGTTCTTTTAGTTTAAGATTGCTTTGGTTCTTCAGGGTCTTCTGTGGTCCCATATGGATTTTGAGGTTGTTTTTCTGTCTGTGAAGAATGTTAATTGGGTTGCTTTGTGGTATTTTAAGAGTATCTATTATTGGTATTTTTACAATATTAATTCTGCTAATCCATGAACATGGTATAAGTTTCCACTGATTTTTTTTTTGTTTGTTCATTGATTAATTTCTTTCACTAATGCTATTTATAGTTTCAGTTAGTGAGATTGTCAACTTCCTTTGTCAAATTCATTTTGTAAGTATTTTACCTTTTGTACACACTCTAAATGGAATTACTTTCTTGATCTTTTTCAGACTTTCATGCTGAGTTTTGTATGTTAATTTTATGTCTTGTAATGTTGCTGAGTTTGTTTTCTTTAACATATTTTATAGAATGTTACATCTACATTATATCTACAGTATATCTCATCATGTCATTTGCAAACAGGGACAAACTGACACGTATTTGAATGTTCTTTCTTTCTCTTGCCTAATCACCCTGGCTAGGACTTGCAGTACTATGCTAAATCAAAGTGGTGAAAGTGGGCATCCTGATCTTCTGGGAAATCAGTTCTTAGTGGACTTTTCACCATTAAACTTTGAGAGAAAATGTTCATGAAGTTTCTCTTATTTTTTGCCTTTGTAACTCCAAGTCTTTTTAGAAGACAGTAGTCTTATTCTTAGCAGGGTGCTGGAATCAAATGCTTTCGTCTTCTCATTGCTCACATTTTGTCAATTGAATGTGCGAAAAGAAGTTTATTTGAAATTCTCCCCAGGCCACAGCTCTGTTCCAGTGAAAGCATGCTAAAAATATTATAAGAGAAAAGCCAACAAGTGATTAGAAGCATAGCTCAATAGAGCCAGTAGCTCACCCTTAAAATGACCTCATCTCTCCGTCACATGGGTGGGGCAGGGGGTCCTGTTGAGTTTGAATTCTAGGTAGCAATCTCCTTTTCTGTCTGCAGGGATAGACCAATTAGGAGTGGATGGGCAAATAGGTTTGACTTGTTAAAAAAGGTGACCCTAGAGTCACTTGAATTCCAAATAAATGAATTTATAAATTCACTTAGGTTCTGTACTAAATGGAAGTAATTAGGGCTATGTTTGTGCACCATTAATTAACATTGCTAATTCTCTGTACATGATTATGCCAAATAATAATAACGCTAATAAAATGTAAATATCAGATGAAAAGGAGAGTACTGCCCTTCTTCTCTTTTTAAATATGCTGTATTACAGCATCACTTATGAAAACAGTGTCACCCAGCTTCCAGAAACTCACTTTCTAAGCCCAGCCAGGATGAATCCTAATGAAAACACGAACCTGTGGTGTAAATCTTTGCTGCCTGGTTCAATGAGGGGCTGCCCAGCAAGCCACTAACTCCATTCCTTAGAGCACTGCTGCAAATATTTATATAATTAAATATCATCTGCTTCCTCATTTAATTCCTGGTTCCCCCACAAACCCCGTCACTCCTGACATACCATCTCCCTGGGCAGGGATGGCTGTGGTACTGATGGATCACCTTCATTATGTGCGTGGGTGATGAGTCCCTGAGTAACTCTGAATTTGATTTACCACATACAAACCTTAGCTTTCTCCCAGAAGCCCTAAGTGGGGCAGATTTTATGTAGCTTTCAGCTGGATTGTTTGCAGATGAGAAAAAAAACAAAAACTGTTTTTTATAAAACAATTTTGGGCAATATTTAGTTTCCAAGGAAGCCCACCTTATAGAACACCAACAAGCTAGAGACACTGGGAATCATGTTTGATAAAGAAGTGGTCAATGAAGAGAGACCATGGGGTCAGAGAAGAGCAAAGAAGAGGTGGACCACTGGGTTGTGCCTAGGATGCATCTGGAGCCAGGAAGCATGTCTTTGCTTATTGGATCCTGCATCTGGGAAGCAGAGAGCCACAACATGACTTTCAAGGGACCTCCAGAAGAATTTGAAGGAGGAACTTAGGCTCTGGAGTTAAAAGACCCATGTGTGAATTCTGGCTCTGTGCCTGCTGCCACAGGTCTATCCATGTCTGTTAGCCTCAGGCTTTCCATGTTGAAAACAGGAGCATGCTGCTCATTCAACCTCCCTGCTACAGACTGATAGGAAGGTTAACAAGAGAACACATCAAAGCATATGCAGAAAGTGCACCCCTGCTCATCCTGCATTAGATTCTAGGAGGCATGTGGTATGGGACTTTGATGCAGTGTCCTAAGACTTCTGATGTGCCATGATTAAAGGATAAATGGAGCAGCTGACTTTGCTATACATAAAGAAGCTGTTCACAGCAATAGAATAGCCAAGTCATTCCCACAGCCCTGAACCCAGAGGTACCTAATTTGTTTGACACATTGTTCTATGGCCCCTCCTTCATAAAGGCTCCTTTCTTCCCTATGCGAAGCAAGCTCTAGTTGGTGAGCAGGTTGTTCTGGGTATGGTTGCAAGGCCTATAATCCAAGCAGTCTGAAGTCTGCAGTGAAAGGATTGCCATGAGTTCAAGTTCAGGTCGGACTGAAGAATGAGACCTTCATTATTGTTTTAAAGAAGGTCCTGGCAGAATGAAGGCCTCTGGTCGGGGCAGGTCATGAGCACACCCTGCTGTCACTATGGGTGTCTAACACCCCTGAGCGCAACTCGAGTTTCTGCTTTAGCTGTCTGATCTTGGTGGTAGGTCAAGGAGCAATCCCTCCTTGCTGCTGAGTTGGAGGGATGACCATGAAGGAACTGGGAGCTGTTAGTGACTGTGTGAAGGTGTAGCCTGTGAGGGTAATGTCACACGTGGTCAAGGTGAAGAGGAAGCCTGTAGCTTTCTTGTTGGTGACCATAAAGAATCAAGTAGAGGTTAGATTGACTGCACAAGTTCTTTTCCTGTACCTGGTAGTGGGTCTCCTCGAAGGGCCCCGAAGGCCTGGAGTATTATACCTTATGTGATATGTAGGTTCCAACTCCACAGCTTCGGTTGCTCCAGGAAGAATCTCTGTCTTGGTGCTATTGCCTTTTCCTTGGTTCAGGATGTTCCTGGTATTTCTGTGTTTCTGCCCCATCCTTCCGTGGTGCTTAGGGATCCTGGGAGAGGGGAAGAGATGGAAGGCCCTGGAGGAAGGACAGGCGTGGGGGATGGGTTTCTGGAGAATAGAGAAGCAGAAATGGAGAATCCGGGACCTTGAGAGATGACTCAGTCAGTGAAGTCAAGTCACAAGCACGAGGACGTGAGTGGACATCCAGGACACACCTACAAGAGCTAGAAGGTGGCATGTACCTGGAACCACAGCACTGGCGAGCTTGACAGGAGGGTCGACAGAGCTCACAGTCAGCCAGTGCAGCTGGATCAGTGAGTTCTAGATTAAGCAAGAGACATTTTCTCAGAAAGTAAGAAGAAGCCAGGCATGGTGTCTGTCACACGCCTTTAATTCCAGCACTTGGGAGGTAGAAACAGAGTTTCTATGAGTTCGAGGACAGTCTGCTCTACACAGAGAATTCTAGCCAGCCAGGGCTACACAGAGAGACCCTGTCTCCAAGAACAACAACAACAACAACAAACAAACCAAATGGAAGAAGACACCCAATGTGGACCCTAGGCCTCCATGTGCATACACAACACACATGCATGTATATACACATGCATACACAAGAACAGGAACACACATAGGAAAGCAGAATCCGGCAGCTTTCTCAATCAAGACCACTTGAACTAAGGAGAATTAACGCAAAGGGCATGAAGGTCTCTAGAGAGTACATGGCCAAGAGCCCAGTATCAGACACACAGACACAAAGACACACCCTGAGTTGACAGCTAGGCCAGAGCAGCAGCTCTGCTCACAGCTTTCCATGAGGCGAACTCTCAGAACCATCTGCCGACGGAGAGACTGAGGCTAGGAGAGTTTACGTGGCTATGTGGGCTGATTAGGGTTCTCGCACACGGCAGAGTCGTGAACGATGGAAGTCCTTGCAGGATCGCAGTACCTGCTATGCGCGGAGTGTTCATTGGTTGAACAGCTCCCCACTCGGATGTTAATACGCGATGCTTTTGAGAGGTGATTTAGGACCTGAGGGTGGAGCCCTCACCAGTGAAGTCTGCGCCCTTTAAAGCTGAATCCAGAGAGTGTTCTGTAGCAGAGCAATTGGAAGTCTTCGTTATTTTGGTTTCTTTAAAAAAATGAAAAATGGCATTTGGACTAGGCATGCGTTCCCATCCCAGGTGTGGTAGATGAGCATGAGCTGGCTTTGGAATGCTTGATGCAGGTGGCTATAATCTGGTCAGGCGTTCTGGCACGTGTAGCTTGTTCTTGGGATTGTGTGCCGCTTGGGTTTATGGGAACCTTTGCTGTGAGTATAAGAGGTCTGAAGCCCCGAGAGCTGGGGTGGGGTGTTGGTTGTTGGTTGGTGTTTCCTTGGTTGGGTTGTCTGTCTTTGTGTGTTGATTCTCGAATAAAAGAACAAAGGTTGGAGAGATTGAGTTTGCAGATCATAAGCTGAGACGCTAGTCTGACTCACTGTCAGCTAGTCCTCTCCAAGCTTAGGACAGCCTAGAAAGAAGGCTGCGAGGATTTCTACCTTTCTCTTATTCTATATCAAGGTCACCTGCAAAAGTAGTGAAAATTTCTTTCTATCTTTCCTTTCTCTTTCTTTAAATGGAGGCTAGAAGATTGTGGTTAACAATTCAGTCCTTGGGCTCTTGTGATGCTACAGCAAGAGGTTGTCATAGCCTAGGAGAGGGCTCTCACCAGGAGAGACATGGCTGCATGTCCCCCTGCCTCTGGACTTTTACTCCTCAGAACCAAGAACCAAACTTCAGTTGCTGTAAGCCTCCCAGTCTGTGGCAGTTTGTTACAGCACCTTAAATGGACTAAGACAGTGTCTTGGCATCAGAGATCATGTACTGAGAACCTAGGGCACCCTCGATTCTGTTGCCATCTCCATTCCTCTTGATAATAAGCAGCACCCACCTCAGGGCTGTCTTGAGAAGCAGCTGCGTGTGCTGATAGGTAGCAGTGACTTCATGAGACTGGCATTATTGGACATACAGCTGGATGTTTTGCCATTGACCTAGGTTGCTATTCATGTCTCCAGAACTGTACAGAAAAATGCCTGCTTTGGTGCCATACCATAATCCCAGATAAAGCAGCACTACGGAAGATTAAGTGTGAAATCTGAGCGGCATGGAGTAGACACAGAATTCTCTGGCATGATAATGATGTTTAAGATCAAAGGCACATCTATTTGTCAATAAGAAGAAGGCCCTGGGAAGGCTAATACTGGATCCAGAGGCGTTAGGGGAAAGGTGGGCCTTGTTAGCCCACCAGGGACCTCAGTCTCTGCCTGGATGGATGTCTGCCTGAGTAGCAGCATATTGCACACAAAACACAAATACCAATATGGCAGCCTCCAGTGCCTGCCTGTGTTGGCAGCCGAAGACTCCAGTGTATTAAAAGAACTAGCCGTTCTGTGCCCCAAACCCTCAGCTCAGGAGGGTGACTGACACTGGTGGGTCCTCTCTTGGAAATCTAAAAAGGGTCAGTCTCTCTGCCTTTCATCTGGTCTGCTTAATTTCTAAGTCCTTAAGTTTTCGTTTCTCTGTTATTGTCTTAAGAAATCCCATGTGTCTCCTCCTTAAAGCCACACCCTAACTGGACATAAAGAAAAAATGAGGCTAAGATTTATGTAGGCATTTCTTCCACTACTCCCGAGCTATCATCCTTTACTGTGCAGCACAGTCCTAGTCTGGTCATTCCTGGTCTCCGATCAATTTCTCGTAGGTTCTTCCCCATTGATCAGTGTCCTGACAGGCAGCAGCCAGCCAGCATTTTCTGGATAGTTTGGCAAGGGTTGGTTTACTCTTTAGGTTTCCTCCATTCTTGGGCTGTTTAGAAGAACCAGAGATGAACTATTGAATCCTTGAGCCTCTTAGAAGTTTGATGCTATGGTGATTTGAAACTTTCTCCTCCCCTCTTTAGGAATTTCCCAGCTGACAACAACAGCAACAAAAACAACAATTCAATATTTAATAAGCTGACATTACAGAGAATGGGAAAGCTCTTTGGATTATAGACTTGCACACAAAGCCTAACACAATTTTAATTTTTGAAGTTAATAATATGCTGCGTAAGAACTGGAGTATAATGCCTGAGGCACAGAAGGACTTAAAAATGCCTGGCTCCTCTTCCCCTCTAGAAATGCTTGGACTTTAAACTGACAGACCTAAGCCAAGATGTGCATGCAGTTTGCTGGCATAACTTCTTAGGACAATGTTCTGATGCTGCGACTCCGTCCTTGACTCTGAATTAGGCTCTCAGGTCTGAGGCCTCAGTGGTAGTATTTTTCAGAGGCTCTCAGGTACATCTCAGGCAGGAACGCTGCCCCAAGGACAACGCAATTGGCCCCCATCTTTTTGAGCACAGGCCTCTGGTGAGAGTTTGTATCATTACGTCAGATGCATTTGTTTCGCGTTGAAGTCGGTGAGAACTAACACCCGTCTCTTCAACAGTACGTGCACTTTCCTCGGTTTATTTCTTTGTAAAAATAATTATTTTTAAGATCATGTGCACATGTGTATCTGTGTTGGGGTATGTGCATGTGAGTGCTGGTACCCAAGGAGGCCAGAAGAGGGCATTACTCCTTCGGAGTAGGAGTTGTGACCTGTCAGATATGGGTGTTGGGAACTGAACCTGGATCTTACGCAAGAACAGTGCATTCTCTTAAGCACCAAGCCATTCCTCCAGTCCCAACACTTAAAAACAGAAACAAAACAAAGCACCCCTGGCAATTTAAAAGTCCAAGCATACTTAAGAACAGGACCTTTGAGCTGTGATCACATAGGATTTAGGTCATATCCTCTGGCAAAGCTTTGCTGAAGGGTTGCTCCTAGGCAAGGGAGTAGGGCAGGATGATAGGGGGCAGAACATGCAGTCACTCCTGAGCCTCGTGTTGCAAAGTGAGTGGCAGTCGGTACATATTGGTTTTCCTTCTGTTACTCTATGGAGCTCCATGGGGCATTGTAGGCTGCCATAAGCCCCAAATCAGGACATACAGTCTTGAAAGCAGAACAGAATATGTGAGACCCTCAGTTTCCTCATCTTTAAATGGGAGGTGCTGAACAAAGAGTCCCCCAATGGTTGGTGGCAGGGAGGGTAGAGTCAATGTTGACTAGTATCTAGTATCATCCTAAACTTAAAAGAAGACAAAGAATCCTCTGAGAATACATGCTGCTATCATCTCCCTCTTCAGCTGAGGAACAACACACCTAGGTGCTAGCCCACTCACCCAAGGTTCCAGGTTGCTCCACAGCACAGCTGGGATTCACACCTGGGCCACGATTTTGTAGTCGGAGCATAAACCACTGTGCTGCCCAGCTCAAGGCACACAAAGGTTCCCAGGCTGATATGGGAAATGAAGGTCCCTTGGGAAAGGGGTTCATTCATGGACTGGTGAGGTCAGGGTAAGTAAGCAAGGTGACCCTGCCTCCACCCAGAAGAGCCGAGACAGTTACACACTGTAGTATGGGATGGGTAGGTTGGGTGGTAGTTGCAGGTTTTTCCAGAAGGTTTGGTTTTCCAAGTTGCAGGAGTGAATGAACTCAGACCTTCATTAGTGAAGTAAACTGTCAAAGGCTGACATGACAGGAGGCACATTTGGGTATGATGTTGTATGCGTGTGTGTGTGTGTGTAAGTGAATGCGTGTTTGTGTTGGAGAATTACACACTTATTCCCCTACAACACCCTTAAACTTGCCATTGTCCAGGCTGAGGATCGGAGACTCTCCTGGTGTCCCATGCTCCCTCAGCACAGGCTCTCACACGACCAGACCTCTTGAGGGACCACTGAAGTCCTGACTGCTCAGCCAGGCCCTGATGGCTGGTGGTGTGACTTGTATCCTCCTAGACCAACCAAGCCCCGGAATCTCAATCCTGGATACTCACTAGGATCATCTAAATGGATGCCCACCCAGGCGGGGTGCTGGCTCTCCTCCCAGCCCGTCTCTGCTCACCACATGTCAGTGTGTTCCGGGGTGGAGACACACCCAACTTGTGAGTGGGAGAAGGACTGTGTGAGTGAGAAGAGTGGGCAGCCCGTGCCTCGTCTCTGGGGCACACAGGAATCCCCCCTCCACTTCTCCTCCCCCTCCATCCTCTTCCAACACTGACCACCCCCAGCCTCTCTCCCAAGGAGGAATTAAAAGGTTTTGTTTGGGAGCGAGTGTACTGGACAACACCATCGGCCAGGTGAGTTTGAATGTGGAGACTGGCGTCCAGAGGCACTGTAGACAACCGCAGCCATTTCTGTTGTGCTGGAAATCATGGGGAGACCAATCAAATCGTCATCTCCAATATGAAATATTCAGTGTACAAGGTTATTAACATATAAAAGACTTACGGGCAAATCACTTTTAAGTATGACAAGGTCTCTAAATGTTCTTGGGCTGAGCACAAGGGAAGAAAAGGGATTTTGGAGGGCTGTTTATCAGTTGCGCCATGAGGGAGGCTTACTTCTTCCCTTAAATCTGGCTGAATATGCATGTGTGCACGGCATGATAATGACAGTCACGCCAGCCCGGAGATTAGCTGGGCTTTTGCTTCAGTAATTCCAGCATGCAAATTCAAAGGACAGGAGGAGGCAGGGGAGGCTGAGCACCACCTCACTTGTACCCTAGCCTCTGTGCTGCGCCTTGTGCTTGTGTCTAGGACAGCCACGGTGGGAACCCTCATGGTGTTTAAAGCCTTGCGTTCAAAGCTGGTCCTCTTGTTCTTATTGTCAGATAAACAATGGGAAGAAGCCATGCCACTCAGTGAGTAATTGACGTTTCCCATGCAGTCACCCCCACCTCCTCTAAGGGCAAGAACAGTGCAGGTGCCCTACAGAGGACCCCTGTGTGTCCTGCTGCTGTTTAAGGTGAGGTGGCCACACAGGCACATAGGTGGTCAGCAATGATAAGCTCTGTGGGCACATGGGACTGCTGCCCTTCTTAATGGGCCCTGTGGGTGTTAGACTCTGGCAGTCTGGATAGAATCCCATCTTTGTGGCGTACTAGCTTTGTGACTCTGGAAAAGTCCTTTGTGCTCCTTGTGCTTCAGTTTTCCTACCTGATACAAAATGGGGATAAGGAATACAGAAATATCTAGAGCATTCTCTTGGTTAGGTTCCATCTCAATACCTGCATACCCCACATAGTGGGTCAAAAACAAGGAATTGGGGATTGGGGAGATGGTTCAGTGATTCAAGTGCTTGCCATACTAATGTGAGAACCGGAATTCAGATCCCCAGAACCCACATAAATGTCAGCTGGGTGTGGTGACATGCCTGTAATATCAGCCCCAGACGGGATCTGTAATATTAGCTGAGACGGGATCCTCAGAGTGTGCTGGCTAGCAAGACTAGCTGTATCTGTTAGCTCTGGGTTTGATTAATAGACCTTGCTAGATCACCCTCAGTGAAGAGGGTAGAAAGGCGATCTAGCATGATTCCCAGAACCAACCCTGGACTTCCACATCGACATGCACACATGAGCACATGCATCTACACATCACATATATGCACTCATGTACACTATGTACGCACACACAGGAAAACAGAAAGAGAAAGCAAAGAATTGGCCAATACTTTTAGCATGACCCTGTGCTTTGAAGTCAGGATGGCAGTTTGAAGGATGGTTGTGAGCCTCAAGTGCATGTTAACTACTGTTTTCTCACTAGCAGTCCCTGTTCTATACATTTGTGCTATTTCTGTGCGGAGTTCCAAGCTTAGCAATAACAAAGAATGCTGTTTCCTTTGTTCCAAGTCCTCCACATCACTGGAGCGATGTCCGAGGCCAGCTCCCATGTTCCCGTGTAGATCTTTACGTACAAGCAGGTTACCTTGCACTCTCAGGTTGAATGGGCCAGTGTGGCAAACATCACAGCAATTTAAAAGAGTACTTATTCTTTATTCTTGAACATACGTGTGTACACCACGAAATATAGTCATATCCACTGCCATTCCCTTCCTCCACCCCCCCCCCCATCTTCCACAGCATATCTGTCTCCCAACTTGATGTCATCTTCTTTATTTTGATAACCCATATAATGCTGCCCATGTATGTTTGAGTGTGTGGCCATACAATGAATCATGGGAAATCTACCAGAGGCTATACCCTCTAAAAAGAATGAGTTCCCTTTCCCAGCAGCCCTCCCATGGCCCACCAGTCTCATGTCCCATCTGCTCCAGGCAGCACCTTCAGGGCTATGTCTGGGATGCATAGTTGAGTAATGCTGTCTTCTGGACATGACATGGCTATCTCAGTTAGAAACTCACCCCAGTGACTGGAGGGAATCCTACAGCATGATTGTTGGAAGGTAGGGAACAGAGAGGCAGCATCAATTAAATATTTAAACAGTGTTTAAATCCTGGGGGGCAGGGTGCTGGTCGATGAGGCATTTGTGTTCTATCTTACAGATCAGGATAATGAGGTTCAGAAAGGCGGGGACACTGGCCTGATGTCACACATCCACAAGGGCTTCAGCTGGAATTTGAAACTACTCTTCTGAAATCTTGGACCAGTACCCACCACTTGGGGTTTTTTTAAGCTTCTGCAGTACAAGCTCTATTCAATCAGGAGTCTCCCACACTCCCCAAAAGTGATAAACAGCCCAGGCTTTGCCAGAATAAATCACTCACTTGGAAGACAATGGCATCTTGCTAAGTATATAACAATCTACCCAGCATATTGTTTCCAGTCACAGGTGATGCTAACTGACTTCAGGGCATGTGCTCGTGGTAAGAGTGTTGAGGAATTACTTTTCTTAATCACTCTGTGGTATGGGCAGGTCTTTAGAGGCGGAGTCTAACAGAGGGAATGTTCTAAGCACTTTTGCTTTTATGTAATGTTTTCATCCCTGCCTCTCTCAGTGACTGGAGATAGTACCGTCTTCTAAATATTCAAGTTGAGACTGGTGTACAAGCCTGGTAAGGAGCTAGGGAGATGGCTCAATGGGTAAGAATACTTGTGGTACAGGCATGGTACAGATTCAAACAGACCTTAGTTTGAATCTCCAGAGCCCATGTTAAAAAGCTGGTCATGGCCATTCATTCCTACAGTTTCAGTGTTGAGGGGTTGAGATACTCCGATCCCAGGAGCTCACCGGCCAGTCAGCCCAGCTGGAAAGGTGCGCTTCAGATTTAGTGGGAGACTCTCTGAAGAGAATAAGGCAGAAAAAGATAGAGACAGACACTAATATCCTCCTCTGCCCTTTGTTTGCACACATGAGTCTCTACACACATATGCACACATATGCATATGCCACCACTCCCACACAACAAACACAGACAAACAGAATCCTAGTGAGACTTCAAGTTGCTTTTGTTGGAGACAGTGGTGGAGTGCGGAATCTGGCTAT
The DNA here is from genome assembly GCA_026225945.1 of Cricetomys ansorgei. Classification (NCBI taxonomy): domain Eukaryota; kingdom Metazoa; phylum Chordata; class Mammalia; order Rodentia; family Nesomyidae; genus Cricetomys; species Cricetomys ansorgei. Next base: position 1,695,101 of record JAMJFZ010001657.1, on the reverse strand, counting down.
TCTCAGGAACTGACTGGGCCCTTCATTTTTCAACGAGCCTAATTGACCAAGTAGTGAATTCATCCAACAGGAAACAGGCAACCCTATCAGTGTGTCAGAAAGCGAGGCTGCCTCAGCCGGGACCTTGGCAGCCAGGATTTGTACCTCTGTGTATACTTTCTGAATCTTGCCTGTTTCTGTTTCTCATGGTGTAGATAGTGATGCTTGCATCTATCACTGATTGCTATTAGATATCATTATTAGCAATATCACTATCACTATTTATTTAAATTTGTAAAATTTATCATGTGTGTGTAGGGGCAGGTTCACATGCCTGGAGTTCAGAGGGTAACTTTTAGTGGCTGGTTCTCCTCTTCCTCTTTGTTGGGGCAGAATTTTCCTTGTTTCTGCTATATTGCATGCTCCAGGCTAGCTGGCTTCAGGTTGATGCTCCTGTTTCTCTGTGGGCGTGCTGGGATTATAGGTGCACACTACTGCACCCCACGTTTTAGATGTGGTTCTGAGGAGGCCTGTGTAGCAGATGCCTTTATCTGCTGAGCCATCTCACTGGCTCCTGTTTTCTTATTTTAGGGCTGTTTACCTTATGTCTTATATGAACTTATCTCAGAACACCCCAGGAACCTGAATGTGAAGCATAACTTTGTCATCCTTGAGGAAAACATTGGAGAGAGCCTTTCTGACCCTTGAAGGCTGCAAATGATTCTTAGGTTACAAAAATAAAGAAGGCACTAAAGAAACAATGAGAGGTATGCTATTCGAAAGATGTTGCTGAGGAAGGTGGAAAGACAGATCAAATTTATTCTATTTGGTGTCATAAGCACTGTCTGCATCTCCTTCCACTTTTAGCCACTCATTAATATCTAACTTTATTTGGTTTTCCTGTGTTAATCTTGTCTCCTAGGACTTGTTAAGCTCGTTTACTTAGTTCTAGTAATGCTTCCGTTTATTCTTTTGGTATTTCTATGTAGAATCTTACAGACTGAAAGTGTGTGTCTTTCAAAATTTACATGTTGGAACCCTGACTTCTGCTGGGGATTTGGCTTCAGAGTTGAGCCCTGACCTAGACGACTGGAGGCCCTAAGCTCAGTCTCAGCCAAACACCGGGAAACCGTAACACTCAGTGTAATGGTGCTGAGAGGTAGGGTTTGGAGATCAGTGCTTGTTGTCGCTGATTGAAATATTGCCCACCACCCCACCAAATCCCGCCGTGTTTTAAATGCCAGGTCCTTTGAAGGCTGTGACTGTGACGTCTTTGGGAGTGGGGTCTAACTGGTGGAGACCCATGACTAGGGCGACTGCTGTCCTTGGTTCTGGCCTGCTCTTTCAGATTCCTGGTCTGTTGCCATGTGAACAACCCGGCCTGCACCTCAATGCTCCTGCCACCAAGTGTGGAGCCACTTTGCCCTACTTCTCCCGCCTCAAGAGGCTGAAATGCCTCCGAAGTCATGAGACAAAACAGCGCTTTCCTTTTTGAGTTGTTTCTGTCAGAGATGTGGTCACGGTGACAAGAAAGTGACGAATCCAATGCTCCCCTTCCTTAAAAAAAAAAGACCTCATAATTCTCCTTGATTGTGTGAGGACATGTGAAAAGACAGCCACGAATGAGCCAGAAGGAACCACGCCAGACACTAGCAGATGGTGCCTTGGTTCTGGACTTAGGGTGAGAACTGCGTTTCAGGTGTCTGTAAGACACCTCTGGTCTCTTGCTCTCGCAGCCTTCGTGGACTAAGACAGATAGTCATTCCTTTTGTGAATACTGACGGCATTTGCCTGGTTCCTCTGTGTTTCCTTCCCTTTCTTGGGGTATTGTCCTGGCTAGTACCTCAGTTAGGATGCTGCACAGGGATGGTGAGAATTGATCTCTGCCAGCCTTTACCCGGTTCACAAAGGTGTACCCCGTAGACTCTTTGAGAGCCTTGCTGGTACTGTTATTTTGGTTGAGAAGGTTACAACCCCCCAACCCCTCATCTCCCAGCTATTCCCCTATACCTATAACTCTCTGCTGAAGGTGGGGGGAGCAAACGCACAGGCTGCCTCTTGAAAGTCTATTTTAATGTCTTCTAGAAGTATTTGGTCTCTGTGTGCTGTTGACCATTCCCCTGCTGGTCTGTGCTTGTCTCTCTGAAGTTGCTGATCCTGTAGAAACTGTGAATGCTAACAGTTTAAGAGAGTTAACTCCATTTGAAACATTCTATTTGGAAAAGAAACCTTTAAGAAAACAAATAGCTCCTTACACTGGCTTGTATTTGTATCAGGGCTCTTAACAAATGCCCATCCCCCTTCTAGTTGCTGTGAGAAGAAGCAAGGACTTTGTCTTTGCTGATGAGATATTAAATAATGAACAAATTATTATTAGTGGTTAGAACTGTAGGAAGAAACTTTTAAAGCTGTCACACCACTGTTGCCCAACCATCAAATTGCTGCATATTTGACAGCATGGGCAGACGCTGCAAACCACCAATACTGAACCACCCAGCTAATTACACAAGACGAGACTTTGGGAAAAGGCAAAACCATCAGCTCAGCCACGTGAGAGCACTTGGAGATTTGTTTGTAAAGTGCCTTTGCAGTTTGTTTAGCCAGTGGTGGCATTGGTGCAGAGTCCGTCATTCCAACAGCACACGGTCCTATTAACCACTACTGCAATGCACTCTCTTGTTTAGATCTGTCCAGGCCCTCCTTACACAGTATTATGGCTGCTTCTGTGTCTCCCATCAAAAAAGAAGACACAATATCTTAGATCCAAAGAATCTGAAAGTAGGCAATGGGAACAGAGGAACTTTAAGTGTAGGTCAGGAAATGTCACATAGGGACAACAAAAATAATAAACAATGTCTGATGAACATCCTCCCAGTGGACAAGGGATGCTCAGCTGTGGCAGAGATATATCACGCTGTGCGGGGCATGGGCAGTGGGGCAGGAGGTAGGAAGTGAGCGTCCCCTGCTCAGGAGATGATGCCAGCTGCTAAAGGAGCTCATGGCTTCTATACTCACCAAGGGGCATCTTGGAAAGGACCAGGAAGAGATGATTGAGATTGGAGGGGCTTCTTTGAAGGACGTGGTTGTGGGATTTCTTTCTGGTGCTGACTCTGGGCCTGGCAGAAGATTTCAGCTGGTATAGCTGGGGTGACGAGGAAGGGTGACTAAGGGAAGGTGGACACTGGCTAGAGAATAGAGCGCTAACTAAGGGCAGAGATGGGGAGGTGTGTCGGTGGACAGTTAGATGATGTAGAGGATGGACTTGAACTCAGGCTTGGTTGGGGGAAGCAACAAGAATGGGTCAGCATGGTATTAGAGATGGAAGCCAGAGAGAAATTCTCAAAGAGGCCAAAATTGTAGGAAGAGTTAACTCCCCAGAGAGGGGAAGGAAACATGATTACTAAGCAGCAAGAGAGAGAGCCGGCAGCTCACTTCCTCTTCCACAGATTTTTCCCCCTTAATTTGTTAGTGTTGTAGTCACTGTTCTATTGCTGTGAAAAGACTCCACGATCATGACAACTTTTATAAAGAAAAACATTTAATTGGGGCTTGCTTAAGGTTTCGGAGATTTAGTTCATTATCATCATGGTGGAAGCATGGTGGCATGAAGACAGACATGATGCTGGAGAAGTAGCTGAGAGTTCTACATCTGGATCCACAGGCAGCAGGAAGAGAGAGGCACTGGGCCTGGCTTGGGCTTCTGAACTTTCAAAGCCCTCCCCCATTGATATACTTCTTCCAACAAAGCCATACCTCCTCCAACAATGCCACACCCTCTCCAACAAGGCCACACCTCCTACAACAATGCCACACCCTCACCAACAAGGCCACACCTCCTACAACAAGGCCACACCTCCTAATCCTTTTCAATAGTGCCATTCCGTGTTGATTAAGCTTTCAAATATATGAGCTTATGGGGTTATTCTTATTCAGACTACCAGAGTTGGGCTCTACCTGTCAAGAGCCTGCAGGTATTATTAGGGATAGAGTGCTTGTCAGGCATATGCAAGGCCCTGGATTTAATCCCAACCTCTAGAACCCCAAAAATAAATAATAAATCCTTGTGAAAATAAGGAGCCTGTGACCTGCCAGTCTGGGATGCTGAGGTGCAAATCTGAGAGGATCTTGAGGAAATTATATTGGTAAGTGGGGTGACTAAACCATCCCCAATGCTATACCAGCTAGCAATGGCTACAACCATGGCAGGGTAAAAGTGAGATGACCTTCAGGCTGGGTCTCTGGAGCGTCAGGAAGGTGAAAGGGGGAAGGGCAGGACAGAAAAAGCCTTCTAGATGGAAAGTGGAAGCTGCTTTTTGGGAGGGGTGCTTTCTTTTCACAGCCATCGCCGTGAACCCCTCTGCTCATAGGCTCTCAGTACAGCCTGTTTTATTTTAAATCTCAATACTTCTGCTTACAATATGTCTTAAGTTCTTCAGAAAGAAGACAGCTAAATGGCAGGATGCCTCTCTGCCGGAGGCTCTATGTCTGCCTGGAGTCTTTGTTCTTTGCCGTGTGGATCTAAAGGCAGCCTCTGCAACATCACATAACCCAGTCCTTGTGAAGTCAAGAGATTGCGGTGGCAGAGAAGCCGAGGGGTCAACTGAATATCAGGACAGTCCAGACTCATGATGTAACTTGGTCTGGCCAGATAGAAGTCATGTTAGCTGCCGATTCACCATGTTGACAAAGGCCTCCTCCTTACGGTCTCTCTTTGAACCCCTGACCTTGAAATCTCAGTTTCCTTGGAATGCCTCCAGGCATCGCCCAAAAAAAAACGAGGGCTTCAACTATTCCCTAGGCATCTCCCCAGCACCCACAAACGTATGCTTCCCCCTCCGTGGGCCCCATGCCCAGGAAGCTTCCCGCTTGTCTCTTTTCTGGGCTTGCAGCCAGGCTCCAGTTTTCAAGACGCCACGTTTTCCAGATCCTGCCTTGACTAGCTCAGTCGGCAGCCCTTATTGCCACTGTCTTCCTGTCATTCTTGGTTTCTTTCCTGCATTCATCTGTGTCCCTGGTCTGTCCCATGTTGAGCATTTGCATCAGAAAATGGCTGCACCTGTATTTAAGTTGTGCATGGCAGCATTTGTCTCCACTAAAAATGACCTGGACTGCCTCATGTGAGGCTGTGGAGCACTCCAGGGCCCCATGGATTTGCATGGCACTATTCAGCCTCTTCCACCTAGGGATCCATCTTGGGCAGTCTTCTTAGAGGAAGCCAGAGGGGAGAGCCCCTAGTTTAGGATGGATGTCTAGGGCAGATTGGGGAAGGAGCTGGGCTAGCCTTGGTGCATTGTGTGTTGGAAAAGGTACTGGGTACTTGGTACCGGGTGAGGTTGGGGAAGTGGAGTCAACCTATACCCCACCCTCAAAAGGAGAGAGGACGGAGAGACACAGATACAAGTGGTTCTGGTAGTGTGTCAGAGAGAAAGTGGCTTGACTGAATGGCTTTCTGGGTGAACAGAGGGCAGATGAAGGACTCAGGCTGGACTGCAGTCAGGAGGGTGACAACAGATAGGATGTGTGCATGTGTGTATGTGTGTGTTTGTGTGTGTGTATGCATGTATGTACATATATGCCGTGCTTACCCACGGAGTTCCACTCAAACCTCCCCGCCTTACATAGTTCTCCTCCTGGCCTTGCCTGCCCCTTCTCTAGATGTCTTCCCTGTGCCCCTGATTTCTTGTGGGAGCAACTAGGAGGCCCAGGTGCTCCTAAGATGCTGTGATGACCACACTACCACCCCCTAAGCCTTCCCAGCCTGCCTTGAACACTACTTTTCCCCATTGGCTTCCTCTAGATCTGCTTATCTCGTCTGTATATTCTAACAGGGAATTGCAGATGTTGTGGTTTTGGTTTTAAGGTTGTTATTCTGACCTCCCGACTTGACGCACACTGTTAACAAATCACCATGACCGTGCTTCCGTTCTCCAAAGACCAGAAATATATATAGGAGTAATAAGCATCATATCTGGGATTCTTGGTTAAAGAAAATTTAGAAGACTTACAAGTAATTGTGTTAGATGGAAAAATCACACATTGGGGTGTGGCTACCCTGACTGTCCTGATCCTGTCTTGAAGAGAATCAGGTCTCAGACATTTGTACTGCTAGCACCTATCAAGAAGCCTGGCGTTTTGACTGGTTTGTTGAATGCATACCCAGCTCACATAAGCTCTGACATTGGGATGATGGTTCTATCTGGATCTGTCCTTGTACATAGCTAAACACTGCAACTGGCGATTAAAGGTTTTCCAGACACGTGAAATCGGAGGAGGCATTCTGCTCTGTTTTTATCCTGGTAGTTACGACTCTATTTCTTAGTTTGAATATTGACTTCTGAAGCCTTATCGCTCCATCGCATTTATTTATTTCTGATGCGTTTCCTCACAGTAGACATGAGTGGGCAGGCCAAGGCCGCAGCGTTCACTTCCATTCCATTTCATCTTTTACCAGCAGTTGCCTGTGGACACCTTTCCTGAGTCATCAGTATTGGCCTAATGGGCTGCAACAGCCCAAGTTGAAAGGTAATTACTTACTCCACCGCTGATAGCCCAGATGAAACCAGGACCTATTGGAACAGTAGTAATGGAAATCTCTGTTTAATGCAGATCTTTTAAGTAGTTTGAAGCGATCTCAAATTCATCTCTCTTTGCCATATGTTAAAATGTCACACCACGGTTTTAAAATTCAGGACAAGAACAGAAGGTTCAGGAGAAGCCTGCCTGTGGAAAAGTTCTTGAATCTGCTCTTTGAAAAATCTGAAGAAGCATTTGTTCATCTCATATGAACAGCTCCTCCTAGCAGGGAGCCCAGTCCACACTTGACCCCCTGTATAGCACCTGAAAGAATAGGGTTCAGGTCATGAGGTTCAGAGTCTGGTGGTCTCTGGGTGGCCGGTGGCCACCAGAGGCCCCGGTATTTGGCTGAGGAATTGCATGCTGTGTTCAAGGTAAGTTTCGGAACCAAATGCCTCCTCCTCTGTCCATTGCTATGCTATACTGTTGCATGTTATGAGCCTCTACACACAGCAACTTCTGTAAAAGTCATCCTGAGACGTCTGCAAAAAAGGTCCTTCATACTCCAAACCCAGGTTCACGTGCATGATGTAGAAAGGCTTGACCAAGGTCCTGTAAGTTAATGCTGTATTAGGCCCAGGGCAGAATGGAGTTCCCACCCAGGCTCCCTACACACTTATAAGTCTTTGCTACCGTGGGGACTTCATTTTCTCTCTCAGTACATGCCATACTGGACCCAGCCGGGGTCGAAGGCACTACCCCCCACGCCCCAGTGCAGGAGAGACCAGGCCCCCCCTCCCATGCTGTCTGCCTACGTGCGATCCATACTAAGGGTGACAGCCGCCCACCTCCACTGTCCACCTACGTGCAAACCATGCACCGAGGATGGGAACCTACGCATCCCTTATCTATAAATTTCCTGGCCCACCCCTGAATAAACGACCTCTGCTTCCACCACACGGAGTTGGGAGATTGGCTCATTGCATCTGGTTCATTCGTTCTCAGCTCAAGGAATCAGGCGCCACAGGGGGTCCCAGACCCCCATCTCACGCCTCCTGTGGCCTCCCTTCCAGCCCGGGTCCAGCGATTGGCCAACACAGAGAACCAAGCCAAATCCCAGCTGGCTGTGGGCTGGGACACGGAGGCGGCAGACTGATAGGGAGGCATACTAACAAGTACGCTCCTACGGCGCTGGGGTTTGTACCAGGCTGTGTAAATGTGGGCTGCTGCCTGCACTGACCACAAGCCAAGCCTGCCCAGCCCAGAACATGGTGCTTGTATCAGCTGCTTTCCTCGTCACTGTGTCAAAGTACTTGTCAGAGCAGCTCGAGAGAGGGAAAGCTTCTTTAGGCTCTCAGTTTTAGGAGGTTTAGACCATCAAGGTGAGGAAGGCTTGGGGGAATTTTTGGTAATGAGAATGTCTGGTAAGGGTTCCTCACATTTCAGTGGTCAGCAATGGAGTGGTTTATAACCCTCAAAGGCCTGCCACCAGGAGCCTACAGCTGCCATCTAGGCCCCGTGGTCTCGTCTATCACTTCTCCAGAACAGTGTCATCAGAGAGGGACCAACTGTTCAAACACACAAGCCTGTGGGGGACATTTCACACTTAGCCAATAACAATGCCATGAACTGTGCCAGGCCTTTCCAAGGCTGAGCAGGTTGGTGGTGGTGCCAATTCACTGGTGATGGGTTGGTTCCTGTTCTATAGCTCTGAATTATCACACACAGGAACAGCATAATAACCCAGAGGCATCTGCCAAAGTACCTTGATGGTTGTTGGGGTACCAAACAGGATCCTTTGAAATCAGGATGTTCACAGTATGTTTGCTTGTCAGTTGGATGTGTGTGAGTATGTGCCTGTGCATGTGTGCACAGGTGTGCATATGTGTTTACGTATATGTGTCTACATATGCATGTGCATACATGTTGGGGCCTGAGGTCAACCTTGTATGTTGCTCCTCAGGTGCCATTCACCTTATTTTTCTTTAAGGCAGGGTATGACTCTGGCCTGAAACTTGTCAAGTAGACTAGGCTGTCTGGCCAGTGAGCCCCAGTGAGCCCCTGTCTCTTCCTCCCCAGCACTAGGATTACATACTACCACACTTGGGGAAGGTAGTAATTCTGGGGGCTGAATTCAATTTCTTATAATGTAAGCACTTAACTGATTGAGTCATCTCCTCATTCAGTTGCTTTTAACTTTTTCTGGGCTTTGATACATTTTTACTCTGTGTGTGTGTGTGTGTGTGTGTGTGTGTGTGTGTGTGTGTGTGTGTGTGTGTGTGGATGTGGCATGTATATATGTGTGCAGGTCTATGCACCAGGTGTCCTCTCATTCTCTCACTTGTTCTTTTGAGACAGGGTCTTTTCCTGAACCTAGAGCGAGGCTGACTCTCAGCACACACCCCACTTGGGTGGTGATCTTCCTGTCTTCAGCTTCACAGCACTGGGATCACAGGCATGCACATGGCCGCATCTGAGTTTTTTATGCAGGTGCAGGGATCTGAACTCGGGTCTTGCATGACAGATTATGCATTCTTGCATAACAGATACTGTCAGCTACTTTTTGATAGGACATTTTCTCTAAGTGCTATGAGTTCACTAAGTGCTCAGAGCGTCACTATTATGCTAGCACCAACCTCTGTTGGGGAGGAAGTAGCCACACCTCAGTAGCTATGGAAACAGCCGTTCTTTGTGTGTACCCTCACTGACTATTTGCTACGTGTTTTGGTGATGTGATGCGTTCCAGTAGGGACATTTAAGAACTTTTTTTTTTTGGTAACAGTGTAGTGGTTTGAATGGGAAATGACATAGGCTCCGTATGGGGACATAGGACCCCCATAGGGTCCAGTATTTGGACACTTATTCTCAGTTAGTGTTTGGGGGAGGTTTAGATGGTATAGCCTTGCTGGGGGACGTATGTCACCGAGAGCAGGCTTTGGGCCACTTGCAGTTCACTCTCTGTGTTTCATGCTTTTGGTTCAGTACATGGCCCCTCAGCTTCCTGCCCCTGGAGCCGTGCCCACTTGCTCCTGTGCTTCCCGACTATGATGGACTCTTCTCCCTCTGGTACCATAAGCCCAAATATACTGTCTTCCTCAAGTTGCCTTTGTTCATAGTGTGTTATCAGGACAACAAAACAGTAATTAATATTCCTAGTTTGCATCGGGTGTTGGCAGATGTTTTACTGACGAACCTTTTCTAGCAGCAGATCAATGGGCAGTTCTGGAATATCTTAATATAGTATTGGAAAGAAGGAAAAGCTATGGATACCTTGGGTACCAAGCTGGGAGTCCATGTTACAGGTCAAGGATCTATTTCACACTCCTCTCAACTGTGTATTTATAGTTTGGTGAGTGAGGATTTTAAGAATTGGAGGTAGTCTTTTGGGTTCCCAGTTGAGAACACAATAAAGATGTGATCTCTTCAGAATTTCTTAGCACTAGATCTAGACCTCAAGAGCCTGTAGTTCTAGATGTTGGGTATCTCTCTGTCTAGAGCCTAGACATCCCTAGGTCCAGACCCCAGATGCCTCAGGTATAAACTTTGAGCACTTATAGATCTAGGCCCAGTCCACTTTTAGTTGAGACTCCAAGAATTTCTAGATCTACAACCTGGGTACCTCTAGTCTAGACCCTGGTTGCTCTATTTCTAAATCCTGAGCAGTTCTATATCTAGATCCTGGGAGCCTCTAAATCTAGATCCCAACTCCTCCCTGGTCTGGTCCCTGGCCTCCCTACTTTTTGGCTTGTGTCCTTCCTACCACTTTGCCTAGCTCCTTTTTGCAAAAACAAATACAACTTTTAAAGAACATCTGATCACTTTCTAATGAGTACATTTATACCCAGCTGGCAAACTTTGTGATTCTATCAGAGCAAGAAATCTTATTTATAAAAAGGCTGGCTAATTATCCATGACATTTTAAATGTCTGAATTGTCCTTGAGCTGAGAGTGTGAAAAATCCAAAGACTTAGGGGTATGCACTCCCTGTAGATTTGCTTAGTTTCACATGCTCAAACAGTAAAAACCAAATGAATCTGAACTGTTGAACAATCCCAACATTCCAAGCAAGAAAGCAATGTGAAGAACCTGTTAACTGCAAGGTTGCTAATTTTGTGTCATAGAAAATACCACTGAATATGAAGACGCTCACTTGAGTAGCAGTGAAGATGTAGCAGATACTGCTTTGTCGATGGATTAACACTCAGCTGATTCCCTGGACCAATGATGATAATAGCCACTTCAGTCTATCATAGTATGGGAGGAATTGCCAAGCTCACAGTCACTTGGGGAGTGCATGTGCCATTTCTTTTGTTGACATCTAGAATACTGTAGGTTGACCAACAAGCCATTGACATTGAAAGCTTGTAGATTCCCAGGGTTGTGATTCAGTTGAGATTCCTGGGCATGCTAGATAAAGAGCTCTGTGTTAAATGGAATATGGCAACACGGTATCTGGACCCCTATAGCTCACACTTGCTGCCCCAAGTAGAGAAGCTTTTTGTGTGTGCATATGTATGGATTTATATGTTTTAGTATAGGTGCATGCATGTCGTGGCATGTGTGTGGAGGTTGGAGAGTGAGCTCAGCTGTTGGTCCTTGCTTTCTTCTTGGAGACAGTCAGTCATTCTTATTGTTTGCCATTGCACACACCAGGCTAACTGACCTGTGAGCTTCCAAAGATTCCTCTGCCTCCACCGCCCATCTCGCCGTGGGAATACAGGGATTACTTGCTTGTTACTATAACCAGCTTTACACAGGCTCTGGGGATCCAAACTCAGGTCCTCATCCGAGTGCTTTATCACTAAACCATCCCTTTCCGACCTCATGAAGGCTTTTCATTGGCTAGTTTCTTGGCGGTTTTAAATTTCTCTTGTGTTTTTCCCTGGTGGAACATGGCTTTTAGTAGCCAACACGTGATCACATACTTCTGAACACCTTTTGGATGCAGAGGCATTAGATAGTTAAAACTTCTTTATCCCAAATCTTGATTAGCAATGGCCATTTCACTGTGAAACCATGTCTAGTCAGTGCCCCATCCTGTGTCATGCTGCCCTCATTGGTCAGAGTCATCTTCCAAAAATTGACTTATTTTTGTGTTTAAAGCAATCTGGTCATAAGATAGGACCATCATTCATTTTAAAAAAATATAGCATGACTCTTGAGTTTCTTGTAATAACTGCAAATAATGGATAAGGGGTTTGGACTCCTCTGAGCATTGTTCTGCTCCTCTTTCTGGAAGAGGAGTGGGGCAGAGTTAGACTTGTGGCTCTGTTAGCTGTCACAGTCCATCAGTGATAATCGTGCATGTCCCTCAGTGACCTCCAGGCCTTTGAAGAAGAAGGTCTGGTTTTGGTGCTGTAGCACGTTTATTTTTGTTGAGTGGATGCTCTATGCCTGCTGTCTATCTTGGCCTTATCTAGTTCTTTTCTAGGGTGACATTCTTAGTTTGTGGTCAAGACGCGAGCGTACCACCATCCTAATGGGGCATATGAGTTAGGCATGTGCCTCTGGGTTTGAAAATACATGGGTTCGAATCCTGGTTCCAAATTTCTCAGGAGCAAATATCTTGCTTATAAGATGGGATCACAGCTTCTTTGTGGGTTGGTGTGAGATTTAGTGAGATGTTGATGGTCCAATCACCTCTCAGTGTCCACCAGCCTCTCCCCAAGGAAGTTTTTAATATGCAGAAATACAGCCATCAAATTGTTCTAAGGGGTGAGATCCTGCTGGTAGTACACTCACAAAACATTTTTGACACCAAATATGTGGATTTCCCACACCAAAGCATTCTCCAATTCGCCTCATACACTGACTGGGTGTCCAGCAGCTCTCCTTAGACCTATCCTAAGTCCCCAGAGCTCCTGCCAGACTTCACACACTAGGTCTCAGTGTCAGAAGACTGCCCAACCCCATTTTAGGTGCCAACTACAAGTATCAGATTGTTGCCTCTGCTTCTAGTGCTAGTTCCCACCATCCCTCCTCAGGCCCCGTGTTTGTTCCTAGAACTCAGGGAAGTACTTCACTTATGTGTGTTAGATTATTGTACAGGTTACCGTTCAGGACCAGACACATGGGAAAACGTGAGAGGCAGGGGCTGTGACAGCTGCAAAGCCTCTGTGCCTTCCCTGGGGCAACACCTTCCCAGCTCCTTGATGTATTCACCAACCCAGATGTTTCCCCACACCCATTGTTTGGGGGTTTCTATGGAGACTTCATTCTCTAGGCATGGCCGGTTCAGTCATTGGCCTCATTCTTCCCTGGAGGTCAGAGGGTGGAAATTCTAGCCCTCTAATCATGCTGTTGGCTCCCCTGTCAGCCTCTCCCTCTTGCACACCCTCTTGTTGTCTAGGAGTTACCTCATTAGCACAACTCTAGGATGAGATGTGTTATGCGTCACATAAGATGTACCTCTTACTCCTCTCATTCAAAACTTGTGAGGGTTTCAGGAGCTGTGTGCCAGGAACCAGGGCTACAGACCAGCTCCGCCAGACAGCCTATCTACCTTCCTTCCTCCCTTCCTTTCTTCCTTCCTTCCTTCCTTCCTTCCTTCCTTCCTTCCTTCCTTCCTCCCTCTCTCAGTTCCTTCCTTTTTTTCTCTTTGTGTGGTGTATATGTGTGTGTGCACATGTGTAGGAGAGTATGCTTGTGTGTGTGTCTGTGTGTGTGTGCTTCTGAGCCAGTATTGGGAGTCTTCCTCCATTGTTGTTCATCTTGTTTTTTGAGACAGTCTCTTTTGAGCTTGTTGTTTTGGTTAGACTAGTTAGTTGACCAGCTTAGAAGCATTGGGTCAATCTGTCTCTCCTCCAATCCTCAGCACTAGAGTTACAGATGTATACCCCTGTACCCAGAATTTACTTGTGTGCCGGGGAGCCAAACTCAGCCTCTCAGGCCTCCATGGCAAGCACTTTATCTACAGAGCCATCTGCCTTATGTCACAGTTCAGTACATTTAATATACTTGTTCAGCACCGGACACTGTGGATGATGATGTCCACCTTGATGACTTCCCACTCTAGCCTTCTCTGCTGAGTTTGTTTGTGAAATTCACAGTCAGTGAAGCAAACTCTGAACATGCGACAGCATCCGTGGCACTGGGCATGGGTAAAGACAAGATGGCTCTCTGAACCTATACTCCCAGTTGGACACAGGAGAGGATAGAACAGAGCCAGTAAGCACAGAATATACTGAAGTAAATGAAACAGCAGAAGGAATAAGAACGGATCAGAAGATGCTGCTGAACAAAGACTGGACAGAGAAAACTTCTCTGTGGAACTAGTCCCCAAGTAGAAACTTGAAATGAGGAATAAGATAAGCACTCATCTGTGGGAAGACTGTTCAGGCAGCTGGAACAGCAGTGCAAAGGCCTTGTGGGTAAGATGTTGGCTTGTTCACAGGATGCTGTGTGGCTCGGAGGAGAGGGCAGCAGGGAAAGGAAGCATGGATGGAAAACAGCCAGGGACAGACCTTTGGAAAGGGCCTCAGGCCAAGGTACAGGCTATGGGATTCATCTTAATGGTGATGGACGGCTGTAGGAGACCATTGCTCTGATTTGGGTGAAGATGGGATGCAGGGAAGCCCAGAGAGAGGGTGAGGGTAGAGTCAGGAGATTGGTCCCTGGTAGAGGAAATGCACTAGGTGGGTGTGAGGAAGGTGGTGAGAAAGGTCACAATCCAGAGCCTCGGAGGTGGAGCCAGCGGCACCTTCTGGTGTCAAGTGGAAGTGAGCCATGAAAAACACCAGGGCCCTGGAGGCCTCACCTCTCACCTTGGGCCATGCTCTGGAGGCGTGCAACCTCCCTGTGTGGGAGCGATGCTTTGACCTGACTGGGACCAGTGTACATCTTGTCTGAGGAAATGAGTGGGGAGATATATTTCTCCTTCTCGACATGCAGATATGTGAGTGCAGTATAAGAGCTGGGTAGAGAGAGCAGAGCCATTTTCTTGGCACATGAACCTGTCTACAGCTTCCATCTGGAACTCAAGCATTTTGAGGCGGGCATATGGACAGGGAGGGGCAAGAGGTTTCAGAGGTTTTATCCTTGATGCTGTGTAGTGAAGGCAAGATTCCTGATTCCTAAGCCAAGTTCCAGATAACTGTTCATTGTATTTATAGACTGTCTAAGAATATCCAAAGTAGATAGCAAAGATGTGTTTTTTTTTAGATAAGGGATACAAACAACACTGTGCTTTCGTATCTATTGTTTGATAAATTATACTCTAATTTGGAACCCTAAAGAACACACATAAATGATCAATTTCTGGGGGTCAGGGTCCTAGATACACTTCTCTGGCTCTCTACTTCAGGGTTTCACTAATGTGAAGGCAGAGTAGAGGTCTTATCTTCAAGGCTCCACCCAGGAAAGGGGTCCTTCAGAATCACTGGTATGGTTGTTGGATGGATCAAGTCTAAGAGCTTTGTGCTAAGGGTTTCAGCTCTTGCTGGATGCTACCCATGACTGTCCCCAGCTCATGGTGGCTGCTGGTTGTGGCTGTCCTCAAGACCTGTCACACAGGCCTTCCCAGTATGTCATCTTGCTTCATCAAAGCATGCAAGACAGAGTGTCAGCCATCAAGATGGAATTCCAACTTTTTATAGTTTAGTTCCAGGAGTAGGGTTGCCTTAGTGCAAATCCATGAGTTATACCAGGATGTGAGCCTCTTTGGGACAAGTATAGAGGCTGCCTGCCACATAGTGATTTGTGTATGATGAAACTGTTATTTGTAAATGTTCTCCTAGGATAATACTAGATCAGAAAAGACCTTAGTGATCACACTGGACCCTCCTCAGGCTTTATAGGCAAAAATCTAAGAAACTCAAAGAGGTGCCCATGACATCCAAAGCTACAGCAGCTTTGATGTAGAGCTGGACCTTTTGACCTTCAACCCAGTAGACAGAGGGGTTGTATTCATGTCCCTAAGTTAGTTGTTTTTGAGTTTACACTTTCTGTCTCAAGGGCTTCCATGTGTATACTTTTTTGGAGTGTGTGTGTGAGTACACTTGCACGTGGAGGGCAGAAGATTGATTATTGTTTGCTATTATTTGATTATTGTTCCTCAGGCACTGTCCACCTATTTTTTTTTTTTTGAGACAGGGTCTCTCAGTGGCCTGGAACTCACCAAATAGGCTAGGCTACCTGGCCAGTGAACCCCAGAACCCCACATGTCTCTGCCTCCCCACTGCCGGCATTACAAGTACATACCACTACCACTCCCAAATTCTTGTTTTACGTGAGTTCTGAGGGCTGAATTCAGCTTCCTATGATTGCAAGGCAAGTGCTTTACCCAGTGAACTATCTTTCCAGTCCCTCATTTGTACACTTTAAACACACCATTGTTATGTCCTGACCCTGGGGTCTGCATCCAAATGGGCTGACTTCATGGCCCATCTTGGGCTTCGTTTGAGACCCCAGGTACTGAGTGTGTGCTTAGGCTTGTCCAGCTGACGGCTGGTGTTTTCTATTTTTGCTCCTTTTCAACATGCTTTTGAAGCATAAGATGTAGTCTTGAGGTCTTTTAACGCACTTCATGATCCCATTGGCAGCCTCACCATCTCTGATATTTTTCTTTACAGTGTCATTGAGGGCCAGAGGCCACCATGTCAAAAACCCTTACCAAACAATTTGGTTTATCTGAAGTCTTATTCTTTGTGTCCTGGCCATGAGTGCGTCTTCTTAGTCCTTTATCACAATAGATGCTGGAAGCATTAGAGTCGGGTGTGGGAACTAGCAGTAGGTGGGCCTGCAGCAAGCACCAGGGACCAAATGAGAGCAGTGGGTCAGGATGCAAGGTCTGTGGAGGGTTAATGGTGCCTGGATGGATACTACAACAGAGAAGTCACAGCAGTGTTGGGTGGGGTGGAGTCAGTGTGGTCATAATTAAGGATAGATGAAAGGCTGAAAGCTCGAAGCAGTCATAGCCAGAAGAGAAAAACGTAATTTATTGGGTAAGCAATCATAGTAATGAGCAGAGAGCAGAAGGTAGCCAAGCTGGGGCTGGGGTGGCTGTCCTACGCTTTCTTTTCTCCCTCCTTCTTTTCAAGTTGAATGTAAATGGTGTGGATTACATAGGGTTTAAGAGTTTTTAGTATTTTCAAATACTTCTCTGACCAGTTCCTTTAGAGCCTGGCATTTTAAAAGAAGACTTCTTTTAAACAGCTACGGGAACTGATTATCTGAGAGTATCGGGTCCGTTCTCTTCACCCAGCCCACATGACTAACCTAGAATCAGAATTGTTCAAATTGGTCAAAGCGCATACAGCCGTCAGTCACGTAACTAGTAACACTGTGCCACCGGGACTCACACTTAGATTTTCCCTTTGTAAATCTGATGCTCAAACTGAACAGAATATAGCCCGATGTCATCACCTACTCCATGGAAGAAGAGAAAGGAAGGGTGAACAGAGGCAAAGAAGTAAGTGCTGTTGAATAACACATGAGAACAAGCAGTCGGCAAGCGTGGTCTTACGATCATACTGCAGGCCTGAGACCTGGTTCTCAGCTGCTCTTGCCTTGTGTTTCCTCAGCTTTTGGTAAATATTCCCAACATTTGCTATGACTCAAGACTAAAGGACTGCCAGAGCCTTCTGCAGAGCCTCTGCCATTTACATCTCTGGAGATGACTCTCCTCTCAGTGAACGTCAGTCCTCTGCGGACAATTAGCGATGGGGGAGAGAGTGGCTGCAGGGTTGTTCATCAGCATGCATCGCAACCAGAGTCTGACAGACATTAGAGTTCATTATAAATTTCCCAAAGTCCCAGGAATCTCATTCCCTTCTTCCTCAGCATCTGGGTGATCTAGGGTTTCCCCCAAAGATGTTACCTAAGCATGTTGGGGGCAGAAGAGACAAGTAGGTCAGATGATCTGATAACAGGTAGATGGAAGTGAGGTAGAACCCTGTTTATGACCCAGAATAGATGTTCTGAAGATGCCATGGGGGAATTCATGAGAGCTGTGGGAACAGTCTAACCCCTAGTAACTATGGTGGGCCAAAGAATATCGTGGGTGTCTTGAGAAGTCATTAGGAAGGGAGGGATTAGCAGAAAAGGGAAATGGGTAGTTGATAGGATTGTGAGGGGAAAGACTTGTACTCCAGGATCTAGTCCTTGACTACCTTTTCTACCTCAACTACCAGGGATGTCTTTCACCTTGACCATGGGCTAACCTGATGTTCACTCCCTTCCTCATCTTGGAGCCCTATGTTCCTATGGAAACGCACTCAATCTGCAGCTAGGACCAAGTACTTTCACACGGGCTCCCTTATCCTTTTCACACTCACTCTGAGTAAGGGATATTTATTCCCAGTTATTCCTTGAGATGAGGACAATGAAGCTCAGAGGGGTCGCATGATCTGCTCAAAGGCAGCATTCTGGTGGGAACCAGAACCCGCCAGGGCTGCATACTCAAAGCTGCAGCTTATTCCACACTACTCTGCAAGCAGGTCCAACTGATGCTCCCTTCTAATGGTCCAGTCCTGCACTGGATATGGGCATGGTGAACTGAGTTTGACCTCTATGCATCACATAGCTTTGTACATACGACAGTTCTTCCTTCTCATGGAGTATTGACCCTCCATCCTAACATCACAACCTCATGTTCTTCTCAAGCTGGTCTAGGACAGGGCTGGCAAATGATTTTTATAAAGGCCCAGATGGTCAATGTTTTAGGCTTTGTAGGGCATATGGTCTCAGCCGCAGCCCCTCATATCTGCTGTTGGAGACTGAAGGCTGCACAGGCAATATATACACAAGAGAGTACAGTTTTACTCCAGTGACACTTTATTTAATGACCCTCGAATTTGAATCTCATAGGATTTTCATGTGTCAAGAACCAATTTTCTTTCCGATTGTTTTTCAACCATTAAAAAATTAGGACAGAACACATACAAAAACAGAAGGTAAACTGAGTTTGACTGGTTGACCGTGTTTTGCCAACACCTGTCGTAGGAATGTTGGACGGTGACCATTTACCTGTGGGTAAAATTGTCTCTGCTTTTTCCCTTTAAAACATGTATGATTTAAAGCTTTCAGTGCGGGCGAATGCTTTGTCACCTAGAGGGATTTCGGGCAGTGGCGGCCGGGGTGCGGGGGTGGGAGAGGTACCAGCGAGTGGATAGCTGCCTCCGCGTGAAATAAGGTCAGTCTTGCTGGGAGACTATTGTCTCTTCAGTGAAAATGTTAGATTTAAATCCTATATGCCATTTATCCTTGAGCTCTGTATAGAGAGAAAGGTCTTGCTTTGGTTTCTGTAAAAATACCAGGCTTAGATCTCTTTGTATGAGCTGTCATCAGCCATTCTGAGGGTTGGTCCTGTAAATTCATGCTCTTCAGCGTCGGCAGAGGGATTGCTTTTGTTTTCGAACAATTTCCCGGTGTGTTCTTTTCAACTGGGACTTACATCAGGTTTCAACTTTAGCACTACTTTTCATCTCCGATGGGTTTGAAAGACACGGGTCCCTGCCATTGTGCCACGGAGGACTGCTTTAGTGCCTTTTCTCTGTGCCAGAAAAAGATACAGCCTGCTGCCAGCCTCTTGTGTCTACCGAGACAGTGTTGCTGAGTATTTCTCTGCGTTTGGTTAGCGGGTGATCCACAGTGACCTGTCTGGGGTTTGGCCTATGACTTCTGGATGGTCTTGAAGGGATTGTGCTGCTGTACCCACTCCTGGGTGTCCCTGGAGTGAAAACTTCCGCCAAATATTATCACTATCTATCTGCAGAATTTGGAGAGAAGCACAGGTTGTGAGTTACTTTCATCATTGCTGGGATGAAATGGTCGACAGAAGTGCCTTAGGGGAGGAAAGCTTTATTTTAGCTCATGCTTCTCAGTGGGCAAGGCAAGGCAGCATCCCGCAGCTTCTGTTGGTGGCAGTGGGAACGGAAGGAGGCTCACTCACATCTCAGCAGATCAGGAAGGAGAGGTAGGGGGAATGAACTCAGGCGGAGCTGGCCTACAACCCTCAATTCCCACCCTCAGACTAATGTTGGCCAACTAGCCTCCACAGCCTCCCGGAACAGCGCCGCCAGCTGGAGACCAACTGGTCAAACACCTGAATCTGTAGATAGTTCACATTCTAACAGTATACAAGGAAATGGAGACTCACACAGAACTTGGTTTCTTCCACACCAGGCCAGCTTCCTCCTCATCCCCACACTGCTGTATGCTGGGGCCCTCATGAGGGATGCTGCAGCCAGGATTCTACGGAGGCCCCTGACTTACACAGCCACCCCTCAAGGAGACCATCCCCTATACAAAGGAACATTTATATCATACCTTTCTCTGTAAATTCGGGACTGTACATCTGTGTTTGTGCGTGTGGGGTGCAGTGATAACAAGACACAAGGTCCGTGTCAATACTTCTTCCAAAATGTTTCGATTATATGACGATTTATCAGCAAGCAAGAGCTGGGCACTATTACTGTTGTAAAATTAAGCTTAGAATGTCCTTTAGCATCTTGTTCCCCATTGGACTTATTGTGGATTCTTTTCTCTGGTTATTTTTCTCTGAGGTAATTCTGCAGTGATCCTGTTCTACTGGAGAAGTGGCACTGTCATTTGTCCATCCTTGGGAATGATTATGCACAGAGGTTACAAACTCAGGGACTTGAATTTGCATAGTGGGTTAGTACTGTAGACCATTGAAAATTATGTCCTGGGAAAGAAATTCTTTCCGATTTGCTGCATGTACTTTGAACATTTGTAAGCCCACATTTTAAACAGTTAGGGAATATACTTACATGTTTAGGATGTCTCACAAGGTTAAAAAATACTTATTTTGAGATAATTTAAGAGCCATAAGAAATTGTAAAAGTAGGACAGAGTTCCAAGGTAATTTCAGCCAGGGTCCTCCGTATGTACGGTAAATATATCAAGTTCACATTGTTATAATACTGTTAGCTCAATGCAGACTTTATTGGGATTTTACCAGTAACTGCATTTTATTTTTGAAGTATGGCTTCATGATATTTACCACACATGTGGATTTGTATCTGAAACTGGAGTAATCAGCATATGGAATTGTCACCTAGGAAACCCCATTTGTCTCTAACAATTAGGCTTCTTCTCATAAGGTTTTGTTTAGATCTTGTTATTAGGATGTGAAAATAGCAATCTAAGAAAGTGTAGATTTTGAGAAGAGCATGGTTTTGAATCAACTTTTATAATGATACATTTCAAGTGAATGAGATGGAAAGAGTGGAGAAAGCATGACCACAACCCATGTCAGGTGCACTCGAGCCAGCTGTGGAGGCGAGAGGTAAGAGGTGACATTTATTTAGTTACTTTGAATATCTAATCGATTCATGACCAATTTCTAAAGAATCTTGATTGAATCATGTTAGTGCCTTCGTCGAGACTTAACTGGCTATTTCTCTACTCTGTTCTACTTACTTACAGCATTCTCCTATGCTCACAGCACATCAAACCGACCTTACAGTAAAGTCAGGTAGTATGTCTCCCAATTTATATTTCAAAATTATTTTCAGCACTTTGGATTGTTCGATTTTTCCATAGAACATTTAAAATCAATTTGTCATTATCAACAAAGACTTCCCAAAATGCTTGCCCAGCATGCATGAAGCCCTGGCTTTGCTCTCCAGCACTGCTGGGCATGGTGGTACACACTGAAATTCCAGCACTTGGGGGCTAGAGCCAAGAGCATCAAGAGTTCCAAGTCATCTTTGACTACACCTTTGAGTTCAAGGCCATCCTGGTCTATTAGAGACCATGTCTAAAGGTAAAAGTAAGTAAATTACAGGTAAATTTGGGGAAGTATCATCTTAAGATGATCTTAAGAATGTTGAGTCTTATGATCTATGATCATGGTATGCCTTCCACTTCCTTAATCTCCTTTAATTTCCCTCAGCAATGTTTAGTTTTCCGGGCAGCAGTCTCGAGATCTCCTTTAAGTATTTCTTTATGTGAAGCCACAGCGAATCCTTTTTAAAAGCTCAACTTCCACTTAGCCCTTGCCACTATGCGAACATGTAGTTTGCCTTTGTATGTCAATCTGATGTTCTGTGACTGTCAGAAGCTTTCCTTACAAATACTAATAGCTTCTTTTCTTAGGATTTAAAATTATGCAATAATGGTTTTTTTGCATCAAAAGAAAGTTTTTCTTCTTTTCTTTTTGCTTGATTGTATTATCTTTTGGAACTGGTGCGTACCTTCACTGCTGTGTTAAATACGGAAGTGAAGAAGACTAGGAACACTCTTGCCTTGTTCCCAGTTTAAGGCTAAAAACATAATTTTTTGCCACTATATATGATACTAGATAAAGTATCATATGTGGGTTTTTTATAGATATCCTTTATTAAGCTTTCATCCTAGTTTACCAAGAACTCAAAAAAAAAAAAAAATCACAAATAGATGCCGGGTTGTGTCAAATGGTTTTAAAAATCCATTGAGAAGAACTGGATTTTTTTTTTCCCATTAGATTATTAAAAAGGCAGCTATAGAGAGACGAAAGGCAGAAAGAAAGACAGGCTTGGTCTGACCTTAGCCTGGATCAAACATCTTTGTCACCATGTGTGAGGATGGCCAAAATGCCTACGGAGGGAGATGGGATGCAGCCCCTTATAGGGGCAGAAATGATTTCTGTAGTCTGCAAGGAAAATGGGAAATGTAGTCTTTCAGGAGAAACCCCCACCCGTACCCCGTAATGTAGTATAATCTATTTCTGGTCTTTCTGAATGTCAAAATGAATCAACCTGCTGGACTGCAATTCTTAGCCTTTTATTCACTATTCTTAAAGAGTTTTTGTGTTTGTGATCATAGGGAAGGGTCTGTTGTTCTTCGGTGTTCTTTTTCCAGGCTTTGACATCATTTTCATAAAGACCTATGAGCTAAGGAAAGCTCCTCCCTCCTCTCTCTTACAAAGTGGTTTCCATTGGACTGACAGTCTCTCTTCTTTAAATCTATCCGGAACTTTCCAGGGAAAATATATGAGCATGAAGTTCTCCATGTCAAATATTCTAATTTGTTTTTTGTGTGTGTTACTTGGGTAATCTGCATCTCTCAAGGTATGTGAGATTTTAGTTTGTTGCTGCTTGCTTCTTCATTTATACCCTTCTCCATAAGCTCTGAGATAAACTCAGGGATTGTTCTGATAATTGCCCATTTCCCATGATCCCAGTGTAAAGTGATCCTGGGAGAGTGAACCAGGGAACATTGCTGGAAAAGGTCTCTCCTGACATTTCCTATGGAGTTAGGGTCAGTGTGGGTATGAGGACATGCAGCATAGCTATCCCAGCCATGGTTCCAGAATATAGTTCCTGCCTTCTTAGACTCAGCCTGTTGATAACCCTTCCGTAGGAGACAAGGACCCCTGTGCTGCCCAGGCCTGCATTGATCTTGCTCACAGCTATGACCAGAACCTCTGCAGATGCTCTACAGCCTTGACCTGGACTCCAACTGGACAGGCATAGTAGTTACATAGCCTGCCTCCTGGAGAAGAAAGTTGATTTTTCAGCATCTTTTGAAGAGCTCCTGCTGAAGCCCTCCTTTTTAAAGTGTATCTTTCCCCGGTCCTTAGCCTCGGCCTTAGTGTACCACAACAAGACTGTTTTATTGTAGTTGGCATTCTGGACATGAGACTTCCCCTAGCTAGCTAGCTACTGTGTGGTTTCCATTGCCTAATTGGCCTCAGGCTGCTGTGCAGGAATTTCTGGTGCGCACCCTTAGCGTTGAGACTTTTGTCACCTGTGATTTTTGTCTTCATATTTATGAAGAGTGGGAGCCCCTGCTGTGCATCCACCTGACAGTCCCTCCCAATGTCAACTACAATGACAGTTTCCAGACTTGATTTTTATTCGCTTACACAAAAGACAAAAAGAATCTCTCAGTGTATCACCATGAGTAAAAGCAATCTAACCATCTTTATGCTTTCATATAAACAAGTGTGTGTGTGGGGGGGAGCGGCGGCTCCCAAATTCAACCTGATAATGAGCCAACCAAGCAAAACTCCAACAAAATCCAAAATCCAGAAAATTCTCCCTATTGTAGTGAGGCCTTTGGCATGAATTTAAGTTTAGCTTTCCTGGGAATTCTGGGAAAACATTTTTCTTCATTGTTTTTCTAAGCCCCGCAAAGCAGAGATAGAACTTCCCCAAACAAAGCAGCAGGAAAAGCCACTAACAATCCCCTGGATAGCACAAATGAATAAAAATTGCCAAAATTATTGTGAAAGTGCTAAAAGCTGGGCTTTGATATTTTCTGCACAATCCCTGGACTTCAGTGGTTCAGAAATGCCTGTTTTAGCAATGCCAGCACATGGGAATGTGGGGTGTGTGTGTGTGTGTGTGTGTGTGCGCGTGTTCTCACGTTCACATTTATGGAGAAAATAAATCACATAGCGAGTGTCTCCAATCTAGAAATGGCTCGTGTTCCAGGGGTTGATTTGCGAATCAGTTAGACTGAAAATGTATTTTTTTTTCCTACGGAAATTAGCTATATAAAAAGAGGTTTGTTTTCTTGGCTTATGTAATTAGTTTTTCTTTGAAAAAAATTGCATTGTTTCCTTCATTAGAACATATTACTATTTTACTCTCATATTTTTGGGTAACAAGTAATTCCAAAACACAACTTAAAACAACTGTCCCCTATTGTCTCATGGTGTTTCGAGGCCAGAATCTGGGTGTGGCCTAACTCGCCTCCCCAGGTCAGAGTCTCTCAGGAGGCTGCTGTGTGTCATATGCTCTGCATCTTGTCGGTTTCACTCAGGTGGCCTTTCGTGGGCCTTAGTGTACTGTCACATGGGGCTCCTCACAGGGCCACAGCATCAGTGGCAACAGATGCCTCCCATTGTGAGCCACCCAGGAGAGAGCAAGAGAGCACTTAAGGCAGATGTCAGCCACTACTTGTGCTCAGAGCTGACCTCCCATAATTCCCATTGTGTTCCATCCAACAGAGACATACCACTAAGCCTAGCCCACACTCACAGGAAAGGCAGCCAGTCCCCACCTCTTAACAGAGCAGAGCAGAGAAGTTGCGGCTGTGCGCTTAGAATTGGGGGAGAGTCTGTCCTCCAGCTCTCCCAGCTTCACCAACATCGAGTTTTCAGATGACACCACAGCCTGGCTGGCACCTGGGTTCCAGTTTTCTGGATGACTCTGAACTTCGTATCCTAATATGGAATTGGGACTTGAAACTGGAAATGTGTTGCATTCAAATGATGGTTGTTCTAAGGCAAGTGCTTTATGCCCTAAGCTGGCAGGGAGTCTCTTCCCAGTGGGGCCGAGATTTGTTTCCATAGCCAGGTTAGTAGCTAGGCAGCTTGGGGAGGCGGCCAGTGGTTTCTTTATCAGTATGGTGTTGTGTAGGAGAGCTTAGAATGCATTCTCTCACTGCAAGAATATTTCATAAACAGTGGCCAGAACCCTGGGGCATGGGTGTGTAGAAGACTCATCACAGGCTGAGTAGGCCCATGTGGGTGGCTCGCCACCACATATGCCCGTGCGTTCATAGGAAATGGCTTCTGTGTCCCAGGCATTCGCCTTATATACTTGCTTTCAAAATATGACTCATTTTAAAGTTGGGGACTTGCCTGTGTTCCCTTGGCTGCTCCCCAGAAGCCTTCACCACAGTCTCTGGGGACAGGAAAGTGACAGAAAAATATCGATTACTGTAATTTACTCTTTGCACTAAGAACCTAGCAGACCTATCAAGGTATAACTCCACTCAAAATCAGATTTTCTGCAGGGCCCGTACGGATTCCTTTAGTAGCTAAGGTTTGACAGGTCACAGTTATCTGCTCCATCTCTGGGGCTGTAGGATCTAAATCAGGCTTTTCTAAACCCTTGATCTGCTTTGGACCCCCTTCAAGTGTATCTGTATAGCAGCTGATGGCCTCCTGCAGAGAGGAACATCAGCCTGGCCCCAATGTAGGCCCTATGGAAGGCTCTTGTCTTTGCCTTCCCTGAGTCCTATATTTTCAAAAATTGCTCCCATTTCATTCAGCAGAGGCCCAGCCAGTCATTAGGCCATTTTCACAGAAGTGACCTATCACTAGAATCTGCAAGTGTTTGCTTGATCCTCCTTACGAGGATGATAATAGACACTAAGTATTTAGCCCTTAACTTTGTCCCTCCATGTAGGCAGATCTCTGTTCCGTGTGCAGAAAGCTTAGATGTTCTGACTAGCATAGAAAGACAAGTAAAAATAGTTACAAAAGGTCTTTCTGTGTCATTTCTAGAGCCATGGTTGAAGAACTTTGTTAACATGTTTCTCAATTTGGATGTGTACTGAGTTATTCACCTTCCATGAATGCACTCGGCTGTCTCAGAAGGGCAGGTCCTTAGACAGTGTTTTCAGGGCAGTCATTTCAAAGATGGCTCATCTCAGTAAGAGTTGATTCTAAATGTGTGTGTGTGTGTGTGTGTGTGTGTGTGTGTGTGTGTGTGTGTGTGTGTGTTGTTTCTTCAGTAAACCTCAGTGTGTCATACATACATACTCTCCTATACTTTCCCTCCCTTGTTCCAGGTGAGGGTGCATTTTATCTCACAGGATGTTTTTTAAAGAAGGATGCTGTCGATGCCCTTTTTATACATGAACCCTACCCTATATTTATTCACAAGCAACGGAACAGGATCTCATCGTGCAGATCCCGTCTCATGCTGAACCCTGCTGGTTTCCCAGCTCTGTATCAATACTTTATTCTCCTTAGAATCTTTTCTTCCCTTTGATCTCCCAACAATGACTTCCGAAACTGGGAGCCTCTCCATTTAACAGAGGGAACCTGTATAAAGCCTCTGCTGTGTTCACAGCCGCCACGATTTGTCTTTCTTAAAAATCACATGTTTTTACCTGTATCTGCTTCATTCCCTGTGTGAAGGGAGAACGAGCAGAAATGAGTTTGCTGTGAGGTTTGTACCAATCTAGTCTGTGCTCCCAGCACAAAATAATGTTGGAATTTCTGTCTTGTGGGAGAACAGCAGCCACAGAGCCAGCCAGGCCTGATACTGCCAGAGATGCTATGGGGAAGCTGGTATCAGCCGGAACAGATTGCATGGGGAGGGCTGGGCCCCACAGGCTCAGCTGAGTACCAGGCTGACCATTTATCACTGTCAGAGAGGGTGGGGTGGGGGCGGGGAGTGGCCTGACCACTCCTGCTCGGCTGCTGACTGACAGCTGACAGCACTGTGTGCCACCTTCAAGCAGCCCGACGAGCCGTCCGGGGAAAATGTAGCTAGCTACCTACTTGAGCTGCTGACATGTTCATAGAGAAGAAAGAAAAGATCAGCAGAATGCTCTGGGATGTCAGTGGACTGTGAACTGCCTTCTTTGCAGGGTGGTGCCGAACTGTTAGCGGAAGCCAATTTCAGAGTGTACGAGAAGTGCAGGGTTAGGCTCCAAGGTATATAAAGTGCCCTGTGATTGGATGAGAAGATGCCTTTAAGGTCTGTGCACCTTAATTACATACAAAGGACTTGACTGTGTTGTGAGCTTGTTATTTTAATGTGCTCAGACTGATCTCCCTGACAATACCAGGGAGAAAGTGATAACTTTGCATCAGCCATATACGAGGCCATAAAGCAATCTGAAGCAGCAAAGCTCAGCCTCCGCATGTCTTAGAAGAGAAACATATATAAAAGCAATATTGAAGTATGATTCCTGTCCTCCCTCAAAGATATGTTTGCCATGCACGTTAAAATCTATACTGTGCCTTAGAAGCCACAGGACACAGAGACATGTCATGTTAGCGTGGCATGCTCCTGTATGCCAGCATTTCAACAGTTCAGTTCACCAGGATATCACTGAATCCTTCAGGCTCAAACACAGACCTTAATCCGTAAAGGAGCTTTGTTTTAAATCAGTTTATACTCTCAAGATTATCTGTTTTTTAAAATGTATGTGTATGGATATGCGCATGCCTGTGTGTGTATAGTATGTGTGTGTGTACATGTGCCACATACGTGTGTGTGTGTGTGTGTGTGTGTGTGTGTGTGTGTGTGTGTGTGTGTGTGTAGGCCAGAGCTTGACACAGGTATGTTCCTCTATTGCTCTCCACATTACCATTTGAGACAGGATCTGTCACAGAACCTGACATTCACTGATTGACTAGGCTGGCTGGCCATTGAGTTCTGAGGATCCGCCTGTCTTCCCTGCAGCACTGGTGTTCCAGATGGGTGCAGCCGTGCTTGGCTTTCTTTATGTGAATGCTGGACATCTGAATCCAGGTCCTCATACTTGAATGGCAGGTGCTTTACTAACCGAGCCATCTCCCCACCTCCAAGATGATCTGATTTTGATAGGCATTAGGAATTACATGAGTTAGTGGGCAGAGATTTCATAAAGTCGGGAAATGTCCATCTTATAATATTATACGCATTTCCCAAATGTTGAAGTTAGCTGTGGTTCTCCAATGCGATTTAATAAAAGTCTCACCAAAGTGTAATGCTCCCGATGAAAGGGACGAGGATGGAATGCATTTCCTAGGGTGGTGTGGTGAGGGTGGGGCTCGGGTGCCCTGGGGACAGCAACAGAGCAGGGAGCTTTAAGAGCAACAGCCTGCTCTGGTGCAGACGCTGGGATGCATGGACATGACCAGCAGTCCTGAGGAGGGGGATGGCTGTGCTAGCTGATGAAGGGTGATGACAGGGAAGACACTTCATCTTTCTCTTTGTGTCACTGACATGAAGCACAGAGCCTGGCAGAGAACCAGCAACCCATAAGCTTCCCAACTTGCTTGACTGGAGGACGGATCCCTCCGCCCTGATGTGCTGGGCTGCTCTGTGCTCCCCAGCCCCCTGTCAACCCTCTTCACCCTTCCTGCACGTGCCTGCCTCTTCAGTTTGTGAACTGATGAACTCATCAGCCCTGCCCCGGTCTGGAGCAAAGACTCAGCTCCCCCCATCAGACAGAAACAAATAGCCTGGCCACACAGCTGCTTCTATTTCAAGTCCCTGAGCAGCTGAGCCCTCGTCCCCCAGGGCAAGACTGAGTTCATGTGCCTGGATCATAGGGAGGAAGGACCTGGTGAGTCCTGACAGGCGGGGCAGATAGCACACGGGCCTGGTGGTGATTTCCGGAGAGGCCTGCTGCCTTCTCTGGAACTGTATATGAGATTGGGCCCAGAAAAAATGTTTTGATTTTTAAAATACTGCTTTTTAATGTTTTTTTCCTTTTCCTTTTAGCTGATCGATTATCAAATAAATGTTACTCAGGAATAAAAACAGAACTGGACTCCACAGACGTTGAAGAAGGAAGTGAAATCGCCTGTAACCCTGCACAGGCAGCAGCTGCTGTCCCCTTGTAGACTTTCTGTGCCTTTGTCCTTTCCTTACTGAGTCTTGGAACTCTCTCCAAGCCCTGTTCTTTTTCCCTTCATGATGCCATAGAAAAGCCACGTGTGCTAGTATTTTAGAAATGACGAAATCTCCTTCTATCTTAGAATTCCATAATTCTCTTTTTGTTGTTGTTGGCAACCTTTACCCACACTATAAGAACAGACTGGCCAAAAGCAGATAGGACTCCAGTGCCCATGGGCATGCTTGGCTAGAGACTGTTCTCTCCCTCTCCCCTCCCCTCCCCCAGGATCCCTGTCCCACATCTGAGTGACATATAAACTGCCCTTGATGTTCTGAAGGGGACCCGAGGCAGGATCTGGTCTGTGTTCTGGAGGGACTCCTCCACCGCAGATGGAAGAGACTAATCAATCAGATCTTTGGAGGCTTCATGGGAACCCTACTTACTTCCAGCCTAACTTGTACCACCAGATGCCTTGAATGTGTGATCTAGAGAAGGAGCAGCAAAGAGTAAATGGAAGGGAATGGGAGACTATTTTGCTTTGGGAGGTCAGCAGATATTTCTTTCCATCCCAGGCCCAATGAGAACACTGGTCACCAGGGGTCACTGCTTAGAAGCAGTGCTGGTTAATTTTAACTATCAACTTGACACAACCCAGAATCACTTGAGATTCTCAGTTGAGGAAAGAATTGTCTGCATAAGATTGTCATGGGGGCACGTCTATGGAGAGTCGTCTTGACTGTTAATTGAAGCGGGAACACCTAGGCCGCTGCGAGTAGCACCGTTTCATTTCACCAGCAAACAAGCAAGTAGCAGCACACATCTCTCTCTGCTCTTGACTGTAAATGGACAAGAACTTGCCACTAAGTCTGCCCTGCAATAGGGCAGTGAAGAAATATAACCTGGAAATATAAGCCAAATCAACCCCCTTCCCCACCTAGACTGCTTTTTTCAGGATATTTTGTGGGGTGAGAATGTTTCCCCAAGAAAACAGTTTTTTACCACATACCACTCAGAAGATCTGGAAACATAAAGGAATTTCTTTCTGGGTGTGGCCACACTGGGAAGCAGAGGGCTAGTATTGTAAACCCAGAGTTTGGGAACATTGACAAGTGCTGAGGAAGGAAGGAAATGGGGTCAATTGTGTATTGGCAATCTTGGTTAACAGTGGTGGGGTTGATCATTATTTCAGTCTGGTTCTGTGGGGACCCACTGTTTCCGGGGATGTCTATTGTACAATCTGGTAATACAGTTCTCTACATTAGATGACTGCTCCTGTGTACGAGATAGCTTAGGCTGCTCATCATGGGGTAATTGCTACTGCTTAGCGGTGAAAGTCCCGTCATGGAGTAACCTGCCTGCAGGAATCAGTGTTTCTGGGATCTTGAAAAATCTCACTTATTATCTCCAGCCCTGAAGAAGGGTAAGCGGCTAGGAAACTTGAGGCGAATCAGCTTTAAGTTACCAGATCTGAGGCAGCTGATAGATGATCAGCATGCCTATCTATGTGAAGGGTTGAGCAAGAGCCTGACTTAAAGGTTAACAGTTGGCAAAGGAGACGACACAAAATGGAGGCATAGATGCTAAGCGCCTGTCCCGCTTTCTGCTTCCCTCAGCATCTGTTGTCCAAAGTCAAGTCAGCACTTTGTGGCAAGTTCTTGTTGCAGGCATAGTCAGGTCCAAACCCATTCCCACCTCGTGGTGACTCTGAGTTCCAGTGACTGAGGAGACTCCCAGGGCAGCAGCCATTGTTCTTGGGCTCTCTAACTGGGTAATGTCCCATTGACTAGTCAGTCAGGAGGAGCTGGGGCCTGGGAGAAGCCCAAGAGGTGGGGTCCGCTCTCCAGCCTTCCACTTCCCCACACCTGCCATCCTCTCCATCCATAAGATAAAGGTTTTAGCCATCACAATTTGAATACAAGCGAGGCAACTCAGGGCTGGGTGGTTCTGTATAGGTCTGAATTATAGCAGACACAATAGTAGGCAGTGTTTTCTGTCCTTTGTTTGAGAAAGGAAGCTGCCATAACCTTTGGAACATCTTAGGCTTTCACAGAAAAAAAAAATCCAGTGGCAGCAGTGCCTTCTTCTGAAGCCTTGAACTTGTCCCCAGAGCCCCTTTCAAAATGCCCGTCAGAGTGGATTCTGACCCTTGCTTACATTAACCTTTGTGTTCCGCAACCATGAGGCTATTTCAGGATAGATGAAGATCCACCCCCGACCACATATACCCTTGGCAGAGGACACATCATCACCATGAGCTGCACACATGGCTTTGGAAGGGCCCCCACTGAGCAGGGAGCAGGGGCAGGCACATGTGCTCAGCCAGCCAGATTGGAGACATCCACCCTGCAGTGACTGGTCCACAGATGTCTCTGCCTGTCACCCCTCCTGTCCTTCCCTGCAGTAATCAATAGTGAAGACCCAGCTAGTGCAGCATTTTTTTTCCTGTTTGGTGAGCTAGCTAGTTTCTGTGTGAATCAAGCTACTGATTTTGAAGCATAAACTTGTGAATACTGCCGTTTACAAACATCCACGTCACCACCAAATTGTTAACTCTGGTCCCCAGATACCTTAGATATTTCACCATAGCAGAGTTTCAATGGAAAGTGTTCTTTTGACTTCCAGGGATAAATCCTTTCTTGCTGGATTTTGTTTGCTTGTTGAGGCAGGGTCTCCTACAGCCAAGGCTGGCCTCAGATTCTGGTAGCTGAGGTTGAACTCTGGATCCTCCTGCCTCTACCTCCCCTCATGTCTAGGTTTTAAGAACTCATAGTCTTTATATACCACCCGCACCACACACACTACCCTCTCCTTATTCTAAAGCTGTGTGCTGGATTGTTTCTTTTCTTGAAATTTTTCTTTTTGAAATTTTAGTGACCTGGGATCAACTATAGTCCAAAACAATCAAATGAAAACATTTCTAGAAATAAGCAGCTTAACAAGTTTTCAGCTGTGCACTGTTCTGAGGTTGATGATGAACCATTGAATCATTCCACCCTGCCTTGCCTAGGATATGGGTGAGCTCTTCGCCTGGGTTCCCATACATTAGCCACTTGGCAGCCATCTTGGCTATCAGATGGATGCTTGCAGTTCAGAGGTACTTGGGTTAAGGTAACCATTATTTTACTTAATCATGGCCCCAGAATTCATGAATCTTGATTCAAAGGAGACTCCAAGCAAAAAGGCAAACTCACAGAGGAAAACAAAACAAAGCAAAAATACCTCCCCCCTCCCCAAAAAAGCCACAATCAAACATGGGAGGACAGGCTCATTCTGGTACTATGTAGCAAGGCTGCTGGTCATATGGAGAAAAAACATAATACATGTAAGGTTGGCACTGTCTGGAAGCATCTACCAGGATTCCATCCTCTGTAGGTGAGAGGTATTGCTGCATGGGGTTTGGTAACATTTTGAGGAGATTTTACTGCAGTTTATTGGTAGAAGTGAGGAGGAAAACAAATGCTTTTTTTTTTTTTGTCTCATCTTTCTGTTACATTCACTCAGGCCCAGAATATTAGGTATTTTTATTCCGTGTTCTGTCCCTGAATGATAGTTGACTCTCTGGGTTGTTAATATTGAGAAAGGACTTTGAGGTCACATTTGGGGATGAGAGAATACTGAGAGTGATTGGTGGTGTCTGACATGAGCACGGATGTGGAGGAGAAGACACACCGTTTCCTGACTCACACAGAAATCTCCCACGCAGATTCCAATGCTAGCCTGACAGTTGTGCAATATTTGCATCATGCCAGGCTTTACATATCTAACGTAATTCTCAAAGCCACCGTGAGGTAATTTAAATATATAATGTAGAAAGTTTTCCAAATGAAAAAAAAAGTCTCATGAAGGTTAAGTGATATGTCAAGGTCATACAGCCAGGGCCTGGGAGAGATTCAAGGTCAGCCAGCCTCTTTCCAGAGCCCAGCCTGTCCTCCCCAGCCTGTCATCCCCAGCCTGTCCTCCCTAGCCTGTCCTCCCCAGCCTGTCCTCTCTCTTGCTTGCTAATGCTGCAGATACTGCTCCAGGGCTGGTGTAAGACTCAATGATCTGTATTCCAGAAGAAAATGCAAAATCAATTTATAGAAACGATTATCTTTGGGCCTTGGGCTCCAGAATAGGAGATGAGACAGGGACATCTCATCAGAGAAGACAGCACAGACTTCCTCCTTCCGGTCCTGTGTGGACATTTTCATATCTACTTCCTTCAGCATTGCAGTCTTCCCAGAGGCAAGGAGGTAAGCCCCTAAGAAGGAGACCCCAACACATGAGGGTGAGATGTTGGCTCCCTGCTTTCTAGGCCCCCCGTTGGGGCATTGTTTCTGAGTGGCTATTTTAGGTGTTCACCTCTATATGAAGTAGACATGTTCTTTGTATTTTTTTAAAAGTATATTATAGGACTATGCAAGGCCGAGTTGTTGAAGTACTTCCTTTGCATGCACGAAGACCTGAACACACTTAAAAAAAGCCAGGTATAGGAATGTGTTCTCGCCTCTCTAGTGCTGGAGAGGCAGATATAGGTAGATCCCTGGGGCTTACTGGCCAGCCAGCCTAACCTAATTGGTGACTTCTAGGCCAGTGAAAGGGCAGGTGGCACTGGAGGAACAACAATGTTGTCCTCTGGTTTCCACATGTACTCTCTTTCACACACACACTCTTGTGCACCACCGCCCACCACATACGTATATACACACAGACAGATAAAATTCATCTGGTCATATGTCACAACAATGTTTGAGTCACAACAGACTATAGTGGATGACAGTCCCCTAAGATTTCACTGCAAAGTTAGTGATGTCTTGGCCAACTTCGTTTGTGTAAATATACAGAACCATGTTTAATAATCCATTCTTAGACTGTTTCTCCCATTAAATGATATAGCAGTGTGTGTGTGTGTGTGTGTTCATTTACTGGATCAAATAAGAAATACCTTTCATATAGGCTTGAAGAGACTTTTAAATGCTGTTACTTCTTTTATTAGCTTAACAAATACTTACTAAACACCTTTGTGTCACTATACGTGGGATCATGGGATAGCGAGATGGCCACTGCCTTCCTGGATTTACCATTCACTGGGATATTTGGTCTTTGTCCATGTAGCACCATGAATGTTTAGTGCTGCCCTAATGAGCAGGGCAGAAGTGCCTGTAGCAGAGTGAGGAGGGACTTGGTACCCAGCCCTTACAGAACCTTGAAGGTCAGCAGAAGCGTTAACTATAGCCTCAGAATAACGAGGGAGATGGAGTTAATCCTGACTGTCAGTTTGATTGTGGTGAGACTTGCCTAGAAGGTTCACAAAACATGCCTCAGGGTGTGTCTGTGAAGATGATTCCATTAACAAAAGGAACGGAGAAGCTTCCTTGAGTCTGGGTGGCATCACCGTGTAGCTTGGGGGCCCTGGTGGAGTAAAAGAGGAAAAGGAAAGAGCCCACAGCACAGGTGTCCTCTCTGCTTCCTGGCTGCTAGGATAGGGGCCGCTCTAGTCCATCTTGCCTTCCCACCATGATAGACTGAAACTGTGAGATTAAGCCAAAGGAACCATTCCTCCCTGAAAAGGACTGCTAGGGTATTTTGTATAAGCAACACCAATTTTGATGGATACGGTAGTGCACTTGGGAGTTTATGTCATACACTTTATTTTTTTATGTTGAAAGATAGCTGTGCTTACATTGGGAAGAATGAATGGGCATGAGATACACAAACGCAGTCACTGGAGGCCAGCCAGGGAGGCCAGGGACACTGAGAAAAGGCGAGTTTGTATGGAAAAGGGAAGGAGTGGGTGATTTTGAGGGCATGGAAGGCGAAGTTAGCTAGACTCAGGGGCACAGCATGTGTGGGGAGTACAGGGGCATGAAGAAGCAAGCCCAGGAGGTGGCAAGATGGTGGCCTGTTCCTGAAGCATTGATACAGGCAGTCAGGTCCTATGCCACCACAACGCCACAGGAGATGCACCTTCTGTTGTGTGTGCTTCCCCCGAACTATAGATAAGCCTTGGCCTGCCCAGAAAGCCAATCAGAAGGAAAAAGTGTACAGAGAAGTCTAGGATTTTGTGAGTTTTTTAAATTGGGAATATTTTCGTCCTAGACAATGAGAAAAGAATCTAACAAGGAGAAAGGCAGTATCGAACAAATAGAAATATCCTGCACATTCACTGTATTTTTAGTTTCCTCTCAATGTCTGCATTTCAGTCCATTGTCCTTGTAGTCCATGTGAATGGCGTGGTAAAAGTGTTTCCTGTTGCCAGTACTGCAGACATTTTCTTATATTTCTTCATTGCTCTAAATGGTGCTTCAGATACGTTGTTGTCACATCTATTGAACCCAGGTACATAGGGCATCACTGAGTCAAGGAAGGACTGCATCCAAGTTCAGCTTGTTGACCCAGTGAGTTACAGGAACATAGGTTGACTGTACCACTGAGAGTTCCACCAGCAGCATGGAGGGCTGGAGAAAAGCTGCCCAACTCAGAGTCCCTCGGGCAACTTTCAGGCAGCGATACTACTGGGATCCCTCACCAAGTCAGTTTCCCTCTTACATAGCCTTGAGGAGCAGGGACCATGCTCCATGAAAGAAGGGTAATAAGCCTGATCTCTTGAGGGTGTGTGCTGGTGATCACAGCTGCTCTGATTCGAGATGGCAATGGTCATGTCCAGTCCAGAGGGAAAAGCTGCATTTGGTAAAGCTGTGAATGCAATTTCTAAGCAGATTGTGAGATTTCCTTGTGACAAGTGGGACATTAGGTTCTGCTGTGTATATTCTCTTTTTTTCCCACCTCCATTTTTCCTCAGGTTAAATTCTTACAGGTGGGGTAGTGGGTTGAAGCAAGTAGTTTCTGACTCCCAGCATGGGTAAAAGTGACATTCCAAACTCAATGGTCAGGGTTAAGGGATGGGCCTGGGCTAGCCATAGGGCAGAGCTTGGTCTCTGCGTGTTTACAGGGATGTGATGATCAGGGATCTTGTTTTGGTTTGGTTTGGTTTGGTTTTTCTCTTTTGTAACTCTGGCTAGAACTCACTCTGTAGACCAGGCTGGCCTCAAACTCATAGAGATCTGCCTACCTCTGCCTCCCGAGTGCTGGGATTAAAGGCATGCACCAGTACTGCCTGGCTCGTGAGCAGGGATCTTATGAATGAGCCTGACAGGGTCACCTGGACCTTCTATCATGTCTCTTCTGATAATGTCCAATATTGGCAGAGGAGCCTGCCAGCTGCCTGTCTCCAGCCCCAGCTGACCCCTTCCCTTCTCTCTTTCTGTTACTTGCAAACCAAGGGAAACCCCTGAGATGAACAGTAGAATCCTGTGAACTAACAGGGGCCTCACAAACTCACAAGG
Source organism: Cricetomys ansorgei (assembly GCA_026225945.1). Lineage (NCBI taxonomy): Eukaryota > Metazoa > Chordata > Mammalia > Rodentia > Nesomyidae > Cricetomys > Cricetomys ansorgei. The sequence goes on along the minus strand of JAMJFZ010001657.1, from coordinate 1,659,045 downwards.
TCTGCATCACCTGGGCAATGACCCAGAGGGTGGTGAGAGGCCCAGGGTTTGGATAGGAGCTTAAGGCCTCCTATGGCACAGTCCTTATTTCAACCTGCTGTCATGCCTCATCACTCTTGGACCAGATGGCTCTGTGGTTCAGCACTGTCCTCTGTCCCTCACTGAGGTTGTATCCTTGTTGCCTTTCCCAGAGCTCAGTGACCCTACTATGACCCTTAAGTCACAAGGAGGCTGAATGTCATGATTTAGCTGATCCTCGTATGTGTTCTGTATGTAAATACATTTGAACATTGCCAAGGACATGATCCAGTGCTCTCAGATGGAGCGTTCTCCAGAGTTCTCTGTTTGGGTTCTTGAGAACAAATGTATACTGGGAGCCCTAACATCTCTGACAGCCCTTGTGTTGGACTGTGGGGGGGACTTCAGGGCTGAAGGGCTGTTGAGAAGCACTGGACACTCATGGGGGTCCCCAAGGCAGTTGTCCCCAGACAGTGCTTGGATCACAGTGGGATGCCATGGCCTGCTGCTGTTCTTCTTACTTAAATACCAACTTCAACAATACATTGATTGTTGGACGTCACCAGGGGGATGCACCCCTACTCAGCCGGGATTTCAGGGGTTCCCTGGTTCTCCAGGGGTGGATAGCAGCAGTAGGGACCCTCTGACTAGGAGTCCAGCATTTTTCAGTTGTCCAATCTGATACATTCATTTCTAAAACAACATGCCAGAGCTTGATGTCTAAGCTGCTCTGTCACTGAGATTGAAAATCAAGTAAAAGGCTAGGGAAATGGCTCAGTCAGCAAAGTGCTTGCTGTGCAAGCTTGGGGACCTGAGTTTAATTCCTAGAACCCATGTAAACAGCTGGATGTGGTAGCTTGTGCTTTTAATCCCTGTGCTGGGGAGGCAGAGGCAACTGTGGTCTCTTGGGCTTCTTGACCAGCAGCCTTACCAATCCCAGAAGTCCAAGCAGCATGTAACCATAAAGGAGGAGGGGCTTTACAGCACAAAAGGCTGCTTTGGCAAAGCATTCCTTTACAGCTAACTTCTGGCCTCCACATCTACATGCACCGATATACGCGTCTGCTTCCTTAATGCCACACGCACCCATGCACGTGTGCACGTGAGCACACGCATGCACACACACGAATTTATAAAAACCAGGTAACCGATACTCTCTTAAGAGGGTGAGCTTTGGTGTGTTCCTAACTCCTGAAGAGAAACAGGCTCTGTGACACATTTAATGACATGTGTTAGTATGTATGTCAAACTTTACACTTAAACTCACATTTCTTTCTTTCTTTTTCCAGCCAAACACCATGTCAGTGGCAACAGAACGGTTGAACCTTTCCCAGAGGGAACACAGATGGCTGTATTTGGTAAGATATCAACTCAGAAAGAAAACCCAAATACTGTGCAAAGCTTCCTGCCAACTTTTTTTTAGCTGTAGTGAGTGTCCTCGGGGCTTCAAAATCTGGGCTCTTCTAGATATTTACAAGACGTTACAGCCAAGAAAACTCTTGAGTTCGTCGTAATTCCTGGGCCCAGGAGTACTTACTCTGTAGAATCCAGTATGTTTTCTTGCCTAACTCTGACAGCCCAGGTATCACACTGTAAGTCTGCTACCTCTTTTGTCCACACTGTGAATTAACCTAATTAATTTAGGGTTTGAGCTTGTCTATCTCTGTCACACAGATGTATAACTTTGTCAAGTTTTTGGGGTTATTATCATTGTCCCTCCATCCCCACTCTCTTAATTGGACAGTCTCTTTCTTCTTCATGAATTGAGCACATTCATTGGTAGAAAACATTAATTAAAATATCTCAAGCAAAGCTGAGTCCAGCCCTTGGTTACGTACCTAAACATTACAGTTGTGAAGCTGAGCAGAATTTTTTCTTTTTTGTGGCTAATTCCAAACCATTTGGTGAAGAAGCATTCTTTGTCCACGTTTTCCACCTCCATAGCTTCTGCCTCCCACACTGCCTTCCAAATGTCCCTGCTTCTGCAGCTCTCTGCCTGCTCTCCCTCCCTGCCTCCTCTTCTCTTTCCCTTCTTCACGTCAACTCCCTTCTGCCTCCCTTGCTTCTGCCTCTGGCCTTTTCTCTCCAACAGTGCCCCGAGCCCCTCTCAGCCGTGGCCACCTCTGACCTCCAGAATCTCAACCGGAGGTCCAGCCGCCTCCCCGGTTTCCCTCACCTTTTGGATGGGCTCCGGATCTCTGCCGCTCTAGACACTTTGGTGTCACCCGACTTCACACTTCCCCCAGCAGCCACCCAGAGGGATGTATTCTTTCTAGTAGTCCCCTGCAAGGGCACAAACCTGCCTTCAGGGTACTAAAGGGTTTGACTGGGAAGTCAGACTCATGTCAAGTCAGTCCCTAAATAAGCACTTTCAGGTTAGAACATTCTCTTAGTCCCAGAGATATCATCAGAACTAGACCAAAGGAGGGGCTGTCGGGGAATTGTGAAGCAGGGACTCAGGGCTTCTGAACAGTTAGTCAATCTTGCTCCGATGGGCTATCACTTTTTAAAATACACCCACCTATCTGTAGTTACTTAGAAATGTAAATGGATACTTGTTTCTGAGGAAGCATGGTGTAACAATGGGCACTCTATATCTCAGAGTCTAAAATGTTTCCTGGGATATCTGATGGAGTCATATTAACCTTCCTACACTAGCAGTTTTGTTACAGCAAAATATCCTAGGTATTGATGTTCAAGTCATCCTTGTGATGAATTTTTTTTGTTTTAAGTCTCTCAGGCCTGACAACCACGACGTGAGAAACTAGGCTGTGTTGTTATACTTCGAGTCTGGAATGTCCCCAGAAGCTCAGCTGGCGGCGCTGTGCAATCGAGGGGGTTTCAGGAGGCAGGGCATAGTAGAAGGAGGTTCGGTCATTAGGAGTGTGCCCTTTAAGCAGGCTTTGGGATCTCAGCCTGTCCCCTCCCGGCTCTGCTTCCAGGCCACCATTGGGGTTAGTGGCCTCTGCGCCATGATGCTGAGGCTCACCACAGGACTCAGGTGATGGACTGAAGCCATGAGCAATAATATCATTTCTCAGGCATTTTTTTTAAACACGGTGATGACTAATATACACCTTGTTGAGAGCGAGAAGTGGCACCAGCCTGTCCTAGCAGGCTTCTGTCTCCTGTAATGTAGTGGGAACTAACACACACTGACCTCAGAGTTGGAAACATCAGGACATATAACTCTGTGTCAAGATTCCTTTTCTTTTGCATGACATATTGGTTTTTAGAGGTTTATTAAAACCTCACCAAAGGTCTTCACAGTTTGACTTTAGGCAAGACACTTCCCTCTTCAGGCCTTAGCTTTCTGTTGAGTGAATCCTGGGGCCTCCAGGTCTGGGCCTTTGTTCTTCCTCTTCCCTCCTCGAGACCTTGGGCTCACGTGTCACAGTGAGTGTGTTGCACCTGGCTGAATGGTCCACAGGTGTGGTGTGAAAAAAGATGGCTCAGCGCCAACTGCGGTAGCAATGCCTACAATCCCAGCAGGTCAGTGGCACAGGTAGAAGAAGGTTGCTAGACATCTGAGGCCTTATTTGAAAAACAAATAAGCAAATGAACAAACAAAAGGAGACAGACCACTTGCAGAATTCTTCAAGTTCACAATATCTAAAGGGCAAAATTATACAGAACTGAAAATAGCATATGCCTGACATCTAAAAATCCTGTCTCTAGAAGTGCGGCTTGGCTCTCTGCTGCCTAAATGAAGTTCCCAATTTGGTTAAGTGTATGCAGTCATCACACGGCGAGGTTTCCAGGGCTCTGCTCCTTTTATGTTACTTGTCCACCTGGCCTACGGCAGATGACAACGGTTGGCGTGGGCAGAGCTCCTGTCTTCTTGGTTTGCTTATAGTTGCACTAAAAAGGTCAGATTATGACAGCACTTGACTCTGAAGTACACGGGGCACTTATCCTGCCAGCACTTCAGGAGGCTGGTGGGCTAGCTAGGCAGTTGGCTCAGAGAGGTCATGTGACTCACCCAGGGCCTCTGGGCCTTTGGAGCTAGGGTTTGATTCCTGAGTCTACTTGGCTTGGAACTCACATCCCTTTCCTGAAGTCACCTTTCTCTGCACTGCTTGAAGGAGCCCCGCTAGGGCCTGATAGATTAAAAAATGCCTTTCAGCCGGATCCACACACAAAAGCATGATTTCCAGCCAAGCCAATTTAGTAAATTGATTTGTAAACTCCCGTGCATTCCCAGAGTGCTCTGAAGGACTCTTGAGATGCAGCTTTCGCCGAGAAAATGCTGTTTGGAGCGAAGTCTCCTCCGGCTCCCTCCCCCTTTCGATTTTAGCAAATAATGCATACAGCACTAGCTGTATCTGCCCGCCTGTCAGTTACCCAGAGCAACAGTGGTACTTTTTACCTGTCCAAACTCCTCCTTCAGCCTTGGAGGTCTCAATGCATCATGCCAAAACAGTGTCATCAACTGTAACTTCATCTAGTGGCTAAAGACTCGAACATGCCGAGTAGAATGCTGTCTACATGGCAGTGTTATGGTTTAATCCACTCTGCTGGTGACTGCGGAGCTGCAGTTAATCTTTTACATCAGCTTTAAGGGATCAGGGCCCACTCTGGTGTGGAAAATACGGAAGTGTGTTATACCCAGCAAACAGAGATAGCTCCTTAAGCATAGTTCCTGGCATTCAGTCTTTGCAAATTATTTTTAACTCAAGACATTTTTTATTTTGCCTTTGGTAGCCCATTGGTGAATCTCCCCCCCCCAGCCCCCATCTTCTCCTTCTCCCTTCATCCACTGGGCCAATGTTGATGAGGCAGGCCACAGGCTATGGTTCCTGGTGCTCCTCAGTCACTTTCAGGTGAGAGGGGCTCACACGTCACAAAAGTAAAACTAAACATTGCAGTTATATAACACCTTTGTCTGTGCTGTCTGAGAGTGCTCTGTGGATACTCTCTCTCTAATCTGTGCAGTGGTCCTGTGAAGTGGGCAGAGAAACTGGAGCATCTGGAGATTAAAGATCAAGCCAAGCTGGTAGCATACTTTCTCTTGTATGAGAACACCATTGGCCAGCCCTCCATGCCTGTCTTGGGAAGGTTTGCTCCAATCCCAATATCTTAATGAAAGTGACAACTGTTGGCTGTGGGCCACTCTGTCCAGCAGAGCATCAGGCTACAGCCTCCTAGGGTGTGGTGGGGTGTTGTCAGATCAGAATGGCTACTCCTTCTGTGGAGAACACTTCACAGACGAGAGGATATATCCGAGAAAATAAAATGAAAGCTTATTAATGGAGAAGGGCAGACAGTGAAGGAAGGGCTAGAATCGAAAGATGAGTTGTTTGAAACTTTAGAGCCTAGATAGATTGTCAGTGGTTAAGAGCACAATCCTCTTATAGAGGACCGGAATTTGGTTCCCAGCACTCATGTCAGATAGTTCACAACTGCTTGCCACTGTGGCTCCAGGGGGATCTGGTGCCCTCTTCTGGACCCTACATGTACTTGCACTCACATATGCATACATACACACACACACAGGCACACATTTATACACATACTTTTTAAAAAACTTTAAAACCTTTAAGTACGTACAGTCTTTGAACATCTGTTTGCCACCCAAACATTGACGCTCCCCAAATATGACAGTTTGCCCTTGATAACCATGTCTAAACTGCACGTGGGGTGCATACCTATAATGCCAGCATGTAGGGGCCTAAGATAGGAGAATCACAAGTTCCCTGCCAACCTGGGCTGTACAGTGACAGAGTGAGACCCCTGTCACAATTAAACTTTTTTTAAAGAAAAGAACTAGAAATTATGTTAAAATAAGGTCTAAGCTTATAGATGTTCAGGTAACTAGAATGTAGTATCACTTTTAAATTCACACTGAAAAATAGTTTACTATTGAAGAATAGTAAGCCATGGTATATAAACTGGGGTTTACAAAGGTTGAAAGCCGATGGGTGCTGTCATGTTGTTACCGTATCAGCTCTCCTGCTTGAGCTAACTTGGAGACTTTAGTCAGTACTGATCTACCTTTCTTCCTGAATGACTTCAAATTAGAAGTCAGTTCCCATTTCTAAAACCTGCTTCAAGGGCCTCCAGTGGGAGTTGGGGAACTGACTACAACTTGTACTTTTCATGTTGTACTAATGGTGGCTAGTGTGGGGTGATGAACTCCCTTTCACTGCAAGGATTCATGTCATACATTTCTAACCCGTGCAAGCAGGGGTTAATTCAACTTGTAAGATCCTTTCCTTCTGATTACTGATAGTTTACCGTGGCTCAAAGTAGTAAACATATACGCTCTTTTTCTCTATCTTTGTATATGTGGGGTAGGCGCATGTGGAGGTCAGTGGTTAGTGACAGGTGTCTTCCTCTAATGTCCTCAACTTTATCTTCTGAGGCATGGTGTCTCACTGAACCTGAAGCTCACCAACTAACTAGGCTGACTAGCCATTGTGCCCTGGGGATCCGCCTATCTCTGCTCACCCTAGTGCTGGGGCTACAGGCATGTTCCGCCATACCTAGATGTATGTTTGTTTGATTTAAATGTAGTGCTGAGGCTCTTAACTCCGGTCTTTTGGGGAGGAGTATTTGAGGCAGGGTTTCTCTGTGTAGCCCTGGCTGTCCTAGAACTTGCTCTGTAGACCAGGCTGGCCTTGAACTCAGAGATCTACATACCTCTGCCTCCCAAGTGCTGGGATTAAAGGCATGCACCACTATGCCCAGCCCTAAACCTATTCTTAAGAAATTATTTTATATTCAAAACTCTTTTACCTTCTCATTTCAAAGCCCGCATTTAGGCTGCTCAGAGTTAGGGTCCTACAAGAAGAACTTTAATGTGGAGGAATTGTTAGGAAGTAATGGCAGCTACTGTCCCTTGTTGACATTTCAAGTCACCCTTAGGTTCTTGATGGTCTGATAGTAGCTTTTGGGGAGGCTAAAAAGCTATGACAGGCCTGTGATCTGTGTCTTGGGGGCACTTCAACAAGGAGAACACGTGTCAGCCTAAGATATTGGAGGACATGCTGATGCCCTGGCCACCTGCTACTGTTGACATCAGGGCCGGGCCTATGCAGGCCTTTCTCAGAGTAATGTACAGAAAATGGTCACAGGGGCATGGGGACCAGCAGCTGTTAGAGATCTGGGGATGTGCCCCATTCCTGGGGACATCTTTGTCACCTTGGGAGGAGATCAGTGTCTCTATGAGGAAGCCATCACAAGAACAACAGTCCCCACCCCCTGTCCCCAACACACACACACACACACACACACATACACACACACACACCCCTTGAATTGTGATTCTTTTTTTCTTTAAACAGTCCTGGTTATTTGTTGGCCAGCTGAGAAAACAGAAACAGCAGACAATATGTCAGGCTTCAAAGGAAAATGTATTGGTGTCTCACTGGCTCATAGCCAACATTATGTTTGTAAATAATCAAATCCTGGTATGGTGGGTTTCTCCCTGAACCTTGACCGAAAACTATTGAAGTTGGGTTTGGGAGCAGAAGAGTAGCAGCCACACATTCTAGGGGAAAGGCTGGGGAGAGTGACTGGAAATGTTTGTAATTAAGCAGTTCATCTATGCCCACAAGACAGATGGGACAACAAGCTGAGAACTGAAACAAGCTTCCAAGATGGAGAAGCAATGGGTAATTAGAGATGGGGCCTCTCCCTAGGTCATCTGAAGCACTTTAAAGGACAGTCCTTAGTCATCGGAGACTTTTTTTTTTTTTTTTTGAGACAGGTTCTCATATGTCCCAGATTGGCTTCAAACTCATTAAGTAGCTATTAGCCAAGGATGACCTTGAACTCATGATCCTTTAACCTCCAGTTTCTGAGTGCCAGGATTATAGACCTGTACCACCATATCGGCTTTATGCAGTATGGAGATGGAGCACAGGCTTCCTGCTTGCTAGGCAAACACTCTTCCAACTACATCCCCAGCTTTGGAGATATGTTTTAAGACAAGTTTGTTTTTCGTATCTTTTTCACGTGTTGACAACCTTGACTTCCATTTTATTCCAGGATGCAAACAGGCCTGGTGACTGAGGGATGGGGCACACAGGCCTCTGAACCTGGGCCCATGGTGTGACCAGGGAGCTACAGCCATGTTTTTTTGAGAAAGCAGAGAACTTGTCTGTAGTGGGAAGAAGAAACACTATTCTGGAAGACATTTCCAACTTTTTGACATTGTGACTCTCAATGTCATCTAAAAGTTCGTGTATAAGAACCATAGAATCAAGCTACACAAAAAGAAAGTGTAACTTTGGAATTTTGAGATGGGCTGCCTTCATAGCTATCATGGGCCTGTGAGGTGTAGGCGGTAAATCCTGGTAGGGTATGGGAAGTCCAGTTCAAGTGGGAATTGTTTATATGTGAAGGATGGTTCTGGGAAGGAGTGAGATGATGTTTACCGCAGCAACACCTTATTGGTTCAAACATCACTTTCCTACCAACCTTCGTCATTTGTAATGTGTAGAAGAGCCAAAGGTAAGCCCTCCCGATGGAGCGGCTGGGGAGTGGTCCAGAAAGCTCTGGGGACTTCCAGTGGAATTGTGTGATAGAAACCTAGGGTGCTGCTAGATGGGTTTCTTTCCCCTTTTATGTGAAGTCTATGGATTGAAGGGGGGTTTACAGGGTTAGCCTGGGTCTTGGGTCAGACTGTTGTGACTGCCTCATGGGCCAAAGGGGACATGAGATCACCACAGCATTGCTCATTGGCTAACTAGAGGGGCTGCTAGGCCAACCCTCTTTACCCAGGTAAACCATGGTCAAGTTCCTATAGCGTGACCTCAGCATCATTCAGCTCCCAGCAGCCCCCCTCTGTAGTATCAGACAAGACCTTTGTCTCGAGAACACTGAGAGCGATAGCCTTGTGTGCTGAGAACTGACTTCCGTCACCAGGTTCCAGTACTGAACTTTCCCACACTGGACTGCTCTCGACCAGCCCAAGCTTCCTCTCATGCCCTGCAGAGAGTTCTTGACCTCAGCTATGAAACCTTTGGTTATGGATGTTACCATCTTCCTTCACCCCTAATCCCTACCCAACAGGCCTCTCCTCTTAATTCTTTTTAGTAATAAAAAGATTAATTTATTTTACAAACGTGACAGATATTTCTCAAATTTCTGAGAAAGCATACAAAAACCAAAAAAAATCAGGCCATGGGAGCGGCTGTGTTTCTGTTGTCTCCACACTCACGTTCCACCGTCAGTAAACACGTGCAGAGACGAGCAAAAACCGAACTGATTGCTCAGCCTCGGTGAACCAAACTAGCATTTTATTTTTGAGTGCTGAGGATCAAACCCAGAGATCTGCACATGCCTGGAGAGCATGCCACCACTGAGCTGAACCCGAAGCCCCCGACTAGCACGTCCGAAGAAAACCTGAGAACTATGGCTCAAGTGCGGGTAAGATAAAACCTGACACTGTCTCTTGCTCTTATTCTCCTCGGCTGTTTATCTCAGGCTTGACTGCGTACAAGGCATGGTAAGGCAGCATACATTTGAACTCTGTTAGATCAAAGACAAACAAAGACTGGAGAGATGGCACAGTGGGTACAGGCACTTGGCGCCAAGCCCGGGGACCTGAATTCAATCCCTGGGACCCACTTGGTGAAAGGAGAAAACCAACCCTCACCCTTGTTCTCTGACCTCCACATGTATGTTGTACTCCACGTGTGCCCACTTCTATGTACACACGTCTGCATACATAAATAAATGTAATGAAATTTTAAAAAGAAGCACACAGATAAGGAGTGTAAGCCATATTTATACATTTGTAATTTATAAAAATTGACGTGGATTTGGCTTGGTGTTTTCTAACAGCAACACTAAGTAGATCAATTGTATGATGTGATTTAATTGTTTGGTAAAATAATGTATACAAAAGTAACTGTTTTTAACCATTTTAAGCATTCAGTTTACTGTTGGTAAATGGGTAAAGAAGTGTAATGGGGCTCAGCATTAACACTGAAGGGAGTTCCATCACTAGTACAACACGAAGGACCTGAAGGGCATTTTGCTCAGGTGGTAAACCAGGCACAGGAGGATGGTGCTCTGTGGAGGTGGAGGCTGGTGTCCGCGCACATGCACATTTATTTTGAGACCCCGTCTCAAAACACAAAGTGGACAGCACCCAAGGAATGACACTCAATATTGTCCTCTGGTGTCCACACGCATGCATACATGTGCACTACACAGATATGTACACACACACACACACACACACACATACACACACACACACATAGTCAAACATGCAGGGTTTGGCAATATGCTAATGCTTGGTAGAGAACATTCACAGCTGGCTATTGCTCCACTCAGAGATCGAGGATGCAATGTTTTAATATATTTAACTGTTTGCCATTTTCCTCCTCCCTGCTGTAGGGCCGGGACCCAGCTTGTTCCAGGACAGGGAGTCTTGGAGCACACTTGAGTCACGCTTGAGTCAGAGACTAGGGGCCCTCCTTATTGCCAGAGTCTCCTTTCAACAAGTGCAAACAGTGCATGACAGTTTACCAATATATAATTTATATCACACTGCCCTATTTCACGTAACATACGCTCTTTCATGTTGCTGCAAGTGACAGGATTTCATTCTCTTTTAATTTGAATTTTATTTTAGATTTATTTATTGTATGCTCATGGATGTTTTGCCTGTATTTGTGTGTGTGCATCATGTGTGTGCCTGATGCCAGAGAAGGTTATCAGAGAGGGCATCAGATCCCCTGGAACTGGAGTTATGGACAGTTGTGAGCTGCCATATGGGTGCTGGGAATTGAACCTGGATCATCTGTAAGAGCAGCCAGTGCTCTTAATCCTTGAGCTACTGCCGCAATTCTCAGATTTCATTATTTTTATGGCTAAATAGTGTACTGCTTAGGGTGTATCTAAACATATACAACATGTTTTTTTTATTCACTAAGCCACCATAGACACTGGGTAATTCCTCATCTTGACCGTCTTAAGAGGCCCCCGATGAACACAGGAACACAAACACCCCTGAGCACATCGATTCCATTTCCTTTGGATAACACTCAGCGGTAGAACTGCTGGATCAGCGAGGAACCACCATGCTGTCTATGCTCTAGGATGACTGTACCAACTTACATTCTGTGTTTGTGGGGGATATGAATTGGGGGTCATGCGTGTGTACAAGTGTGCAGCAGCTAGCCGAGGACGTCTGATCTTCTCCTCTATCACTCTGCCCTATTTTCTTGGCAGTTTGTCTCACTGAACCGGGAGCTCTCCATTTTACAGCTCACTGGTGGCCAGCAGCACCTTAGTGATCCCCCTGTCTCCGGCACGTAGTGCCGTAGCTGAGGTACGTGCGGTCGCTACTGCTTTTGACTTATGTGGGTGCTGGCATCTGAACCCCAGTCCTCATGGTCATGCAGTGAGCTCTTTCCCTCACTGGACCGCCTCTGCAGCCCACATTCTTAGCAGTGTACACAAGACTGCTGTCCTCTACGTTGCCATCGGTATCTTTCGTCTTCTTGATTTTAGCAGTCTAGCTACAGTAAGACTCTATCTCATCACGGCTTTGGTTCTCACTTTCCCAACAGTTACTGAGGTTGGGCGTGTTTTCATATGCTTTTTGGCTTTGTGTGTCTTCTCTTGAGAAGTGTCCGTTCGGATAATTTGCCGACTTAAAAACCATCACCACCACCGTCATCGCCATTACCACCGTCACCGTTATCTGCTATTGAGTTGTTTGAGCTCCATGTTTATTCTGATGGCTAATCCCTTATGAGATGAGGAAGAGTCTGCAAACATTTATGCCATCGTTCAGGCTCTCTCTTCACACTGTTGCTATGCAGAAAGCAGTTTAATTTGATATAGCTCCATTCATCTCTTTCTGCTTTTGTCTATGCTTTTGAGGTCTTATCCAAAAATTGGTTGCTCATGTCAATGTCTTGATGCGTCAGTGTCTTGAAGTGTTTGTGTTTCCTTCTAGCAGTGTTGTGGTTTCCAGTTCTGGATTTATCTCTAATTCTCTTTGAGCTGATTTTCCTTCGGGGAGCCACCTTCACGACTATCCACCTTCCAGTCATTATTTATTGACAGATCGCTCTGTCTTCATTCATGTTCTTGGTGCCTTTGTTAAAAACTCCATTGGCTGTTGCTGTGTGGCGTTATCTCGGGGTCCTTTGTCCTGTTCCACTGGGTCATGTGTCTGCTGTTATGCCACGGTCATGCTGTTTTGGTTAGTGGTGTTTTTTGTGCAGTTTGAAGTTTTCTATTATGAGGCCTGTAACTTTTTTTTTTTTTAATCTTTGCTCAAGTTGGCTTTGTCTGTGGTCCTTTGTGGTTTGATACGATTTTAGGGTTTCTTTATCTGTTTTTGTGGAGAATGTCATTGGTGTCTTGGTTAGGATTATATTGAGCTAGTCAGACACTTGGGGTAGTTTAGACATTTTAACAGTATGAATATTTCTAATATGTGAGTCGGGGATCTATTCTTGCTTTTTGGTGTCTATTTCAATTTTTCTCCTCAGTGTTTTATATTTTTCACTGTATAGTTCATTTACTTTCTTGGTTAAATTTATTCCTAGATATCTTTGTCTCTCTTGATGAGTGGGATGTTTTAAAACGTAGCTCACCCGTGATGTATAGAAACAGTTTCTGTATGCTGCTTTCATATCCTGTAGGTTTACAGGATTTAATGAACATTTATTGACCACTTACTACATCCCAAACAGTGCTGAAAGAAGGATATTTCCAGTAGAGAAAATACTGAGAACTAGGAAAAGTAAAGGAAAAATTAGAGCCACATTAGGAAGAAATTGAGTGTAAGTGGCCACTTGACACATGGTGCAAGGTGTGGGTGTGGGGTGACTCAGAGGTGAGGGCACACTGCGCCACCGAGTTACATGCTTGCTTGTGGAGCCCTGCACGTGGATTCTTGGCATGGCATTTGGGCTAAGCTAGCACCAGAGACTCATTGCTTCTGATGTTTCTTTTACCATTTTTTCTAAAGCAAAATGATGCCTGACCAGGTCATGAGGGGTCAACCTGATGCTCTTCATCCCCATGCCAACACTCAGCTTGCCAGCTGTCTTGTTCCTGCCCTCATCTCGCCACCTGTGCACCAAAAGGAGTGGCTTTTCATTGACTCTGCCAGCTGTCCTCTTCCTTCCAAGAGTAGGAGAGCCATTTCTGCTGACCCAAGTTGTCTTCTGCCATTTCGCTGCCTTTCAAGAAAGCTGAGCAGAGGGGCACGCAGAGGCTGCAGATGGCTTTGGGAAGCTTTTGGGAAAATGTCTCCATCTGGGGCCTCGTTCCCACCTCCATATGCCCTGCACTGTCTCTTAGGAGAGAGCTGGAACTAAATGTATCCCTCTGTGGTAACTAGCATCCATTGCAAATGTCATGACCATTTGTTCACTGACATTCCATAGAGCTCCTACCTCCTCTCAAAGGGAAAACCAACTTGTTAGTACCTTGCAGAGTGCAGAGTCCATGGCAGATACATCTGGGGAGCAGAAGAGGAATAAAGGATGCTCTTCGCCACACTGCATGTGGGTTTGGTTTCTCCGGGCTCATCTTTGGCCCTGGCCAGCTGCTGAGCAAACTTGTCAGGTTCTGCAGGTACGCTGTACTCTCTCTCTCTCAGCCAGCTCCACATCCTCTGGAAATATTTGCATCCCAAGAATTGAGGGTCTGTGTTTGTCAAATCCTTTGCTGTCCTCTGGCACAGCTTGAAGCCACCAGCTCTCCCACCTCCTAGAGACTTGTTCTGTCTAGTTGCAGAGCCAGGCTTCCAAGTGTCTGGGACATTCTGTTCAGGGGAATACAGGGTCTCCTCACACATCCTCCGGGAAGCATCTGTGGCTCTGCTGTCCTTCAAAGGCTACAGACACACTGGGGTGCATCTCGAAAGCAGATGGCTCAACCCCAAAGGTGTCTAGTGAAGGACAGGTGTGAGGACTTGTGATCCGCATGGCATAGGGGAGTACCGTTTGGTTCTCAGAGCTGTCATCACATGGTCAGTGGTCATCCGGTTGTCATGAGGAGGAGAAGCTGACTTTGCTCTTTGTGGCCTCAAAGGAGAGGGTAAGAGAAGCAGAGGGACATCCTAGGTTAGAATGGTTTGATGGAGGAAGGAGGAGCTTTCCAGCTGTTGTTAGGTCTACAGAGGAGAACTGGGCTCTTACCAGCTTCTGCTAGACAACTGATGGCCAGGCTGTGTAAGAACTTCTAAACATCCACAAGGCATCTAAGCTACATGAGAGGCGGAGTCCTTCCAGCCTCAGAGTTCCGGTTCTCGAACCTTCTTGGTAAACGAAGTCGTAAGAGAGCAGTCCTAGGGAAGGGCTGAAGCGTGGTGGTGGTGAGAACCCAGAAGTGCCGGAATCCTGACGCTGAGTCCAAGCGATGCAGACGTGTGCACATCTGGGCATGCATTCAACTCGAGGAGTGCCTGAAGATTTAGAATGCTTTATCAGGTCCAAGCGGCGTCAGGAACGGGTGTGGGCAGAGAGCGATCAGTCATCATCAGATGCTAAAAATATCAACCAGCTCCTACTCGCTGTACGGCATCGCTAATGAGCAAAATGTGTTCTTAAGTTTTCTAGTTTCAAGTAAGAGTTGTGGTAAGGAAGGCATCTTGCTGAGGCTTTAACACAACGTGTAAAACTACAGTCATCATGGAAGACGAAGGGAATAACCCCCTTTTCTCACACGCTCATCTTCCACGAGAGCCAGAGCTCATCTTCAAACGCCCCCTTCCTGTCCTCTCCTCCGGATTGGCAGTGACTCGGCCAGGCCCAGTTTCTGTCCCTAGGGACAAAAGAGTTGCTGCTGTCCCTGCCCCTGCCCACTTCGCCTCCTGAGCAAAGGTCTTTGCTGCCCACTGTGGCTGTACTTGAGTATCCCCGTGGTGCCCCGGTGAGGGGTCTCATTCGGGTGTCGCTTTATCCCCTTTAAGAGGACGGGGACTAGTGAGAAGGGCCTTGAGATGTGCTACATACAGTGTATACTCCGTGTATACTGTCACTGATAGCCACTGAAGATGCATTTCTGTTGAATAATACTTCCTCTGAGCAGCCGCCATCTTCACCAGATCAGCTACCCCTGCTTGAAAAAGTCCATCAGGACTCGGCCCGCCGACTGATGCTCCTTCAGAGAAGGAGAGGATGGGAAGGGCCAGGAGATTCTTGCCCAAGATTCCCACCACCTCTCCCAGCCTTCTTATGTAGTTCCGCTGTAACGGCAGGCAGCTTCCGCCAGTGTAAAGAGTATATAGTCTGGGAGGAGATTAATTAGTGAAGGAGTCCATTAGAGTAGCTGTGGGGAAGCCATCATACATACTGGGTAAGACTTTTCAGCCAATGACCCTCACCAGTGTTCCGTAAGGAAGCTCAATGAACTCATTAGTCCGCAGGGTAAATTATGGTACAGTTGTAGTTTGGTTTGTTGCTAGGACCATATGAGGAGGGAATAGACATTGTCTCCCAAGGAGAGGAATTCATGCAATAGATCCCAGTAGAGTGTCCTTTAAACTCCCCCAGGGTCCACAGGCTGTGTTTATTTAGTGGGTGGTGCTGAGCCCTCTGCAGAGAAGGGCAGCACGGAAGTGGTGACTAGGTCACTGGAAAGGGTGAGCAGCTTTCCAGTCTAGTGCTGAGGTTGTGTCCTGGGAGGCCACAGGAGAATGAACGGCAGCTTTTAATTCCATGTAAGCCTGGATTGAATCCCAGCCTGGCTTGATTCTGTCTTTGGACAAGTGATCTCAGCAATCTGAACTTCCATCTCTTCCTTCTTCAAGCAATGTTGTGTCTTCTCACAGGGTTTGGGGGAAGTCCGTGAGTACAAAGAGGCTGGCTGATGTGTACCATGTGTGGTTCCCAGACGGCAGCTGGTGAAGATGCCTTCCTTCCTTCCTCCCTCCCTTCCCCTCCTCCTTCCTCCCTCCCTCCCTCCCTCCCTCCTTCCTCCCGCCCTCCTGCCCTCCTTCCTTCCTTACTTCCTCTCACCTCTCCTCTCTTCCTGTTATATGAAGAAGTTCCAGGTTACCGATTGACTGTAGGAGTAATTTGACTTTCTTGCTGGTGTTAGTGCTAAAGTCACATTCTGCGGGAAGGAGAGATGAGGGAGTGGGTTTGAGTGTACCTTGTAACGCTCCAGAGCTGGCATCACTTGGTGGTCAGGCTGGATGTTTGCAATGTTAGTTTCGGTTGTCTTCTAGATGATAAATGGGAACTTTAAGATCTCATTGTGTGAGCCAGAGGCCCATGACCGCGCCCCATTGGATACCGCCACTCCTTTCAGGCTCACGGTAGCAGAGACCCAACCGGTGACAACACAGAGGTGACAGAGAGGGGTGAGTGTGCGAAACATTAGGCTCTAAAAAGTTCTGGCTTAGGTGGCCACCGGGCATGATGGGAGAGGTAGCTCTCTCACCCTCAGTAAGTGTATGTGTGTGGGGTGTATTGAAAAAATCGAAATTAAACCTTTTAGACTCTGGTAATGAGTTAGAGTTGTGTGAGTTCAGTGTGGAGGCACATGAGTGCGGGAGAGGACTGGATACCGAGTCATGCCAGAAACACATAGGAAAGCACGTGAGTGACGGGTGTATTTGAAACACCGCTCTGTTTTTTTGCCTTCAAACCAGCAAGGCAGGGGAAGTGAGCATAAAAAACAAAAGCAAAAACAAAAAAACAAAACAAAACAAAAAAAATCCAACCCAAACTAGAATACTGTAACAGAAAATAAGAAAGGGTCACAAGCAGAAAACAAAACAAGAATCTGCGAATAATTTAGAGTACATAAATAACAAGAGAAAATATATCAACACCACTAATAAAAGAGCAGATTTCCAAATACTGTTACACGGGGCTTACAAGATGCATATCTAACAAAGACATATGGAAGAATTAAAAATAAAGAATAGGAAGCGGTACGCTGGATATATAAGGAAAGTTAGCCTACGGGGCATTATTAGTAAAAATAATTTTAAGAGCAAGTCTTTTAATAGAGACAGTAAACAAAAGCTGAATGCCAAGGAGGTGAGACAGCAAGGGACTCGCAGATGCAAACAACACAGCCTACACTTACACAAGAACCATTAGAGTAAAAGAGAGCGTGAGGTATTAGCGGGTATTTCAGTTAGAGGATGTTCATCTTCCAGCATGTTGAATGGGTCCAGATGATTTAAGACATGATGTGCCAGGCTTGTATATGAAGGTCTGGAAAACACTGTACCCAAACCATGGAGTTTCCTGGTTGACTTTAACTGTCAACTGGAAACAGCCTAGAAAAGGGTTCACCTGAGGAACTGCCCAGAAAATATTGTCCTGTGGGCATGCCTATGAAGGATTGTCTTGATTGTTAACTGATGCCGGAGGTCTGTATGAGCAGCAAGGGCCCTTAATTACTGGACCATCTCTCCAGCCCCCATTTTATTTCCTTTTAACACGTGGATTAATTACATACAGCACTGTAGGTGGTGCCATTCTCTGGGCAAGAGGTCCTAGGCTGTCTAAGAAAGCTAGGTAAGCATGAGTCTGGATTAAGCCAGCAAGTAGCATTCCTCTGTGGTTTCTGCTTCATGTTCTTGCTTACATTCTGGCATTGATTTCCCTCAGTGATGGACTTGACCTGGAAGTGTGAGCTGAAATAAACCCTTTCCTCCCCTAAGTTGCTTTTGGTCAGAGTGTTTTGTTTTTTTTCCTTTTATCACAGTAACAACAAGGAAGCTAGAACAGAAGTGTTTATAATTTTTTAGGAGCATGTGGAACACTTAGAAAAACTGTATTCTAGTTACTAGCCAGTTTCTAACCCGATACAATAAAATTAGAAGTAAAGATGAAAAGATAGAACAATGAACAGCCACACATTTAAAACTATGTACTCTTAATTAATCCACGTGTTAAAAGGAAATGAAATGGGGGCTGGAGAGATGGCTCAGTAGCTAAGGGCCCTTGCTGCTCATGCAGAGGACCAGGATTCGGTTCTCAGAATCCCTGTTGTGGCTTACAACCATCTGTAATTCCAGTTCCAGGGGATCCTAGGCCCTCTTCTGACCTCTGGGAGCACTGCTTGCATGTAGTATGCAGGTATGCACATAGTAGGCATGCACATAGTATGCGTAGTATGCACACTTTTAGTCCAATAAGACATTTTTAGTAAGGTGTGTATGAGATGAGTTTTTTCCCCCCAATATTTTTATTGAAAATTTATTTAACATATTCTGATCACAGTTTCCCTTCCTCATCTCCTCCTAAATCCTCCCCATCTTACCACCCATCCAGCTCTATACCTTCTTTCTTTCTCTTTATAAAACAAACAGGTAAAAAAAAAAGCAAACAAACCAGAATTTAAAAAAAACAGCAAAAATGCACAAGAAGCACACATACTATATAAATACAGATGTATACACAAACAAAAACAAGATCCACAAAAACGCAAAATCAGAAACCATAATATGCAATCCAAAGGCCAATAAGATAAAAATTGCCCAAATAAAGCAATGCAAGACCAAAAGAAAAAATCTAAAAGACACCGTTGAGTTTGTTTCGTGTTGGCCATCTGCCGCTGCTGTGTGTTCTGTATGTCCAGTGAGACTCCACTGGGAAAATGATTCTGTTTCCTTTGCAAGCAGTTGTCAGTCGGAGATGGCTTCTTGGTTAGGGATGGGAGCCCATCTTACGTCGCCGTTTTTACTCAGCAAGGTAACAGCAAGGTGGGAGGATATGAAACTCTCATTTGCGGAATCAAAGAGAACCTGGAGACAAACCAGGACAACTAACGAGAATTCTTAAGGTTCTTTGAGCATAAAGGAAGTCTACTAAAGTCAAGGAGATTTCATACCGTAGCAGAGAGAGCAGGCAATAGGAGACCGTGGTACTTAGAGGAGCAGCACAGACCAGGGCACATAGAACTGTCAAGTGGAAACATGGCAGCTCGTGCAGAAACTGTGTCGTGGTGTGGAAGTCTATCCGAGGAAATTTGCATGCCCAGAAAGTGACATTAGACTCACAGTATAATATTGATAGACTCGATATTATTAACGTGCCAAAATATTTTAAGATTAATCTATAAATTCAATGTAGTCCTAGTAAAAATCTTAAGAGGGTATTTTTATGGAACCTGACAGGCTGATATTAAACTAAATTTGGAATATTAAGGGGCCAGAATAGCAAGAAAAACTTTGAGGCGTAAAGGCAAGAAGATTTACTCTGTCAGATACCAGGACTCATTCAAAGGAGGGTGATTAGATTGCTTGATCTTTGCAGATACATTTTGGCTTCGTTCGCTGTGCTCCCCTGCAAGCCAGCGATCTGAGAGTCATCCCCAGCTCTCTTTTTCTCTTGAATCCCGCTTCCCTACTGTCAGGACATCTTTCTAACTCTGTCTTCAAAATATATTCCAGAGTCTGGGGAGATGCTCAGTCAGTAAAGCGCTTGTTCTGCAGTCATGGGGCCTGAGTTCAGATCCCCAGAGTTCATGTGTGGAGGTGTGGCGGTGCACATCTGGATCCCACACTGGGGAGGCAGAGGTTGGTGGATCCCTAGAGCCCCTTGGCCAGCCAGCCTAACCCAACCCATGAGCTCCAAGTTCAGTGAGAGACCCTGCCTCAAAAACTTAAGGTGGAGAGCAACTGAAGAAGACACTTGATATCAGCATATGGCCTCTTACACATGGGCACACATATGCACACGGACACACACAAACTACACAAATACAAGCATTTGTGTACATGTTCTATTCTGCGATATATATGTATATATGGAATATATATATTATATTCCAGAGTCCAATCATGGCTTCTGACTATCTCTGCCACTGACTAATCTCCATTCCCAGATTCTTCTGCCTGACAAACAACTTCCTGGCCATGCTCTCTGTCTGTCTAGCCTTATCCATTCTATACAAAGAACAGCCTGAGAATCCTCATGAGATGAAAAGTTTTATTGTGCCGTCCCCTGCTCAGCACTTACCAGCATCTGTCCATCCCTCTCAGATGAAATTCTGATCTGACCTGTGTCACCAGCTTGGGTACCTCGGTCATCCTGCTGCCTTATCCATGTAGTCCAAGTGCTTAGAAGACTTCCTGGCGTGTAGCAGACACTGCGTAAATAGTCACTGAATGCATGAATGAAGAGAAGTGCAGTACGGGTGCCAAGACAGACAGATGAATGGAATATGACCGAGATCCCTGAGTCATCATGCCTATTGGTGTTTGGTAGTGGGTGAGGGGTGGACTATTTAGTCAGTAACTATTGATTTGGGTTATTTGCTCTCTTTGTTTAAAAAAAAAAAAACTTTACACACCACACAAAATTTACTTCCAGATAGTCTAGTAACTAAAATGAAGAGGAAGCATAACTTTCTTGTTTAAATGCACATGCACAGCCACGCACACTCAAAACCAGGTAATAGAAGTTTGGATTATGCTGGACCCAGTAAACTCAAGCATTATTTTAAGCCCCCAAAGTATTATTTCTGGCACGGGCATCTCCTCAGGGGACATTGCCTAGATGGATCCTGGCCATCCTCCCAACCAGGGGTCAATTTTGTTCCCTATTAAATATTAGGAAATTGACTGTCTTTTTACTTACAGCTGATGCTTCGCTTATGGATTAGTTACTTTTCTATTGCTGTGATAAAACACCATGACCCAGGCAACCTATAGAAGGAAAGGTTTATTTGAGCTGATGGTTCAGAGGGAATAGAGTTCATTAACATCACAACTCCTAAGCCTCCACGAACAGCTAGGCCACCGGAGGCAATGGGGATATTCTCATTCAAGCTGCCATATCCCTGTATTTTCATGGCCATCTTACAATGCAAATACATTTAGTTCAACTTCAACCTCAAAAGTCCCAAGTCTTTCATGATATTGTTTAAAAATCTAAAGTTCAAAGCTGAGTGGTTGTAGTTGTATGCTGCTGTGTAGGCTCAGCCAAGAAGATGTGGAGGAATTTTCATGGTTGCAAGCCCTGCCAGACCTCAGCAGAGGGAACCACTATCCTGGCTAGTGCCGTTCTGGACAGTGGAACCCTGAGCATCTGAGTGTCTGTTTTTATTGATTCAGAATTCTTCAGGTACAGATCATAAGCAACCAAACACCCCACACAGAAATCCAATACCTGCAAACAATACAAAACGCCAAGACCTAGGGTAGCCTCTCGCCCAACAGTGCACAATTATTTTATACATAACTAAAAATAAGCTTCCACAACAGGCGGTGGTGGCGCACGCCTTTAATTCCAGCGCTTGGAAGGCAGAAATAGGTGGATCTCTGTGAGTTTGAGGACAGCCTGGTCTACAGGGTGAATTCCAGGACAGCCAGAGTTACAACAGAGAAACCCTGACTCGGGAAAATAAAAACAAAACCAAAAACCAAAAACTAAAGTCCAAAGTCTCTTTTGAGACTCAAGACAGTCTCTTTAATTATAAGCCCCTGCAAAATAAAAAACCAAATTACACACTTCTAACATGTAATGGCACAGATATGCGTTACTATTCCAGAAGGGAGGAATAGGGGCATAGTGAAGGAAGACCGGGCCAAAGAGATACGGAACCTTTGCCGAGCAAACTTCAAATCCTGTAGCCCCATAATGTCAAAAGGCTTAGATGGCTCCACCCTTCTAACTGAGCTGCCTGCAACAAACACCCTTAGGGCTGGTTCCACTCCCCATCCACAGCTCTCTTTGGCAGATGTCTCCCAGCTCTGGCATCTCTAACATCTTGGGATCTTCAGGGAATCCAGGCTTCACATTCACAGCTTCACGCAGGAGCCCGGCCACCCCGAGTCACATTTGCAGCATTCTTCCTTTGTTGTTGCTTTATAGGAGCAGAGAAACTCTTCAGGCCTTTTCCTTTGTAAAAGTTGGAAGCTGAGCCGGATAAAGTCTCTGTGAGTTCATGGCCAGCCTGGTCTACAGAGTGAGCCCCCGAGGGCACCCCTTCCTTTATTCCAGTGCAGATCAGGCCTCTCTTAGCTGCCTTGTCTGCAACATTATGTTGTCTTGGCTGCAACGTGGAGATTCCTAGTAAACTGTAAATTCTGTATTTCTTTTTGCCCTTCTTGCTCTTTTTCATCGTAGACCTGAATGAGAGTGATTTCTAGTCACCATGTGACAGAGTCCGTATTAGGCCATCATGATGTCTCTTCCACCAAAGAAACTGGACAAAGAAATTGGCCTGGACGACACGGGGCCCACTGGGCCTGCCATGAGGGTCAAGGAGGGATGGCATTCAAATAGCCTTTTAGAATGTACTGTGCACGGCAGTGCGCGGAAGTCCACCGCACCACGCCCTCCACTGTTCTATCCGCGGAGCCGCACGGTCGGACCCTCCGTAGGAGCTGTGTTAGCTCAGCACCTTGCACCTCGGGGGGCTGCTCAACTCACCTTTCCCTTCCTATCCGGCCATTCCCTGTTGTCCCCGCTCAGCCAGGGCTCTGCAAGAAACCCAGCTTACCGGCGACCCCTTTTGCCACCGACGCGACGCCCAGCTTTAAAGATGCTCAGCACATTTTTGTATTCACTACCAGCAAACAATTCACTCGGCAACAGGGAAGGTGGTATTACAGTGGGCAACTCAAATAATGTATGCCCTTGAGCTGTCTCTGCATGTTCTGCTTTTAAAAAAAAAAAGTTTATGTTTTTCATTTTTAAACGGACAGTAATCTACCACAGGAAAAGAAAAGTTTTCTTGAGCATAGGGTCTCACTCAGTAGCCCAGGCTAGCCCGGAACTTGCAGCAAATCTTACTAGTCCGGCCTCCCCTGTGCTGAGATTACAGATGTGAGCCACCGCACTCAGAGATAGAAAATTCCAAAAAATTCTTTAAAAGTTTTTTACATGTACTTACCACTTTGATGAAACCATGGTTACAACTTTAGTATATTTCTCTCCAGTCTATTTTGGTATGATTATTTCTTTATAGTTATAATAAAAGCATGCATATAATTGTGTTTTCTTTTTTAATTTAGCTGTAGATAATTATGATATAATCATATACATGCTGTACTATCAACATAATGGTAATTTTTACTGCATTGAATTTCATTATTTTGATCTATCGCCCCTGAAAGCTATTAACCTATTTTTGTTAGGTTTCTGCTCCCATTTTAGCAAGTAGAATATTTCTGTAATACTGTAGGACTTCCTGTCCACCATTTTTTCTAGTTACCATGTTGCTTTGAATGCTAACAAATGTCAAGAATGTCATAAAGTGTACATTCTTATAGTCCCATTGTAAGTCCAGCTAGTGCAGAGTGTGTGTGAGCCAGAGGCGTGTGCTAGTTCACCGGCTCTCTTTTTACCTAGAACTTTGGTGGTTTGGATAAAGATGTTCCCCATAGGCTTTGCTATTTGAACACTTGGTCCTCAGTGCATGGTGCTGTTTGTGGAGGTTGTGGAACGTTTAGAAGGGGCAGCCTTGCTGGAAGATGTACATTGCTGGGGAAGGGCTTTGAGGGTTTATAGCCTCACCCACTTCCAGTTATTCCTGGCTTCCTGTGTGTAGTTGAAATGTGATCTCTCAGCTTCCTGTCCCTGCTGTCAGGCCTTTCCCACCATCAATCAGTCCCTGGAAATGTAAGCCAAAACGGACTCTTCCTTAAGTCGCCTTTGGTCATGGTATTTTATCACAGCAACAGAAAAGTAACCGATAAAATTATATATGGCTTAATAAAGTCATATAATACTTGAGAGAGGGAGCAATCTTGTCTATGATGCGCAGAAGTGGGCCAGAGAATAGCAGGTGTACCAAGCAGTTGGGGGAACTTCTCATAGAAGGTTCTTTATTTGGGGTAGTTTAGCCTTTATGGTGTGTGCATGTGTGGTTGGGAGAGGCAGGCCTTGGTTTTCATGGCCAAAGGGACCTAGTAACTGCTGGTGTAAATGTGGTAATTACAGGTTTGTTGGTTGCTTATAGTTCCTTAGCTGCTTCCCACCCCCAACCCCACCCTCACTCATTATGCTCAGTACTAGATCTCAGAACATTTTACTTTTGCATGAGCCGTGCTTTGTCACTTGCAAATTTTTTTTTAAGCTGAACAACCTGTGGATTTGTTAATTGGTAATGACTGCCTCAATCTTTATTGATCTTGTATGTTTTCCCATTTCAATCAACCCAGCCTTACACATCTTTGTTTCAATGATTTTGAAGCTGATCATTACATGAATTTCTATTAGTTTATGAAGTAAATGTAGAAGTATTCTTAAAATAGTTACCCTTATACTATGTTATTGGGAAAAGTGCATTTTTACTAATCTGAGGCTTTCCATGTTCTGGTAGAGTGAGAATAAACAGATGCTCTATGAAACGCTCTTTAAATTATCTTAAGAAGTTTTAAAGTATTATCTATTGTTGTTCATGTGTGTGTATGTTTGAATGTGGAGGACTGAGGAACTGGGTCTCTCGCTCCACCTGTGAGGCCTCTTGTTATTTCTGCTGTCCTGCATATGGTTTGGGGTGGGTCTCATCCCACTACCATTTTGCCATTTGAGTGCTAGGATTACAGATGTGAGCTACCACATGTGGCTTTTGTGGTTTTGAGGATGAACTCCAGTCATCACAATTTCATAGCAAGCCTTTTACTTGCTGAGCCTTCTTACTGGCACTAAATTATTCTTCAGCACTGAAACTAAAAGTCTTGGGGCTTTTTGATCATCAGATGGCAGGAGCAGCTCCTTCGTTCCAATCAACAGGTGTGGTGACACATAGTGACCACCTTATTTTGGATACGTGATTTATCTGTGTTTTGTTCCCTGCAGGAATGGGCTGCTTCTGGGGAGCTGAACGCAAGTTCTGGCTCTTGAAAGGCGTGTATTCAACCCAAGTGGGCTTTGCAGGAGGCTACACACGAAATCCTACCTACAAAGAAGTGTGTTCAGGTAGGGGCACTTGTTCAATCACTGGAAGAACGGGGGAGGGCTCATCCCTGCTGGTGGGTGACAAGATCTTTGAAATGGAAATATATTTAAAAATACATATTTTCTCTGTCATTTTTTTTCTTTAATCATTTCTGTAAAATATACATCCTTGCTTCTAATGTTATAGCTGTAGAGGATGAACTTTCTGTGGAATGTATTTTTCCTTTTTTTTTTTTTTTTTTACTGTGGAAAAATCACTAACACTTGGTTGATTGGAATAATTGTGCTTTTAGGGCTGGGCTCAGGTTGACAGTTCTTCTTCGAGGCTCACCTGGTCTCACTCATTGTCACCTGGTGGAAAGTTCAAGGACCAGTTGGTCTCAGATGACCTCAGGTAGCAGTCAGTGCTGGCTGCTGGTCGTGCTCACCAGCTAGAGAAGCAGGACTGGTGTGAGCTAATGCAAATGGCAGTGTATGTAAAGACCTGGAAACAGCAAAATCACGAGCCCTGTATTCCATGTACCTCATTTAATATTGCCCCGTTGGACACACAGTCTAGCCTAGAGAGAGTGTGCCCATCCCCACCATAGGGATCTATGGAGGTGTGAAGAAACCAAGACCATTGCTACAGTGGTCTCCACACCTCTGCAAATGTCTTGTGCAGCAGATATATTTTTTGGAGAGAAATAATGAGAAGCCATGCTGTGATGTACGGATCTGCCAGTTACCACCCCTAGCCAAGTCCCCCTCGCTGCCTGGCTGTATAAAGAAGCGTTTTCTAAAGCATATCTGTGTTAGTATCAGTCAGGCTCTCTAAAGGAACAGAACTGATGGAGTGAATGTGTATCTTAAAGGGGAGAGTGGAAATCTACATAAAGGAGATCTGTTAGATTGCCTTCCATGCTGTGGTGAGGGCAGTCCAGCGACGACGGTCACACACTGGAGAGGCGGAGGATCTGGTCTGAGGCGGACGTCTCCGCAGTCCCAGTCTGGTGTTGAGGCCTCAAGGGTTCCTGCAGAGCTGCTGAACTTCAGTCTACACTGGAAGCTTGAGCAGGCTGCTTCTAATATCAGTGAAGGGATGCTGCAGAAACAGTTGGATGAACTTCTCAGCAAGAATTAGGGCCGGGAGGCAAAAGCAGTTTCCTTCTTCCATGTCCTTCTATCTCAGCTGCCACTAGAAGGTGCTGGCCCAGTGTAGGGAGGGCTCTACTGCTTCAAATAATTTGATCAAGAAAATCCCTCACTGGAGGATTTTGCACCCAGCAGCTTGTGTTTTAGTTGATTCCAGACGTAGTCAAGTCGACGACCGAGACCAGCCGTCACAGTGGCTGTGCGCATTGTCTTGACTTTCTGCAGTGTCAATGGACACATTTTTGCCCCAGCAAGGTGTATGTAGCTACAGCAGGTACTATGTGCGTGGCAAAGCAGGACGCACTTAACTGTCTAGCCCTTTGCAGAGCTGAGCAGAGAACCAGGAAGATGCTCATGGCAGGTTCCAACTCAATGCCAGTTTCCAGCTCGGGTTGGTTTCTGGCTTTGATGGCTTCCCCTTTTTTTCCTGCCACCTAATGTTATATGGTTATATGTTATATGGAAGCTTTTGGAGACCTGTTCTTGTTTTTCCTGCTCGTATAGAAGAATTGAAGTACTCCAGCGTTAGGAATGTGGAATGCAGTCTTCAGCGGTAACTCCTTATGTTTTTGCCTCTGTTTTAGACTTGCGCACGCTCATGTGGAACCATGAGTAGAGATGCTGATAGGCCCTGAGGACCATCTAGGTGTATCTTCTCAGGCCTCGGGAATGGAAATGAGTAGATGTCTTTCTGTAATTTCAGACATGGCGTAATGGCTTAGGAGGAAAAGGATGCTAAGAAAACCCGCAAGGACTGGGGAGATGGTCCAAGGGGTAAAGCTGATTTCTGGAAAGTCAGATGACTTGAGTTTGCGTCTTCAGAACCCATGTAAAAGCATCTGCAGTCCAAGCACCCCTTGCCAGGAGATGGGAGGCAGAGACAAAAGAATCTGTGGAAGCCAGTGGTCCAGCTATCCGAGCTTAGGAAACAGCGAAGAGTTTCTATCTCAAACAACTGTAAAGATGAGAACCAGTACCTCAGGGTTGTCCCCTGACCTCTATATTGCACATCGGTATGTCACCCCATACACACACACACACACACACACACACACACACACACACACACACACACACACGTACAAATGAATGAAGTGAAGAAACCCCCTAAACAGTTGCTCTCCATGCATTACCCTCACTCTGCAAAGGGCAAAAACCAGTTCGGATACTGTAACAGCTTGTTTGTGTAGCCACGGGCGCTTTCCTGTTCCCCTCGGCCTCACTGACAATATGACTGTCGTGTGAATACTGAATGCTCAGCACTGTAATAAGCACCTTTTCACTCTTTGATTTTTTTTCTCATGCAATCCCACATGGCACCCCAGTCTCCATCCTTCACAGAGGCATCGTTGAGGCTTGGAAAGCACATGTGACTCACCCAGGGCCTTCATAGCATGGACTGTACCTTAGCTGTCCTCCACTCATAGTTTATGCTATTGACCTTGGCCTTCACACTTCCTTCCTCTTTCAGATCTATTCATTGGCTGAACTTCAAAGCATATTGGTGTGTTTAAATGACTCCTGTGTGGGAAGCAAAGAGGGATGTGTTTTGTCCTACAGATGTTTGAGTGTGAGAAGGAAAACACACCAATCCCTGTATGAGTCAGTCCATGCAGACAGCTGATATCCTGCTACCTCAGTGGGTAAAGATGGGAATCAAGGGGTTTGAGAGATAGAGAGAAAGAGAGAGAGAGAGAGAGAGAGAGAGAGAGGGAGAGGGAGAGGGAGAGAGCTGGCCATTCCACCCCAGCACAACTGCTAACTTAGGGTCCAACAAAAGGTGTGGTTGTTATGAAACTGATTCCTGGCTACAAAGAGATCTTGTTGGGTTCTACCCTGACTCAAAAGGAAAGGTGGTGTCTTTGTCTGGAATTTGCTGTTGTTCTTATTATAAAAGGGGAACCCAAAATGAAGAGTTAGACTGGGTAAAAGGTACCTCTCGCCCAGGAGTGATAGAACCTCAGATCCCTGAAAGTAGAAGGAAGAAGAACACAACAACCAGCTAGGGTGACAGTGGAAAGGAGCCAGCTGAAGATTCTTGACTCAGAAAAGGGTATGTGGACAACAGGGGTCACCTGTCTGGACTCTCCTCTGAAGCCCCCAGTGCTCCCAGCTTTTCTGAAACCTGTCACCCTAGGGGTTTGACTGGATAAGAAAAAAATGGAGGAAAAACCAAACAAAAACCCAGAGCTACCGTGAGCAGCATGGTGATTGCTGAGGTTCTGAGCGAGATGAACTGGTATACATTCTGTCATCAGCATCCATTCCAGTCACTCTCTTGCACATTCAGTTAACTCTGGAACCGTGATTGCAGACAGGACTGTTTCCTAAAGGTTTCTGCTGATGGAGAGGGAGCTGGTCCCCCTCCTGTTCTAGGCAGTGCTCTTGAGCTAAGGGCACCTATTGGTTCTAGGGCCATGTTCCAGGACTGTAGGGAAGGGTTGTCCAAACAACCCCACACAAGCCTGTACTGCTCCCTTCAGACTGTCTAACATGAGCCCAGGCCAGTGCTTCCACATGCTGGATCTCCACACACAGATCAGAAGTCACCAGCCACAGAGCCAGAGTCTTCTGAAGGCCATGCAATATTGCCTAAGGGGACACAGTTTCAGCAGGAGACATGCAGACAGACAAGTATGCTTGAGCACAAAAGCAGATCGTGTACAGAAAGGGTGCGTCTTCCTGTTCCCATGGTGCTTCTGGGAGTAGGCAGATGGCTGGCAACTGAACCCAAGACAGTTCTAATAGGGCACATGGAAGTGACATAGCATAGGCATCTATAGCAGCTGAGAACTGAAGTGACTCAACAGAGACACAAGGCTAGTGTCTCAGTTTCTGTTCTATTGCTATGACCAGGATAACTTATAAAAGAAAGCGTTTAATTGAATTTATGGTTTCAGAGGGTTAGAGTCCGTGACAGTGGAGCAGAGGCTCGGCAGCCGGAACAGCTGAGAGCTCACATCTTAATCCACAAGTAGGAAGCAGAGAGGCATACTGGGAATGGCAGGAATCCTTTGAAGCTTCAAAATCTGCCCTCAGTGACACACCGTTTCCAACAAAGCCATACCTCCTAATCTTTCCCAAACAATTTCAGCAACTAAGACCTAGCATTCGAATATAGGAGCCTATGGGGGCCATTTTCATTCAGATCACCACAGGTAGGGATGACTGTGGATCCAAACAGGACACTTAAGAGTGGGCTCAGTGATGGGTCTGGTGCTTGTCAGTATATTCTCACCCCTGCATGAGACCTGAGCCTTATGCTATGCAACTTACAGGATGCTTATGTTTCTTTCAGTGTTTTGAATAATGGGAAAAGAAGAAAAAGATGCTGGTGTTGAGGTACTGGCGTGGCCATCACTTGGGTGGGGGGAGATTGGCTCCAGACTTACAGGACACAGAACAATAGCTGGCTAACTTTGATTATGTAAGGGGAAGCACAAGACCCCAGCAAGAAGTTGGGGGGCCTATGAGTCCAGGAGGGTGAGGTTCTTCAGACAAGAGTGCCATGGCAGACCACACAGCCCCATGGCACTCTTAAGTGCTACCACCAGTTTCTTGTTCTGATCCATCTGCTGTAGGACCCTCTTGTCTGTTGACCTTCTGTGGAGATGGTTTCCAGGAAGAAGCCACGAGACCAGGCAGTTAGGCAGACAGACAGATTCTCATTTCAAATCTGATCAGATACCGTAGATGTATATCTCAGTCTATGGTAATAGTCTGCAGGAGTCTTGAACCATACACATGATCTTTGCTAAATGTGGGATGGCCTTGCTCATGGCCAGCAGACCTTGCAGAGCCACCATTTCTCCTCCCAAGACTTGCTTGCAGCGCAGTGATTTGCAACCTCAGTGGCCACCATTCTCTTCCTGAAACCGTTTGCAAGGATTTTCTCTGCTAGAATCCAAAGTGGAGTGACATAGCTGAGCGGAGTCTGGCTTCCAGGGCGGCATTTTCATGTAAACACAAACAAACAAACAAACATGAATACACTTGTTACCAGGAATGGCTCACATGCAAGAACATGGTACTGGATACTGGTAACACATGATGTGACAATAGTAACCCCAGTCTGTGTCTTCTGGAATTTTCTCCCCTATAGTTAAGGAAACCTTGTTCTTTTATGCTTGCTTTAAGGGGTTGAACTGACTCTGGTTTTCTCTTTATGCACATGTGCCCACATACAACACACACACACACACACACACACACACACCCACTCTGCAAACACTCTCTCAAAGGATTGTTCGGCAAACCTGCTGATTAGCTGGCATGCTGTTGTCTCACTCCATTGATTCTAATTGAGCTATTCAGCGTCCTCAATGCCCTGGTAGAAAATTATTCTTATACTTTGTAATAACAACCATGCAGATGAAAATATGAAAAGGCATTCTGCAATGGGTAAGCACTTCGGGTTAATTTCAGCACATTAGCCAAACGTGCAAACCCCACATCGCTGGCGAGGGAGCCTGAGCTGTGCATTCACTGGGTGAGGTCTTCTCATATTTTGCTTACAGATGTTCATAACAATGCCATGTTTATCATTCTATTCAAAAGCCTTTTGAAGTCTGCTCATCCAAGAGGCACCAGAACCGAAAGCAAGAAAGGGGCCAGGCCACTTTCCTCTCTCAGCACACACGTGGTCACCAGAACAGCCCGAGGCCTATACACACCGATGGCCAAACTGTCCCACAGAGGTGCCCCTGGGAGCTGAGAGTGGCAGCCTTTCTGTGACTTCTCAGTGGTGTTTGTCCCCAAGACACCCTCCCCAGCCTCAGTTTCCCCTCTTGTAAAGCAGAAGTAAAGCTACTTTCTGAAGCCAGCCAGCATAGTTGAGGTTAAGTTCTTTTAAATTTTATTTTTATCTTATCAATATTTGTGTGCTGTATGCATGTGAGTACACACGGTGCACGGGCTTGGGTGTGGGCAAGAGGAGGACATCAGGGGTCCCGTTCTGCCGTTCTCCATCTCATTCCCTCGAGACAGGGTCTTGAGCTCATCTAACGTGCTAGGCCAGCAGTCACCAGTCTCTACTTGTCTCTGCCCCAAAGCGCTGGTGTGATAGGCGTGCACGGCCATGCTCAGCCTTTACACACGTGCTGGGAACCTGAACCCAGGCCCTCATCCTTGCACAGTGAGTGCTCTTACTCACAGCTCCCTCATTTCTTATTGAAAATAGAATCGTTTCAGGGCTGGGAGATGGCTCAACGGGGAAAGGTGATTGCCGCCAAGCCCGATGACCTGAGTCCAATCCCTGGACACACAGAGAAGAAAACCAACTCACACAAGTTGC
Source organism: Cricetomys ansorgei (assembly GCA_026225945.1). Taxonomy (NCBI): domain Eukaryota; kingdom Metazoa; phylum Chordata; class Mammalia; order Rodentia; family Nesomyidae; genus Cricetomys; species Cricetomys ansorgei. Next base: position 1,627,800 of record JAMJFZ010001657.1, on the reverse strand, counting down.
CCTCTGGCTTTCACAGGAGGCACATGACCACCCCACCTCCCAAATAAAATAAATAAATGCAAAAATAATTTTAGGAGGGAAATATTTCAAAATATTTGAAATGTGTCTTAGAAAATCTGGGGCTTAGGCTATCCAGCACCCTAGCCCTCAGATGTAAGAAAGCTGAGATAGGGATAGGTGTAGGTGTAGGTGTAGGTGTAGGTGTAGGTATAGCTGTAGGTATAGCTGTAGGTATAGGTGTAGGTGTAGGTGTAGGTATAGGTATAGCTGTAGGTATAGGTGTAGGTGTAGGTATAGGTATAGGTATAGCTGTAGGTATAGGTATAGCTGTAGGTATAGGTGTAGGTGTAGGTATAGGTGTAGGTATAGGGATAGGTGTAGGTATAGGTGTAGGTATAGGTGTAGGTGTAGGTGTAGGTGTAGGGATAGATGTAGGGATAGGTATAGGTATAGGCCACAGTGCGTGGCTTGGCAGGCCGAGTCAACCTCTACCTGTGCACATGGCCTGATGCCTGTACCCCTCTTCCCTCTCATCCACTTCTGGGCTCTTATGTGTCTTCTCCACCTTTCCCCAAGCACCTGTTATCGTCTCCTGAAGCTTCAGCGCTCCGGCTGGGCATTAAATCAGCCTTTCTCCATGTGCGCAAAGCACTCAGAGTGTCTTTTCAGTCCAAGATAATTTCTGAAGTGTTTGGGTGGAGGTGCGAGGCTGCGATTCTCCCGTGAGTTAATGGCTCCATTCTTCAAAGGAGGGCGGGGCTCAAGCAGAGCTCATCAGTGATGGAAAGCTCCTTCTCAGTCCCTCTCAGACTGCATTCACTCTCTGTGCATACGTAGTCAGCCTCATTGTACCTTTGTCAATGCCAGTCAAGGGAAATTACCAAGTTAGCGACACATCTCCCCACATGCAAGAATCTCCACGTTCACTCCCGCAACAGGCAATTTGATGGCTCTTTGTCTCCCTTATTTGAGACATAAAATTGGGCCTTGAACTTGTCACAGACAGAATGAAAAGGCTTTTCTCTCCCAAACAGACAAGGAGAAAGAAATCTCAGAGGCCAGGGAGCCTCGACTTGCAGTTGTAACCCTCTCTAACCTCACGCACCAGCTCTTCAGTGAATATCTCCATTGCCCAGATGACTGGAGCATCGGCAGAGGGAAAAATACAGTTTCGTTTGTTCTAAACCTAGTCACCCCTGACAATAAACTTGGCTTCTCGGCTGGTGGCGTCACTGTGGGCTGTCTGTCCTCCTGGGCATACATAGGTCATGAGCGCCTCACAGCATTTCAGGCCCAGAAGGGGCTCTCACCAGCTCCTAGTCTGGTGGCTTTCAAAGTGGGCGACCTCAGCATCAGGCTCCAGAAAGTTGCTGTGAGGTTTCCACCCAAGGTGAAGTGTGTGCCCTAAATGGATTTAAGCTGCATACAGTCACAATTTGATCCTCATGGTATGTTGGAACCCTGTTGGATATTCTGTTTAAAAATGGTTCTTTAAAACAATTGGAGCCCGCAGAGACTCCTTGTTCTGTTAGTTGGGGAAACTGGGGCTGAGAGACAGTGATTTCACAGTGAGATTGGAGGAGAGGGGTTGACAGCTCTCTTGGCTTCCCAGATCACAGCCTTGCTGAGTTCTGAGAGGATTTTAAGCAGTTTATTCTGTCCGGTTAGGTGAGGCCTGCGGTCAGGTGCCCTAGAGCAGAGGGAACTTTCAAATGTGAAGTGTTAATAGCATAAGGCATTGGTATTTTTACCAGTTGGTCCTTGCCCATCTTTCTGTTAGGCTGGATTCCGCTCTCCCTAAAATTTATGATAGGCCTTATCCCTTATCCCCTTATCTGTGTGGGACATATCCCAAGACCTCCCCTCCCCCGTGCCCTGCCCGTGGATGCTGGAAACTGAAGATGATACTGAAACTTGCATGCACGTTGACGTAAAAACCACAGTCCTCATCTTAAAGAGAATACGAGAGTTAATTCCGCCATTATGAGTGGCCATGGCCCAAACAGATTTAGGTTACCCCAAATTCCATGTTTCAATGTGGAAGCAGTTTCACTGTTTTGTCTTTTTTTTATCGTTTTAAAGAACAAAGACAGTCATATATCAAGGCAACTTTAAAATACACCAGAGAGGTGGACAGGAGATGGGGCTATGGCAGAGGGCGAAGATGTTATCTGATGACCTTTTTAGCTCTTGGGTTGGTGAAAGCTAGTGCTCTGCTAAGTTAATCCCATCTTTGAGGTTTTTATTTATTATCACAAGGTGTTAGTTCAGATACAGAGTGGGGCTGTCCCACCAGGTTAAAACTAGCCTAAGATAAAGTAATTAGTCCCCAAACCTGCAGGATTCCAGTCTCTCCACAGTACTGAGACTCAGCCGGTCCATCCATCTCTGCAGAAACAGATGCTCCTTCCAGGAGCTTTTTGACCACAGCCAGACACAGCTTCTTTTCAGGGAATTCCGTTCACGTGCACTATGCTTTCCTTGTGCATATAGATTGATGGTGAAATTCAGTTTATAAACTAGGCATAGCAAGAAGCACTTCAAAACAGGACCCTCCTGGCAGCATAGTGCAGTAAGTTATGTGAATGAGGGCTCTCAGGCACTGTCTCTTTCTCCCCCTCCCTCCCCTTCCCCACCATACTACTGTATTCATCCAGCTTGTTCTTCTCTCACTCTTTCCCCTTTCATCCCTTACTATCTTACCAACTTACTACCCTCCCCTCCCTGCCCCCATCTTACTACCTTCCCCTCCCTGTCCCCATCTTACTACCCTCCCCTCCCTGCCCCCATCTTACTACCCTCCCCTCCCTGTCCCCCATCTTACTACCCTCCCCTCCCTGTCCCCCATCTTACTACCCTCCCCTCCCTGCCCCCATCTTACTACCCTCCCCTCCCTGTCCCCCATCTTACTACCCTCCCCTCCCTGTCCCCCATCTTATACCCTCCCCTCCCTGCCCCCATCTTACTACCCTCCCCTCCCTGTCCCCCATCTTACTACCTCCCCTCCCTGTCCCCATCTTACTACCCTCCCCTCCCTGTCCCCATCTTACTACCTTCCCCTCCCTGTCCCCATCTTACTACCCTCCCCTCCCTGCCCCCATCTTACTACCCTCCCCTCCCTGTCCCCCATCTTACTACCTCCCCTCCCTGTCCCCATCTTACTACCTTCCCCTCCCTGTCCCCATCTTACTACCCTCCCCTCCCTGTCCCCCATCTTACTACCCTCCCCTCCCTGTCCCCCATCTTACTACCCTCCCCTCCCTGTCCCCCATCTTACTACCCTCCTCTCCCTGCCCCCATCTTACTACCTTCCCCTCCCTGTCCCCATCTTACTACCCTCCCCTCCCTGCCCCCATCTTACTACCCTCCTCTCCCTGTCCCCATCTTACTACCCTCCCCTCCCTGCCCCCCATCTCACTACCCTCCCCTCCTTGTCACTCCATCTTACTGTACTCATTTTCCTTTGTCTTCTTAACCCTGGGAAACAGAACCCACAGGTGGCCCCCATGGACAAGAGCCAGCTGTTCTGTGGGTCCCAGTGGACAATGCTCATAACCAGGGCAGCTTTTCATACCACTGCTTACAGCTGGAAGTGTCATGGGCCTGACTGAACAGTCTCCCTCACAGCTGCTTCAGCTTTGGTGCATAGGCAAAGCCACCACGCTAAGTAAAACGCACCTTGTGCTGCTGAGTCCGAGCATATCCTTGTCATTCCTCGTGTCCGTCCATAGTCTCCGATAGAGTCACGTGATCTCCCTGTCTCAGGGAGGTATGGTTCTGCCATACTTAAGGTCCCCAAAGCTGAGACAAAATCGACCCACTTCTGTACAGTTTACTAGAAATATTTAGAGTTTGCTGAAATACTTGAATCCAGTGTAAATGTCATAGAGGAGGACCGTTTTCCTGTAATCTCAAAGAACTAAAGGCTGGCACACATTGTCAAGGTGGCACCAGGCTGCTGCTGTCCTCTGGGGCCAGAGGTTGCTGGTGACTCCTTCTTCACTGAACCCATTGCCCAGAGACACCAGTTCTGCATTCCCCTGTGACCCTGAGATTTTGACCTTTCCTAGCAGATTTGGTTGGCTGACCCACCTCTTTGTTTGAACAACTCAGGTCCTTGCTCGGGCACTGGAGCAGGGGTCAGAGGTCAACAGGCCAGTAGATGAAGTAGTTAGACGTGTCTGATACTTTTACGTCTCTGAAGGTACCACCCAAATGGGCCGTTTAAAACGGGAAACACGGAAAGAAGAATCTCTGACGCAGCCTTTAGGACCATCCAAACCGGCCAGGGGCTGCCGCTCATTGTCTCCAGGTTATATTCTCGAAGATTTAGAAGGGAGATTAAGGGGAATCTGCTATGTTAAGCACTTCTTAAAATGTAATTGCAAAGGCCACTGATGGATGGGACTGCCCTGAAACGTTCACATGACGTGTAATGGAGCCGTGATGTAATGTGAGAAGGTGACCTTACTGTGGCATGGGCCAGCTTCTCTGGGAGTTTTATGTGACGATCTGGGTCTTAATTGCTTCCAAATGACTAACAATCTTTACAGCCATAGAATAAGGTTTCTTTGTTGTTGTTCTCTGTGAGTTACATTAAAAATAAACATCTGGGTCACACACAGAGTGAAAAATCACCTGAGGAACCCTTGCAAACACCTGGCCACCCACTGTGCCAGGGAAGCGCCCAGGCCGCTGAGTGGCCCTTAGAGGGGTCATGGCCATCTACCAGCGTCTACTTCCCACCGGCCGGAACCAGCAAAGATCCTCAGAGCCCCTCAGCTGGCAGATAAGCCTTACCTGGTGCACTCCAGCCTCTAACCCGTTAATGAAAACCGTTAATTTCTCTTACGAGTAAACAAGAATTTTGAAGACTGCCCGTCCAACAGCCGGGGCTCTGGAGCTACTTAGGCAGCCCCGGTCCATAGAGACGAAAAGTTTCTTTTCCTTTGGTGAGTCAGTTACTAGAACTCGTCCCTCCTGGGTTTGTTCTTTTTCTTTTTTAGAAAATGTGCGAACATGTGTGTACTCACGCGTGTTTATGAATGTACGTGGACGCCAGAGGACACCCTTGGGTGTCATCCCTGGAGGCTGCCCATCTCCGTGGAAGCGGTCTCTCCCCAGTGAGGGGAGTGGTCAGCCATTGGGCCCCGGGGATCTCCCTTCCCGAGCCTCCGAACGGTGGGATTACAAGCATGTGGGTTCTGGGGGTTGACCTCGCGCCCTCGCGCCTCCGTGTCTGGAACTTTCCCAGTGGAGTCGCCTCTCATTTCCCAGCCCCCAGATGAGTTCTGAAAGTTAGATGAAACTTGAGAACCTTTTCTGTGGATGAAAATTTTACTCGTTAGCCTAGTATGAAACTGTGTCCAGGCTGCTCCAGCTGGAAGACAGGCCTTTATTCCGCATTGTCCTTGTCCTTCTGGCCACGGGTGCTTCCCGAGGACCCAAAAGGAGCCTACTTTATCCATTAGCACAGGGCCAACGACAAACACGTGCCTAAATGGGCCATTTAGATGGGCTGAAATGCTGGGGGACACACAGGCCTTCCGTACAGCAGCACCGGTTGGAGCCTCTGTACTCAGAACTTTCAGATGGGAGGCCAGGCAGAAAGAAAGCACTGGAACACACTAGAAGGGTTGCACACACAGCAGCCATGTCTTCATGAGTTCCAGGTCTCTCACACAAGTGGTCGTATCTCTAGTGACCTGGGCCCATCTGTGAGCATATGCACTTTTGAGCTGTGCTCACTGCTAGTCCTGGAGGTAGAGACTCGTCAGCTACTGTAATCCCAGTGATGTCGTCAGTAGACCTGTCTTGCTCTGGGACGATTGACAAAAGGGCCTGACCTCGAGTATTTTTTGTACAAAAGGAAAAACAACAGCAACCCACCTCATACCCTCCCCTTTATCTTCTTTAGGGCTTGTTTGGCTGTGTTTGATAGTTTGAAATGTTTTAGGGACAATCACCTGTCCCTGGTGAGACAGGTTTTAAAATAAACAAAGCCACATACTGGAAGCATAAACTGGTGGGTGGTGGGTGGGTGGCCTGCAGGAGGACCAAGAAGACTCGGGTTTATCTTCAAAAAACTTTAAGTTGATAAATTTTTGTCTTTCAAGCAATTGGAAGTTCATAGCAAAATTGAGCAGGAAGTACAGAGACTGCCTGTGTGCTCTCCGCCTTCACATGCTTACAAGCACCCCATTTTCCACACCCTGCGCCAGAAGGCTGCATGTGTTGCCATGGATACACCTAACCCAGATAGGATACATTAAGCTCCCTCTCTGCGCCACACATCTTGTAGGTTAGACAAATGTGTAGCGGCTTATCCCACCGCGGCAGCATTGCCCTGGGAGGCTTCACAGCCGGAAAACCCGGGCTCTGTCTGCTCAGCCCCCTCCCCTACTCCTTGGCATCCACTAGACTGCACGTGCTCCTGTCTCCATGGGCTTGCCTTCTCCAGGTTGTCCTAAAGACGGACACTGCAGCATGCAGCCTCTCAGACTGGTTTCTTTCGCTTGGGACTGCGCGTGCGAAGCTCCCCTGTGCTGCTGGGACACATCAGGCCCTCACAAACACCGGGCTTTTCCTGGATAGCCTGCCGTGGGATGTCTCCTTCCTTGAGAGGACAGCAGTTGTACACATCCATCCGTCGCCTTGGACCCCATGAGGTCTAGTGCAGCTTTTGTGGGACACAGGGGTGCATGCTGACGGTGAAGGGCTTCAAGACTGTAGCACCCCACACCCTGCCAGCTTTTGCTCTGACCGCCTCACCCCTGTTGTGAGTCCTCATAGATCATGGCTCAGTTGCTTATGGCCTTGGTTGGGCACAGGCCTTTTCAATAAACAGAAACTCCAGAGGTGGTGGCCGTACCTGCTCTGAGTCTGTGCCACGCAACCACGCAGAGATGAACATACAGCTGAGTGATGAGGTTCATTTCCCAGTTCGGACTGAAAGTAAACTACCAACACAAACGTGTGCCACAACTGTAGGTTCCTTCCAAAGGCACGGCGGAGCTGAGAGCTGTGTGCTGGTGAGCTTGGGGTGCAGAAGGTTCGCCCTGTGATTCAGTTGCAACAGAATAAAAGCCCCTTCAGATGAAGAATTGCACTTGGCAAATGAAAGCTGTGGGTCCCCACTGCTCATGGGCCACTAGTGAAGTGGTCTGAAAAGGCAAGTCTCTGAATTACTATCCACCCGTTCAGCGTCCTTAATGCACATTTCACACATGTACAGACACTTTTAAAGATTATTCATGTGTTCATCAGTTATTGTGACACAGAGGACCCGTCTCTGCTGTCATAAGTGTGCACATATGTTACCAAAGAAAAGACAACTTTCAGAGCAGTTGTAGGCTTACAGGAACATGAAGCATGGGCTGGTGTGTAGAGTTCCCATGTTACCCAGTCCCTCCCAGCATGGGCTGGTGTATAGAGTTCCCATGTTACCCAGCTAACACCTGTACACCTACTCTCTGCTCACATCTGGTATTGTTGTGGACACTTGTTTTTGCTGGTAGACTAACACTCATAATGTTATTATTAGTTAGTGGTCCTGGTTTACATCAGGATCCACTCTTTGTGTACGTGTGTGGGGGAGTGGGATCTACACTCTATGAACTTTGATCATCATATAAGAACATTATTGACCATTATGTCATGAATAGTGTCACTGCCCCACAAATCTTTTGTGACTACTGACTGACTTCTTGTTGTGTTCTGGATTTTGACTGTGTTGTTAGATACGTAGTAGTGACTCTTTGTTTTGGTTTGCAATTTCCTTACTGGAATGATATGGAGTGTCTTTCCCTGTTCTTCTGTGATCTGTATATCTTCATACTGAAAGACCAGAGCGGCTCTAGAAAGGTGATTTTCAAGTCTTTAAAGCAGACTCTTTATTCCAGATATGTACTTTGTACTGTCTGTACTACACTGAATGTTATTACTTACATCTTGTTCACGGCTATTGACCTGAAGCTGGGTCGCACTCTTGGCTCTACCTGCCCCCATTGTTTGCTAATACTTCTGCTGTTTTGGTGGTGGACCCTGGATATTCCCCCTGACTTCATACTCTATTTCCTGGCTTTTCCATGTGTTCTCTTTATGCATAGATGGAGGTGAGAGACTTCTACCCCCGACTACCATGTCTAAACCCACAGTCCACCACACATACATCATATATGTTCACCACTAAGAGAAACATGGAAACACATTGACCAGTTTTTGCAACACATTCAATGATAGAATAATAAGGTCATTAAGGGCAATCAGCCCTTAATGTTCCATCTTTGATTATATTCCTGATTATAGTTTGTTGTTGTTCTTAATATGAACACAGAAGGAATAAGAAGCGTGTCTCTTCCTTTAATGAGGACCAGCCTAGTCCTGGGCTGCAGTGGGAAACCTTGTCCACAGCCTGATTACATATTGTTTACCCCCACCCCCACCCCTGCTGGGTGGGGTAATCATGGCTCCTGCCATTTCCTGGAGAGGACACAGCGCTTAATCATGTAATCATGCTTCTGGACGGCTGTCCCACACAATGCCAAGCGTACTCTGCCGTTTATAAGAATAGCAGAAAGAGACGTTTCTTTGGGTTCTTATTATGAAGGCACTATGGTGTGTGTGTGGCTGTAGTACCTGAAGACAGCAGTTCATGGACAGACAGAGTTAATTTTGGAGAGGCAATAAGGCAGTGTAGACATATCTTCCTGTAAGGCATTGGCCCATAAGCAGAGTGTGACTCAGCCACACACTGCACTTTCCCAGGGGTGAAGCTAGTCCAGTCACCCCTGAGAATTGCGGAAGGGCCCAGTATTCAATCTGACCTGTGCTTATGGCCCCAGCTCCACAAAGTAATAGAGACCTATAGAATTGGAAACTGAGCCCCAAGGATCAGAGTTTGCATCCTGAAAGTCCCTTACACCAGCTAGGGGACCAATACTGATTCGTGTAGGGCCTCCCATTGCTCCTTCCTTGTCTTCCAAACAAGGAAGAAGACTGTTGTAGTGTCCTTGCAGACATGTCAAGAGAGGAACATATCCAGTACAGTGCTCCTATTAAGGCCACAGAGCCAGACATTCTATATTCATTCAGAAGCATGGACTTGGACATGTTTGGTGCCTCTAGTATTGATTAGTCTTCCCTCCTCTGAGAACATTGCCTCATCCCATCAACCCTGAGCTGAGGGTATCCCTCACATATCCCATGCCTCTGGCAGACTTTCTTCATGGTATTTACTACGCTGCAGTGGCCCTTTCCTGCTGGAGTTGGAGTCTCTGTAAAGCCCTGGTGCTATGCAATAAACACTGGGTGCATTAAACAAGCAAATGAATAGCTTTGAGGATGAGCAGGCAGCGTCGTGTTAAAGGACTCCATGGCCTCATGGAGAAGACAGGGTGCCTGTGAACTGTAGCAAGCAATTCATTTATTCATTTTCAAACAGAAGGAGGCACTTCATTCTCATTTCATGAAGTCACTTTTATTGACACTTAGAATATTTGAGTACAATGTTTATTGCTGAAAAATGACTTTGAAATGAGTAGAGGAGATATGGAGATAATTCACTCTTGGGTCTGGCCATTATACATCTGCAAGTCTTGGCTTCCTGTAGTGCCCCACCCTTGCCTCCCGGAGTATGCCGGTCCCTCATTGCACATGCTCACAGCACCACTGGTTGCCTTTCTTACTCTAGTTCGTTCTATGTATGTGCGGGTGTATGCATGTTCCTGTGTGTGCAGGTGCGTGTATGTGTGTGTGTAGGTCGGAGGACAATGTTAACTTCAAGAACACTGCCCATCTCCTTTGAGACAGGGTCTCTTAACCTAATTGGAGTTCACCAATTAGGTTAGAATAACTGGCCAATGAACCCTAGGGATCTTCATGCCTCTGCCTTCCTACAGGTGGGATTTCAAGTGTGAGTGGGCACAGCTGGCGTTTGTACAGAGGTTTCAGGGGTTGTCAAGTTTAGGTCCCTCTGCTTACAAGGCCAGCGCTGTGGGTCATTACCCTAGCGCCCGGACTCTAATTCTTTGTTTGACATTGATCTCCTCCTTCCACTGTCTTTCACAGTAGGGTCTGGTATGTAGTAGATTCTCAGTAAACTAATGTTGCTAGGCCAAGTAGATGCTCTAGCAAGTTCTGCATGAGGAAGAATGAAGAAGACAACAATGGAGATCTCAAAAGTGAGAAGGCCACAGGCTCTTCCTTCACCACCGTGGAATTCTTGGACAGTTCTGGAACCCAATACCCCTTCTAAGAGAGGCTACAGGGCGATTTTCTTTTCTCCTCTTTCTCCTTCTCCTCTTCTTCTTTCCTCTTATTGTTTTCATTGTGACAAGGTCTCACTCTGTAGTCCAGGCTGGCCTCAAACTGTCCATCCTCCTGCCTCCACCTCCCAAGTGCTGATATTCCGGGTGTGCACTGCCATGCCCAGCTCGTGCTGTTTCCTAAGCAGACTACATGAGCCATCTCCATAGACTGACCATAGCTAACCAACTGAAGAGACTTGTTTCCTGTTACCTTCCTGGAATCCAGGTATAATCCAACTTCTAGCCATTAAACACAGTTTTACAGCTGTAACCTCCCACCTCCTGGGAACCTTTTTTTTAGTTTTCTGGAAGACAGATTGGAACACAATGGCTCTGAGCAGATAAGACATCCCCAGAAACCCACCTGCAGGTCGTCTCTCTGTTCCTCGGCACTCATTTGTCTCCAGGTCTGAATGCTTCTCCAGTGCCTGTATTGGCAGCTGAAAATGGAGTGTTAGCCAATGCCGGTGCATTGTTACCACAGAATGCAACTGGCCACCACACGTTGTGTTCAGATAATGGGCAAGAGTAGAATTCATCCAAACGATTGTGCTCAAAGAAACTACACTGCAGAGTGAGCCATTTAAATGGTTCCATTGTACTCCTTTGTAGACAACCCTTTGCTGGGAAAATAAAGGTTTAAAGGAATTTCATTTCTTAAAGAAACAGAACTTAGACTCAGAACTATGTTATGATATAGACCTGCCTCTTTAAAAAACAAGCAAACAAACAAAACCAACCACATTACTGTTGACTCCTGGATCACTTTTGTTGATTCTGTGAGGCGTGTGGACGTCAGGGATGTTACCTCAGGGAGCCAGCAGGGCGGTGACGGACATGGCTCCTAGGGGCAGCAAACATGGCCATCAGCCCTGCTGCCCAAGAAAAGCATCTTCTCAGCTACCTCATGGGTTTGTTAAAAGCACCAAAGAAGATTAAGTAGATTCGTAGTATTTGTGTCAGTGGAGGGAATCGATTCAAGTCTTCTGGAATCTATACTGTGTGAACCCGAGTTGTACATCAGGGTTAGGTCTTTCCAAAATATAGTATTAGAAATATTTGTTTTATTATGTACCAATATTTAAAAGTTTTATTTATATGCCAGAGTCTATTACAAGGAATAAAATAAAGCCCTAGACTTAATGGATTATTTTAAAAAAAGGACATGAACTTGAGATGGGAGCTATATTTTGGAGGAAGTTGGGGAGGGGGGTTGGAGGGGGAAACAAATAGAAGGTAGATATGATTATTTCATTGTATACATGCATAAAGTTCTCAAGAATGAACAAAAATTGATACAAAAATAAGCCAGATGTGGTAGCACATGCCTTTAGTCCTAGCACTCAAGAGGTAGAGGCAAGTAGATCTCTATGAGATCAGCCAGGTTTACATAGTGAGTTCCAGGCCAACCAGGACTACACAGTGAGATCTTTTTTGTTTCAAAAAACAAACAGATAATCTAGATGATTCACAGACAAGTGGAATTCTCTGTAAAAGGCAACATGATGTTTCTTTTGATGGGGTGTCACATTTCTATTTATTTTCCATAGAAACTGTCTTCTTTTGAAGGGATAGAAAAAAACAATCTATAATGAAGGCATTGCCTTGTTCATATGAATAATTTTAACCCAAGCTTAATTATAGAGAGAAAGCTAAAGGAATTTTGCGGATTAGCGGTTGGCAGCTTGGTGTTTATCAGCTACGGTATAGTCACAATGGCTGATGGGTCAGTCACTTGCAGCAAGTCAGGGGGCACAAAGCTGTGTCAGAACAGCTATGGTTCTAACATCTCTGGTAGAATGTGAGAGAGGAGTCCAGGGTCCTTCAGTGAGCATATCCAGGATTCTCTTCTTTCCTGAGCATTGACATGAAGGTTTGGCACAGCACATAACATTAGCTCATTCGTGCGTGAAGAATAGAAAGTCTGCTTCATTCCATGGTCCTTGGGGTTTTCCTCAGCAGGAAATAACTGGCCAGCAGGCTGAGGGACACAGTGTGGGAATCTGCAGCAGGGACCAGGTATCCAAGCTCAGAGGCAAGCTGGGCACCCGTCCACAGCCTTGCACCTTGTACCGACATGGAGTTGGCAAGAATCTCACTCTGTCCCTGCAACAGAAGCTTTCTTGTGTTTCAGACCCTCATTTTCCTGGCACATGGTTTGCTTTGGCAGTAAATGACTTAAAGTTCATCAGCAAGTTCCCTTTTTTTCTCTACTTCACAGAAGAGTAAAAGTTTTCACCCTTTTGAAGGATGCTCAAAACTTAGTAAGCGGAAAACCAACAACTTTCTGAAAGTAGATAAAAGCTCTGAATCAGGTAATCAAAGAAGACCTACAGATGACATAGAAGATTTTTTTTTGAGATGTTCAACATCATTAGACATCAGAGAAATGTAAATAAAAAACCACATTGATCTGCTACTAGCATTCTGTTAGGATAGCTAAGTTAAAGAAAATCACTCTCAGGGGAGGAAATGGCTTAATGGGAAAAGCACTTGTCCTGCAAGTGCGAGAACCCGAATCAGATCCCCTAGGACCCAAGTTAAGCTTAACACAGTAGCTAGAGTCTATCATCCCAGGACTCCTCAGGTGAGATGAAGGCAGGGACAGAAGAACCCCTGGGAGCTTGAGGGCAGCTAGCTTGGCATGTACAATGAGGGAAAAACAAAGAGATCCAAAGATAGAGGAAGAGGTCCAACACCCAAGGCGGTCCTCTGAATTCTACATTAGTACCATGGCATGCACATACACGTAAACATACGCCCCCACCAAAGATTAGAAAACAGTGGCTGTCAGCACTGGGTACTGATGAGGGTACTGATGAGCACCCGGAACTCCTACACTGATGGTGGCAACGCAGAATGGCATGGCCTCTTGGCAAAAGCCATTTGGAAATATGTAAAGTTTAATATGCACGAATCATATGGCATAGGATTTACTCCTGTGCATTTACCAAAGAGAAATGAAAACTTATGTTTAGATAAAAACCCTATACAGGAATGTTGATAGTACCTGTCCCTATAACAACCCCACAACATAAATGCTTATCCACAGGTGAATATATAAACAGATGATGGTATATGCATTCAGTGAAACACTACTCAGCAAAACATGGGAGTCCCAAAACAGTTATGATTATATACATTTTTCTGTAGGAAAAACAAGCAAAAAACACATGTTTTAGTATTTCATGCTCAAAATCTAAAGTAGTTTATAGTTACAAAGATGGCTGCGCTGTGGCAGGTCAGGCAAGAGGTTAGTACAGAAAGGGAGTGAGGAACTCTTTGGGGTTGCCAGGTCTCCATGTTCGTTACCGAGGTCATACGAAGACTTAAAGGACATGTGGGTGGGTTAGAACTTCACCGTTCTGTTAAGCATATACATGTTGTTGTGTCAATGGCATGCAGCTCCTATTTCTTGTGTTTTTAATTCCCCATCTACTGTTAATGTAGTAATGATTGTTGAGTTGGAAGCATCATTGTGTAGCAACCTTCAATGAAGTGGCGTCCACTCTGCTAAGAGCATTTGACAGACAATCCTGTGGTCTTCTTAGTACTCCTACATGTCTCCGATTCTTCTGCTGCTGTGATAAATTCCGTGTCAGAAGCAACTCCAGAGGAAAAGGTTTTATTTCATCTCACAGTTCAAGAATCTATCCCATCATGGTGGGAAAGTCAAAGTATCAGGAGCTTGAGGGAGTCGGGAAATAGAGGGAGATGGTACGTGTGCTTAGGTCACTTTTCCTTTTTTTATACAGTCCAGGACGCCAGCCTAAGGAATGGTGTCACCCACAGTGGGCAGGATGGTCCCTAATAAATTCAAATAATGTAACTTCCCAGAAGACTTTCTCCCAGGTGATTCTAGATGTCAAAGTTGACAATTGTAATTGTCTATCATACTACATATGATGTATAACATATGGAAATAGAGCATCGTTTGGTGTGTAGAACTGACATGTGTGGGATATCTCCTGATTTGCTGTATGCTGGGATACACAGCACCTTCTATGATAATTCATGCTGAGATAATTCAGCCTACATGAAGTGAAGATGTTGTACTTACTCCCAGTGTAAAAAAAACCCACCTTGCATGATACATGGAGTAGCAAGCAGGCAGGTATGGATTTTTAAAGGCTGAATAGTCTCAGCCTCTCTCTCTCTCTCTCTCTCTCTCTCTCTCTCTCTCTCTCTCTCTCTCTCTCTCCCTTCCTCCTTCTCTCCTGTGTGTGTGTGTCTGTGCAAGAGTGTGTGGTGTGTACTTATGTGCCTACTGTTCTGCTCTATTTCTCTCTACCTTATTCCCTTAAGAAAGGGTCTTTCACTGAACCTGGGTCCAGCAAGCAGCTCTTCCTCTCTCAATGTCCAGCACTAAGGGCTGGGGATTTGAACTCAGATCCTAATTCTTGCAAGCAGGTGCTCTTACAGCCATGCCGTCTCCCTAGCCAAAATTAAGAATTCTTAACTTAAGGGACCAAATAATGAAATGTGAAGTGTGAGATACAGGCTGGAAATTGATTGGGGGAAAACAGCTTCAAGAAGAGCTTGGGTAGCAGCCGTCAGGGACGTTCGGATATGGATCAGAAGCCAGAAGCCAGCATCGACAGATGAGGGAGTGAAGTTCAGTCATATATAAAATGTCCTTAAACTTATATGGACAATTCAATTCTTATTTTCAACTATGTGTGAAAATACTGAGAGTTGATGTGAAAGGTTTGCTATCAAGCAAGGGAAGAGGAAGGAGGGGTTGGTGGGGTAGGTAGTCTGCCAAGGGAGAAACCTTTGGGTTTATTTAACTGTTAGCTTTACCTTTGTGTGTGCTCATACACACATACAAAGCGAAAATTCTGTATAGCCTCTTCCTAGAAATGACACAGATTGAAATGTAAGTGAACAGGCATCGTCTTAGATGCCAGCTGTGTGCTGCACACACTGGAGACACTGCCTGAAAACTCAGTTAAAAGTGGCTTTGTTGGCCTTAAAAGTTCAAATTTCTCAGGCTCTCCGTCTGCATTGCAAGGAGGCTGTTTCTTTTTTATGAAAACAGTTCCCGGGAATTCTGCAAAATGGTTTATTTCATTTTCATGAGGTCTCCTCTAACTCCCCCAGTTCAGCCCCTCCTCCCCTTTGGTCTCTTCTGCCTCCCACCCTAGGGTGCTAGGCCACTTCCTACTCCTAGGCTTTCACAGAAGCTCACCCCCTCGGACACCCTTATACACATCTTTACTTTATAAGCTTATTGTGTCAGTCAACATCATGTTTCTCTCCAGAGAAAGAGGACCAATCAGATGATACATAGGAGAGGAGTGGGGAGACTGAAGAATTGGCCCACATGGTCTGGATGCTGGCATGTCCCAGGTCTCAGCTGGGGCAGCTGCTGCTGTAGCCCTGTCCAGAGGAGGTGTTATTTCAGTTAGAGTTCAAAGACTGAAAAAACAAAAAACAAACCCAAAACAATGTTGCAGCTCAGGCAGGCAGGCAGGAGTTCTGACTCAGCCTTTATATGTCAGGCAAGCCTTCAACTTGTGGGGACAGGCCCACCCACTGTCTGCTTCACTCAGTGCACAGTCTTAGATGTCCATCTTTTTAAAAATTACTTTTCACAGACATACCTAGGACAACTCTTGGCCAAAGGACGCACACATGTTGACATGAGACTAACCATCCTGTTTATTCATGCTCAAGACCAACCTCAAATAGACAGTCCACACCAAGCCCTCCAGCTGCCTAGGCTGCACAGACGCATGTATCTATTTTTTATCATTGGCTGCAATTCAGATATAATGCCGGGGCTTGTCTCATCTCTCAGCCACTGTGGCGGGAACACGTGACAGTGTAGGAGAGGGTCCGCTGAGTGAGAGGACGAAAGGAGGGACGATCCATTGGTAAGGCGTCTAGGAGGAAAATTCCATGCCTGGGTGTCCTGGATTGAAATATTGGGAAGAATAGGCTATGTATATGACAGATATGAGCAGCCACACAGGGAAATGCTCTTTCAGAAAGGAGACCCAGAAAGAGCCTCTCTCCCTCTCTCTCTCCCTCTCTCTGATGTGGAGGGGAGGTCAGAGGATGATGCTGGGAATCCATCATTACCTTCCACCTTGTGTGTGTTCTGTTGGGGAGGGGGTCAAATTTACATCATCAGGCTTTGGAGCAAGCACTTTTACCCACTGAGCCATCTCTCTGTTCATTAAACATCGTAGTGTATTCTTTGATAAATCTATTCATACAAATAATGCATTTGTTTCACATTCATCAGCTTTACCTTCTCTTATCGCCCCCTTCCACCCTCTCTGAACTCCTTCATCTTACCAAGTAGTTACCTTCTACTGCCCTGTGTTTTTTCTTCCTCTCTCCCTCCATTCTTCCACCCTGCCCTGTCTTCCTTCCCAACTTTTAAATGATACACTCAGTTTAATTAGGGTTTCTCACGTGGGCAGGGGTGCGGGGTTCTACACCACTGAAGAAAAATGACTTCCACTCTGACAGTAGCCATCATTTGCCAATAGCCCTTCAGCTAAGGGTGGGGCCTCATGAGCCACCCCCTCCATCACTGACTGGCTTCATCCTGCGCTGGGAGTTCATGTAAGTTTCATAATAAAACAACGATGCCAGTGATGAGTGTAACTGAGTATGGAAACCCAGCTTTCCCCGCCACCTTCCTCCATGTACCACAGCCTCATCTTCTCTTACCCATGTGTCAATCACACCCTTTTAGTAAGCCGTAAACAGTGTTGGCATCATGACCATAGTCATACGTTCTCCACGGAAGTAGATGTACTCACACCTGCTCGGGCTGCACTTCCATTGTATCTTCACTCTGTATGGCTGGAAAGTGTACCCTCTGCAGCTCAGCGTTTGAATTCTGATCTTTTGCCTAGATAGCATCCACGGCATGGTCCTCTTTTTTTGTGGGAATTGCCCAGCAGTGAGATGAGCTATAACCCCCATCAGCCATGACCCCAAGAGGTCTGCTGATACCATACCTTGTGCTGTGCTGAGCAGATGGGGTGGTCAAGAGGCTGGGTGTGAGTACGCACATCTAGATTTACGATGTTTGCAATTTAACATCTCTGAATTGGGGTATAGCATCCTTGTAAACCGAGGAAGTTTGAATTTGAATAGATTTTTTAAAATCTATTTTCATTATTTTTAATCATATATGTGTGCGTGTGTTTGTACTGGTGAGCGCAGGTGCCTGCACAGGCCAAAGATGTTGGATACCCTGGAGCTGGAGTCATACGAAGTTGTGAGCTGCCCGATACGGCTGCTGGGAACCAAACTTAGGTACTCTGGAAGAGCAAGCAGTGAGTGCTTTTAACCACTGAACCATCTCTTTCTTCCCCTAGAGTGATTTTTAAAGTTTAGTGTCTGTTTGCAGAAAACATGAACTATTGAAATGACTTTAAGCAGACCTGGGGTTTACAGAACAATGGATCAGCACAGTATATTGGCTGAATGGTTTCCTGTCTGGATGATGAAATGGTACCCCATAGGTCCTCCTGAACTCTCTGAGAGCAAACTGCTTCATATATGTGAAGGGTGGAAAAAGCTTACCCTGCAGGAGCCCAAGGGAAGCTCTGGAACCAGAAGAAATCCTCTTTTGCCCTCGCATATCCCTCCACGGCCATCCACTGGCAGGGCTTAATACCAGGCCATGATGTTAGGAGAGCTTCCACAAGGCGGGCTCCATTGTCAGAGAGCAGTGACAGAAGGTGGCTTTGGAGCTTTTCCTTCTAAGTCTGAAAGACACCTAATAGGCTCTGTGTGGTAGGGGAGGGGTGCATGGGGTCAGGTTTTCAATACTGGAAGAACTGCCATGTGGGGGTGGGGATTGTTTACATTTGTTTTAGGGACGCACACTGGCAAAAGAGAGTAAGAAGCTGGCTTTAGTGTGCTGGGAGAAATTTAGTCGTGTGGTTTAAATGTCTCCTAAGAATCATGGCGAAGAATCAGGAGTGGTTCTTGTTGTCAAGCTGTAGTCCTTTACCCAGGAGGGGAGGTTAAGCTGCATGACCTCCAAGGTCAGTTTCAATCTGGAGAAGCTGTGAACTTTCTTAGTTACTTAAATTAAGGCATGCTTGCATATCTAACAACCAGTGTCACCCTTTGTTCATGTGTACCATCCCTCCCTCCCTCCCTCCATCCATCCATCCATCTGTTGGCCTTCCATCCCTCTTTCCAGCCAGCCACCCAGCCACCCTCTGTCCATCCACCTTTCTATCCTTCCACACTTACAATTATCTTTCCATCTGTCCATACATCTGTCCACTCATCCATCTGTCCATCTGCTAGTCATTCTTCCATACATCATCTATTTTTCCATCCATCCACCTCTTCCTCCATCTGTCCATCCATCCACCCATCCCCCCCCATCCATTTATACAGGCTTTAAGACTCACAAAGTAATTTCACTCAATTAAAATTAATGTTATTTGGCTATGCTTACTAATTGCCTTCCAAGAGCTATCATGTTACTAGAATTTTTAAGAAGGCATTATATACAAATCCACCATTTTCATTCAGTTTAAATATTAGAATCAGTGTTCCATTTGCTTACTTTCACAGAAAGATATCCTTTTTCTAAAAATTTCTCATAACATACTAAAAGGTGAAGCCATGAAGGTAACGAGGCTGAATATAACCACATCTAACCAAGCGGGCCGACGAGAACACAAGCGCGTTAGACACCAAGTGAAATGATTGTCAGGTGATCCTGCTCCGTCGGGTCTGGGTTTTAGAACTGACACGTACAGCTGTCTAAAGAGTAAAGCAGAGGCAAATACGTGTGTCTTCTCTACCAGCGGGCCAGGCCTTATTTCCTCAGCACGAACCTTATTGGAAAGGGTTAGTAGCAGCTTTGCTGTCCGAGAGAAACTTCTCTGGCACTTGGGAGTCTTGGGAGATTGGAGTCCTAGAGCAGAAAGGAAATGACAGAGAGTGTTTCTCTTTGGTCAAAGGTGAAGTCACTCACAACACTGACAATAGTCACAGGTAACTTGGAGAAATGGAAGCTGCGCTTTCGGCTCTGGGTCTGTGCTGTTCCTCCTAGGTACCATTGCTCCCCAGTGTGAGTGTTGAGGGGCTCTGTGGGCAATGTGGAGCTGGTCCATTCTCATTTCTCAGCTAAGAAACAGGAGGCTGGGGATGGTGGCTTGATTCCTGAAGAAAGAACCCCCCAGAATACACACTGACTTCTCTGGTGTCCTGCAGCCAGTAACACTTCTTAATACACAGCTTGAAACACATTTTGTTCTAACTTACATTTTTAGTTTTGTCACGTAGTAGCCATCTTCCCTATGAAAACCACAGTCCCACTTGGGGAGAGAGTCCCTTCTACCGCTCAGGCGTGTGAATGCCGGATAGTGTGTGCATGCTGGTCACGAGATGTCTCACAGTAGCTGCCTGATGACCAGCACACTGTAGCCCAAGGAGACGGGCAGAGAGAACTGACTGTCCAGTGGTTGCTGCACTGTTGTTTTAGACAGCCAGCCTTTTTGTAGTCTGTAACCCCTGGTAGTGGGACCTTGAGAGTGCATCCCGTAGCAGCTGCAGGAGGCTGGGAGTACTCACCACCCATGCCGGCAGTGAGTTTGGTAATCATATATAATCCACCCCACAGAGGGCTGCCTTGCCATTGTTCAGGGCCCTTTCAATGTCTTGCAATTTCCTTTGTCTCTGCACTTCTGGTCGTGTCCTGAAAACTGTCAGGCTTCCGTGTTGCTGTGAGGACCTGACAATTCTGGCTTCACAATGGAGCTCAAATTGGACCAGCTGCTTCCTCAATGGAGCAGGCTGCCCATCTCCGAGGCATTAAGCCCAAAATTATTTCGAAAATTGAAGCCTTTGACTTGCTGTGGATTAATGTGATTAAGCAGGGCTTGCTTTAATTCATACTCATCTCTTCCTTTATTAATAACGTCTCATCGGTCAGGGCAGCATGCATGTTCAGGAGGCTACAGAAAGTTGGGCCGATTGCAATTTATCCATAAGAGAAGTCTTTCATGTTTTAGAAGCAACTGATTCAAGGCTTCAATTGGGGCACGCTGCAACTGCCTGTTATTCTTAATGTTTCTTATGGAAACCTAATAAGCAAATGAACCCTCCCTCCCTCTCCCCCTTTATCCCCACCCCAGTGGAGGTCCCCATTTGATTTACAGCTTCCCGTAAGTAATAAAGAAAGGATCTCGTTTTCATCTAGGTTGTATCAGCGGGTGAGATCTGGACGAAATACCCTTCAGGGTTAAGGAAGGTGGAATTAAAAGGGATTTGAATTTTTTCTCCGTGTAATTGAAAGTGTATCACCACCACGATGATCATGAATCATCCAGTAGCTTTTCTAAATAAGGAGGTATTACCTCATCGCGTGAGACTGTGGTTTTTATAATGACAGCAACAGATTATAATGGAAGAAATTAGGGCAATGGCTTAAAACCAGCTTTAGTAATTTTTAAGCTCTGTGAAATTATTCTGATGAAGTTCATTCTGGCAAACTTAAGATGGCAATAGCACTAAGTCTTATGTCAGTCTCTCATAGCATAACAAAGCTAATTAATTAGTGTATAATCTGAGTATTTGTCTTTTAAAAAATAATTTGTGTGTGTGTGTGTGTGTGTGTGTCCGTGTGTGTGTATGTCCCTGTGTGTGTCCCTGTAGGTCAAGAGAGGGCACCAGATTTTCTGGAGCTGGAGTTACAGGTTGTCGTGAGCCACCCAATGTGGATACTGGGAATGGAACATGGGTTCCCTGGCACTCTCAACCACTGAGCCATCTCTTCAGCCCCCAAAAGCATTTATTTATTTATTTGTTTGTTTATTTGAAGATGCCCATTTTTCGTATAGTGTTTTTTGCATTAAGCACTGTTCATAGGGCTTGTCCAGTGGTAGTGCTATCACCCTTTATCACCTGAGAACCATCCATAGCAAGCATGAGAGGTGATGCATATGGTAATTAGCTTCTTCCATTGTTCCACATTGGATACATATGTCAGAATACTATATTATTTACTGCTATATTAGTTACTTTCCTCATCCTTGTGTCGAAATGCTGGCAAAAACAACTCCAAGAAATAAGGTTTTATTTGGCTCATGGTTTGAGAAGGCGTTGTTACTGGATTTAGGGTCAGAGCCCGGGCAGCAGAGCCCTAACTAAAGAGATTCACTCACTTGTCCCCAATGAGCCAAGTAAAGAAACAAAGTAACAGTGAAAAGCAGAAGAAGGAGATTCATTAAATGTGTCCACATTGGGAAGACAGAAAAATAAGCGCAGTGACCACCCACCTCCCAGGGTTTTGATGTGAGGCTTAGGTTTAAGATAAAGGGTAAGAGGTGTGCAGAACTAAGCAGCCCTGGTCAAGGTGTGGTCCTTCCCGTCGTCATCTCCGCTCTGCTGGTGTCTCTTTAGTGTTTCCACATTCCTGCCGGGATAGTTACGCCACCACTGTGGGGGAAAGCACACCGAGTTCACAGTGGCAGGGCATGCCACTAGAGCTCCTCTAATCTCGGAGGGCTTGGGCCAGAAGCAGGGGCAGAAATAGACTTTAGGTTCTACCCTGCAGTGACCCACACCTGCCAACTGGACCTCAGAACACCTCTCTTTGTGGGGCTTTTGAAGTCTTAGATTGGTTTCTACGAGTTCACTACTGAGGTGGCTCCACATCCCCGCCGGACTCACTCGATATTCGGATTGGTCCTCAGAGTTCTGGGCTTCGGGTCCTATAGGCATCGTCTGAGTGGTACTCAGATGGACTGTGTTCATCTCCGTGAGCATGTCTGGTGATCTGGCACTGGAATCAGATGTGTTGTTTCCCTTTCAGGAGTTCTTTTCACAAAGGGTATTTAGGTCGCTGATTGTGTGAGGATCCAGTGAGTTTTACCTCTTACTGTAATTGTTTTCAAGTCTGCTACCGAGTGACCGTTTTGAATGTCTCTTGGAGACTGTCTATTCATCGATGACAGCAGAAATAGGAATTATCACCTTGATAGATTGGGTGGTCATGGCGATGAAGGTAAATACTGCATGTCTCCCACATTCAGCACACTATGCAGTGAGTTAATTATTATAAAATAGCTAGCTTTCCTGACCCTCATAATGAGTGGTCAGGAGAAGTATGAATATCCATTTTAGAAATTCATGTTCTTTGAGGTTTAAGAAATCAATAATAGTGGGGTTAATAAGATGGCTCAGTGGGTGAAGGTGTCTACTGCCAAGCCTGAAAGCTTGAGTTTGATACCTGGGACCCACATAGTAGATAGAACCGAGCCTGCAAGTTGTCCTCTGGCCTCCACATGTACATTGTAATACATGCATGCATGTACACTCACACCCACCTACCCAGACACCACACACACACGCCCCCATACAGAGGGGGTGAGAAGGAATGGAGGGAGAGAGGGGAAAGGAGGGGAGAGGAAGAAGAAGGGAAAGATCAGCAATCTCAAAACTGATTTTCACTGTGACCCAAGTGGAGGCATCTCTTCTTTGGGGGCAACTTTGCTTGACCGCTTGGCCTCAGAAGTCTGGGCCCAGTGTCAAGAGTCCATCTGCTAACTGCATCGCATTAGTGCCTCTGCTCTGCCAAAGACTGCTGTGGCCAGCTTCAGGCTCCTCCTAAGTGTTGGGTAGCCCCAGACCTGCCAGGATTGTAACACATAAAACTGCCCTTGTTGTAAGTAAAAGGGACCAAGTATTAACAATTCCATAGAACCTAATACCCAGAAGATGAGTTTTGTTGTCCGTCACCTGATGGTCCACTTGTGCACGTGGGAGCCACGCTCTTCTCCTGAGTCCCAGGCTGCATTTAGAAGCTGAGATGCCGTGAGTGTGCTTTCTGTGCTCCCTCAGCTATTCTAAGTATCTGCAGACTTCTTACGGAGACGCCAGTGCCTAGTCTGTGCTTTGTCTTCCACAACCCCACACAGCAGTGTAAAATGGAGCGCATTTCCTATTTGCAGGTGTGTGTGTTGAGTTCCCCTTTAAAATTATAGATGGAGACTGGAGGCCTAATAATTAGGAAACGGTAAGTGACCCGGTGGCAATCCCACAGTCTGACGGAACAGCACTTGTGCTGGGTGGCTTGTCTCTTCTGCCGATGGCATGGCTGTCTTTGACTTGTTAAGGATGTCAGCATGATTGACAGGAGGTTTTCCTGCTCTAGGCTTTTGTGTGTGCATCATCTGGTTTCACTGGAAGAAACACCAAATTTGGAATCAGACCTGATTGTGGATTCAGCTATGCCGTTTACAGGCATGTGACCTTGGCAAAAATATTGAACATTTTGCTATTTTATTTGGGGTTTTTTTTAAGCCTGCTTTATAGCACTGATGGGAGAATTTAATGAGATCCAAGATCCCATATGTAGTTATTTCAAATGCTTTCAGCAGTAAGCTTCAGAAATCAGCTAACGCTGGCTTAAGAATGGGGATGTGTACTTTCTTATGTAACCAGAAGTCAGAATGTTCCAGAGGCATTAACTCAGTATTCCTGTAGTTTTGCTCTGCCGTCCTAGGCTTTGGCTGTGTCATTGCTGTCCCAGGGTGACTGTCACAGCTTTATCCATCATGTTCTCAGCCCCAATATCCCAATGTCAAGAAGACATCTTTTTATCCTTTACTGAGGAGAAAGACTTTCTAGAAGTCACACAACAAGGCACCCTCCTGTGTCTATTGGCCAGAGCTGTTTCCTGTGCCCATATCTAAACTAATATCTGCCTTAAGATATCACAGGGACCCCACCTGCCTGGGATTATCTTCTATAAGGAATGCACATCTGCAGGTGGATAGCTAGCTGTTAGATGGCCAGCAGATACTGTCAGCCAAACCACGTACCAAGGCTTGCCTAACCATCTAGGACAGTGACTGTGGTGGTTTGAATAAGAAATGGCGCCCATAGCCCCATGTCTTTGAACATGTGTTTTCCATTGATGGCCCTTCTTGGGAGGTTATGGAACTTGTAGGAGGTGGAGTTGTGCACACGGGGGTGTTTGTCCTTAGGCAGATGTTTACTAGTTTGCATCTACAACCCTGGCACGTGTTCTTCCCTAGAGTGTTTGTTTCATACACATAAACCAAGTTTCTTGTCCTTCAGTCTCACTTCGCATACAGGCATATGATTGAACACAGTCTCCATTAAAATGCATAGTTTTAAATGCTGTAGGATTTGATGCTTAGATACATCCATTTGGATAAAAGTCATCCTCTGTGAGTCTTTGAAGGGGAATAGGTGAGCATCTATGGAGAACTTTAAATACAACCCATCTGCCCACTATACAAATTGTTAAGACAAAATTAAAAAACAAAGCAAAATACTTTTTCCATAAGGTCTGGGCTCATAGGAGAGCATGGTGGTCAATTCATCTAACTCTGGGTGACTTGATGAGAAGATCTGATTTGCTCACAAAATTAAACTAACAAGTCTTTCTAGGCATTTTTTTTATTTCTGAAAAAATATAAAGATTATGACTTTGTTTTACTGCATAACGTCTGAAAGGTCAACCCTGTAAGTTGTGTATGTTGGCCTCTTCTTCTCCACCACCAGAGCATAAATCATGCACATCGTTGTAACAAGCAAGTGTGCACACATACTCTTCCATCATCTGTTGAGAGGCTGTCCACACACTTCACCATGTGGGTGCTGGAGGGAGCAGAAGTCCATAAGACAAACTTGCGGTAACTCAAGTAGACCATCATCTAGGAGAACAGAGACAGTAGTTCTGATTTGGGGTGGAAACGGCTGAAGCTCTCAAGTCCCAGTGGAGAAGAGAGTTCTGGGGGGCAGGGGATGACTCTCAGGATTAAAAGCACAGGAAGGGGTAAAAGGACACCAAGGAGCTGGGCAAGTGAGGTCGGTAAGAGGGAGGATTCAAAGCATCCAGGCTGTGTGAGGAACGTTAGGAAAGGGTTCCCTGGGCATCACGATGGCAGGAACTGTCTGAAAGGATGACAGCACTGAGTCAGGAGTCACACAGACGACCTTGTAACACTGAATAGTTACCTACTAGCCAGACATATGTTTAAACTCTTTCAAAAAGTTAATAAAGGCTCGTCAGCTTATTGCATCTTCTGCACTGTCTTCATGAACCCCATCCGGTCTCAGGCTCCCAAACAACAATGCATTTAGAATCTTGTTGAGGAACACTGATGATTAGCTTCTACATGGAAAGCTCTGATCTTAGACTCCTAGGGTTCAAAGACAGAATACAGCCCAAACTCAGCCTTTCAGAAGATTGGGTCCCAGGGTTCTCTCAGCAACCGATCCCAGGCTGGTAAGTAACTCATTTTGCTCACCTGAAGGGGAGAGATGGGAGTCAGCACAGCAGGCCACTTTGTTGAGCTTGTATCCTGTTCTGCCTCTTGGTCATCAGCTCCCTTCATATCGTGCAGAAAATGGACAGCAGGAACAGGAATCAGAGCTAGATGTTCTACTCAATCTGAAGAGCCTGAGCCTAGAACAATATAGGAGAGGCTGAGCACCAACTCTGTTGTGGGGTTTTGGACCACTTGTATGAGACATGTTGGTGATTGTAGAACTCTTTAGGCCAGCATCACACAGAAGGGTTTCAAGAGATTTCTTTGGAGGAGTTAAATGGAGCATCCTTCCCACACAGAACCTAAGGAGGGTCAGATAAATGGATGTTTTGTTACAACCTCAGACCAAACAAAGTAGACTCGGGGGACACCTGGTAATTTACTATTCATTTCTAGAATTTGGGGGGATGAGATAGGGGTACAATCCTGCCTGGGAAGGATAGAGAGGAACTCCAGGGCAAGAGCTGTGCATACCACTAGGAAGAGTACACAGTGGAACACACTGGGTAGATCCAGCCAAGCTTCCAGCCGTGTGCTCTAAGCTTGTGTGTTTCAGAGCTGGACCCTAGAGAGGACAGCTACCTCGACAAGTTTCAAACATTTCTCTTCCATGGGACTGTGGACATGGATCAGTCAGTGTGGGGGGCACTGGGGTTCTTGTGCTCACAGATAAGCACTAGGGCAACCAGGAGTGTTAAACACATGGTACTGTTCCTGCAAAGGAAGGGATGTATAACCTGTTGTCCGCCCAGAAGGCTAGGAGCGGATGTGGCTAATAGCCTGGTAACTTTGCTCTATCTGTGTGGCCGAGACCACACCAGATCCTCCCCCAGACCCTTGTCATGAGCTTGTCAATCTATAGAGCCCATCTTTATGGAAGGTGTCACATGTGCTTTACAAAGAGTTCCAATGCAGTCATGTCTTAAGCTTTATTATGCACACAGGACTGAGTTAATTATCACCAGGAAAGTTGTCACCAAATTGTGCTGTGCTTAAATACGCCTAAACTAAACTAGTCAGGGTCAGACCCCTGAAGTTTGAACCCATACCAGCTAGTGAGTCGTATTGAACCAAACTATCTTCTTGCCTCCTCTAGATCCTTACCCTGCTGGCCATGGTGGTTACAGAGTCAGTAAAGTGTTTGCCATATAAGCACAAGGACCTAAGTTTGATCCTCAGGACTCAGTTAATTAGCTAGGTATGAGGGCCGGGGAGATGGCTCAGCGGTAAAATGCTTGGTCTGCAGTATCAGGATGTGAGGACAGCCCCACGAGGGTTTGTTCTCCTCAGGCCTGTCTACTTGTCTTCTCCCGCATCCCCAATGGCCATCCCTCTGTGTGCATCTATGTCTTAATCTCCTTAAAAATACTTTTTAGATTTATTTATTTTATGTGTGTGAGTGTTTTGTCTGCATGTGTGCATGTTTGCCATGTATGTGCCTGGTGCTTGTGGAGGTCAGAAGAGGGTATCAAATCCCCTGGAACTAGAGTTATGAACGGTCACAAGCTGCTGTATTGGTGCTAGGAACCAAACCTAGGATCTCTGCAAGAGCAGCCAGATAATTACCAAGCCATCTCTCCCTCCTCTTAATCTCCTCCTTAAAAGAACAATAGCCATTTGGATTACAGCCCATCCTGACTCCCCCATCTTAATTTAATCACCAAATAAAGTTTCCAAATACAGTCCCATTCTGAGGTCCTAGGCGCTGGGCCTCGTTACATAAGTCTAGGACAAAGGAGACACTGCAGCCTCTAACTCCAGTTTTAGTCTCCACCTTTGCAATGAAAATGACCATTTTCATTTTCAAGTCTACATGTAAGGCTAGACTCTGAGCATGCGGACCATGTGTGTACGTGTGTGCATATGTGCGTGGTGTGTGTGTGTGTGTGTGTGTGTGTTCAAACCATTTTATTCTGAGGATTGAGGATGGGAAGGAATTGAAAGGAAATGGCTTCTCCACTATCAGCAAGGTTGGACTCTTTCCCCATTATCTGCTTTGTCTCCAGGCTCAGCCCTGGAGTGGTCAAAGAGGAGAAAGGAGACAAAGCTAGAGTGAAGAAGCCAGCCCCTTCTCTGCCCGCTCCACGCTTCCTTGCCCGAAGCATCCCCAGACAGGAAGGGGAGTGGGAACCTTCTCAGAAGGGCCTCACCAGCCACGATCAATGCTGCTCCTGGGTCAAGGTCTAACTTTTAATTAACCCAGCCATCCCATGGTGCTATTGCCATGGTTTATTTTCTAGTTCATTTTAAAGTTTGCTGCAGGAAGCAATCCTGTTTAACTTCCTGGCAGATACCTTCAAGAATCAGGGCACAATCTCCAAACATTGTGTTAGATTCTGTCATTTACAAAGCTGGATAAAGGCTTTAAGGTTAAATTTTAATAGACTAGGGAAAGGGGTTTCCAGTCTTGGCCTCTGCAAGGAAAACAACCGTTTTCAGGTGCACATTAGTGTGGGGTCACAGGAAAACTCAGAGCAGTAAATAACTTGTATATTTGCATGGAGAATTAAAGTCAAATACTCAAATGTAGTGTTTGTAATAACTTGTTCTTCAGAGTGAAAATGAAAATTGATGTAGTTTGCCTTCTCTGTGTGACTTGCTAGGAGATATAGAGGTGGTCCAGGACCAGACCAGGTGTTAACTTTTGAGGAAAATGAGATAGTTGATCCACAAAAGGAATTCTGCAGGGTTAACTGGAGTTGCAAAGCCCAGGGAAACGGAGCACATGGCTCTGCTGCAGAGTTCCCATTTCACTCCAGAGAGGCCTGGCTGCCCCACCCCCACCCAGTCTTACCCCACCCACCACCCACCCCCACAGCAGCCACTCTGGGAAGGCAGCATTGTCCAGCTTATGCTCTTCCTTGCATGTGTATGTGTCCCAAAGCAACATATCCATTTTTCCTGTTTGAGCCATTTTGTAAGGGCTACCGCACTGTCCACACCTTGCATGAATTATTTTGTTCTCACCGAACGTTTCATTCTTGAGATTCGCTGCCAGAACCTGTGAGCTCTAGCACGCTGGCTTTCTTTTCCTCCCATTGACCACCTATCCTTCCATGGTTGATTGTTCAGCATCTCTTAAAACTTGCTTGTAGGTGGACACTCAGTTGTTACAGTCTGTATGTGGAATCGCCCCCGCAGGCTCCCATATTTGAGCACTTGGTCTGGCGGCACTACCTAGGGAGGCTGGCACACTTTTGGGCACGGGGCCTAGCTGGCAGATAGATGTAGGACCCGTAGGGGCCAGATTACAGGGTGATAGCCCAGCACTGGTCCCTGTCCAGCTCTCTGCCATGTAACAAGCAATCGTAACACACTTCGGCCACCGAGCCTTTCTCACCGTGGGGGACGCATCCCTTCACACTGGGAGCCAGAATCAACCTTCCTTCCTTAAACTGCTTCTGCTGGGTGTTTTGCCACAGGTTGGGGAAGGTAACCCATGTCGTTATTTCCGTTTTCCCCTCTGTGGCTGCATCCTCAAGGTGCCTCCCGCGAACTGCCCGTAGCACTGTGTCTGTCTGCGGTGTGTCCAGTTACAGTTGCCTCAGCCAGCGACCGCCAAGCTGGGCTGTCCCCTTACAGAGCGTATTTCCGTTGCTGTTGAGTCTATGGTTTTGAGTGGCATCATCTTGTGCTTTTAATTTGCATCCTTTCGGCCATAGTTTTTACGTATTTGTTAGCCATTTGTATTTTTCATTTGTAAAACCCCTATTTGTATCTATGGCTAATTATTCTACTGAGATTTTTTTTTTTTTTTTTTTTGCTATTTCTTTCTTGATTTTAAAGAATTTTTTTTAATGAATTCTGGATGCTAATTCCTTGGTACTTTAATATATGACAGATATTTTTCTTTATTGTGTCTTGTGATAAGTAAAGTTCTCAATTTAATCTTTGGGCAGAAGTTTTCAATTTAATCTTTTTCTTCAGTTCATACATTTTGTATCTTTACCTAAAACTATTTCCCTAACTCAGGATCATACTGTAGTCCCTTCTCTTGGCCCTAAAACATAAGGATTTCTTTGCCTTTTATAATAAAACCTTTAATATAAATAGAATTGAGTTTTAATTATTATATAGGGATCTAATTTTTTTTCTAATGAGCCATCAATACCCCAAGAGATCTACCACGAGCCTTAGACATACACGAAGGTCCTGTCTGCCTGGGTGTCCCTGGACTCCTGTCTCATCCTTGGGTCTACGTGACTGTTGCTATCAAAGGGGACCATTAGTTTTGCATTTGGGAAGGAAGGCCTTTTCAGAGAGTTTCTGTTTTTTGCTTTGTTTGCATCTGGGCTGTTCTTAGCCCACTGCTCTGCCACACACACCAGGACCAACTTCCACGAAATATGCCCCGTGGTGATTTTTATTTCGTTTTCGGGTAAACCTAAACTGCATGAAAATTTAGCATTTACATATATCGCTGGGTTCGGTTTCCAGTTAATTTGGATTTGCTGTTTGTGCCTTGGTTCGCTGATAAACAGGACTTCTAACTTTCCTTTCTCACACTGTGTCTGATTTTGATATTAGACTATACCAGCCTTGTAGGATGGATGCCTTGGGAGGGTAGCTCCCCTTTGCTATCATTTCAAAGCGCTTTCAGTGGTGGAACTGTTGGACCCCCAAAGGCCCAAACTGGAACGCCGCACCCCCACAGACACTCACAGACGGGATATCGATGCAAATAGCAAGAGGATTTATTCCAGTATACTGGGACCGTTCTAACATGCAGGATAGAAGCGGCCCCCAGGAGCAGAAAGCAAGCCTTTTTATTTACAGTTGAAATGGTTGCTAGGGGGCTGTATAGTTGCTAAGCACAGACCAAGTTGGTACAAGTTGATTGGTCCCCAAATTGCTTTTCCCATTTTGATAGGCAGGGGCCAGTTAACCTCTAAACTGATTGGCGCTGGCATATAGCAAGGTTGCGGGCTCCTAAAAAGAATACATGCTCAAGGTTCTGTGCAACTGGGAGGAGGAAACCCCTCAGCCCAAGGTTGTGGGCCCAAGGTTATGGGACACCTGCAGGAGGGGGAAGCACACTCTCCAGCCCAAGGCGGTCTAGCTGCCTTGTTTGTCTAAGAAAAGTTTCTCTTACAGAAATTGTTGTTAAGCTTCTGCCTGCAGCTTGGGCCTAGTGTCAAGGGTCTCAAACTAGTCAGGGGTCTCAAACCCCATGGAACTATTTTCAGGCTGACTGTCGTTAGAGTTGCCCAGCTCCAAACATTCTTTTTGAATCATGCACTTTCACTGGGCGAATTGTTTAGTATGTAAATTATATCACACTAAATTTGTTACCAAAGGGAAAAGCATTTCCTATTGAAATTACCAATAAGTTAAAATAGCCCTGAGCTTCATGCTTTAAATCTGCCCGGGCCAGTTTTTATCCCCCCTCCTGCTTCCTTTCCTCTCCTTTCCTTCCCTATTGGAAGCATCAATTAAATCATTGTCAAACAGAGTTGATTTAGTGAAAATGAATTGGGATGACAGACACAGCCGTCATCTTCCACCAAGGATCATGTGCCAGCCGTCCAGGCTGACACAGCTGACGGCATGGCGGTGCTGCCTCACTAGCAAGCATGGCTTGGACCTTAGGACCTGAAAGCAGAATTCTGAAACAGTGTAGGTCTGGGTAACGTGGGAGCCAGCACACCCAGTACAACCCTCCTCAGGAAAGTGCTAGACACACAGAAATGTCTTTAAAGGACAATTCTGGCTTGTGCTACAGGGGAAATATGGTATCAAAGCTACACAATGACCGGCCTCTGTGGAGTGGACCCTCTGTAGGGAATTCTACTTTGTTCTCTCTGCCAGAAACCTTGACCCCACCCTGTGTGTGAAGCAAGAGTCTGCTTTGTGAAGGAGTGCTGATCAAGACCACAGCCATTATTGTGCTGGGAGCCAAACATCTGAAGCTTATCACCAAGCACAATAGTGGAAGCTTCTTAGCCACATTTCTAATTATATTTCCTCTGCTTTTGAGATAAAGGGACAAAGAAATATGGGACTTACTTTTCAGGTTTTGAGGCCACTCTGAAGTATTCTCTGTAAAGTGGAGGGAGGTGATTGTGTTCTGTCATGGTGCTGTGAACAGAGTCTGTGCTTCCCAACCCTTCACCTTTGTAAAAGTGGATGTCAGAGATGCATTGGGACCTAAGACAATTCATTTGTCCTTGCTAATGAATGGTAATAATTTATCATTTGTACTAATCAAAACCCTTTCATCCATGAAAACAAACAAGCTTTGCAAACAGTCCCCTCTCCCAACCTCTGCAGCCAGTATTGGGCAAGTGCGAACACCGGGCAAGCGTGAGTGCTGGCAGTTAATAGAAAGGGGTCAAGGCAGAGAGCACGCCACAGAAATCATGGCCGGTGTGTCTGTGTCCTGAAATTCGTGTTTCCAAAGTCACACTGACCTAACTGTGGTTCTCTATGTTGGTGATCTCCGTAATGGGTATCTATCTGCCCAGACCAAAGGAAGAAAAATCATTCATCCAGAGACTTTCTGGCATTAGCTTGCCCAGTGATGCTCAAAGTTGCCAGCCTTGTCATTCTGGGTACAGGAGTCCATTTTGTCTCCCTCTGTGGCCAGCCTGGTTGATTCTGAAGTCTGAGGTGATAGAAACAGCCATGATGACACTGGGCTGGTTGCAAAGCCTGGTCTGCCATCTGGCGTGTCCTCCGCTCATCTCTCCCTTTATCTGTCCCCAACACTCTTTTCGCCAAGGCTTTGTAGAAGTCTTGTCCATACCTAACTTGAGAGTCATTTTTTTTGTTTGTTTCTTTTAAAGCTTCCTTTGAGTTTTTCCAAAGCCAATAAACTTAATTTTTAATAGAAACAAAGTTCCGTACCTTTTCTAGTCTTATTTTTTTTCTAGGTTGATATTTGATCATATTATTCAATTACAAGATAAAGAATTGATCTTAACAAGTTTGGGAACCAGGGCAACCATCTTGGTGAGTGTGGCCATTAGTGGAGAGAAGCAAATGCTGGGATCAAACCAGATAAAGCCAGCACCTGGGTGCTATGGGTGGCCACCATGATCACAGGGAAGTTGGCATGGGTCAACCGCACAAGGTGTCCTTCCCATTCTGCAGTCTCCCTTCTCTGTGCCATGGTGTTGTCGTTTTTTATCATCCAGGGCTCCCTCATTCTAGCGCCCTGTGTCTAAATTGTACCCTGCTGTGATTTCCGTGTAAAATGTCTGTCGAAAGGCCCGTGCGTTGGCACACTTGGTCCCCCGTGGGTGGTGCTTTTTGGGTGTCTTATAGAACCTTTAGAGGTGGGAGCTTCTGTTGGAGGAAGCACTCCACCTTGGGCTTGCCTTGAGGTTTTAGAGCCTAGACATACTTCCTGTTCTCTTGTTTCACTTCAGGACTATCGATGCCATGGACAGGCTGTCCCGTGTTCC
Organism: Cricetomys ansorgei; assembly: GCA_026225945.1. Lineage (NCBI taxonomy): Eukaryota > Metazoa > Chordata > Mammalia > Rodentia > Nesomyidae > Cricetomys > Cricetomys ansorgei. The sequence goes on along the minus strand of JAMJFZ010001657.1, from coordinate 1,594,788 downwards.
AGCCGCCATGCCTTCCCCACCACATGGACCGTAACCCCCCGAAACTATGGGCCCAAACAAACCCTCTCTTTCCTTTATGCTGATTTTGTCATGGTGTTTTATCACAGCAACAGAAGTAAAACTAATACATGTTCACTTTTCAGTTTCTACTTAGATGCTCTTTCTCTGTGGCACCTTCTCTGTTCTCTCCTTCTCCATGAACTTTGGAGAATTATCTGTACCATTCCCACAGTGCCTAGTTCATGCTATCCCTGTTTTCATGAGCCCTGAGAACAGGCTCAGTGAATCATGGCTTTAGGCTTCTCATAGTCTAGTGCTATGTGTGGAGCCTCAAATCTGGGCTTATTTTTATTGAATTCCCATCTTGTCAGCCTGGGGTAGGTAGAGGAAATTAAGTATTGGAGTACGTTGTAGTTAACGAAACTGGTGTGTGTGTGTGTAATCCTGATGTGTGTGATGATGTAATCCTGACAGTGTGCCCTTTTGGCATCACACTGCAGTGTGGTCCAGGGACCCAAGGCCTGGGGAAGCTAGGAAATCATCTAAGTTACATTCTGACTGCAGTGCCAATGTTCTTGGCACATCTTCCTAGCACTTCATTGTTGAAACCATTTGGTGTGCCCCTCAGGGCATGTCTTTGGGGGTGTTAAATTAATTACTAGCTGTCATCAAAGCTTACTAATCAAGGTTAAAAGATTCCCAATATCAATCTAGCTATAGCTGAGTTTGGCTCTGTAGGGAGCCATTGGTGCAATAATTTACTGGCCACCCCTTAACTGGGGTATTTATGGGAGTAGTATCATGGTCATTGAGGATGGTTTGATTATTCCAGTGAGATAAACTCCTAGATTTGCTTTATTTAGGGATATATCTATATCTATATATCTATATATATGTTTATTATAAAGATGTAGCTTTGGTTGCTTATTTGGTTGGCATGCTTTTGAGATATCAATATTGGATTGATTTCTTTGTATGCCCTGTGGTTCAGTGGGGATATTGGGCCTGAACAGGTAGAAAAAGCCAAAGCTTCTCCAGGCAACCAGTAGTATTTCTATGTGGCACTAAGTTCTGAATAAATCTGAAGACTTGGCTTTTAGTTACATTTCTCTCAAGACTAGTTAAACTGGGGCTGGCATGGAGTTCAGTAGAACTGAGCATATACAAGGACTTTGGTTCCATCTCTAGCACACCTAACAAGCAACAACAACGCCCTCAAGTTAAGGTAAACCCACGAGCATGTTAGCATTTGTGAATTTAGACATCAAAAGAAGTCAAGACCATTCCTGCCCTGTGCCCATCAGATATTTTCTGTGTTGGTACTTCTGAACGATGCACCATGGAAACTGGGAGAGTATGCAACCACCACACAGGATTAAAAATCAAATGTCATGTCAGTCAGGTGCAAAGGAATGTGCATCTGCCTGTGGGTGAGTTCAGGCAGCTCCCATGGCCATACTGTGCAGGCAGCTACTGGGTTGTAACTGCAGCCTCCAGTAAGATGCCATTTCTTGCCATGTCATTCAAAGCTGAGAATGCTTTTTTTTTTTTTTAAGAGTATGAAAAAGTACCAGATTTGGTTTTCAAGACCTCTTTGTCACCACGATATCAGGGGCCTCTAGCTGTCTTCTAGTCCCAGTGGAGCACAAACACTTTTTATGCAAAGCCTACTCTCAACAGCTTACCTAGATAACACCACCCAAGAGCTGACCCTGCCAATACAGCTGTGTAAACCCAGATCCTAACTCTTAGAAAGTCCCAGGGTCTAGGAAGGAAGCTGCATTATAATGTGGCTGCCTTAGTTAGGGTTTTATTGCTGTGAAGAGACACCTTTACCACAGCAATCTTATAAGGGAAAACACTCAATTGGGGCTGACTTACAGTTCAGGGGTTTAGTCCACTAGTCTCATGGTGGGAAGCATGGCAGCACACAGACAGACATGGTACTGGAGAAAGAGCTGAGAGCTCTACATCTGGATTTGCACGCAGCAGGAAGAGAAGGACACTGGGCCTGGCTTGAGCACCTGAAACCTCAAAAAGCCCTCCCCCAGTGACACACTTCCTCCAACAAAGCCACACCTCCTGAAACTACCACTCCCTGTGGGTCTATTGGGGCCATTTTCATTCAAACATCACAATAATTCATCGCTCTTGGTGTGTGGTAATAGCAGCTCATAGATTCAGTAACTAATGACAAGGTGTAAGTTTGATTGCTTCAGGAACATCCCCAAAGTGCTTTCCATCATCTGTGTGTTGTACGGGGTGGATGAGACAAATGTTGGCATCCCTACTTCACAGACAAGTAACTTGTGGGTGAAAGAAGAGGCTCTGTCAGCTGAACCTTAGGTCTAGGGCTTCTGACTCCCAATCAATGCCCATTTAACAACCCATAATGCTTTGAGGCTTGAGCCTTCTGAAGAATCATTGTGGAGGGATAGTCCCTGAAATGCACAGCTATAGAAGGAAGTAGATTTGTCTCAGGACAGCTGGAAATTTTCAGCAGCTAGGATATTCTAGCATGTCATTAGCCATGTTGTGAAGTAATGTGCATGCTGTGTGGATACTACAGTTGGGTCAGATACAATATCCAGTGACCTTCAAGACCCTTAAAATTCTGAGTCTGTTTACAGCCATGTGTTCAAAATGCCTTCATTCCTGGTTCCCTTGTCAACTCTGAATAGAAGCACCCACGCAGGTCATGAGAATGCCCAGCCTATCCCCAGGTGCTCTGTTTTGGAATTCTACTCAGGAGTCAAGGGGCACGGGTGAAGTTTTTTTCAAAGGGAGCCACAAAGGGATAGGAAGATGGTTATGAGCACTTTCTGTTCTTGCAGAGGACCTGGGCTCAGTTCCCAGCATCATGACAGCTCATAACTCCAGTTTTAAGAGATTTAGAACCCTCTTCCGCTGACAAGGACAGCAGGCAGGCATATACGTGCGCAGTAGTACACTTACATACACACAAGCAAAGTATTCATATACATAAAATAAAAATGCATAAGTCTTCAGAAAGTGCCACAGGAAACTGTAGATGTAGTAGTTGTGAGCTGCTCTCCTCATGAAGCCCACTCATGACCAAGCACACCAGCCTCATTTCACACTGAGGAGTTTAATCTCGGGGGTTCGAAGAGTCCTGTCCTCTCGGCATGCAATACCTGTGTTAACATCAGGCCTCCCAGTGTTGTTCCTTCAGCCCTAAAAGGCCCGTGCCTGGCTTATCTGTCTGCCGGTATCTTATGCTGCCTACCTGTTCCATGGTAGGGAGACATAGATGTAGCTCTGTAAAATGAACATCAGCCACTCCGCACACCAACCCTTCATATACTTTCTGTCCTGTAAACCCAGCTAACTCGGTCACGGCTGCCTCTGCAATCAGCACATCGCATGCAGGAATGAGTAAACCTCCCATCCCCATGCTAGGCCCTCGTGTACCCTGGGCAGCGGGAAGAAGCCTGTGGTGTTACAAAAAGTTAAAGTTAACCGCCTTCTTGGGGAATTCTCCCAAGCAAGTACCCACCTGTGGTCATAGCGGTCCTCCGAGAGAACAGTCTCAGGGCGCTATGTCCACACAAAACACACACCAGCAGATTCTGAAACTCCCTGCCATGTCTCCCCATGGCGAGCCAGATTAAAAAAAAAAATACAATCACTCTAACAGATTTCTCCCCCTACGTTTCAATCAATAGGATGCTTTTTAAAGCTTACATTTTTCCGTCGGACACTTTAAGTGACGGATGAGACAAAAGGAAGAAAGCCAAGATAAAATGGCAGCGTAGACGCTCCTCAGATCCTATAATGAACTCCACAGGGCATCCAATTTTGATGTATTAGGACTTTTTTTTATAATGAGTACATTGTTAGAAATCACATTTTCTATCGGCAGGAGCTGGAGTTGAAACTGAGCTGACACCTTACCTCTTTGTAGTTAATTAGCAGGAGAAAAGTAGTGTTTTGAATCTCGTGTGGGAAAGGGGAATATTATTCATCCACCCTCTCTCCCGTCTTCTCCCTTCAGACACCTGGGTCGTTTTGTGCTCTCTTTTATTTGGTTCTGTGGCTCAGATGAGTCTGGTTGGCAGGGAAAAGATGCGGGGTGTTGAAGAATGGTTATTATTTAATGAAAAAAATCGCGGTAGCTCACTTCTCCCATTCCTTCAGCCTGCAGGGTGAATAAAATAGATCTGGTCTTTTTATTCTGGAGATCAGTTCCTTACCTAGACTGCGACATGAGGCAATGCCCACGGGACAGGGGCTTCTTGTTCTTATCCTATCACAGTTTGTCATCATCGAGTCCTCCATACTTGGCACAGCGTGTGAGACTTTGTAGGATTTGATTCGCGCTTATAAACAAATGAATAAATAAGATATCCCGTTGGCTCATCTGTACAGTGTTATTGTTGTTTTGGTCCATTCGGTATCTTCCTCTGGGAGGAAGGATGCCCATTTTAGGATGGAAGTGGAGTTCGTGTTGGATTTGGAAGGTTAGGGGCAGGGAGTTCAAGCACAGCATGTGCCATTAGGCTAGTGGACAGTGTGTGTCTTCATGGACCGCCATCTGGATGAAGGCTAAGTGGGTGGTGGGAAAATTCGATACATCTTGTTATCTGATCCAGGTGTGTATTCACATTGTGTTTTGTGCCCCATCCCAGGGATCTGGGAGGGGTGTTATTGTCTCATTCTAGGAGCTCACTGTGTCCTAGAGGGGGGACGAGAACATGCTTGAAGACAGTGAGCATGGAAGTATTACCTAAATAGAGCTGACCCTGCAGGACTGGGGGTCTGGGAGAAGCTGGCCATTGCTATTTGGAGGAATCATCATCATTTGAACCCCTTCTGCGTGCTGGGTTCTGGGTGCAGCTCTCCTCCTCACAGAGACCCTTTAAGTGACCTCAGGAGATGAAACTCCACTGAGGAGCTAGGCCCTGAGCCAAGCTGATCCCACTGGACCCCAAGGGCCTTGTTTTCTCCTGTGTACCAGCTCTTCCTGTGGTCCCCGACTTTGTATGAGTTTGGAGGAAGCTAGGTATCCAGAGGCCCTGGGAGTGGGCAGGGGCCCGTATTGCAAGTTAGAGGCTCTGTGGGTTAGAGATCTGAGAGTGGGTGGACAGGGGCCCTGGATCCAGGAGGGTGTGAAAAAACAAGGCTAGGGTCATACCTATCTTGGAGGGTTCTGGGGCCAGACCAGGGCTCCACACACCACTGCACAGAGGACAGGGGAACATTACTGACTCTGCTAAGTTCTTGGTTTTCTCCTTGGCTTGTGAGGGTAGCCTTGGTTTTACCTGTAGTAAAAATGGGCATTGTGATATCTGTCTTGACAACCACCCAGCGTTGCAGTGACACTGAGGGGCAAGAACAGATTCAGAAGCAATATTCAAGGCGTGGGCAAGAGTCCCTGTCTCTTATCCACAGGAGTAGGTTTCTGGGGAATGAACAGCTGTGAACCGCTGCTGATGACGTGGCCATAAGAGCCCTTCTGAACAGAGAGCTCACACCTGTTTCCCTCTACCCTTCTGGGAAGCCCTGCCTTTGCTGAGATCTTTGCCTTACTGGGAGCTGCCCTCACCTCCTTCACACTCACCCCTGCCTTCTCCAGCCATAAGGAAGCATGCCCCTCTGAGAATCTCTGACATCCTTAGACACACGGGCCCGTCCTTATGCCATCTTCGCTGTCTTCACGCTCCCACGGCCCCGAGCCGCCTAACAGGACGCAGACCCAGACTTCCTCACTTCATTTGTATTTGGGAACGATCTCCTGATTTCTGTGTCTCCGTTTCCATCTTCAAAGAACGGGAATAATAATGGTGCCCGCCCTGAGGTGTTTGTGAGGGTCAGCTTGGGCCATTCACGTCAGGAGCTCGGCACGTATGCTGCCTGTCTGTACTGTCATTACTACAAGAGACTGTGAGGTCCCCATTTTCCAACTGCTCCTCACTCTCACCGCGTTTAGCCTTTGTTTCCTGCCTGCTCCTTCCCATCTCTTCACCCACTTCCTCCTTCCCTTAAGGCTCTGAGCCTCCTCTACCTTTCGACCACCGAGACAGTGAGTGCTGGGTGCACGAAGCCTCGCTGAGGGCAGCCGCTTCAGGGGCTCATGAGTTCACTCCGGATCTGTGGGTTTTGGGCTACTAGAAATAATCTAGCTGTCTGTACAGCTCTCCTGGTGACCTCCTTTGCAAGGAAGCTATCCATTTTAGGATAGGAAGTGAGGGACACATAGGACTTAGAGGTCAGGAGGTTGAGGCAGCAGAGCAGGTGTCACTAGGCTAGTGGAAGTATTGAATCCGTAACGACCCCCATTTTCATGAGCGCTGAGTGGCTAATAGGGAAAAATCTAGTACAGAACTAATCTTGGGCACAATCCCATGCAGTGGAAGCTATTCGTGTTCCCATTTTGCAGACTCCGAAGCCAAAGACCAAAGAAAGAGCCTCCAGAGGCCACACAGCTGCTAACTAGCCAAGTGACTACCCAGAGATACCCAGCCTCCCAAGCTCCCAGGATCTGCTCAGTCTGGGTAGCACCTGGCCATCCCTGCCCAGTGGACACCTCAATATCTTTTATTTTGCAGGGAACAGTGACCCATTACCCACTCCCCTGAAATCATATCCCTTCTTTTGCACCCAGAGGGCCAGGCAGTGGAGCAAGGCACTCAGAGGGCGCCTGGTCCTTCTCCCTTTTCCTCTCGAGACACTGTTGTCCAGCAGCTCCAAAGCACCTGCCGCGCTGCAGCGAGCTGTTAACAAGCATGTTTGCACATTGCTCCCGTCATGCTATTTGCACGACGGAATGTGAAGACACAGCTCAGTATATTTTTAAGACCTGGCCTTTTTATCTCAGGAAGCACAAAACAGTGTTTGCAGTTTGGCCTCTGGAATGAAATTAGCTCAGCGCATTAGCCCGTTCCTGCCAAGCTGGGGCATTTCCATAAATCTCCTGAGTCCTTCGAATCCTTTTGATCGTTTGCAGTGTGTATTTTTACACGGGTTCTTTTGCTTTGGAGAAACAAAGTAAAGAAACTGAAAGGTGAGCTTGTCCAGGGCACCCTCTGCACTGTTTGTCAATGCAAATTGGGGCTTGAACTTGAGTGATAGTTTCCTTCAAATGGCCGGGCTTCTTAAAGCCTCTTTACAAATGATGTCAGTGGCAATCATAGCTAGAAGTGTTTGCTAGGGAGTGGAAATCTTTCCTGGACCAGCAGGATGGCTCACAGAGCTTACTCTGAAAGCATGATGACCTGAGTTTGATTCCTGAAACCGGGGTGTGTATGTGTGTGTGTGTGTGTGCGCGACCAACTTCACAGCGTTGCCCTGTGGTCTCCACATGTGTAACCAGGCATGCACACACCTCTCTCTCCCACCTCCCCTACCACCATGCACTAACAATTTTTTTTAATTCTTCCTAGCGGAGCAGTAGTGGCACACACCTTTAATCCCAGCACTCAGGAGGCAGAGGCAAGCGCATCTCTGAGTTCAAGGCCATCCTGGACTACAGAGTGAATTCCAGGACAGCCAGAGTTACCGACAGAGAAACCCTGTCTCAAAAAAGCCAAAAAAAAAAAAAAATCATCCTTGCCCCACATTGCTAGTATTTTGACAGCCTGGGAACCCATTGCCACAGATGTGACTTTTCACACGGGTTGTTGTTTGTACGGCATCTGCTCTCCCCTGGTGACTTCAGGAACCCTGTTCTAAAGTCTGTACTTGGAGTCATTGCATTGGCCAATACCTCCGCTCCATTTAAAGCTCGGTGGGCTTGTATGCTGCCATTTCCTACTTCTGTGACTTATGTGAGAAAACTGTGAAGAGACCTTGGCTTGCTCATTGGTGGGTGAGTGGATAAACAAAACATTTTCACACATGGATGCACATGTGTGTGCGTGCACGTGCGTGAGTGTGCACATGCACACGCACACACACATACATACGCACACAGAGGACGGGACAAAAGGAAGGGCATTCTGGTGTATGCTACTGCATGGATGGACCTGAGGACGTTATGCCAAGTGAAATGGTCAGCTACCAAAAGACACACGCTATAGGACAGCATGCATGATTGTCACTGTTCTGTGTAGTCCAAATGGTAACATTTACTGAAATATATTTGTGCTTCTTACAGTACTCTGCCATTGTAGAAATGGCAGTGTAAATTTTGTGGGCATTTATGTGTCTTCCCACTACTGGGGGTTACACTCATGAACTGTATTTTCTGGCTCACATCCCCAAGGTACATGAACATCTTCCCAGCTCTTGCTACGTCGACCTTTCTGAAATGGCTTAGTCATTTTTGCCCTTTCAAGGGTCAAATGAGGCCGATCTCACTGTCTCTTCAGCATCACTAGCACACTTTCAAGCAGTTTTACAGGTAATAAATAAGAGGCGGTACACTGATGTTTAGTGTGCATTTGCTATGTGAAGCACCTGTTTGCACCTCTGGCTTATATAGCTCATCTGGTTTCAGTTTTTGTTTTTTTTTTAAACCGAATATGTCTGTCATGTTTATAACATATTGATATCATTGGTATAGATGCTGTGTGTGTGTGTGTGCGTGTGTGTGTGTGTGATGTATGCATGTGTGTGCACTTGTATGTGTATATAGTGGTCAGAAGTCAGCATTGAGTGTCTTTCTCCATCATTGTCCACATTATCTTTTTGCGACAGGGTCTCTCCTGAACCTGGACCTCATTGATTTGGCTAGGCTAACTGGCCAATAAGGTCTAGGATCCATCTGTCTGTACCATTAGCACCCAACATTTGTGAGAGATAGGAGCCACTGTGCCAACTTTCCTTATAAGGGTGCTGGAGATCCGAACCAAGGCCCTTGTGTTTGTGAGGCAGGCACTTTACCACTGAGCCATCTCCCCAGCCCCTTAATGTGTTTAGTATTACCTAATCACTTTAGTAGTTGAATCAGCCATTTTGACCTTTCACATGATTAAATCAGATGTATGATACACCAAAAGTATTCTGCCATAACAACTGCTGTGCATGCTGTATCCTCTAAGCTCTCCAAGAGCGTTCCTTTCATATCTGTTAGCGTGAAATCTACTTAGGGTGTTGGGGGAAAGGCTCAGTGGTTAAAGTGTTTGCCTCCCAGTGTGAGGTCCATAGTTGGGATCCCCAGAACCTGTGTAAGTGCTGGGTGGGCACGGTGGCTTATCTGTAATCCCAGCCTCTGAAGCTGGAGACACGGTCCCCGGAGAAAGCTGACTAACAAGATTGGCATTGGCAATCTCTGGGCTCGATCGTAAGATCCTGCCTCATAGAATAAGGCAGAAGAGGGAGCAGGGTGGTTCCAGACATCAACCTCGGGCCTCTGCACACACATGCACATACACATACACCCACACGTGTACCTACACACATGAAAACACACAAACACACACCATGTGCACAAGAAAATGGAAAAAGTAAGAAATAAATAAATAAGCAAACAAGCAAATAAATAAATAAATATCTGCCTAGATGCTAAATTCTATGACTATGGTATCTGAATAAAAGTGTATGGATTGGCCAACTAATAACAAGACCACTAGTAGCTCATTGTAAGAGGAACATGACAAACATTAGAGCAAAGACAAAAACTAAATTGGATGATACACATGGAACTCAGTGTTTACTTCAGGAATAAGGAACCCAGCCCAGCTGAAGCAGAACCCTTTCCTTCAGCTAGAAAGCTGAGGACTAAGAAGACACGATGGTGAGTGAGCCTGGACCTCATGCTGCGAATGAGGAGAGAAAACAGGGTCAGCTTTACTGAGAAGTTTGGCACTGGACACCGAGAAATCGTTCAATATTTATAAATGTTGATTCAGAAGTTCCAGCCACTCAACTGCGGCTTGAGATGCTTCCGAAGTGTGGGAAAATATTCATATTCATGTTTAGAAATAGGATTCTGTGTAAATGCCCACTGATAGGAGGCGAGTAAAGAAGTACTCGGTCAACCATCTGATGGAGTGTTATGTCGTCCTTCCAAGTGGCATTTGCTCAAGCTTCCATTGCAGTGGGTGATCTTATTTCCTCCTGGATACTGCTCTCGCATGTCTTATGTCTTCTCGGCTTAACATTATTTATAAACATTGCTCCTATAATCAAAAAGAAATCCACGTATTAAAAAAGATTAGAGAGAATGGGAAATGTTATTCCTTTTCTGGGCTCAGGTTCCCCATTTTGCCTTGTTCACTCTGCTTTGACACAGTGAGCGGCCCCTGGATGAAGAGTCGGCAGCTATATGTTTTTAGGTTGTGGTGCTGAAATTCACTAGTTGTGTGGCCTTGGGTGAACCTAACTCATGCGAATCTTGGCTGCCTGCAGAGAGGCAAAGTGCAGTGTCTGTCCATTCTGAACTTTCTGCCGCAGGCCTTGGATAAGTTAACCTTCAGCACGCACGCATAACAATCCACAAAGCATTGCTCAACAGCAAGGCTTACCTAAGCCTTGGTGTCCCAGGACTTTATGCAAGAACCACCCATAGTGTCGGCATAACCAGTGGAGTGACTGCCCAATGTGGTTGGCGTCAGCCTCTGGGTTAGCTGATAACATGCCAATCAAAGGCTCTGTGTTGTTCTTTCTGTATGCTCAATCCCACCTTAAGACTGTTGTGTTTAGTTTGCCCCATCCTAAAGTCCATTGTGAACAGCCTCATTCCTATTGGATAGCTCACAGTTCCTCTCCCAGGCACTAAGGGCAGAGGCCCGTCTTCTCTTTGGACAAGGCCAAATTCTTTATGATACATAAAGTGGAAGGAAAGAGTGAGTGAGTGGATTTAAAATATGGAGATAGTGTTGTCTGGAGAAGCCTGCTATTACAGGGTTCTGTAATAGGTTCTGGACAATAGGAAGAACATGAACTTGACAGTTCTAAGAACTATGCAGGCATATCCCTCCCTCCCCATCCAAAAAGCTTCAGAAATACCTGTGAGAATAAACTCAGTTACAGTGGACCCTGAAAAAGACATTTTCTAGCATTGATATTTACAGCAGAAGGGAATTAGGCTCCTGGGTGCTTGACTGTAACCGTGGCCTCAGTGTTCAGGCACAGCAACTGTGTCTCACCGCTGTCCAGTGGGGGTGAGTTCTCAGTCTATTTCTGCAGCTCTCCCTCTCCCTCTCCCTCTCCCTCTCCCTCTCCCTCTCCCTCTCCCTCTCCCTCTCCCTCTCCCTCTCTCCTCTCTCCCTCTCCCTCTCCCTCTCCCTCTCCCCTCTCCCTCTCCCATCTCCCTCTCCCTCTCCCTCTCCCTCTCCCTCTCCTCTCCTCCCTCTCCCTCTCCCTCTCTCCCTCTCCCTCTCCCTCTCCCTCTCCCTCTCCCTCTCCCTCTCCCTCTCCCTCTCCCTCTCCCTCTCTCCCTCTCCCTCTCCCTCTCCCTCTCCCTCTCCCTCTCTCCCTCTCCCTCTCCCTCTCCCTCTCCCTCTCCCTCTCCCTCTCCCTCTCCCTCTCCCTCTCCCTCTCCCTCTCCCTCTCCCTCTCCCTCTCCCTCTCCCTCTCCCTCTCCCCCTCTCCCCTCTCCCTCTCCCTCTCCCTCTCCCTCTCCCTCTCCCTCTCCCTCTCCCTCTCCCTCTCCCTCTCCCTCTCTCCCTCTCCCTCTCCCTCTCCCTCTCTCCCTCTCCCTCTCTCCCTCTTCCTCTCTGTCTCCCTCTCCCTCTCCCTCTCCCTCTCCATCTCCCTCTCCGTCTCCCTCTCTCCCTCTCCTCTCTGTCTCCCTCTCCCTCTCCCTCTCCCTCTCCATCTCCCTCTCCGTCTCCCTCTCCCTCTCCCTCTCCCTCTCCCTCTCTCCCTCTCCCTCTCTCTCTCCTCTCTCCCTCTCCCTCTCCGTCTCCCTCTCCCTCTCCTTCTCCCTCTCCCTCCCCCCCTTCTCTTCTCTGCTCTATACTTCAGCTGAGCCTACTCTGTGTAGCATAGGGTGATGTAAAAAGAAACTGAGAAAATCCCCTTTGCAGAGTTTCCAGACCTGAGCACTGGGTCAGATTGGCTCTAGATTTCATAAAAGTGAGATTAGAAAAAATGAAACTTCAAGTTGGGGCATGGCTCAGCAGTTAAAGTCCAAGCATGAGGACTAGAGTCCAGATTCCCCAGGACCTCCACATTGAAAAAGCCAGGGTGGGCGGCGGTAGCCCGCCTGTAATTCCAGCAGCAGCGAGCGATAGAAGACCCTAAGCAAGCTGACAGCAAGACTAGCCGTATTATCAACCTGTGGGTTTGACTGAGAAATCTTGCCTCAGTGAATGAGGTAGGACAGTGATCAGGAACAATTCCTGCCATCAACCCCAAGTCGCCATACGCATGCCCGCACACACGCATCCACACACTTGAATAAATTTGAGAGTGGAGGGAGAAAAATGGGAATTGAGTTTAGTTCTCATAGAAAAGGACACAGAAGTCTTCATCCCAGGAATCTCCAGGGAGAATAACTGTGCTTTTATAACTGGGGACAGAGACTGGGGACGGGCCCAGCAACTGAAATCCAATTACACTTATGCCCTTCCATCAGAGAGGAGAGTTCAGCTTCCATCTGCAGGGTCTTTTGAGCGCCAATCGCTTGCAATGACTTGATGTTATCAGTAAAATTGGGTTGTATGTTCTGTCTCTCTCTAGAAAAAACTGGCCATGCAGAAGTCGTCCGGGTTGTGTACCAGCCAGAGCACATCAGCTTTGAGGAACTGCTCAAGGTCTTCTGGGAGAATCACGACCCGACCCAAGGTAGAGTGATGAGTGAGCCAGTATTTAATTATCTTACTAATTACAGCTGGGATAATTAGTGTTTGAGCTGCATGGGAGAGATGAACCTTGAAATCACACAGGAGCTCAAGAATATGATTGCAGACATTTACTGATGGAGCCGGGAGGGGGGCACGCGGGAGTAGAGGGGTGAGAGAATAAAGGCGCAGCCACAGTCAGCGCCCCTCCCCCCCTTTACAGCTGTCAGGGGTGGGAAAATTCCCACAGAGAAAGATGGCAGACAATGGAGATCCCTTCACCTTTGATTGTTGCATTATTCTTCCTTAATGCAGCCTTTTGTCTACAAAATTAAAGTGTCTTTCCAGTATCTGCAAAGTTTTCCTGATTTATGGTCCCTTTGTTTTCTCAGAGTTTCGCCTTTCTCATCCTTTGACGTTATCGGGTGTGTGTTTTTTTTTAAGGAAATGTCTGTGGGTGATTACAGGAAGAAGGAAAAGAAAAATCGAAGTAAAGGTGAAAAACAGCGCTGGGTGGCCCACAATGCTTGGGTTATTCAAACATTTCATCTGCCCTCCTTGGGACGTGTTACGTGGGGAAACTAATGTACCTCGACGATAAACAGCATCCAGTGGCCAAAAACATCACTCGGACACACTGGCAAGCAGAAAGTCCCCGCTGGCAATGCTATGATAATAACTAACAGCCAAGGGCTTCTCTGCTCCATCCCAGCAGCCTTACAAGGGTGGCTTTGTCGGCGCCACGTTGGGGATGGTGAAGCTGTTGAATGGAGATCTTGCACAAGCACCCTTTGCCCGGCCTCTGTCTACTCACAGAGACGATTTTCCCCTTGGCATTTTCTGTGACGGGTTTGCCATGTGGTCTGTCTCTTGATGCGTGGACAATTCCTTCCCAGATGTGTCTGTGCTTGTGATAAAACCTTAGCACGAGCCCACCAGAGCAAGTCGGTGGGTCTTAAGTGTTGTGTGTTGTGTTAGGCATGACCCCCCCGCCCCGCCCCATTAGAACTATCCACCATTAGGATCATTTGCAAAGGTCAAAGATCAGAGCGAAGGCAAGTACAGCAGAGTGAGAGCTGCAGCAGGATCAGGTAAATCCACCAGGTGGATGAAGGCGGAGATCTGGGTAGAGCTATAGTGGTGCCATCTGGTTTTCAGGGATGGTTAGTTCTTGGTGGAAGAAAGCTGAGATGTGGGCCAATAGGGAAAGGCCCGCAGAGACAAGAGCACCGCCATGAGGTCTGCTGTCACCGTTAGTGTGGGCCAGTGGGCTGCCCCAGCACACAAGGAAGGCCATCCCGACAGTGCGGACACACAGCTCTGATGGCCGCATCTATCCAAGAGCTCATGCTAGTAATCTCCCACCAGATGAGGCAGAAACTCAGCCACATGTCTGGTAAAGCCGAGAGTCATGATAGGCTGGTGAGAGATTCTAAACTACCCAGGATGCCCATGTCAGGAATCCAGGAAGCCTGAGGCCAACATCCCTGTAGGCAGGGATTGTAGCCGGTGCCTCGGTCAGCTTGTATAATGTTTGGTCCCTGTAGGGCCCACTAGAGCAGCAGCTCAGACAAGGCCAGGGTGTTGCTGCCTCTCTGTCTTTACCTCCTTTGATATCTTACCCATTTCACTGTCTTTATCAGAATGCGTATGTTCACAAGTACTGGCCCTTGAACCTCCACGAGGCCATTCGCTGAGGACGGCCCTTCAAGACTCTGTTCTCCTCCACGCTTATATTACATTTGCCTCAATAGTCCCCACTCAGTCACCCCTTCTAAGTTTTCGGTTCGTTTGCTCGTTCGTTTGTATGTTTTCCTTTGGTCTGGGCCTGGGTACTCAAGAGTGGCATAAGGAAGTATGAATGCCTGGATGGCTTTTAAAGCAGGCAGTTATTTCCCATAAATTCTGGAGGCTCCTCAACCTGCAAGTCTGAGGTAAAAGGCGTCAGCAGGTTTTACTTCTCCTTGGTGTGCTGACGGCCCTCTCCTCTCTGGGTTGTCACGTGGTCTTTCTTAGGTGTATCCCCTTTTCTTACAAAGACACCAAGCGTATTCGATTAGGGCTCATCACAGTGACCATGCTGTGCTTAATCACCTTTTACAAAACATCAGTCAGGACTGGAGAGATGGCTCGGCACTTAAGAGTACTGTCTGCTTTTCCAGAGGGCCCAAATTCGATTCCCAGCACCCACACAATGGCTCTTGTGTCCTTCCAAGGGCACCAGGCACAGAAATAGTACACAGAGATAAACAGGCAAAATACCCGTACACATAATATAAAGTGAAAAAATGTAAACCTACAAATGCAGTTACATCCTGTGTGCAGGCGCAGAGACTTCAGCTTGTGAAAACAGGAGAGATGCACCATTGAACTATAGCCTATCCACCAGAGTGACAGCCCATAGCACTGTCCACTACAGTGGCACCTTTCCTGTGTTTCTTCTAGAGATGTTTTTAAAGTCATTTGAAAACCCATCCGGGTGAACATCATAGACTGAAGCCTTGCCTTTCAATGTGCTTCCATGTTGTTACCAGACTTACTAGGGAGATAGCTCAATGCAATGGAACATGGTAATAATCCTCTCTCTCTCTCTCTCTCTCTCTCTCTCTCTCTCTCTCTCTCTCTCTCTCTCTCTCTCTCTCTCTCTCTCTCTCTCTCTCTCTCTCTCTCTCTCTCTCTCTCTCTCTCTCTCTCTCTCCTCTCCCCCCTCTCTCTCTCCTTCCCTCCCTCCTTCCCTCCCTCCATCTCTCATGGTTCCCCAGAAACCTTCTAGATAACAGGTTAGATTCACTGGCCTAAGAGTTGACTTCATGACCTTGACCAGGCTCTGTTGCCTAGGGGGAATGGGTAGGTGACTGAGGGGAGAGGGTTAGAGCCATTCCCTTGGACTGTTCAATGGGAAGAGAAGGTGTCTCCCTTTGCTGGGGTGCCAAGGATAAGGTACTCTGTATTGGAAAGCCTGTTCATGGGGAAAGGAAGATGAGCAGAGACACAGAGAAGCTAAACCCACCAGGAGGCTCTAGGGTCCTGAGCCTTGTCCTTCCTGCAGCTAGCCTCTGAGTCTGACAGCTGTCCTGTGGCTTTCTCAGCCCCAGAGCCATGTGCTCTCCCTGCTGTCCTTTAGCTAGACCATCAAATTTCTATGCCTTCAACCATAAAAACTCTGATGCATCCATCCATCTAATTTCTTCGCTATGCTAGGAACTTTGCTCGTTTGACTTATAAATCAGAGTGTCTAAGCCATTTGGTTATTACTCTCACCACTGAGTAAGATATGGAAGGGAAGTCTCTAAAAAGTTCTTCTTCCCGACTTGGTGGCTCGGTTAGGGTTTCCTCAGCAATTCAGAATCAGTATCTAGGATTTGGGATATGTGGCCAGAAAACATGTGAGACTCTCTTGTCACCACCTCTGAACTGCTGTGGAAGCACTTGCCCAGTCAGGACCTTGTGTGTCCTCTCTCTGCCAGGCAGTGCCACCGGGTGATGCCAATCACTAAGTGGTCCAAATAGGCGGGAGGATCCAGTCCCTGAAACAGAGGGAGATGTGTTCACATAAGGAAATGGTCAGAACCCAGCGGACCAAGATCAAATTAGCACTCAGATAAGTGTGTGTAAGACCGTATAGCGTCATCAGAACAAGTATAGGTGAACGCTGGGAAGACAGAAGCCGAAGCACAGATTCAGAAGAACCCGGGATCATATTCCCAGGAACCCCTGAAGCTTCAAAACTTGTGGTCATGTGTACTGTTTCCAGGGTCAGATTTGAAATCCATTGCCTGGAGGGTTAGGCAGCTGGCAGGAGAGAGTTAGCCCGTGAATGAACTTGGCCTCCCCCCATTACCGTGTTGCCCAGGGAAATGGCTGCGCAAAGGGAGCTGCTGATGGCGTGCATGGGTAGCGAAGACATGCAAAGCAGCTACCTAACGCAGAAAGGGAGCTTTAGCAAAGCAGTGTGGTGGGTGTGGGCAATGCTGACTGTGAAGCAGCAGACCCCTGCAAGTCTCTTTTCCGGAATCAAGAACAAGCAATCCCTAAAGACACCCAGGGAGCGCGCCCGACTATACGAGAGCTGCCTGTCAGCAAAAGGACTGACAGACACTGAAGACCTTGAGAGGGCTGCCTGGCCTTCCATGCGAGGATACACCCAGAAAACATTCACATCTCTCCAGAAACTCGAGTCCAGAGACATAAATCATAAACACTGGGGGATTTTAGAACCTTCTTGATAAAGTTGTTAAGGGTCTGAAGGGACCACTCACATGTTTTTGGATTCGTTTATTGTTTCTGGAGGGAAAGTAGAAGCCTTGGATGATGTTTGCAAGTGTGGGATTTTTGATAATGTTTAGGGTCCTACTAATGAAGAAGCAGCAGGGATTTAAGTTTAAAATCTCTTTGCAAGTAGATCAGATCCTCAAGACATAGAGGAAACAGGAAACCCTGTGTGTTCTTCTGTGGTTCCAGGGACTGAAGCAGCCCCCATGGTATCTACCCTTACGAGCAGAATAGAATCACAGACATGGTTACCATTTAGAAGGGAGCAAAGTCAGTAGAAGTGGAAAATTCTGGTGCTGTAAAGATACCATTTGAGGACCGGGAAGATAACTTAGTAAGGTACTTGCCACACACACATGAGGACAAGAGTTCAGAGAGCCCAGAGCCAATTTAAAAAGCCTAGCAGGATGTCACCTGCCTATAATTGTGGAGCTGGGGAAGTAGACAGAAGGATCCCTGAAGTTCACTGCCTGGCCAGCCTAACTGAACTGATGAGATCCAGGTTCAGTGAAAAACCCTGACTCAAACAATGGAGAGTGACTAAGGACAAGTGACATCAGCCTCTGGCCTCCAGATGGTTGTGCACACACAATGTACAGTTACAGTTACACATTTACACAGTTACCAGAGGCCTGTCAGTCCACAGTCACTGTGAGCCAGTGCCGAGAGATTGTTGCTCAGTGGTTCAGCTTCAAGTGGAGCAACTGACCAGTTAGCCTCAGCTTACATTTTTCTGGGAATGAAGACAATCTTTCACCTCATCGATCAGTTAGCACAAAACCTGTACTTCTGTCAAAATCTTCAAGTTTAGGCCAATGCACCCTGTGTTTGCTTTCTGTCTTTACCCATGGAGCAGATATAACTATAGATTTCTAAGGTCAGAGTGGAGTTCACTCATTTATGACCCCATGGTCCCCGAACTGCCAAGATTCCCCAGGGAACATGAAGAAACCAAGATGGAAGAGATTTGAGTTCTGGCCCCAATTTAGACCCTCTCCACCTTGAGATATTGGTCAAGACACTTACTCAGTTCTGAACTTCTCTGTTGTTTTTTTTTAATCTGCTAAAGAGATAGCCATGTCCATACAGCCTACCTCATGAGATATATGGCATAAGAATTAAATGGATTAGCACGAAGACCTCAAGGTACCAAGGGAGTGCCAAGTGGTGTTAGATCTTTCTCAGCACAACAGTTTCACCAGACTTTGAAGTCTGTGTTTATACCCACAGCACCCTCTATCTGCTAGAGATTGGATTTCATATTCACAGAGATTCTCTTGTCCCTCATGACTGGGAATAATTCAGCATTGCTTGTGTTTTGATTCTGCGGTGCTATTGATACAGACAGCGGCAGCAAGCTGGTGAACCTTCACTCAACAGGCTCTTGATTTTTGCTGATGAGACAGAAATGAGAAGATCTGGGTCCGGTCCCAGCCTCTCATGCCTGGTCTGTGCCTTCCAACCAGCACATGCACACCCTGGTGACACAGATCAGTATTTGTACTCCTACCTAGGCACAAAGTATAGACCATGGACCTTGGGCCAAGCTACAGCATACAATGCTGAGATTCCAGCTCATAAATCTGACTTCTCAATTACAAGCTATTTCATCTCTTCTGTCTGGGGCCAGGGACCTCTACAGTTATTAAGGACCTTTTAGGGGCCAGCCTTAGTGATGAGTGTTTTATATTTTTGACTTCACTTCATCTTGCCTGTAAATCCTCATTTAATGGGAAAGAAGGGCTAAGGTCCCCAAGGCCTCAGAAGTTTGCCCAGTGTTGGTGGGCCCCATGCTTGCTAAAGCTCAAGTCTGTCTTCTTTCCTTTGCACTAGAATGAAGAAAACTTCCTGGGCAGGAGGACTTCCTCTTATGGTAAACAGGCTGATGGGTCCCTTGTGGTAACAGTTATGACTCCAAGGTCCTTTTTAAAGCGAGTGTCGTAACTACTGCTATGAATTTAATTCTACTCTAAGGTGAAAGCCACGTTTTATTAACCATCACAGTCTCCAGGACCTCTGAGAAATGGGAATACCTGCCCATAGAATGCATCCCATGGCCTCTCGGCCATGCCAGCTCACTGTGGGATTTGCAGGTCTCTTGTGGTATCTCTAAGCCAAGAACAAGTTCTAGATACTTCTTTGAGAGCCATGCCTGTTCACAGTGGCCACAGACTCAATATCTACTTCTCCATTTGGATCACTTACAATTTTAGCTGGATCTGTACCCACTAATAAAGGCTCGAATTCTGGGAATGGAGACATGGTCAGCAATTAAGAGCACCTGTCTTGCAGAGGACCCAGATTCAATTCCCAGCACCCACATGGTGGTTCTTAGCTGTCAATAACTCCAGCTCCAAGGGATCCAGCATCCTCTTCTGACCTAAGCAGGCACCAGGCATACACATGATGCACAAACATACACTCACACACACACAAAAATGAAATAAGTCTAGAAAAGACTCCAACTTCTTCCTTAGAGTGAATCGTAATACATAGTGGAAGTCTGACTGTTATGCATTAGTGAGTGTAATAGGTAAAGTTTCAGGCTCTGTGTGCTTCTGGAAGGATGTTTACCAGCTCCACATTACCTCTTCCTCTTCCTCCTCCTCCTCCTCCTCCTCCTCCTCATCCTCTGTGTGGGGGTGCAATGAAGCACTGTGTTGTTTCTGTGACCTTAATGTCAGGGTGTCCTCTTCCCCCTCCCCGTCATGTTCATGGATGCAGTAGGGGGCCATGGCGGGCCACAGGGATGGCAGAGCTGCGGGACAGAAGAATCAAGCCATTATCCCAGTCTGAGCTCTTTAAGAAAGAATGGCCTTGCTTGACCTACTGTCATTTTGATTCACTTTGGGCCCCATTTCCTTTTCTTTTCCAGTAGCCTGCCCTGTACTCTCACTAGCACAGCTCTAACAGTAAACTGATGGCCACTTCCGTCACCCCCGTCATCAAGACATCTGTAATCACACTTATTTTGAATGTGGATGCAATGTAGTGATGCTGTCTGTAGCTTTGAACCTAACCCAGCCACATACCAGCCTTGTGGACGGATATTATTTCACTCTTCTTCCTCAGCCATGCTCAGGGTTCTTTTATGGCCCATCCTGCTGTTACCAGGGAAATCAAAGTTCCCTTTTGTTAGTTCTTAGTCTTGTTAGAAGAATTCCAAAACAGATTCAGAAGAAAGCTTGAGGACTGACTTATTAGCAAGTGAAAGAAAGACAACAGGACAAACCTGCTGTAAGTCTCAGTAACTAGAGAAGAGGAAGGGAGATGATCATGTCTTTTGGAGATAGGGTTCAAGAAAACCAGTGTGTTCAGCAGTGGAGACCACAAGCAGCTGCATGGGTGTGGGGGGGGGGGTGGATTCTGGGAATGAGTGCAAAAGCCCAGATGGTCAGGAAACACATACTGAGGCTTTTAGCCAGTGGAGAAAGGAAGGAAGGAAGGAAGGAAGGAAGGAAGGAAGGAAGGAAGGAAGGAAGGAAGGAAGGAAGGAAAGGAGGGGGATGGGGGGAGAGATGAAGAAAGAAAGAGAGAAAGGAAAAGAAAAATGAAAAGAAAAGAAAGAGGTAGAAGGAAAAGTTTCCCTTCTGAGTTAGAACTCAGCGAAGAAGGCAGGCTCGGCAGTGCTGCATGAATGATGCTCTGAAGCAGCTGCAGAAGGGGAGGGGCTTCTGGGAAATACAGCACAGTATCTCATTAAGGGCATAATTATTCCTCCCATCTCCTTAACACGTCTTCATGGTGAATCAGCCTTTCTGAGGAGTGTTTTCCTGGCCAGGTGATTGACAGGCCCAGCTGGAATGTGACTTCCTAATCTGTGGAGCAGGTCAGAATGTCATGTCTCCATGCAGGGTCAGTGGTAGAACTCAGATTCCATTCTTTTGAGGTGGAAGTATATATACTATGGACATCAGCAAAGCCCTATACCTCCACTTTTTCCTCCTCTTCATTTCCTTTCTAGTAATGCTTCTTTTTTTAGTGTGACCAGGGAAATAGGAGGTAGAGTCTAAAGCCCACTGTGAGGGAGAGGTCCATCCTCTGTGGCCTCCAAGCCTGCTAATCCCTGCATCACAGCCCTTCCCTGATCTGTTGTCCACAGTATCAAGTCACAAGCAAGCCCCTCTCCCGCTCCCAGCCCTTCTCTGATTGTCCATTCTCTTCACACTGCTCAGACACCCCAGCTACAGTGGCCTTCCTTTCCTCTTTCCACTTCTTGAAGACACAGACATTTTCCTGCACTAGAGTCTTGCCCTACTGCACAGTCTGTCCACAGACCCCAACAAGCCTGGGTCCTTCTTGTCCTCTTGGTTTCTGCTGTCTTCAGAGAGGTCTTCCTTGACACGTCCAAGTTAAATAGGACTTCCTGTCCTCCCGACCAACAAACCTTCTGACTTCAGCACCTCTCCCAAACCAAATGCTGTGTATCCATCAGCATTTTGTTATTGTTGTTTTTTGAGACAGGGTTTCTCTGTTGTAACCCTGGCTGTCCCGGAACTCACTCTGTAGACCAGGCTGGCCTAGAACTCGCAGAGATCTGCCTGCCTCAGCCTCCCAAGTGCTGGGTTTAAAGGCATGCTCCACCACTGCCCGATCCATCAGCATTTTCTAACTTGATAGAATGAATGTGTGTGTGTGTGTGTGTGTGTGTGTGTGTGTGTGTGTGTGTGTGTGTGTGTGTGTGTTATTAACTGGCTTATAGGATATGGTCCAGCTAGCTCAACAATGGCTGTCTCACACCGTTGAGTTCACGTGCTGGGTGTCACGGCAGTCTCAACCTAACACTGAAGGCCTAGAAGATTCCTGGATTGCTGCAGGTCTTCAGTCTACACTGAAATCCTGAAGAAGTAGGTTCTAATGTCAGTGAAGGCACACTGCAGCAACAGGGTAGATGAACTTGCCAGTGAGAGCGAGGGCAAGCCACAAAACTTTGAAGTTTCTTCTGTGTCCTTTCGTCTGTGTCTCCATCAGAAGGTGCCACTCACGTGTAGGGCGAGTCTTCCTGCTTCAAATAACCTCATCAAGGAAGTCCCTCCCAGGAGTTCCTAGCAGCTGGTGTTTTAGGTGCTTTCAGGTGTGATAACTTGACAACCAAGCTTAGCCATCGCAATGACTGCTTGTCTCTTGTTTTTCCCCTTCAGAGGGTCAGCTCCACATGAAATGGGCAAACGAGCACCTCCGGCTTCTGCACAAACAGCTCCTGTCCTGTGGGTGTGCGTCGGGGTGTAGGAGGGAATTCGAGTTGCAGCACAGAGCACAGTGCCTGCACAGAACATCTTGGGGATGTGGAGTCCCCACTTTGAGACTAAACTCTCCGATTCGAAACCTTTAGCAGTCCCTCGGAGTGCTCAAGTCCCTCGGAGGAAACAGCATCAGGATGTGCAGAGCCAATGCCCAACCTGCTGCACAGGCTAACTCATCTCCAGATTGCCTGGAACTCCTAACGCAGTGTGAGCTGTGCGAACAGCTGGAGTGCTGACTTGTTGAGGGAATCAGGACAAGGGGAGTGTGTGCGTGCGTCCCATGCTTGTGTGCGTCCCCTGTTTCCTATCACCACTGTTTATCCCAAGCCTGCAGAGCCCACAGATGTAGGCAGAGCGCAGCGGTGTTGGTGCATCAGCCCCATCTGTCCTGCTCTTTCACCAAGACCAGCATTTCTCTGCTTATTTTATTTATCTTGCCACCCTTTTCCCTGGCTCCTGCTTCAGTTACTCCTGGCAGCTTCCTAGTCTTTTTCCATATACTTTTCAAACCCTCAACCTCCTCCTCCTCCTCCTTCCCACCCCTCCTCACCTCACATCTGTTAGTGAGACCCCAGATCTCCTCTGGAAACATGACTGGACTGGCTAATCAGCTATTCATGTAGGGTTTCTTAGCATAGCACTGGTGTGTGGATGCAGGTAAACTTATAGGGGCCAGAAGTCTATAACAGGTGTCCTGCTCATGCTCATGGCCTTCTACTTTTCTTTTGAGGCAGGGTCTCTCATTAAACCCAGCACTCACTGATTGGCTAGACTGGCTGGCCCGAGAGCTCTGGGCAGCTACCTATCTCAGCCTCCACCCCCAACATGAGGCTTACAGACATACACCACAATGCCATCTCCCCAGACCCCCAAGGACACCTCTCTACTCCGTTCCCTCTGGCCTGCATGTCCCTCGCACACACACACTCTCTCCACAAAATGTAACTCGCCATTTCAGTGTGGTTGGCCCATAGCCTCTTTCCAGGTGCATGGAAGAGCAGCCAGTGTCTCCCCCCACACCCTCCCCTCCATGTTGTCTACTGGGAAATATTAATTGCAGGGAGAAAAAAATCCCATTTTCCTCCTGTTTCCCATCAAGTGGGCAATTAAGTGCTGGTGTATGTATATTTGAACTTGCCAAATTAATATCTGAACTTTATTGTGCTGACCCTTTTAAGTTAGTGAGTTTTTTTTTTTTAAATAAGTCACCAGTTTTGAAGGACTATCCTTTTTTTAGACCATGTATGAGAAATCTATCATCTGCAAATAATTAGACAGTGGGAATTATATTGTATTGCTAATGAGCAGATGTGCATGCTTGTAGCGGGGGAACAGCTGCACACTCACAAAATGCAAAAGTGGCTCAAACCCAGCATTATGAATTCTGCAAGGGGCTTTATTCTTTTAAAAATTTTAGGGAACAGAGAAAAATGAAACAAAGGACCTGGTATTTTTTTTCTTTATTAATTTTTTTCTCAAGTGTGCCACCCCTGCATAGCACCATCATATGTGTGCACAGGATCCCTGCTGGGTGCACTCTCAAATGTCTCTTCCATAGAATACTCATAGGACCAGGTCTGCCCTGCCCTTCGGCATTAGAAGGGTCTGGCACCCCCAAATTGATCGAAGGACTCTGACTGGGTAGCATTTCCATGCTGGCCATGGTACTTGCAAGCTTATGTATGTAAAATCCTATTTGATTCTTAAAGGCACTGTGAAAATTAGACCCATCCTGCAAATGGACCGACTGTCCCGGTGAGGCAAGAGGATTTGGCTGGAGCCCTTTAGTACATTACTATTATGTGACAAAGATGGAACCTGTTCCCCAGGGCTTGGTTCCAAGCCTTGTGTTCCTCCTCTAGTAGGACACATGACTCCACATTCTCAAGGGATGCTTTCAGAGACCAGCAGTCATGACCCATGGTGACTGGAAGCAGCTGCACACTCACCAGTGGCTGCGATCTCCTGAGGTATCTGCTATAATTCCACACATCCCGTTAAGGATTAGCAGGAGGAAGATAATTGGGCTTTTGGAAACATTCAGAGGAATCACACACGTTTTACATCATCATTTAGAATTTGAAAATTTTGCACTTCAGGAATAAAATATGAAGTCAGAACTACATTTTATGCAAGAGTCTTAAACTGAATAAGATAAGATCAGAGCTGATAACATTGGTGGGGACTAGAGTTTCTAAGCTCTAGTAATGGTAGGCTGGGCCATTCAGTTCAGCTCGCACACTGAAAACAACTTAAGATGTTGGATAAAATATTTAAAATGCACTGAAAACATCACAACCAACAGCTGACAAATCGTGAGGAATGACCAGATTAGGATGAAAGGGAACAAGAAGGGAGATGGAGAGAAGAGGACTGAAGACACCTGTGCTCTGAGAGAATTCTCCAACACCATAAAATGTGGGTTTCGGGGTCCTTGCTAAGGACATGGAAGGTGTGAGCAGCTCAAATCCCTTAAATTACTGGACACATATGAAGTACTGCATGGTGCCTATAAGTGGACTGTCTTCTCAGTCACACACAGAACATGCACTAGGCCAGAAAAAGATCAGTGTGGCTAAAGGATTTAAAATCACACAGATCAGGATTCTCTTACTACTAGAAACCAGAGGCAGAAACCTATCCAAAATGGTCCTCTAAAATTAGGAAGAAAATGTAATTTCTAACTATCTTAGCTTTGCAGTTGGCATGTGAAATGTCCTCCATAGGCTCAACTGTTTGAACACTTGGTCCCCAGCTGGTGGCGCTGTTTTGTAGGGTTGTAGAACCCTTAGGAGGTGAAGGCTCGCAGGAGGGAGTGGCTCACTGTGGGGCAGGCCTTGAGGATTACAGTGTGATCCTGCTTCTTGATCTACAGTACTGTAAGCAAGCAGATAATGTAAAGTTCTGCCACCATGTCTTTCTCCACTTCAACGAACTGTGTTCCCTCAAACCATGAGCCCAAATAAATCCCCCCAATGTTGTTTCTTGTTGTGCTGACAACAAAAATCACTAGCAAATCCAGTTATTAAGGCTAAATCATGGAAGCTGGAGGGGTGTCTCACTGGTTAAGAGCACTGACTGTTCTTCCAGAGGTCCTGAGTTCAATTCCCAGCAACTACATGGTGGCTCACAACCATCTATAATATGATCGGATGCCTTTTCCTGGTATGCAGATGTGTATGCAGATATAACACTCATATAAATATAATAAATAGAACTTTTTTTAAAGGATAAGTCATGAACAAAGTTATGAAATATTTTAATTAGGTAATAATTTGGATCCTACATATCCAAGTTCACAGGGCATGGCTAAACAGATCTTAAACCCATCTGTGATAAGAAGAGCATCCATCTCAAGAAACAAGAAAACCAACCACAAAATAATCTCAAACGATAGGAAAGAGGTAATTAAGAACATAATCCAGTGATGTGGAGTTCAAACCAGCAGCTGAGACGACCATGAGAGCCAAGACTTTCCAAATGCATGTGCAACTGATAAAATGTTAGTAAGCTGGTCAACAAAGAGACAAAGCAGAAATTGCCAGTCTGAAAGATAAAAAAAAAAAAAAAAAAGAAATCCCACTGAAGATACAGGAGACATTGCCAGACTCGGGGGACATCTGAGCAATGCAGTTGAGAAGAAAGTTACATTGAAAACAAGCCCCAGCAAGACGGAGCCCCGCAGAATGGACTGAGCCCGGGATCATTAAAGACATCAAGCCTGTACTGGAGAGGGCAGACGCTTCAACGAGCTCCACCAGGGTCTGAGAGAGGAATAGTCGCTGTCTTGTGGGTGTCTTCCAAGGGCTAAAGACAACGGAAGCTTGTTCCATGACTCTGCCTGGTCTTGATACCCAGATCTAAAAGCATGAGAAAACAAGATCACAGGGCAGTCTGATGCGGGAACACGCTTGCGGAAACCCTCCGCGGACTGTCACCAAAGTGAAATCAGCAACCTCTTGGAGATAACACCCGTGACCAAGGGAATCCTAGGGCACGTGATTTAGGACTTTAGTGTTAGCCTGCGCTAACAGGGAAAACTGACTAGAGGGTTTCTTGGGCAGATTAAAAGAAAAACGTGGCTAACAGAGTCGATGCAGCAGGTATTCGGCACAATTTAGCATTCATAAGTGAGAAAAGCATGGAAAAGACCTACTGTGTGCATGCATGCTACTTAACTGCGAAATATTCAAAACTGCAGCACGTTGAAGCAACTACTGTGGGCTTCTTTTTTTTTTAAAGGCTCTGCGTATTTTGTTTGTTTTATTTTTGGTCTTACTCGTAGCCCAGGCCAGCCTGGAACTCATTGCCATGTAGCCAGCCCAAGCTGGCTTCAAGTTTACAATTGCTGTGATTAGGGATGTGAGCCGCCAGCCCCAGCTCTGTCACAGTCTCTAATCTGCCTTACACTGGGGTCAAAGGGAGACGCAAAATGAATGACTGAGTAATGCCCACTTCTCCCCAGCTCTCTGGGATTTTCCCTCCTAGTGGCCATGCGACTGAATTCTAGCCAATGGAATGTGGCAGAAATGACAACTGCTATTTCCTGCCTTAGCTCCTAAAACTCCTGTCTAGCCTTTGAGCTCTAAATGGGAACACCCAGGAAGCAACCTACCAAAGATACATCAGCTTCCACCAGCCAGCCTGGACCCCTCCCAGGCACTCAAGAAGCAGGAGGTGTTAGCAACCCTTTTTACCAAGTGAGCGAAAACTATTAGGTTCAGCCATGAGAATTTCAGAAAGAGGTTTCTTGAAGAGAAGTGTTGTTAATAAATATCCAGAAGTGTTCATTTAGCCATGGGGCAACTGGAAGATCCAAGAACTGGCTTGTGAACATGTCATTCCTTTTAGACTATTTTGTAAGTTTAATAAAAATCCCAGTGAAACCTGTACATTCATTCTTGATACTGTGATGTTGCTATTCTTACTCTCTCCTCCTCCTCTACCCCTCCTTCTTCAGACTTAAAAAAAAAAATCCAGTATTTATAAAAGCAAATGTTTTCTTATGTAACAACAAGAACACAGGGAACTTTTTCTCCTGCGTGTCTTGAGACACTCACTGTAAAGCGGTATCTGTTAAGCTACTGTGCGTTTGATGTGGGATGGATGAACAGAGTGGTGCAGAAAAGAGAAGCAGGCAGGGGCTGTGCCTGAGCACAGGGGCAATGGCTGACACCATCGGCACTTCAGAATGCTGGGGAGAGACTTCTTAATTAATAGAGATCCCTTTCTTATGAGAAGAAAAATCAGTTGAGTTGCTGCCTCGTGCCACGCACAAAAACCAACTCCTAGTACATTTAAGCCAAAGGTAAAATTTGCAGAACTTCAGATGACTGGCATCGTGTGATGTGGGGTCTGTAAGTACTTCTTATAAAAGACACTAAAAGCAATCACCAAAAAGACCAAAAAAATGATAAATTCATCCATCTCAAAATTTCGACTTATCCTAAAGCATTGTAGGGGCCGGAGCAATGACTCAGCAGTTAAAAGCTCTTGCTGCTCTTACAGGGGACCCAGGTTCAGTTCCCAGTTCCTTAATAACCACCACCTATAACTCCAGTTGCCGAGGATCTAGACCTTCTTCTGGCCTCTGAAAGCACCAGGCAGACACCAGGTGTATATGCATGCATGAAGGCAAACACTCCTACACATAAATTAAATATAAATAAATATTTAAAAACAAACCAAATCATTATAAAGAAAGTACCAAATGTAGTGGGTTTATATAATATATGGGTTTATATCCAAAGTATTTAAAATATATGAAATAAGCCAGGCAGTGGTAGTGCACACCTTCAATCCCAGCACTTGGGAGGCAGAGGCAGGCTGATCTCTGTGAGTTCAAGGACAGCCTGATCTACAGAGTGAGTTCCAGGACAGCCAGAGTTACAACAGAGAAACCCTGTCTTAAGTATATACGTACTTACGTGTGTGTGTGTGTTTGTGAAATCGGTTTTTAAGAAAGTTGCAAAGGAACATGGCCAAGGTATTTAAATAGCAGTGGAGATGCGTAAAATAAAAACAACATCATTATCAATTACGAAAATGAAATTGGGATCACATCATGAGCCACGCAGACTGACTGAAAGTAGAATATCCGACTTGAGCACATTCTGTGAACTGACGGGTTCTCAAGGACTCCCCTGGATGGAACAACGCGGGTTTTGTAAAGTAGGGCCACTGCTCTGGAAAGCGGCTTACATGTAGCTGCATTAAAGACATGCAAACCTCACTAACCAACAGCTCCATTTCTAGGTATGTACCCATAAGAATCTCATGCATATGTGTAGCAGGGTGAATGCTGAGAATGTTCTCGGCAGTCCCAGAGTGGCCACGCTCATCACAGGATGAGTGCATCCGTGGTGGGCGGGTACTCATTCAAGAAATGTCCTGAAGCCACAGAATGAAGAAAATGTGGGATTCAAACCACTGTATAGTTTCGTCCGTGTAAATTTTAAAAATAGGCACTGTTAGAAGGCACTGTTATTAGAAGAGGCGCATGGTGGACAGTGGTACCCCATTTCTTTATGTTGATGGTTTTTATCTTTGTATTCACTTCATGATAATAAATAGTAATACTGTTGTATTACTGTAACATTGAAGTGTACACTAAACCATGTACTATGTGTTTTGTACTTTGGTACACGTATATACATGTTTCATATACTTTTCTGTGTTGAATCTTGTCTTAGTTTCATTTCCTGCTGCTGTGTTAAAGTAATCTGACAAAAGCAATTTAAGGGAGAAAGGGCTTATTTTTATGTCACAGTCCAGGGTGCCATCCATCATGGCAGAGAAATTGAGGCAGTAGGAGCTTAAGGCGGCTGTCAGACCCCATTTATAGTCAGCAAAAGAGAGTGGTAGATGCATGAGTTGCTAATGCACAGCTCACGTTCTCCATTTTATGCCATCCATTTATGATTGGTATTGTTTCTATAATCATCTCGAGAAGCTCACTGATGGTCTGTGGTGATCACTGAGGATCTGTGGTGATCACTGGTGGTGTGTGGGTGGTCACTGGTGGTGTGTGGTGATCACTGTGTGTGGTGATCACTGAGGGTCTGTGGTGATCACTAATGGTCTGTGGTGATCACGTATGGTGTGTGGTGATCACTGATGGTGTGTGGTGATCCCTGATGGTGTGTGGTGATCACTGATGGTCTGTGGTGGTCTATGGTGATCATTGATAGTCTATGATTGTCTGTGGTGATCACTGATGATCTGTGTTGGTCTGTGTGACTCACTGATGGTCTTTGCTGGTCTGTGTGTACACTCATGCATGTGCAAACTAGAAGACAATCTCAAGTGTTATTCCCACTCACTGTCCATCTATTTTTTCACAACAGGCTTGGGACCTTGGACCCACTGATTAGGCTAGGCTAGTCAGCCAGTGAGCTTCAGGGATCCACTTGCCTCCACCCCATTAGCACTGGGATTTCACGTGTGCACCACTGTGCCCATCTTTTCGGTGGGTGCCAGAGAAGGAACCCAGGTCCTCATGCTAGCGCAGCAGGCTCTTTACTGACTGAGCCATCTCCCCAGGCTTTGTTAACTGTTTTGATGCCCCC
The DNA here is from genome assembly GCA_026225945.1 of Cricetomys ansorgei. Taxonomy (NCBI): domain Eukaryota; kingdom Metazoa; phylum Chordata; class Mammalia; order Rodentia; family Nesomyidae; genus Cricetomys; species Cricetomys ansorgei. Next base: position 1,565,016 of record JAMJFZ010001657.1, on the reverse strand, counting down.
TCTTCCTCCTTTTTGATGAAACAAGGGCTATCCATTCATTTCCTCATTTTAAATTTAAAATGAGCTGTCATTTAAAATTGACAGAATTAATTTTTCAGTCAGGTAAAGTGAGACTGTTCAATATTCATGGGGTTCATCTTAGACACCTGAGAGGAAGGCCAGGTGTGCCAAGAAGAGCTCCTGGGTTTCAATAAGACGCTGTGTGTACCTGTGAGGGGGAGAGGCTCATGACCTGGTGGAGAATGCCAGAGCACTATGGTCCTCCCCCAGGTAGATCCTGCTTTCCAGCCACAGGAAGGAGGCAGCTCTGGAGTGAACTGTGTGAGCTATGGTCTTCTGTGCCAATGAGGTGTGTGGGTAGCTTTCAGTACCTTCTCCATGGAGACAAATTAGGGGGTCAATTCACAGCCAAGGAGCAGAAGACAAGCTTTCCACGTATGTGAAATGACTGCAGTTCTGAGCCACTCATCAGCAATTTTAGTTTTCATTGAGATAAGATTTTTGAACTAGCAACTTGAGATGTTCAAAATCTTGCAGATAGAGCCATAGCCTCTAAGCCCCTTCCCATGCTAAAAGAGCCAACCGTAGAACATAGATGCCCCATCCTAAGGGGGACCAGGGGGTATACAGGACTATGGGCCTTCTCTGAGGGGGACAGAATGTAAGAAACACAGAATGCAAAGGTGGACAGTAAACCAGCTTGAACGAGAACAGAACTAGAGAACAGAACTAGTGACTAGCATGGAGTCAGCTAGCTTCCCCGATGCAGAGACTGAGGCAGGGATCCAGTGCCCGTGACTGGAAGAGGGCATAGGGGTGGAGCGGAGAACCTAGAGGGGAATGAGAGAAGTAGAGGGAAGGACACACGGTTGAATGAGGGTACTGCCTCCTAGAGGTCTTGGCCCCATGAGTAGTGGGGTGAGGGGAGTGTGGGAGGTGGGGCCACGTGACCAGGTTCTGACCAATAAGATGCGACTAAGAGGGCAGTGTGAAAATTCTAGGACCGCCGTTTGAAGATGGAGGAAGTCAGGGCAGGTTGGTGGCTCAGCGGGTGAAGGCACTTGCCGTGCAAGCCTGCAAACCTGAGTTTGATTCCCCAGAACCCACATAAAGGTAGAAAAAGAGAACGGACTCCACAAGGTTGTCCTCTGTCCTCCGCACACGCACCATGGCGTGCACGTATCCACCCACACGCGTCATACACACGCGCGCATGCAATAATAATAATCAAAAAACAATTAACATATAGGAAGGGGGAGGTTTTGTCCATCCACGTTTCCTCCTCCTCCCTTCTCTTAATCTGCAATTTGGCCCTGGTGGTCACAGGGGCAGAAGATGATGTTTGCCCTTGAGAGTGAAGCCATGTGCTAAAAATAATCAAGTGGAAAGAAATCTGAGTCCCTGGTGACCGTGGAGCCGCTGATGCCCGACTTCAGTAAAGCCGCACCTATCTAACTGAAAAAGGAGCACTGTTCTATCTCTTTCCATCATCTGTATTTTCATCCCTGGTAACATGAATGCTGTTCCCAAGGGCACTGAGACAGGACAGGCGCGTAGAGGTTCCTGGGCAGTGTGGTCCGCCACACTGGCTACCAGCAAGGGCAGGGTGCTGCTTTAATGCTTCTCTTTTCTCCTGCCCAGATTTTTACATATGAGGCTTAAAAGACCTTTTGTGATTCTTTATACAGTTGAGTAGTTGTAGGCTGCTATAGCAGCTCACCAAGGACAACAAGGAAGCACACTCATAGGTGCAAACTCTGCCAGACCTCAGCAGAGGGAACCGCTATCATGGCAAGTGCCCTACTGGACAGTGGAACCCCTAGCGTCTGAGCTCAGGTGTTTTTATTGATTCAGAGCTCCTCAAGTGATCTACTGATAGCACGAGCAGATCACGAGCAATCAAACATCCCCCACATTAATCAAACACCTGCAGACAATACGAAATGCCAAGCCTATGCAGCCCTTCACCCAACAGTGCACAAAACAATTATTTTAAACACAACTAAAAATAAACTTCCACAACAGCTGAGAGCCTTGTATCTAAACTGTATACGTACTAATTTTAATTCTCACTTACTCCAAGTCTGTTGTTTTAGATTCTAAAAGTCACTTAAAATGCTGCCCCAGAACACTCATCCCTAAATGGGATGCCTTCATCAAACCCCTCCCTTTGCTGCTCAGGAAACTATTCGGAAGAGGAAGTGGAGAGACGGTGAGGGCCAGAGGGGATGGACGTCGCCGAGGAGACAGTGACGTCCGGACACGAAAGCGCGGTGCCCATGTAAACTCACAGATGCTGCCGCAGCGTGCACAGGGCCTGCATAGTCGGGGCTCCCGCACTGAGAGGAGAAAGTGGGCACGAGGTCCCATCTGTAACCACTTGCAGAGGAAACACTACTTTCCTACAGTGGAGTCTCGCTGGGTGTACACACCACACTTGAGGGCGGGCCCCGTGCCCAGCGGTAGATGGCTGCACAAAATGAGCTCAAGGATGTTTTTGTAGGCTGCTTTTGTCTCACATTGTTTTGTTTGAACATTTTTTTTTTTATCTTACTGGTCTTTGCTTATAAATTATAGTTTCCAATTTTGGCTTTTATGGGTTTTGTTTATGTGGGTGTGCACGTGTGTGTGTGTGTGTGTGTTTCGTGTGCCTTTTCTTTGTATTATTCTGTGTGTGTGTTTTTTTTTTTTTAATTTGCCTGTTTGTTTTCAAGAGAGAGAGAGAGAAAGAGAGAGAGAGAGAAGGACTGGAGGGTGGGGAGGTGGGGAGGATCTGAGAGGAAATAAGGGAGGGGGAAAGCAAGTTCAAAACATAGTGTGAAAAAAAATATTTTCAATTAAAAAAATGCTGTTTGACCAAAAAGAATTTTTTTTTTAATCTTGTATTCTCTGATGAAAACTTCCATTCTCTTGAATTCCGAGACAGTCAGCATGCAAAGTGAATATATATGAAATCATAACCATAATAGTTAAACATCAAAATTAAAAATATAAATTAAAACAAAACCACACTAGTGACCATGAAACTTAGTGAATACAAACAAAAATGGGCATGGAAGACTCCCATGGTTCCTCTGGAGCTGCTGGTCTCTGCCCAACTAGGGCTGGCGCTTCTTCCCGTTGCTTCACGCGGCTGCCTTGAACAGAAAGGCTGCACGTGATACTAGCAGAAGTCGCGGTCCATTAATATGAAGGAATAGGTCCCCACTGGAGGCGCCTCTGCTACCCAGGAGTCATGTAGCACTGTGTAGAGATACTCCTGTGTCACAGCTGGGTAGGCATCAGTGGATGGAGCTAAGGGCGCTGCTGTGCGTCCCTGGGTGCAAAGGGCAGCCTAAGCACGGGAGCCATCTAGCCCGCATGTGAGCGGTGCAGACACTGGCTAGGGTACGGTGAAGATCTTCAGTCTCAGCACTGCCGTTTGGGGACAGTTAAGGAAGGAAGAAGCAGAGAAATCTAGAAGAACAAGGGTAAATGGGTTAAAAACTAGATACAGCTAACTCATCGATTTGAAATGCTCATCAGAATCTGATGCAGCCTGTGAAGTTTCAGTCTGAGTTATCTTACTAAATTAAAGTGTCTGTGTCCATCGTGGGGGAGGCAGGAGGTGTAGGGATACTCGTTTCACTTCCTTTGCTATGATAAGATTCCCTGAGATAAGCAGCCTAAGGGGAAAGGAATGTATCTGAGCACACCATTCTGGAGGGTTACAGCCCATCATCTTGGGGAGGTCAAGCAGCAGAAGCTTGAAGCAGCTTAGTCACATCCATGTCAAGGGTAGAGAGAATGCCCACCTGCCCACCAGCCTGCCTGCCTGCCCGCTCACCTCCTGCCCACCTGCCCGCCCACCCACCAGGCAGCTCGGCCAGCTCAGCTGGCTCTTCTCCTTTTCATTCCGTTTTTTCTTTGGCGGGGGGGGGGCATCCCATGAACTGATGCCACCCACATTCGGGGTAGATCTTCCCACCTCAAATAACCCAATTAAGAAAATTCCTCACGCGTGTGTCCACAGGCCAATCTAACCTAGACAGTTCTTCATTTAGACTCTTCTTTCCAGGTGATCCTAGATGGTGTCAGGTCGGCAATTAAAACTAGCAATGGAAACACCACAGCAGGTGTACGTCTGTGGATGCGTGAGTGTGGATGTCTACGTGTGCGTGTTGGTGCACACTTCTGAATGCACATCTGTGCCCGTGTGTGTGTAGGCCCGAGGACATCAGGTGTCCTGCTCTACCGCTGTCCATCTTGGGCCCTCAAGACAGGATCTCTCGCGAAACCTGGAGCTGGGCCGCTAGCCAGCAAGGCCCAATGACCCTCTTGTCTGTCCCCCCCGGCACTGGAGTTACACGCACAGCTACACATGGCTCTGTGTGTGTGTGTGGTGGGGGCGGCTGGGAATTTTAACTCAGCTCCTCCCGCTATGACAGCAAGCATTCTTACCCACTGAGCCCTCTCGCCAGCCCTAGAGCCCATTTTTAACAGGATGTTGGGAAAAAAACAAAGCAATGTATTATAGACATGTCTCTTGCCTGCCAAATATGTAACAGAGTCATCTTCAGTTTACCGTGTCCCTGGGCCCTTGGATTTAACTGTACCGGTTATGAAACGTTAGAGACCGAGTACATTTAAATACTATTATGCAAAGATTCCTGCTTATCAAAAAAAACAAAACAAAAGCAAAAACAAAAAAACAAAAACAAACAAAACACCGGAGAGGCTGCTGTGCCCTTCTCTACTGTTGGCACAAGCGTCCCCGGATGTCTGTGTGTGGAAGACTCACTCCCCAATTTGTAGCACTACTGGGCGGTGGTGGGATGGTTAGGAGGCGGGGCCTGGGGGGAGGAAGTTAGGTCATTGGGGGCGTACTCTTAAAGGAGATATTGGGGCCTCAGCCCTCCTCTTCCTCTTGTCTGTGAGGCGAGCATCTCACTCCACCGTGAGCTCCTGATCATGTGCTGCCCACCATAGGCCATGGCGCCCAGCATGGAGCCAAAGCCACCCTTTCCTCTTACACGTGGATTTCTCTCAGGTGTTTGCTGCAGGGATGGAGAACTGACTCTCCCAGAGCACTCCGCCCAGCGCAGTGTCCGTCATAGTGACAAATGAGTAGATTATTCTTTGCACATAAAATGCTCCTTTATGGAGTACCTAATATGATCCAGGACTGTGATAAATTTGCCTAGGTTCAGAGATATTTGTTATAATTAAAGGTTTTTTAAAATTATATGCTTGTGGGTGTGTGCGGGTTGAGTGCAGTTGCCCCCTGGAGCTGAAGTTAACAGATTGTGAGCCACCCTACATGGGTGATGGGAGCTGAACTCAGGTCAATACACTCACTTAACCGCTGAGCCACCTCCCCAGCCTCCCTCATTATAATTAAAACACGCATTTCATATTCATTTCAAGAAACTGACATCAAGATAAGGTTAAAATAAGCACTTGGTGGAACCCATCACAGTAGCCATGTGAGAAGTATTTACATCCTTTAGCATTTGTCCACTGGGCCCGCACTGCTACCCCAGCAGCCCCCTAATCCTCTCTGCTCTCGCCCTCAGGTATGCGCCAAGGCAACGACTATGGCACCCAGTACCGATCGGCAGTCTACCCCACCTGTGCTGCACAGCTGGAGGCAGCCCTGAAATCCAAGGAGGAGTACCAGAAGGTAGGGACCCCTAGCTGTGGCCTGTCCAGACCAGTGTGACCTGGGCCAGCTCAATGTTCTGAGGAAGTTGTGTTCTGTCCCCCTGTGACCATATTCCAAGGTATATGTTGTAGCCGTTTGTGCCAGCCTCCAAGCAGAGCCATGGTACCAAAGAAGTGCGCGTAGTAGCCAAGAGTGGGCACGTGTGTGTTTGTCTTTACGAATCAGCTCATCCCGGTAGATATGTGGTGCTGTCCCTCTGTCAGAATCTCACAGATGTTGCTTGTCTCTGTTCTGGAGTTGGAGTCTGGAATCAAGGCAGTGGTGATGGGGGCTTCTTCTGGGGCCCGAGGGGAGGACCAGTCCAGACGCTTCTCCACATAAATGTGACATGCTCTTCCCTCTGTGTGTTTCTGTGTTCAGTCCTGTATTTGTAAGGATACTGGTCCTGTTCAATTTGGGCTAACCCTAGCAATCTCAATTAACGTGATGACTTCTACGAAGACCAAAATCCAAATAAGGTCATTTGCTAAGAGCTTAAGGCTCTAACAGATTTTTTTCTGGAAGACGTAAGTCAACCCATGATACACACTTTCCATTGCCAGCAACAGTAAACTTAATTATAATAAAAGCATTTATCAGAAATATGTACATTACATCATGAAGTAACTGTTCTATTAACTTCTATAATCTTCTATAAAAGTGTCCCCCAGTAGACATTTGGTTTTCATAAAAACAACTTGAGTTGCTTTGATTTTTAGAGTTCTGTGATAATACTTAAATTTTAATTAAGGTATTTTCTGATTTGGCAATAGAGCTAGTAGCTACTCTGGTGCTAATCTGCATTAGAATTATGTAAAAAGTATGTGACCGTCACCATGGTGTTAGAGGGAGCAGGCTGGGATGAGATGTGTCTGCTGGTGAGGTGTGTGGTCCAGTCAGTTTCACTGTGCTCGGAGATGAGGCTGAGGGAGAAGCTGGGGGTCCCCTCCTCCCGTCATAGATCTAAGGCTGTGAAATCACTTGGACTGATATGGTAGGCAGTCTGGGGTCCCTACCCATACATGATTCCCTCTGTGAGTCTGGGCTGAATTTTGTGATCTTTCTCCTTTTCCTTTCTGGAGACTGCAACATCAAGAGATCTGCATTTGCAGGAACACAAGCGTCTCCTGATGTAGCTGGGTATGGAGAGGAGCAATAAGGCTAACTACATACCTGTGCCTAGGTGACCACGGTGATGCCTACCTTAGCCAGAGTCCCCGGGACTGTGGTACCTGGAAACAGGATCAGAGGACAGGAGCAGTAGCAAAGAAAAGGAGCAAGGCCCAAGCTGGTCACTGCCAGTAACAGGTTGCTTGAGCCTCATGGAATCAATTACCCGTCATTCCCGGAAAGAAGCATATTTCCCTGGGAGTCATCTTGTATGGTGTTGCCTTGCACTTCCAGCTGTGGAGACTTCATCTCAGGGTAGGAGGCAAGAGGTATATGGCACGGAGATGAGAGAAGCACTATTCGTTCACGGAGCTGCCAAAAGAGTCCCTGCAGGACAGGCCACGGCAGCACGGTCTGTGGGAGAGTCAAGCGAGCCACAGGGCCCACAGTGAAGAAGTGCTGGGATTAAGTGTGTGCATTCTAGTTTCGTTTCTGTTGCTGTGATAATATATCCTGACCAAAAGCAACTTAAGGGGGAAACAAGTTTATTTGCCTTACAACTCCAGGTTACTATCTATCATCTCAGGACAGGAACTTGAGTCAGCTAGACATATTATAGCACACACAGAGGGGGCGGGAGACGCATACATGCTTCCTGCTTGCTTGTGCTCACCTAGCTTTGTTCTCTCTTATACAGTTCAGGGCCCCCCTTCCCAGGGAATGATCCCAACCCAGAGTGCTAGATCTTCCCATATCTATTGACTTAATTAAGACAACCCCACAGGCATACCCACGGGTCAACCCAATGTAGATAATCCCACCAGCTCTGTTCCCTAGCCAGAAAAGACTGCTAGCTCCAAAGGCTTGAGGCTGATCCCACCAAGAGGCTATCTGAGGTGATGGAGCTGAGGAAGAAAGCTTGAGGTGGCTTCCCAGAGGGAGCTCCTGCTGTGAGTATGTAGTCACATGGGAGCCAGCTTTAGATACAGAGGTTATGAACAGAATGATGCGCATTACATAAACAGCCGTATAATGGCGGAAATGGTCATAGTAGGACTGCAGCCACAGAAAAGGGTATTCACTGAAAGCCAGTCACTCTTCTAAGTTTTTTATATAAATGAAGTCTTTTACAAATATTTCTATCCATTCATCATTTACCTATAGATCTATACCATCTATCTGTCATTTATCTTTTATTTATCTATCTGTCCATATGTCATTTATTATCCATGTATGCATGTGTGTGTCATTTAACATCTATCACCTGTCTATTACCTATCATCCATCTATCTATCTATCTATCTATCTATCTATCTATCTATCTATCTATCTACCTATCTATGTAATAGATACACTTAGACACAGTTGTGTGTATCTCTGTTTCTTTGATTAAAATTGCATGCATTGCTGTTGTTCTGAGACTTTGTTTCTACTTTGGGAGTTCGTGTGAATTTCTGCCAATTATCTTTGTATGACTGATAGTATCTATAACCCATCTCCAAATAAGTCAACACTTTGCCTATGAAAGGTGACACAATTAACTTCTACTCCATAAAGAATCCGTGTTTTCTTTGGCATTTACCTCAAAAGTACTCTGGCTTCCAAAGGGCCCAACACCATCCGGGTTGGTTCCTTGCTCCTGGCTTCTGTCTTCCCAGCAGGCCAGGGAGCAGCCCTGGATGGCCTTGCCTGTGCTTTATGTCAAGGGTGGCTTTGGACAAATTTCTGAAACAACAAAGACATCTACTCTTAGTGTGTGTGTGTGTGTATGTGTGTGTGTGTGTGTGTGTGTGTGCTGAGGGGGAGGTGGATCGTTTCTTCGAAATGCCAGTTAGGCTCTCATCCTCCATCATCTTGCCTCAAACATTCAGACTTATTTTGAGAGCAGATACTCCTTCCATTCATTCCACGTGTCCTCTTCTCCCCTTCAGAAGTCGCCATTACAAGCCTTCCACCTTGGCCATTGATCTTCTCTGAGTCTGCAGGGAACCTCGCATACTAACTGTAATGTTGACTTAGGTTACTAATTTGGTAGTCTCTGCTAGCCCGTCCCCCAGTGGCCTGCAGGAACTGGCTTCTTCAGCAACTTCAGCAACTTCTTTATATGTGGCGTTGGAGTGACTGCACTGCTCACCACAAAGCAGCCATTTGAACATAAAATTAGCTGATTTTATCACAGGGACCAATTGTTGAGCTAATTAGATGTGTAGGAGTGCTGAGGAGCCAGAAATCAAAAGTGATTTTTTTTTTTTTCCCTCCAAACTGTGGTTTTCTGCAAAGTTGGCTAGGTTGTCAATCCCAGGCCCTCCAGCAACCTGAGGAAAAACTTTTCTCACTCCTGATCTGATAGTGGCGGGTGGGGGCAGGAAGGCCCAAGCAGGAAAGTCAAGCCTTCAGGAGAAAAACCCAAACTTCACGCTGAATTTAATGACCTTGACTGGGCTGAGTTCTACTGATGGAACTTGCTGGCTACTTATGTCTTGGTGAGCTGAGGGCATTCACAAAAATGTGGGCAGTGCCCTCATCTTTTAAGGATGTCTTTGTAATATTTTCTTAATCTTGTCTTTATGTTTAAACCTTTTTCCTTAAAGAGTTTTGTGGTGGTGTTATTTGTAAAGAAATAATTGGAGGCGAGGGCCTGGAGAGATGGCTCAGTGGTTAAGAGCAGTGATTGCTCTTGCAGAGGACCTAGGTTCAATTCCCAGTACCCACACAGTGGCTGACAGCTGACTGTAACTCCAGTCCAGGGGGATCTGATGTCCTCTTCTGAGGGACCAGACACACTCGTGGCAAACAGACATGCTTGCAGGTAACACAATCATACAATAGAAATAAATAAAGACATATATTTTAATTGAAGGAGATAATCCAAGGTAGTATTGCTTGTGGATTATCATTCATGCGGACAATTTTCCCAAGTGAGTCTGTCCTAAACTACCATCTTCCCATAGTCACCCGAACGAGCCATGCCCTCTGGGAATGGGAAGAGTGGGATCCGTGTGGGATTCCTTCATACTCAAAATGTGACTCCGCTTCATTTAGGAATGAAGTGTTTTAACCTCTGGTAGCTTATGGGTCTTGAAACTTGAGAGACGATAGGTGTGAGGATAGGCGTGTCCAATCACATGACCAAACTCCTTCATTACTCCTCAAGACTCATGAACAGAAAACATGTTTTCTCTGATCATTTTGCTTGTCAGAAGAGAGAAGAAAATTCAGGGTATTTCCTTGTGTACATTTTACAATATATTGGGCTCTAATAAGCATACAACCTTTCTGGGGTGTATTCTAAATTACTATATCTCAAATAGAAAACCGTGTTTGAAAATCTGCCTCTCTTAACCTCTGTTCACTTATCCACGTCCCACCTGCTCATTCCGTCTATGCACCCATCTATATCTTCAATATAAAGCTGTGTGACTTAAATAATTTCTACAGTTTTATCTTAATTTTCAAATTATCTGGCAATTTATCGTCTATCATCTATGTATTTGATTACATGCAATGCAATGTATAATTTAAAGAAAAGCAGTATACAAAAAAAGTATGTAATAATTGCTTCAAAACAGCCAGCAATTTTTAAAAGAAAGGCTCATATCTGATTATTGTATTCTCTTCCCGCTTAAATTGCAACCAGAAACTCACGAATGCCACATCTTCCCAGTGAGGCCCTGAGATACATGTGTGTGTAGGTGTGTGTGTGTGTGTGTGTGTGTGTGTGTGTGTGTGTGTAGGGGGTGACATAGTAGTACACTGCTCTGGGGGCTCACCAAGAAGACAGGGAGGCATTCTCATAGCTGCAAAATCTACGAGACTTCGGCAGGGGGAACCATCATCATGGCCAATGCCAACCTGGACAATGGAACCCAAGTGTCTCAGCTCAGGTGTTTTTATTCTTTCAGAACTCCTCAGGTGTTCTGCTGATAGCACAGGCAGATCATTACCAATGAAATATCTCCCACAGAAATCCAACACCTGCAAACAATACAAAATGCCCTAGACCTAGGATAGCCCCTCTCCCAACAGTGCATAAAAACATAAACATAATTAAAAATAAACTTCCCCAACATTTCCCCTTTTCTGAATAAGCCAATAAAAAAATCTGCTTGTTATTTCTACAACACAATTTAACACTACATCAGCAAAACTATTTACAAGAGGAACAATCATGAGTGTTGCTGATGCACAGGACCAAATGAAACCAAACATCTATCAAGCTTTTTCAATGTCTTTGAACAGCAGGAGAACATTATCAATGTACAATTATATGGAATTCACTCATGATCTTCTGGGTTCCTCCAAAGGGCTTGGGTTACTTCTCTGCTCTGCCCTCTGCAGCACACAGAGTTTGGCCTCTGGGTTCTGGCTAGCTCTACTCCACTCCACTCCACTCCACTCCACTCCACTCCACTCCACTCCACTCCACTCCACTGCTGCTGTTCATGGTGGTCATCCCATGGCACTGGCATCTCAAAAACTGCTGGGGTCCCTTGCTGCAACTGGGCTGCACTTTTACCAATAGCCTCTCCTGGGCTCTTTTCATAGTGCCGAGTTTCAACTTCACTGCATGACCCTTTCAGTCTGGGTCTTCAACTGCCACTGAAGCTGCACCTTCTCCACTGGCTTCTCCTGGGCTCTCTTCATAGTGTTAAACCTCAACTTCTTTACATGACCCCTTTATGCCTTCAAAACCAGCACCACCTGGGTTAATTTTTACACTACCAAGTTTGGCTACCAGCACAAGGACAACCTCAGCCAATTCTGGAAAACAGTTTCTGTGTTCTGACCCTTAGGAAACACTTCCCAGGTTTTAAGATAGAAGCTGGTTTGCTGGAAAAATAACTGGGCGCTTTGTCTGCAGTAAGGGTCCCGTCGTGGGATGGAGTTCTCATCACCATAGCAGATGTGTCTTATCAGGACCTCTTGTAGACAGGTTTACAGAAAACAAAACACAAAAAATAAAAACAAAAAAAAAAACCTGTTCAGTTTAACTAAGCGGCTTTTTGACTCTAAGCTGCAGCTTCCACAACAGCAGGGCTTCCTGGGCCAGAGGGAAGAATATCTGGCTGAAAAGTCCTGGGGGCTTGGCATTTCCCTCTGCCAAGGGAAAGAGAAATATGCAACCTTACTTATAGACTTCAAACACAAGATCTTGAGCTTCATACACACACACAAAAGCTATCAGAAAACTCTGTTCGTGAAACAGTACGCTACCAGCAGTGGCGGGAGGGAGCATTGGCTTCATGATCAGGAAAAGCAGTTAGAACCTTGCTTTCTCCCTGCTCCCAGCTGAACTTAGTTTTCACCATGAAAAAAACTATCTTTCTCTAAAGGCCTCTCTTCTGTGGCTCTCACTTTTGAGCCCTCTTTCTCACTTAATTTTCACAATTTTCTCTTCATAGAGGCTTATTTCCCTTTCTGTCTCTCCTCTTCCTTCAGGAGCCTTCAATTAATACCTTAATCTCTATCCTCTGGTAGCTTCCCTGAGCATACTTTACCGTATTCTGTGAGGTCTTGAATTTCTTTTTCTTCCTTGTCTCCACGTTGGATTAGCTGGCATGATGTCATGCCCCATGTTGCAGGCCATTTGTAGTTGTACATTGCTGTGTGGGCTCACCAAGGAAGACAAGGAGGCATTTTCATAAATGTAAACTCTTCCAGACCTCAGCAGGGGGAACCAACATCATGGTCAATGCCAAATTGGACAGTGGAAACCTGAGTGTCTCAGCTCAGGTGTATTTTTTCTTTCAGAACTCCTCAGGTGTTCTACTGATAGCACATGCAGATCATGAGCAATCAAACATCCCCACAGAAATCCAACACCTGCAAACAGTACAAAACACCCTAGTCCTAGGATAGCCCCTCACCCAACAGTTCATAAAAACATTTTAAACATAACTAAAAATAAACTTCCCCAACAGGATGACATAAGGAAGAGATGCAAAGGGAGACAGAAATGGAGAGACAGAAAGATGGTACCCTCAAGAACCTTCCTACCTTCACTACCAATGAAGTTTCTACCACTTTGCCCTTGTGTGGTCTAAATGCTATCCTTATACCAATGATACTCAAGATCATGGACCAAAAGAGCCTCCTGCCCTCCAGACCCCAGCATAGAAGTACCCACTTGTTTATTTCCACACCCTTGTGCACACAGAAAGTCCTAGATTGAATATTTCTTTAATAAGCGAGTCCCTGGCTTCTTTCCCCTGTCCACCCATCATTGACAGCATCCCCGGAGATGGGGATCCATCCTCTTCCTCGGCCCTCACCACCACATAAGCAGGTTACTGTGGTGCATTGGTTGCTGCCTACACAGGGCAGCCAGAGTGGCCATCATAAATATCCAGATCATTTTCCTCCCTGGTGTCTGACTCTGCCATGGCCTCCCAAGTGCACGTCTGAAACCCAGTGCTTAGCTTGGTCTACCAGACTCCATACAATCATCACACTATCTTCCCATAAGATCCCTGTAACCTCCAGTGACAGTCTCTATCGTGGCATGTCTATGATGCAACAATAGTGCCCACCTAAAGCTCAGGACCTTTGATGAAGCTGGAGGATTTCTGAATATCTGGGGACCCAGAATGAGAAACTCAGATTTGGATGGGGTGCCCGTGCAGGGACTACTGTCTTTGGTCTTTATCTGGTCGAAAGGAGGTCGAAATGTACATGTTTATTCCCTCTACCTTCAAAAAAAGGCCTAAATTACTATACTACTCCTAAATTAAAGTGGCATACCAAAACCAGTTGTGTAAAAAGTAATCCTAAGAGCTGGAGGAATGAGAGAGAAAAATCTCCCCTTCCCCCCCACCCTCCTCCGTCCCTCCCTCCCTCCCTCCCAGTTTTCCTCCCCTTCCTTCCTCTTCCTCCTCTTCCCTCCCTCTCTCTCTTCTCTCTTTTCAAAATAACATTTGGATGTTTGACAAGAATGTTCTAGTATTGTCTGAGTTGCTATGTTTGAGCTTGAGTTAATTTCTCTGGGTAACAAATTTCCCCGTGGATTTGCTATAAGAATTAAATAGCATTTTATGTATCTCAATTTTACTTTTTTCCCCTTCCTTTCTTTGATCTAAAATACAATACACACACACACACACACACACCCTACAGTGGCATTTGCATCATACATGTAGTGATCCTATATATATTATTGAATATATATACATATATTGAAGCTGAGTCATTTTAGTTTCTGGACCCCCAAAATAGTTTTAATTATGCCACTCAACAGAGAAACCCATTATATTCAATGATTATTCCATAATGCCAGCACCACCAGAGTACAGCCAGACTGGCGACACCCCCCCACCCCAGGAAGTACACGCAGATCCTATGTGGCTCCTTTCAGGCATCTGTAACCTGAAAATGACTTATCTCTTTCTCTTCCCCAGTAAATTAATAAATTAATTACCTTATCAAATATTAATTATGTACTGATTAGCTGCCAGACTCATATTGCAGTTGTTTTGAGCAGAGCTGTGTGAAGAAAGATCTTGGGAAGGTAGTTGTAACCAACTGGTCCCCGTACAGTCCCCAGTGCTCACAAGTTATTCGTACTCTTCCCTGAAGAGAATTTCCTGGGACCTATTCTGACATTTTCTGTTCTAAGCCAGCTTTCTGGGGGCTCCCATTTATCTTTGTGTCTGCAACTATGCCTGCCTCTTAGCACATGGTCTGCAAATATTTGTTGACCTAAATTAAAGAGATACAGGAGATGAACAAGTCTGTTGTATTGTCTGTTAGTATGGGCTGAATATTTCTTTCTTCTTTCTCTCTATTGAAACTCCTCTGCTAAAACCTTTCCCTCCCCTGGTTTTTTGATCTGGGTAATTTGGGTTAGATGAGGTCATGAGAGTAGAGTCCCCATGATGGGCTTAGTGTCCTTACAAGAAAAGACACTAGACACCAGGAAGGCTATGCTCTTTCTCCTTTTACTCCCGAATTCAGAGAAGTTGTGTAAACACAATCTAACCATCTCCAAGGCAGGAGAAGTGGGCTTGAGATACACACTGCCTCCCTACAACTCGCCCTTTACCAGGGTCCACAGTTGTGCTGTGTGCCTTCCAGTCTGAGGTACTTTTCCAGAGCAGACTGAGACAGCTGTGTTGTGTGTACTCAGCTCCGTGGAGGGATGGGAAGAATCATAGCCTTGGATGAGTACAGACAGCTGGGGCTCTGGCTCTGCCTTCACCCACCATGACCTTGGAATTAGTCTGTGCAACTTCAGTTCCTCATGTGAAGTGGAGAGAAGACACACACTAAAGGCTTTATAAATCTCAAGGGTTCTTAGCATTTCCCTCCCATTATGCCGAGTGACCTTCACACCATACAAGGGCACGGGGCAAGATCTGTTCTCCTACCTCTGTTGCTAGGAAACTGAAGCCCAGAGGGTGCATTCTCCTTCCCAGAGCAACCCCAATAGAAAGTTTAGAGAGTTACAGTCATTCAACTCAAAATTCCGTGGGTTTCAGCCATGTTGTGTGGATGATAACTGGGTGATCTCTCTAACAGTTTGTGAATACTGGGGTGTAGTGGGGGGTGACTCCAGAGACAAAGTTCCAGCAGTGGCCCTATCATCTTTTCCATAGGCCTCAAACTTTAAACAACTGTTAAAAATAAAGAAATGGGAAATCTTCCTTTTGTCACAAAAATGGCAGGACCATTTCATATTCTTTGTCCCCAGGGAAACGAGCAGGTTCCATGTTATTATATTCTCTCCGCTGCTATGTTTAAAGCCTGTAAGCACACCAAAGGATTCCTACGGAAAGCCACTGCAACCACTGGGAGACCCTGTGTAGATGCTGGTGTCAGTAGCTGTTTTATGGTTTGGAGATTAGACAGCTCTTGGTCTTAAAAGAAAAAAATTTTTTTTTACTTGTGCTATTGTTTACAGCATGGAGTTAAGATTTAAAATGCCCATGGAAGTTCCTGAATAATTCATGCATCTACCTTAGGCTAGGAGAACCATCGCTTCCCTGTGCCCAGCACTAGAAATGGAAATTCCTGCTAGACCCCTCTTGGAGCTTTGAGGTTGTAATTATGGACAGTATTATGAACTCTAAATGGAAACTTGTGAAATAAATATCTTTTAAATGCCCATATCTGTGAGCCAGGCATCTGCATTTCTGTGTTCGTAGCCAGACAGAGGGCTAGCTCTTTAGCCTAGTGGCTCACTTGCATCTTGGTGATTATTTTCATTTCTACTTATTACTGCATGTTAGACTCCCTGTGTATGAGTACAGATTGCCCTTTCTCGCACTGTATTTAGAAATCTCTGCATTACCCCTGGGCATTTGTTCATTAGTAGGAGGTGGGGAAAGGAAAAGCTTGTAATAATGGGCTTTACGCGTTAAACTGTGCACTTCCACATTCAGGCCGGAAGGAAACAAATCTGGTTTGTGTTACTGCCCCCTGGTGGTTGTAGGTCTTCACTGCAGTGTCGAGGAAGCTAGTCTTCTGAGGGGTGGAGGTGGGGGGAACTTTGGGCTTGCAGTGGCAGCTTCCTATAGCTGGGTAGACCTGGGCACTGTCAGGCAGTCTTTCACTCTGGATCACAGCTTTTCATTCAAGTGAATCACAAGCACCCGAGGATGTCAGGAGCTGGCCAGATCGTTGGTGAAATACAGCAGTCTTGGCGGGGCTGGGAGACGTTCCATTTTAACGAAGGTATAGACACAAAAGAACCTACCAACATAGGGCAACGTTTAATGAATGGATGCAAACTGTCTGTGGGACCACCCCTGCTCATCTTCGAAAGGCATAGAAAAGTCCGGTGTCACCCAGCTCTTACACAGGGACCCATTGTGACGCATGAGAAGATTCTAGGGTACATCCCGATGAACTAATCTTGTTATTTTATTTGCTATGTGTTTAAGGCGTGTTTGGGGAGCTGCAGGGGCTGTTCAAAACCCATGTCCTTTTGAACTTGGCTTAAGTGAAAATGGGAAAACAATAGCACTCTGCCGGGCTGTGTCTTCTGTCAGCCTGTCCGCAGGTACACGGGGCCGCATGGCTATGTCCTTGATGAGCGACCTTGGACTGGTAACCACTACAAGCTTGAGTTTCCTGACTTTAAAAAAAAAAAAAAAAAAAGAGAGATAGCAGTGGCTGCCTCTTAGGGAGTTCTGCGATCCGTTCGGCGTACTGCGTGTAACATGCCTGTCACAGAACAGGTGATCCTGTCAAAGCCAGACCCTTCCTGCTGCATCTCTTCACACCCCAGGACACCTCTCAGAGCCTGCCTCTCCCCACGTTCCCATAATGCTCTGCTTGCAGCACTCACTTCATCAGACCCATTATAAGAGTTTCTGCCTCTTGGTGATGAATGAGATCTTGGCTTTGCCTGCCTCCCCCTCCTCCCTGTGGCATTCCTTGGCACAAAGCAGCCACTCTGAGCATGCTGGTCCTGTGAATTAAGCCCCACTGTAAAATAACAATATGTGACATTTCCCCACCCTCCCACACAATGCAGTGACTGTCATGCAGCAGATTAGGGAAGCGCCTATGCATCCCCCCCTTATCTCCAAGTCCCCACGGTCTAAGGTTGGGGTCTCAGCACTGGGCTAGAAGCAGAGGGGCAAACTGGCCGCCAGAGCCTGGTGTTTTCCTGCTTTTCCTATGGATTTATTGTGATAATGTATACATATATACCAGTTCTGTGGAGGAGAAATGGAGGGTAGTGGAAATTTGTTTTTTAATATATAAGTTCAGCTAGGATAGATCTATTTTAGGGACAAAGAGCCTTTGGGTCCAGACAGGTAGATTTATAAGCCTTGCCCCAGTTTAGTCTGTATAAAATGGCCTTTGGCATGATATGATCAGAGACCCCACAGGGAGGAGGAAGGGGAGATAGAGGCTCTTTCATTTCAGTGGCAAGTTTATGAAGCCTGGAGCCAGGTTTGTCTGCCTACAGAGCCCAGTGTGTTTGCCTTTCAATTTCCCCTTGATTGGTCTCTGCTCTGCATGAGTCTAGGTTCCTTGGACTCACCCAAATGGAGCCTCCTGGCCAGTCCCTAAAAGACAGCAGAGCGCTGCCTGCTCGCGGTTGGGCCACCGAGGCGATGTTCATTTGAGGCTTGGAGAGATAACAGCTTTCATGTCCGCCCAGAAAGCTGTGAGCCTCCAGCACCTCAGGAGCAGAGATGAAAGGCCATTTGTGTTTGTGCATGTATGTTTAGAGCTTAAAGGATGGAGACAAGAAAGAAAATAGATGCTATTGCTCCACACTCCCTTCCAAATGTGACTCACTCCCTCTGGTGGGACCATTTAACTCCAAAGGCACAGCCCCTCCCCTGGTGCCCCCACCACGCTCCCCACCCCCAACACAAGCACAGCGGCCCATGTGACATCTGTTCTGGGCACCACAGAGCCATCTTCCCGTTGCCATGGCAGCTGGCGGAGCAAGCCCGCCCACTGGCTGCTAGTGGAGAAGGAAGAAAAGGCTCACAGTGTCAGGGCATGCGCCCTGCCCTGCCAGTGATCAGCCCTCAGTGGTGCTGGGCCATGAGCACAGTCTCCTGTGGGAGCTCCAGGGACTCCCCTCAAGCTGGGATGGAATCAAGGTCAAGGCCATTAGTTTCTCTTTCAAGTGGAAGACTCATGAAGGACAAAACAGGCTGTGTTCTGCAGAGTGAGAAGCTCTGGCTTCTCCTTTACCTTGAACTGCTCAGAGCTGTAGTCTTTTGTAGCGTTTGGATCTGAAATTTGAGGTGTCCCCTTGTACTCTCAGTGCCACAGTGGGTTTGAACTCAGGTGGGCCTGAGTTGAGTTCCCAGATCCTAGTGGTGGTTCGGTGCCAGGGCAGAAGAGGGCTGAGTTTCTGCAGAAAGCTCCTTTCAAATGGGCATGGTTTGCAAAGCCATTTTCTTCCTGCTGGAGTCATCGGCAACTCTACCCAGGCAGCTGGAATCATTACGGGCTTCAGAGCTGCTGATTACCCACTCCTGACCCCATGGCCCTGGAACCTGATCTGGCACCTGGCCATACTGCTCATTCCTGCTCATCCTTCTGATGGCCTTGGTGAGAACCACCACCTGGCTCTCTTAGCCTCTTCACTCCAAACCCCATGCCTGTTATAGATTAACCAGTGAACAGGGAAGAAGACAGTGTTGGGCTGGACCACACGGAGAAGTTCCTCAGGCTGCGTTCTAAATGGGGGACCTCAGTGGGGTTCAGCCTCTTATTGCCTTGTGGCTTTTTGTTGTAATTCCAAAAATTGTCCTTCATGTGATAAATTTCAAGTCTGTGTTTAGTCTTTCACTAATGTAGGTTGTTTTCAGGTGTGTGCATGTGTGTGTGTGTGTGTGTATGTGTGTGTGTATTGTTTACATATTTTCTTAAAAGATGATGAATTTCTAGACAGGATGCAGTAACTAAAAGACATTTCTAAGTCTATTTTTTTAGGCTCAAGGTATGCCTTGAGCAACGTGAAAAATAACATCTTCTCAAGACCGACTTAAAAGTTCTATTCCTGTGTATCTGCTGCGTCCTTCCTCTGGTAGCAGGGCTGAGGCAGGCCCTGGTCACCATTCACAGGCAGAACCAAGATTATAGGGTAAGGAGCACCCCAAACAAAGCCATCCTAAACATGCCGTGCTGTGGGCACACGATTCTCAGGTAAGATCAATCTCCTACATTTGAAGATGAGTTCCCACGTCCTTTGTGACATCTGCACATCATCAGAGGATGAGCCTAGGCCATGCTCAAGCAAGACCTTACCAGGACGACTACTATCAGACCACAAAGAGGCGCATTCAGTCCGTGTACGTTGATCTGTATTCGAGCACGTTCCTTTGGCTCACAGTTAAGTTCTCTGGTTCTAATATCAAACATCATTGTGATTTCCATGGTGATGGCATACGGTTGGCTCACGCCCTCATCTTATCTTCTGCTCACTGCCCTTCAGCCCAGTCCTCGTCAGCCATGCTGGGATGCAGCACAAGCTGCTCAACTCTCCCTCTGCAGCCGCATCAGGAACATGTGATTAAAGCATTATTAGTATGCGGCAAGGTGCCCTTCTCTGGCTAAATCGGTTTGCAAAGTGGTCCTCACAAGCGCACGCATCCTTTGTTATGACAGCAGGGCTGTGGGTTTCTGGAGCAAGACTAATAAGACCTGGAGGTAGAAGGGAAATTAGGTGACCCAGCCAAGCAAGGGTTAGGGAGGCTGATAACAGATAAGAAAAGATGAACTCCAGGGTCAATCAAAGAGCCGCAGAGGGGAAAAGTACCCTTCAGTAGGAGAAACAGCAAGCAGGATTGCAGGGATTCATACTGAGAAGAAAAATTCCAGCCATTGTGTGCACGTTGTATGTAAAAAGGAGACCTGGGAAAGTGGGCTGGGAGAAGGAAAATAGTCCCAGAGAGCGAAAAGTTGTCTAGGATAACAACAGGGAAACGGTGTTTGGGGGATGAGAGGGCACAAGAAGAGCCAGTGCACCGTGTGTATTTAAAGTCTCTTGCTCCCTCTGATAGAGTCTCAGCATTCTTCGGTGACTCATGTCACTTTTCAAATGTCATCACCTGACCCACACGTCAGAACTAGCTGCCCTAACCTGCCTGCTCACATTCTGGACTGTTGTGAAGCCTATGCAGAACCGGAAGTGTGGGGAGCAGATGGTGGGCAAGCCACTGTCATTGCCGGGATTCGTTTTCCACCTGGGTGAAGGTCCCACGCGTGATTCTTTTCTGTGTTCTCATTCACTGGGATTCCCACTGTGTCTGCATGAACCAGGATGACTTCATAGAGTTGAAGGTGAGGATGGCTGGTAGGTGAAAACACACTTGATTCCTCTGTGTCACCGACAGATGCCAAGGGGTCCTTCCTGTGTTCGTTGTTTCCCATGGGTGTGACCAGAATGTCTGACAGAAACAACTTAAAGGAGGAGGGGTTTATTTTAACTCATGTCAGTCCCACAGGGAAGACAGAGTAGAGCAACTTGGCCTGTGTCAATTGGGAGTGTGTGGCTGAGATGGTGCTCATCACGTCTGGCCAGGCGTAGAGAAACAAGACCAGAACCAGGGCCTGGCTAGACTACCAACTTCCAAGACACTCTTCCTCTCCCCCAAGGACCTATATCCTGCTCTAGACCCCCCACCTTCTCAAAGTTTTGTGGCTCCAAAAATATCACCACCAGCTAGAGAATAAGGGTTCAAAGCATGATCCTGTGGGGGACATTTCACACTCTCATGTAATAGGCCCTGCTTCTCCTGACCTTCAACGTATGAGCATAAACTACGGGCACTTTACCAAGGGCCAGTGTTTGAGGTGGAGCTTGAAAAATTCTCACTCCACCATCCCTCTCTCTCTCTGACTGTGGAGACTAGCCCTTTGGAGGAAACTTTGCTTGGTAAGCAGCCTTTCTCCAGGAGGTACTCAACCCTGAATTGAGTCTGTGCCATGAATTGCTAGAATCTGTGGTTCAGGACGTACACCAGCTACTTCTGCAGGGGGTCTGAGATGTCAACCCAATAGGGTTGAGAAACAAGCCTCTAGGCATTTCGGTGAGAGATTTTCTAGAGATGGCTAATTGAAATGAGAAGACTCACCCTCGATGCGAGTGGCATCCACGGGCTAGAGTTGGGACTGGCTGTGAGAGAAAGCAAGCCGAGCACTAGGGTTCCCGCCTGTCTCTCTGACAGCGAGTACAGTGTGTCCTAGCTCTGCTCTCTATGGCGGACTGCACCCTCAGCTGTGAGCTAGAAAGAACTCTCCCTTGCTCACACTTTTTTTGTCAGGTATTTTGTGGCAACAAGAAAATTAACCAGTATAGAATCTATGTGGAAGTCAACATACACATCGGGAGCCAGGCAGATTCCGCATCTGCCCTGTCCTTGACTTGAGTTCTTGTTGGTTTGTTTCCTGTGAGGCCATTGTCTCACCACATTGTCTGACCACGTAGGAGGGGACATGTAGGCTTGGTGGCCTGCCCGCTCTTCTGCCTGCCCTGTCTTCTCAGGCCCTCTCTCACCCCAGTCTCAAATGTAGAGAATCTGCGTGGCATAGAAAATCAAGTCCTTATGCATGCTGAGATAGAGACCCCGAAATTAGGACACTGCCCCCAGATACCAAGGAGCTATGATGCCCTGTCCCAGCTGAGCCTCCCTCTGAGCCAATGCCAGCACCTAGACTCTCTCAGGCCCATGGCATCAGACTGTCGAAGAGTGTCCCAGTGGTCACCTGGGAGTCATGCCCATCCTTTCACCCATATGCGAGGCTATAGAATCGCTACACTGACTTCACCACATTCAATTCAGTTTTTAAAGTATTTCCCAAGTGGCAGTATGTTGCAGAGAGCGATGCCATAGAAACCTGTAGGCAGAACCAAAATCTACAAACACGCATGGGTGACTACTGGATATGGAGCCCAAGTGTCAGTTTCTCTCGTCATGTGGCATCTGCTTGTCTTCATACAAAGAACACTTCTCACATGATAATAAAGTCTTATTTCTTTAAGAAAAGCACAACCCCAACGAGAGCCAGCAAGGCATGTTGACTTGGGCAAGCTCCCCACCGCCCAGTGGTATCTGTGGCTGAGGCCAAGCAGAAGCGGGCTCTCTGATACACTCTGGAGTCTGGAGTCCCACCCACACCCTCAGAGTTAGAATCTTCAGTAGAGCCGATGAATATGAAACTTTCTAAGCTCCCCAAATGATTTTTGATGATGAATTCAATCTGACACCTCAGGATAGTGGACCTGAGACTTGGTATAGATTTGGGTGTCAGATAGAGTCGGTCACTTGTTTAAACCTGGGTAAGTAACTCACACTCTGCCTCTATTTCCTAGTCTCTAAAATGAGTCTAATCCTATGTTCCACTGAGGATGGGTGTCATCTGTGTCACCTACAGTGTCCTCTGCATTGTCTCCCTTCTGTCCCATAAGTGTTCTTCCCATCCTGACACATCACAGTTCACATGGAAGTCTTCAGAGATACCAGCAAAAGTGACTTTCCCAGGAACTTTGACCTTGACCACTCAGCTGATGACAGGGAAAGTGTAGGCAGGGGAGATGGTGCTAGCTAGGGGGAAGTTGTAGCTGTTTCCTAGCAATGTGTTTCTACCTCTGGCTTGCCTAGGGTGGGGGGTGAGGAGAGGTAAGCTACAGTTAGGAATTTAGGAGAGAGTTAAGCACTATGCCGATGAAGACGGCTGGGCCCGCTCAATGCATGGTGTCAACAGTGTCTACTTACGAGTCAGCTGTGCCATCCCTAAATGAGAGCCCTGACCTTCCTGGTCTTGCCTCTGTCCTCCTCTGTTGTAGACTTTAGTCCTGAGGGTTTCCACTGTCTTTCAGACTTACCCTTGAGCATTGATTCTCAGAATCTGGGGTCTCAGGACCTCTTTAAACTTTTGAGAATTATCAGGAACCCACCCCCCAAAGAACTTCTGATTGTTATTCACCATCTAGAGAAAGGAACTGGGCAGTTTCTAAGACCCAAGCACATGTCTCAGCTGATGGATTGGGCTGTCATCACATCCAGCTCCTGGGAAACTCCACCCACACTCCTGAGATCATAAGGGTAAAGAAGAAATATACCACATTATCATTAAAGAAGGCTTTGATGTTGTGCATCCTGAGTGCGATCTTGATTCCCAGGGTCTCTGAGACCCATGGACCCATGGACCCATGGAGCTTGACTACACAAAACTTGTTCCACTCTGCTCTTCTGTTACTGGATTGTAGAATCTTACTCCTCAGATACAATAGAAATGAGCCTGAGCTGGGGCTGGAGAGACAGCCCAGTGCCCAAGAGCACCCACGTCACAGCTCACAGCCATGGGTAACTCCAGTTCCAGGGTATCTGATATCTCTTCCAATCTCCACAGGCACCAGGCACACATGTAGTATACAGACATACATGAAGGCCAGACACCCATACACATAAAATAAAGTAAAACTATTTTATGGGGGATGGTGTGCATGAGCCCAAGCTGTAAACAAAACAGGCAAAGCTTTATCGGGGCATGAGCTGAACCTGCAGGACATCGGAAGCAGTGAGTTGTTCACCAATCAAAGGATTTAGTGGACTTATTGATTTTCTTCAGGGGGCTAAAATTTGGTAATCGTCCGTTAGTCATGGGCACAGTTTCAAAAGATGTTTTTCCGTCTCATGTGCAAGCAGTCTGCCCTAGGGGTTTTCAGGCTAATGCGTGGGTCCCTTAACCCAGTAACTGCTGAGTCCTCACGCTGGCGTCACCATCCTGCATAAACATCCTGGCCTTATGGTTCAGCATAGGCCTTCTCATAAGCCTGAGGGAGCTATAGACTCTAGTTAGTGAGAAGAAACACGGTGTTTTCTGTCAGGAGACAGGCCAAGTTTACCCTGTGTTATAGTCCTGGGGAAAACATTTCTGCACTGATCTTTGTGGCTGTTCATAGGTGAGTAGAGTCAGCAAAGCGGGACAGACACGGCCTTAAGCCAGAGGGGCCTCGTCTCTCAACGTCACCATCACCCATCAGATAACTCTGTGTTCTTCTAAAGCTCCTGTGTTTAGCAAAAGGCAGCCTTCAAGTTTCTTCAAAGGAACCTAGGCAGCTATTTTCCTGATCCACACATCAGCACGCCGTCTCTAGTGAAAGCGGAGGGAAGCTGACCACATGTTGCTCGGCTGGGTGACCTCCAACTGAGGGCAAATGCCATGACTTTGCTCCGACGGTTTGGCGTACAAGCTGATACTGGGGCTCCTTCCGGAATCGTGTGAGATGAAGTCTCTTCCTTTCCACTCCTCAGTTGCCTTTTGCTTGTTATGTTTGTAGCAATCTCAAACCCCACTAGTTTCTGCTTGTTCTAGTCAAAAGGTCATCTTGGTCTATAAACATTCTGGCCTTGAGGCCCAAACTGGTTGCAGTGGTCCATGTTGTGTGCGTGTGGGTGGGCGGGCGTACGCACCCATGCAGGTGCATGTGGAGGTCAGAGGTTGATGTTGGATGTCTGCCTCATACACGTCTCTACCTTATTTTTTAACTTTTATTTTACGTATATTAATGTTTTGCCTGCATTTATGTCTGTGTGTCACATGTATGCCTGGTGCCTGTTATGGTCAGAAGACGTTGTTAGAGCTCCTAGAACCAAATTTACAGATGGTTGTGAGCTGTGACGTGGGTCCTGGGAACCAAAGAGGGTCCGTAGCCAGTGCTCTCAGCTGCCGAGTCATCTCTCTGGCCTGTCCATTTTATTTTTTAAGACAGGGTCTCTCACTGAACCCAAAGCTCCCCATTTCAGCAGCTCAGTGACATCTCAGTGCGAGGGCATTCCAGTTGTTGAAAGTGCCTCTGTGTGTCTCCCTTCCCAACAGCACACAAGCAGAGCTGACACGAGATGTAATTGGTTGCATGTCAGATGCAACAATCCATGCTGCGTGTCCTGCCGGAGCAATCATGTTCCGAAGGCGGCATGAAGCCTCATAATGAGCTGCGGGTTGTATTATTACAGTTGAGCAAACGGAAGCCTGATTTATGATGATTAAAATTTGTTTCTAGCATGTGTTTTTCTCCACACACCCCCGCCCAGTGGAGGAAAGTGTATGTCTGTTGTACTACCCGTTTGCGAACTGCCTTCCAAAAATCCTCGTCTGCTGATCAGTTCAGGAGAGGTCACCATGATGGAGTCAACCCAGTTCTTAGCCCGCAAATGTAAATGTGGCATTTTGCTCTTTGGTGAGTAGATGCCCTGTGGCCCTTGAGCACAGCCAACAGGTTTATGCCACATCTTTAATATCTTTAAGATGGCAAATATTCATTTGAAGACATCACAAGCAAACAGGAACATGACAATAAAGGGCAGAGATGTTTAAGTCACGTCTTATAAATACTCCCAGTTCTACATATCCAGCTAAAGAGATCACCTACACACTATGGGCCCTGCTAGCTCGGAGCCTGCTCTGACATATGTGTGTATCAATAATAAATGAGTAAGTTGATTCATCCTCTGTCCGGCTGAGCATCTCTCTGGGAGACACCGCTTGTGGCTCTTGTTTACCCAAAGATCACTTTGAAGGCAAAACACTCTGTGGTCCCAAGTAGCGGCCTCGTACTTAACACTGGCATGTGCTCCTTAGCTCTGATCCACGGTACCAGAGCCTCTCATCCTGTCAGAGAGGAGCAGGCATCGCCCAAAAGAAGGTGCAGGGGGAGGCCTGGGTTCTACTGTTGCCCTCTTCTCACAGCTGGGTGACCTCCAAGGCAAGGCCCTCGTCACTCTGGTCCTCTCCCACTCATCTGGCAGTGGATTCTCAGCAGCTGTTCACCTGTACTTTTGGTTGATAGAGGCCAGCCATATCCAGTGTGTTACACACAGTGAGGGCCATGAAGGAGTGGGTATGCTAACTGCAGTGACTGCTCTGTGGTTCTAGAATGGAGCTCTTACGTCTCTCGTTGGCTATGACACAATACCTGGTAACGGCAGCTCTGATAGGGTTTAAGGATGGGAGTACATCACAGAAGAAGGCATGGCCGTGAGACCGAGGCAGCTGCTCACACTGCATCCACAGTCAAGAAACAGAGCGAGGACAGGAAGTGGGCCCCACCCGAGTGACCCACTTCCTCCAGAGAGGCTTCATCTCCTAAATGCCCCTCAACTCTCCCAAAACAGCACCGCCGACTAGGCACCAAGTATTCAAGCACATGAGCCTATGGGCATTTCATATTCGAATCACAAGGAACAGGTGCCCAGGCACCGGTGGCAGGGGTCCTCGGTTCACCAAGACGCTCTCCACTCCAAAAGCTCCAAGTCCACTCTTGGGCCTGGGGGCGGCTGTCACGGACACGTTTTTGTTTTCCTTAGCGCACCTGTCTGTTACTGCCTAACCAACTGGCCCAGGCCCTAGTGGTTCAGGACAGAAACGGTTAGGTTTTGTGACTCTGGATTGTTCTGTTCATGCTGCCTGGCTCATCCACGTAACTGCAGTTAGAATTGAGACTCTCTGTTCCCCTCTCTCTGCACAGTCTTTCTCCTTTATGAATGTCAGCTGGGCTGGCCTCACTTCTGGGGTGATGGCAGCATGCTGAACCCTAACTATAGAGCTTAGCACACCTCTGCTTCCTTTCCTGAGGTTCCCCTTGGCTGCCAAAAGTCACATGCTCAAGCTCAGAGGCAATGGAGGAGAGACTTCAGCTTTGAGACCAGCAGGCATGAGTCATTCAGGGTATTTTGTGATAACACCTCCCCCCAACACAGCAGCCTCAATTGTCTTGACAGTTAATTGAGAGTAGCTTGCAAAGAATGCTTGGGGACAGCCCGAGAGCCAAGAGATCTGTTTTGTATGGCAGATACAGCTCCGAAAAGTGTGATCACCGTGGGCTCCGTTGTCTAAAGGAGTACGTGATGATCTGGGACCAAGTAACCCAATGAGCCAAGGCCCACCCATCACCCCCACAACGCATACTCCTTGTTGCGCATGCACACACACACTCCCTCCATGTCAACACACATATTGCACACTATTTCCATTTCCCACCCAGTGTGGAAATTAGAAATGATTAGACAGCTCCTCAAAGTAGTGAAGAATCATATAACTTCAGTATCTTATTACCAGCAGTGCTTGTACATCTGTTAGGCATTAGGCATATCTGTTAGAACACAGCTCAATGGAGTTGCACTGTCAGAAATGCCATCTTCGGAGTTCCGTTTCTTTGCCGGTGTTTTCAGCTCACAATAGCAAATTTTAGCCAGAGCTGGGAGATGGCTCGGTGGATTAAGAGAGCTTGCTGGACAAGCATGAGGACCTGAATTCAATTCCCCACTACTCACATAAAGTGCCAGGGTGGTCTCCTGGCCTCAGGGCCCTGCAATGTCAGTGCTAAGATGCAGGGCCGGGATGCTGGTGCTTGCTGCAGATTCAGTGAGAGACTCTCAAGAGAATAGCACGGAGACTGATGAGCAGGACACTGATGTCTCTGGCCTCCATATGCATGCATGAGAACAGACATGCTCATATACCACATTCAGACACTTCCTCTCTCTCTCTCTCTGTCTCACACACACACACACACACACACACACTGATAGCTGTATGTTTGCATGGAGTTAAGCTTAATAGATAGGGACTTGGAGATCAAATCTGTCGTTTGGGGGTGCAGCCTTGGTTCACACTGAGACCGGCTAGCTCACTGGACATTTATCACAATGCAGGTGGAGTTCAGCTCTTGTCTTCTTCCCTCCTCTTGTTTGTATTTATGTGCTTGCTCTTTGTGTTGATCGTAGCCACGTGCACACATGAGGATAATCTAATCACGTGACCTCCTTCTCTGTGTCTCACATCTCTATAGGGAATCCCCTAAGGATCTGGAGACGTCCATGGACCTGCCTTCTTCCATAGTGGCAAAGGTTGGGTTATTTTGGCCCTTCTCCTTAGGAAACATGTCCGTGTCCGCCTCCGTCTATTCATCTGCTTATTCCCTGGACATGAGGAGATGAGGCTGAGCGTTCAGATCTCCCATAATCCTGCCTTTACACACAGTGTAGATTCCATGCTCTGTCTCATGGCTTCTTGGTCATTCTCTTAAAAAATTACTGTATTTTTAATTATTTGAATGTGTGTGGGTATGTGCATAGGAGTGCAGTGCCAATGGAGGCCAGAAGAGGGCGTCAAATCCCCTAGACCTGGAGTGGCAGGTGGCTGTGATGTGGGTGCTGATGTGGGTGCTAGGAACCAAACTGAGCCTTCTGTAAGAGAAGTACACTCTCTTAACTGCTAAGCCATCTCTCCAGCCTCTTATTTGTCATTCTCTTTGTTGTTTTGTCCTACTATGTAAAAAACAGACGGACTTTGAACTCCTGGAGATCCACATGCCTCCCAAGTTATGAGACTAAAGGCGTGTGCCACCATACCTGGCCTTTTTGGTCATCCTTAGTGTGGCTGCTTGTCCCTGCCCTTCTAAGCCCAACCTCTCTCTGCCTCAGCATACATCCAGGGGGTTAGAGGTCACATGCTCTCATGGACATAAGGAGAGGGTCTCAGTTCAGAGCTTGCTGTGGTAAGGGCACTGGCCGCTGTAAGACAGAGACCCAAGCAACCAGAGGAGAGAGGCTACAGAGCAGAGAAAAGGGAAGCTTTCAGTGAGCACCGAGGAAGTTGCGCGGGTGACACACAGCAGGGCCACACATGTGATGGACTGGAGCTCGTGCTCCGCTTTCTTCTTGTTGGATCTAAGTGGAAAGCCAGGGTAAAAGTTAAGGAAACGGTGAGTGGGGCTGGGTGCTACAGGGGTTATCATGTGGCATCCTGAGATGCTCACTGAATGGTAGGATGGCTACCTGGAATTGTCACTGAGTGGTGGAGTAGCTGGAATGATCGGTGTGGGCAGTCGGGTGGCCTCCTGAGATGGTCACTGTGTGTTTAGGTTTTTGGATCCCCTGTCTGATAAAGATAAAATAACCAGAGAATTCTGGTGCCATGCCAGCCTAGGAGGACTGCAGAGACAGATGCCTACAAAAAAAAAAAAAAAAATCCAAAAAATTATATGCAATATATTGCTTCATTTTAAAACATGATTAGGTAATGCAAATTATACACAATAACCATAAATTAAAACAATTACACACAAAGCAGAATAGATTTATTATTTAGCTGCCGAGGTTTATATTTAGAAATTGCTTTTGGCGGGTGGGGTGACAGCGTTCCCAGTAACGGTAGGTTCACCTTGGCTGCTGTGGCGGCTGCTGTGGGCTGTAGAGCAGCCATTTCAGGTCCCGAGAGCGATGGGAAGTGGTCCCAGTGTGGTGAGCAGCTCTTCCTCTCTGCCCCGAGCCGGTGACTGCACCATCACCGTTTGCCCTCACAGGTGCTGCCTCCCCCCTTCCCCTGTCACCCTTCCCCTTCTCTTTTCTCAATTCCTTAGCTTATTAAAATGCTGACCCCCTTTTCATGGGGGCCGTCTCCCCTCTGCAGCCTCCTGGTGTCCACACGTTTGTCTGTGTGCACCTGACCTCACGGTGCCCCTCCAGCCCAGGACGCTCTCTCCTCTGTAAGCTTCCCCTTGGTGCCCCTCAGAGACAAGGTGGACTCTGCCCAAGTTGCCTTTGCAGTGCCACACCCCTGGCACAGGTCCTGACACTTATTAATCAACAAACCTCATTGGTGCCTTGACAGCTCAGTTCTAAGGAGGAGACAGTCATTCTCCCCCCTTCCTACTCTTTGAGACCCTATAGCCACTAGATTGTCCAATTTACATTACTATAAAAAATACCAGAAAGGGCTTTTTAATAAAGAAATGAAGTGGACTGAAGGGACGGGTCCATCTGTAAAGCCCTTGCTTCACAAGGGCAAGGGTGTGAGTTTGGATCTATAGAACTCATGTGAAAACCCAGATGCAGTGGTGCACACCTGTAATTCCAGTGACAGCAAGATGGGGGTCAGTGAATTCAGGTAGATCCCTGGGAGCTCACAGGCCAGCTAACCTAGCCTATATGGCAATGGTCCAGGCCAGTGAGAGACCCTGTCTCAAACAAAAGGCAGAAAGTGTCCAAGTTTCAACACCAGAGGTTGTCTTCTGACCTCCATATGCGTGCTAGGCAAGCACATTCCCATACCTACACATGCACCTGCAGACAGTCTGTATGCTTACACACACACACAAACACACACACACACACACACACGAGAAAAGAGGCGTAGCTCTTGTTCACAGCTTTGGGAGTCCAAACAGCACACATAGTAACATAGTACAGGCTCTGATAAGGCTCCTCAGGAGCATCTCCCCATGACAGGAGTAGACATGAATTGTGTGCATATCTCTGTGTCCCTTGTCCCTCTCCCTGTAATCACCCAGATTCAGTCATGGCGGGGTGGGGGGGGGGGGGGACTCTCATGAATACTCTTGAGTGTCAACCAGAAAGGATTTAGAATCACCTAGGAGAAAAACTTTCGGATGTGTCTAGTGTTTCCAGAGAGGATTAACTGAGGCGTGGAGGGGGAACCCACCCTGACCATGGGCAACACCATCCCATGATCTGGGATTCAGGGCTGAATAAAAAGAAGGAAGCAAGCCGAGCACCAGCATTCATCTCTCTCTGCTTCCCCACTGTGGATGGGATGTGGCCAGCTCCCTCAGTCTCCTGCCACCCTGCCTTCCACCATGAAGGATCATATCCCCTCTTGACCCTTGAGCTAAAATAAACCCTCTGTTCCTCAAGTTGTAGTGCTAGGCATTTAGTCACAGAAGCAAGACAAATAACTTGAGCGGGGCGCTCGGTCCTAATAACCCAACGCGATCTAATCAGGTCTGGAAGGTCTCTCTTCATCAGCAGAGTTGGATATATCTCAGTGCTATCAACAGAAGACTTTATATTCAGATCATAACACCCACTTGCCCTTGATGTCTGGGATAGGTCACTCTTGAGCTCTCTGTAAGAGGCACTTGGATGCTAGAATGTCAGAGTCCTCAGGACCCTCTCAAATGCCCCACCCCCACCCCCAGTGTCACCAACAAAGTCCAGAGTGACAAAGGCACTCAGTGAAAGTAAATCATCCCCCTTGGGCTGTCCTCGCTGATAACTTTAAGGGAAATGCTGGGCCCAGGACTTGGCAGGTCTTGATTTGTATTTCATTTTTCCTTAACCTGCTTGGCCATGTGGGGCTCTTTCCCCTTCTTATGTGAAGTCATGAGTCACAAACCAGTGACCTTTAAGTGGTCTTGAGACTTTCATCTCTTTGCCTCAAAGCTTGAATTTTAATGCCCTTCAGACAAGCATCCCCCTGTGGTCCTCTTTCCTCCACAACAGACAGCTGCCCCTGTGGAAACCTTTGTGCCCCCTACTGTTTCTCGACCAGGGTCAGCCCACCTCAAGCCTTCATGAGGTTACAGGGAAGGGCAGTCTGTACCCTTACTGCTTCCCTCTCACTGTCTTTGTGGCTTCTTAAGGCTTTTGGATGTGACACCCTTGGGTGGATAAGTAGAGCAACACCCTTTGTGCTGTGTGTCCTGTGAATCTACTGACAGGGTGAATTTCTGAGTCACATTGATCCAGACCCACCATAGCTGCCTCACTGAGTTAGAACCAACTTCTCACCTCCATCCCAGAGTTGCCAGCTTCCCCTCTGCCAGTCACAGGGTCACTTGGAACTGTTGAAGTCACTTGCCACAGTCAGCCAGGAAGGGTCAGCAATCAGAAGCTACCTTACTGCCCTACCCTGATACTGCCTTGAAAACCACTGTATAAAGCTATGTTTCCTGTTGATTCTCTGGATCTGCTCAGAATTTCTGGACAGAACAATGCAGATAAGCCTCCTAAAGAGAATAAAATGCCCCATTCGATCTGAGACCCTGGAGCAGCTTTGCTGGAAGCTGACTCTCCTGTCACACCCGTCCAAATGAGAACCCAAATGGTTTCCCTCTGAGTGCATCTCTACCAAACGACAGTATGTCACTGACAGTGAAGGCTTTTTCTTCTAAAAGTAACTTTTTTGTGGTAGATGGAAACATGAAAGAGGGCCTGGAGAGATATCTCCATGGTTAAGAGCACCTGCTGCTCTTGCAGAGGACCTGGGTTCTGTTCCTAGTATCCACATAGAGTAGCTCACAACTGCTTATAACTCCAGCTCAAAGGATCCAACACTGCTGTCCTCCAGGGCCCCTGTACTCATGTGTACACACACACACACACACACACACACACACACACACACACACAATTTTTTTTAATCTTTTTTTTTTAAACTATTG
The DNA here is from genome assembly GCA_026225945.1 of Cricetomys ansorgei. Taxonomy (NCBI): domain Eukaryota; kingdom Metazoa; phylum Chordata; class Mammalia; order Rodentia; family Nesomyidae; genus Cricetomys; species Cricetomys ansorgei. The sequence continues at coordinate 1,532,560 of JAMJFZ010001657.1, read as the reverse complement.
CTGGACAGTGGTAACATGTGCCTCTAATTCCAGAACTTGGGAGGCAGAGGCCGGCCAATCTCTGCGAATTCGAGGCCACCCTGGTCTACAGAGTGAGTTCCAGGACAGCCAGAGTTACAACAGAGAAACCCTGTCTCAATAACCAAACAAATAAACAACAACAACAACAAAAACAAACATGAAAGATATCTATGAAAGCCTGCTGCTTACATCTTCACTGCGAACCTGATTAAACTGTCTCCCTTGTAGGGGAGTGCAGCCTGTAGGAACACGACCGCTAGGGGTTGCCTCTCACAACCCCACCGCACACCTGACCCCTGGAGATCTTCAGGTCTTGGGTGTGGCCAGGGCTGGTATTTATAATCAGCTCGCAGGAGAGGCTCTGGTTTTGAGGTAGCAGGCGACTTTTTGTGGGCCCGGGCTACTGCAGTCACAGTTAATGAGAGCAGAAGCTGGTTGTGTAGTTGCTGGCTTGACTGAGAGAGTGCTGCGAGCAGAGCTGACTTATGAAGCTGTGACTTCAACGTTCATGAGCCAAATTGCCATGATTTCTAAATAAAACAGCAGAAAATGTGGGAGTTTGGAGGAGGGGGAAAATGAGCTGTACAAAACAGTTTCCCATTTCCTGATCCAGCACGAGGCATGAACTGCTTTGCTGGCTGGGTCTGATGACCCTGGAGAAACTCAGCCCAAAAAAGTTGTAGCTGAGTGGGACAAGATGGAAGTCCTACAGAGATCATTAGTGGGTCATCTCAGGACCCAAAAATCGTTGTTATGTGTAAAAGCATCCAGACAAGAAGACATTAAAAGCGTGCATAAAAGGCTGTGCATGTGCGTGCCTATGTACCGTATCCCCTGGAAAAAGTGGGTTCGCTGATATGCAAATGAGCAGATCAAGCATTTAACATGAGTTTGCTTATGTACTTTGGGACCCCAAGTTCAGCATGGGGCAAGACACTGGAGCTGGAGACAGGGCTCGGGGACAGGGCAAAAATGAGGCCACTGTGACGTTGAACTTGTAGCCCATGGGCTTTAATTTTGGTGTGCACTTACGTGGTCAGAAGAGTCAGCTCAATGCATTGGAGATCACAGTTGCAATTTGCTGGTCGGTCCCTTGTTTTGAATGCTTTCCTGAAGTGCCATTTTGTCTCAGTGAAATGCTCCCTAAAAATACTCAAATATTTTTAGTTGTAGAGTACAAATCAGATTGAGCTGCACATTTCCCTGGTGAGCAAAAGTGATGAGTTTGTGTTCATTAACTCAAGGCCATCTGGTGCAGACACACTGCAGTCTGTGAACCAAACGTGCATCAAATTCTAGGGATCAGAAAGCACGCCAGACCCAGCGCTTCGGAGAGTCGATGGCAACCGGAGGGAGGAAGAGGCCTCGGCTATCTTTTTCTCTTATTTTTAAAAGTCAGCTCCGCGGCGCAGTATATCAGAGCCTTGCACACTGCTCAGCTGGCGGACCACATTGCCTTCTCCTCATGGCCATCTGAACTGTCTTTGGGGTGTGCTTCTGCTGGCGAAGTCACCTCATCCATTTCCATCTCCACGTGGGTGGGAGGAGGAGGAGAGAGCGTGACAGTCCCTCTCTCTACATTTCCCCGTCACTGTAGACGGCAGCCAGAGCACGCTTCTGCGGGCACACGTTTTCACTGAGAGACAAAGACTTCAGAGGCAAAGCGATGCTCCGGGTAGCCGCCACACTCCCGAATATTCTCAGGAGGAGGAGCTGCCTTCTGCAGAGGTTCAAGCTCTTGAATAAAGTCAGCCTCGTGGGGTCTAGCCAAGGAAAACCCCCTCAGGAGCAGCAGGCTTTCCATTTAGTGCTTTCTCCAGAATTGCCTCCCTGGAGAGCCTAGTCTCCCACAGGTGGAGTGGATGAGGGTCTTCTTTGGCGTTCCTTCCCACCTCAGAGGCTGTGACGCTTAGATTTGGAACTGAGGGCTTGTGTACCTATGTCAGGGGTCAGCCCAGCAGAGCAGGGTGGCTCTCCAGTGCTTCGGTGTGGTTTTCGTGGGTAACCAACACCCCACCTTTCAACTGCAGTCCTGCATTAGAAACTCGGACATGTGTGGTGGGAGACAATGACTCTGAGAGGATGAAAATCATGTTGTCTCTCTGACCCCTCCCTCCAGCTCTGCATCTCTTTCCACACCCACTCGCTGCCCTTCACCTTCTGTGTTCTGAGATGCCAAGCACAGCAACAGCCTTCCACTTCAAAAACGCCTTTGAACCCTACACAGGACAATAACACACTGAAATAAATAGCTATCTTCCCATGTAATGTGTACAGAAATTTGTATTTCAAAAACCACAGAGATTAAAAAAGAAAAGAGAGGCGAAGTACTTTCAAGATGTAAACAGCCTTATTCTGAAAGGGAAGCAGGACCATTGGTGTGCCAGGAAAATTTCCCAAAGCACAAGGAAGAGAGCCACAGTAAGCTCTCATTGTTTTCACAGTGTGCAAGCCTGTCCCAGCATGCATTTCTCAGGGCAGGACAGTACCACGCACTGCGTTGCAGCCACCCCAGCCGCAGCTGCTATCCGTGGGTTAGCGTTTGCAGATATGGTGGACATGCAGGAGCACTCTGCTATTTCATTTATCTTCCTTCGGCAAGCACCGGCCTTTACATGGTCATTCTGATTTTGCTTTGAGGCCCTGAACGAGGATGCTCTTGCACGCACGAGGGCTCGCCTCCCACACTGCAGAAGTCACTGCTGAGCCTAGAGCTGAGTTATCATACAGTCCTTTGTAAAATCCCACTGCATAACACAAAATAAACACCCAGACTCAGGACACACGGCAAGGGTGAGTCAAGTGAGGGTCATGTGAATTCTTAAGGAATTTTCTAGAAGAACAGAATTGTGTTTTGCTTTTGTTTTTACAGTGAGTGTTTGATAAGGAAAACAGAAAGAAGCAATAAAAAGCATCTTTGTTAGTAATATTTTTATATTTATTTGTCTTTATTTTGTATGTGTATGTGTGTGCATGTGTGTCTTTCTGTCGGTGGGTGGGTGGGGTACAGGGTGTACCTGCTACAAAGTATATCTGCATGTCAGAGGACAACTCGTGGGAGTTGCTCTTTCCTTCCACCGTGCGGGTCCTATGCCATCAGGCCTAGCAGAGGACGCCTTCGCCCACTGGCCCATCTCACCAGCCCTATTCTAAGTATTTTTGTATATGTGCTGCTTTTCTCTGGTAGCAAATACCTTAACCAATAAGATCCTGCTATCGTGTACATTCTGTTTTGCGATGTAACTTTTCACTGACCAGTATTTTATCACTATCTGTATTAGCCGCCTTTCTGCTGCTGTGATAAAACACCAGAACCAAAGAAATAAGAAAGAGTTTAGTGTGCTTTACAGCTCCAGGAAATTAGGGTCCACTGTGGCAGGGCAGAGGCATGGCAGCAACTAGCAAGGAGCCGAGAGCTCGTGTCCTTAACACAAGTACAAAGCAGGGAGAGAAAACTGGAAGCGGCACAGCGGTCAGAGCCCACCCCCAGTGGCACACTTCCCCCCGCGAGGCCACGCCTCCTAAGCCCCCCCATACAGTGCCAGCAACTGGGGACCAAGAGTTCAAAGGCAGAAACCTATGGAGAGCGTTTCTCTGTCAATCGACCACCACACCTTTCTCACCTTACATGTGACTTTACCGTGTCGTTACTGCTGCATTATAACGCGCAGTGTCTGCTGGATCAGCCTGCCGGGCTTTAACCAGTCCAGCGCTGCTTGTCCTTTGGGTTTTTGTGTTTCTCGCCCTGTGCACTGCCATCACAGTGCATAGTTAGTTTCCCTAGAATAAGTTCCCAGAGGAGGAGGGACTGCACAAACAGGAGCTCAGACTCCCGTGGCTCTGCCCTGTGTGTCAGTAGCACCGTGGGCCTTCTTTATGGTTCCGTTCACCTGCGATGAGATAACTGGTTATTTGTGACAGTCTTTACTTTTCATCTCCTTTTTTAAAAAAAACATTTTACCAACTGTGCCACACCCACAACTCTGAGAACACAGTTTGTTTTTATGACGTGTGCATTGCTGTTTTGCCTGCATGTATGTCTGTGTGATGGTGTCGGATCCCCTGGATCAGGGGTCACAGACAGTTGTGAGCTGCCGTGTGGGCGCTGGGAATTGAACCCAGGCCCTCTGGAAGAGCAGCCAGTGCTCCTAACCACTGAGCCATTCTCTCCAGCCCCTCGTCTTTACTTCTGCCAGGGCACAGCTGTGCGTCTCCTTCATCATCTGCAGCACCAGGATTCTTCCTCATCGTCTCCCTCCCCGCATCGCTCCTCTCTGCTCAGCACACTTTCTGGTCCAGAGTCCAGGCATCTTACACGTAGGTGCTGAGTGATGATGCCTGACTGAGAAGAGACTGTGGCTGTTCAAGGATGAGAGAGGCAGGGAGAAATTCAGGGGAGAGACACTGATAGGACATCTGCCAAGCACACAGTCACTTCTTTGTGACCCAGTTTCCTAACCAGAAATAAATAAAGCCATGGGAAAAGATGCTCCATCTGAGGGCATTGACAGATCTAGAAGTCTTGAGCCCTTGGTTCTTAATTATGTGTAAGAAAGAGAAAACAATGGCATGCTATGGCAGAGACGGAGTTCAGGGAGGAATCAGCTTGCCCGGCCTATCAACTCTTTTAATATATGAGGGACTGGAAGCCTGGGCAGTATGGCACAGTTGCTGTGGAGTCAGGCAACCAGGCTGCTTTTGGATTCTTGGATTCCAGCTGTAAAAAGCAGATGCTGAGACAGGGACCCTGGGAGGGCTTCCACAACAGATGTGGGCAGGAGTCCATCAAGGCTGAGAGCCCATACTGGGAAGGCCCAGCCATCATAAGACAGAGGTTCAAAGGGAGACAGCAGAGAATCCTTGGAATTTGACCATAATTAGGCATGGCCTCCTTCCACAGGAACTGGGTCCTAGAGTCTTAGCAACAGAGAAACTTGATTCTCATGTTTAAAGAAAGATTTGAAGAAATAGCCTGTTCATCTTGACACTAACAGGAGCCCAGGTCCTTTAAAGTCCCAGAGTCAGGGTGGACTCAGCAGTCCAGACTACTGAGCTCTCGCCTTGACCTGAAGCTCCTCTGCATAGCTGGGAAGCCTGGGGCAAGTCGTCCCTACCCACAGGGAAGGATGGGTTCAGAGACAGGCAGTCTAAATAAACCAGCTTTAGTTGGCAGTTCAATGTGTTGATTGTCTCATAGCCCACAGGACTAGACCCTGACTGAGTCTCTGTAGCAAAGGATGCGTATTGCCACTGGATTGGTCATTACTTCCTGGGGTTTTCTTTTTTAGTTTTTATGAAGAGTACATATGAAGAGTGTGTGGGGGGAAATGTCAAATACTTTGTGAATTCAAACTGATACTTCAGATTCCCAACCCTATCTATAGTTTTCTTCAACTAATTTTATATCTCATTTGTATCTCTTTTCTTCAAAACCAAGAATTCAGGTTTGAAAAAAAAAAAAAAAAGAATTGGAACATCCCATAATTATCACAATCATTTTAGAATAACAATAGCAATATTAGCATCATCTAGGACGATACTGAAAACACCCCAACATATTTGATGTTATCCTCGTCCCCCCCCCACCATGTTTTACAGTTGTATCATGCCAACATTAACTATAGGCCATGCACCTTGTCTGTCTCTTGTGGCTCTACCTCAGTCTCGATCCCACAGGTGGCTGCATAGTTGACACTCGCCTTCCTTCCCCCATCACTCTTCCAGCTGCCAGAGACTAATTTTCTAGTAGATTTCCAGTGAAGGCTAATCTCCAGGAAATGGTGTTCTCTGAATTCTTGCACGGCAACAGCAGTGTGTGCCCTTACCGCAAGGCAGTTTTGCTGGATATAAAACTGTTTGTCACACTTCCTTCTTTTACATGAGTGTGAGTATACTGAGCATGAAAAACACGAGGAAATAATCCAAGCTCTTCCAGCATGAAATAGCACTGTCCAGAAGCACATGATACTTTAATCTCCTTGACTTTATGAATCATGTGCTCTTTTTATCTAGATGCCCAGAGGATATTCTCCTGTGACTTCAGTCCCGTAGTTTTTCTAGATCACGTATTAGCACTGGTCATCCTGGGTTGACTGTCTGAAGTCTGCCTTGTGCTTTTCAGTCCTTTAAACTTCTTGTAATGTGAGGGAAACTGCTCTATCAAGCAAGTTGATGCTTTTCTGTTTCTGGCTTTGGTTTCTTTTCTCAGGGACCAGTTCCTGATCTCAGTCCGTTGTTTCTTCTCTGCTGGTTTTCAAGTCTTTGACTTTTTCTAGAAAAACCTCTCCATAACTTTTCTTCTCATTTCTTTTTTATTTTTAAAAAACTTACATCCTGTCGCAGTGACTCAGCTGGTCAAGTGCTTGTCTGGTACATGCAAAGCCTGGAGTTTAGTGCCTAGCACCACATGGACCAGGCATGATGGTACCCACCTGTAAATCGGGCACTCAGGAGGTAGGGGCAAGAGGATCTGCTGCACAGTGACTTCAAGGACAGCCCGGGGTGCACAAGATCCTGTCTCAAAAACAAAAAGTTTTTGTTTGCTTTTAAACCTCCATCTTTCACCTTCCATTTCTTTCAAGGCATCGTTGTTGTACATATTAGCTCTTATACCCCTTAATTTGGAGTTCTAAAATTATGTCAAAGTGTAACTTAAGGTCTTACATCATGTTCTTAAAGCATCTGTGTTATTAGAAAACAATGTGCCATTATTTTGATTGACTTGTTTTTGACCTTTCTGATCCCTAAGGATGCTCCCCCGTGCCCTCGTTCCCTGTTTCTTTTGAGTTAGTGTTGTCTGGGATTTGACCTGAAAATCAGCCACCGCAGAGAAACCCCTCTCCCACTCCCCATGTTCAGCCAAGGTAGAGCGAGGTCTCAGAGGCAGGCCTTTTTGCAGACCTGGGGTTTTATGTAAAGATAGGTCTCCTGAAGTTTTGGAAGAGTGGGTTCGTCAGGCTTTTCTGGCTTTGGGGTCCCCTTGTGCTGCTTCACAGAGTATAAAAGCCACACGGTGGCTTACTTTCAGAAGCACCCTGCTTAGTTCTCCTCACCATCCTTTGTTGGCCTTTGGCTTATCCTTCATGGTGTCTGTCTGCTCAATAGGAATTTTGCTTGCATGACTCCATGGCTGGGTGGAGCCTGCTACTCACGGCCTCTGCTGGATTTGCCCCGGCCTCGCCCTCCACACCTGTCAACAAAAACCATGGATGTAATGATGCCGGTTCCTCAGGTGCCTGTGGATTCCCCCTGCTTTCTCCAGCATGGCTGGCTGCCCAATGTCTCATGACCACTAGTGGCCCTGTCCGTTGGCATGCACTTTGGGGGTATCCTGTCACCTAGTTTGTTTGTAAATGCTGACTGTAAGTTGTGGGTTTTGCATTAAGTTCTCCGTGTGCTTTTGCTATGGACTTTGGGGGCAACGCCACAGTGGTCGCCATCTGCCCAGGGGGATTTTAAGCTGATGGTGGCAGAGCTTGCCGTGGTTATCCAGCAATAATTCATACAGTGCCCCATATGTGACATGAAGTCAGCGCAAACTGGCACAAAGCTGTGTTCTGGTAATGTGTCTTTTCCCCTAAGAGAATGGCTGTTCATGTAAGTGGCTGGGATACAAAATCTAGGCCTAGTCTGGGAAGAGGCCGCCTCTAATGTACAGACCCAGGCTCTCTGCTGCCTGTCAGTGGAGACATTGAGTTACAAGTGTTGAGCTGGCTTTCTAAGCCCCCAGTCTGCCACCCTGCCTAGGGCAGGAGGGGTTGGGCAAACCCGTGACTTCCCTGCCTCTGTGTATTCTAGTACTTTCTTCAGCAGCCACTTTCCTGTGCCTTCTTACCTCCCTAATTATGAAGCAGTTTTCAACCCAATAAACAGCCTCTCCCAGCTGGTAGAGCCAAGCGACACCCTGGCCTCTGCCTTGGTCCTCTCAGGCTCGCTGCTCATGGTCATGTCTCACCACCCCCACATTTAACGAGCAGAGAAGCATTGTTTCTTGAAGACATAATTCAAAAGACATTTTGCTACCTTCCCTGAGACAACAGGCTTTTTGAAAGGCACGGTGCTGGGGAAGACGGAGCCGAGAGCAGCAATGGCTTCCCATCGCTGCCCTGAGTCACGTTAATAGCTTCCTAGCCCTGGTCTGACCAACAGCTATGGAGCCCGTGTCTAAAGTTCATTAAACTGTGTTTGAGAGGCTTGTGCCTGGGGCCTAGAGTCTACATTTCTCTCACTCGCCTTTGTACAAGGGAGGCTCGGGCCGAGATGAAGAAATGGCCCCATCAACTCTGAACTCTCCCCTGGCAGGGAGACAGATACCATCAGGTCACCGGGTGCATCGGACCGGAAACTGCTCCTGGAGATCACCTAACCACGCCCCACCCGCGCAGGAACCCCGTGCCTTCCTCGCGGCTCCCAAATGGGACTTCTACATTTGGCCATTTGTTTAAATGTGCCCGTGGTGCCCGGCTGCCTACATAAAATAACTCTCAAGAGAACAACCCTGGGGGGGGGGGCTGGTGAGAGGCCTCAGTGGGCAAAGCGCTCGCTAAGCAGGCCTGGCATCAGAATTCGGTACCCGGATCCCACACATTTGTCTTCTGACCTCCACACGCACTGCGGCATGCATGCTCAAGCGCGTGTGCACACGCACTCACACGCACGCGTGCACAGGCACACAGTAATAATAAACAGCATTCAAATAGAAAACTACTCTGTTAAGTCACTCTGCCTTTTATCATGCGAACCGCGTGTCCCCGACGTACACTTAACACCTTAACCGTGAGAGCATCACCTTTCTATATGGCTGTTTTCTTTCCTTCTTGCCACTGCCCTTCTCTTCATTTTCTGGAGGAAGTAACTTTCTGCGCATGACCACTGTGCTTTCTTTTACTCCTCTGTTCAAGTGGAGTTTCATTTTGCCAAACTCTTTCGTTCCCAGGAAGCAGAGTCAAAATGATCCAATTGGGAGACAGAGCTGAGTTTCCATTCTGGCTTTGCTCTAACTTTCTGTGAGACTTCAATGAATCAGTTAAGCTTTCTGAGCCTCAGTTTTCTTACCTGTAAAATGGGAATGAAAATCCCACCATCACTTTGTTGCCGCAAGATTAATCTGATAATAAATGTAATGATTAAGACATAACTGCCTTTAATCAGAAGCACTCTCACCAGCAAATGTGCCACCCACTGCCAAAAAGAAGCTCTGTGACACTTGCCCTGTAGGTGAGCATCATCCCTTTTCTCCCGTTTTGTTATGGACGTGTTTAGCTGGGTGTTAGTAGTACACGCCTTTAATCCCAGGACTTGGGAGGCAGAGGCAGGCGGATCTCTGTGAGTTCAAGGCCAGCCTGGTCTACACAGTGAGTTCCAGGACAGCCAGAGTTACAACAGAGAAACCCTGTCTTAGAAGAAAAAAAAAAAAAAGAAAGAAAGAAAAAAGAAAAAAAGACATGTTTGACAGCCAGTTAGGGAAATCTGAAATACCCACAGTCACACTTTGAGAGGAAAGAAACCCAAGCCCCAAAGGGGGTCCAGCTCATTAGCAGTGAGGGTGGTGGGCAGAGACCCCTGAGGCTCCTCTGCCCCTTTCCCTCTCTGGGTAAAGCTTGTGCCAAATGTTTTCCGTTCCTGGCCATCTGTGTAGAGCCCAGCACCCACAGAGAAGCCCACCCCTCCACTGCCACCAGACAGGAGGGTGGTCTCAGATGGGGTCCCTTGTGTAAGATGTTGCTGCAAAGACCAGGAGATCGGGTCGTGCCTGCTGGTCGTGGATCCCTCTGGCCTCTGCCTTTCCCTGTCCGTTCCCAACCACAGCCCTCCCCTCCCCCCACCTCCTGTGTGTTCGGGTTCCCACTACTGCCCTCCCTCCCCACACACTTAAATGTCACCGTGCAACAACAGAAGGCCATGCTTTTTGCGCAGCATCTTGGGGGAAGGAATTTTCTTTTTGATCCATTTGGTGCTAAGAGCAGTCACAAGACACATTCGGGAATCATCGCCAGGCTCTCACTGATGTGGTTCACGTGGTCGGTTGGCGATAAAACCAGTAGAGCGTCCCCCAGGACCGCCCCTCTCCTGTCCCTCATACCCTCTCACAGACTCCCTTGTCTCCAGGCTGCTTGAATCTGAAGCCCAGAAGCTCCGATTCATCTACTGTGGGATATGTCCTGGGCCTAGCCCTCCTCCGGCTGTGGACCAGGGAATATGGCCCTCTGGGACTCTGCTCTGGACTGTTTAATGAAGGGAAGGCTGCTGACACTGTGTTCCTCCTCACAGAGCGATAGGTCAGAGGGGAAGGGCCCTTTCCAGATTCTCCTGCATGGGCACAGCCCCTCCCAGGGGAGCTAGGAGCTCAAAGCCCCTCAGTCCTTCACGGTCTCTTTTCTCCATGCGACTGTATGCGGACACACTGTGCAGGTCTTCAGGGCAGGAGCCACTGCTGACTCATCTCTGTCCCTAGTGACCCGTAGCTACTCAGAGTTTGCTGAGAGGCACAGACCCTGCACTCAGCCGAGGTTTCAAGCCTGTGGGTGTGGACCACATCATGGCCATGCTTGGTTGAGAGACAGTATACAGACTTGGATTCTCTAAAAACTCAGAGACCATTTGCTCATCACTCAGGGTCCAGATGAGCAATTACTCTGTGAATTCAAATCTTGATTAGCTTATCTTTTCTGCTGAGATGCCTGATTGCAATACAGTGGCCAGTTCAGCGACTGTCATCAGGACCACAGCACCTGAATTTCCAGCACCTCAGGAGGGAGTCTTGCTGTGTAGTTACATCACCCAAGCCAGCTCCTCTGGCCTCATCTGTGTTTCAGTAGCCGCACAGAAGACACTGCTCAAGGTCTCACCCAGCAGCTCTGCACTGCACCAACTTGGCCAGGTCTGTCTTACTATTCACTTTTGGCATACCAGGAAGAGAGCTGAGGCCAGCAGCAAAAGCTTCTCTGCTTGTGTCCAGCACAGTAAGACTTAGGAAAACATTCTTAAATAATTCAAATCGCACACATGCACACACACACACACACACACACACACACACACACAAGCACATGCACAGTCACACACTCAAACACACACACACACAATCTCACACACACACACTCACAGAGGAGTTTGCTTTGCTGAGCCTTTTTTATATTCTGGAAGGCTGTGGGTAAGTGACCTTTTAAAAAATCATTTGATATCTTCACTGACTTTGAATGAGCCTCCCCTGACCTGTTTCCTGTCCTGGTGGGCACGCCCACACCATGTGCATTCTCTGGGCCACAGTGAGAGTGACAGTGGAAGACTGTGTGGGGGACCTTCAGGTGAGAGACTCCGTCTCTGTCAGGGCTGCACCTTCATTCTCAGACTCTGGTCCGACCTCCCTACCGTGTCATTCTCTAGGGTGCAGACTCCATGTTTGATGCCACCATTTGCATGTCTCTGTTGAATAACACATTCCAGATTCCCTTTATCTGCTCTGTCCTAGCCTTTCAATTTCTCAAGGAGCCCAAGCTTTGTCCAACAGACTGATCTGAAGCAAAATTAGCTCTTCCTTGCTCTTGACTGCTAAGGGCCTTCCTGAGTTTCCGTGAAGCAACCAAAACGAAAGAAAGAGAATAAGTAGAGACCAAGAAGAAGCAAACTTTCAGCTAGTTACCATCTTTTCCCCCTCTGAGCTCCCAGTACCGTTCTTAATTTCCTGACCAGCTTGTGCCCCTCCCCCGCTCCCTCCAAGCATCTGTGGCGGTTTCGAATTGAGCCCTGTACCTGCTGCTCTCAATCCTCAACATACCATACCAGTTGCATTGCCAAACAGCGAACTGCCAGCCATCTGCCATCCCAAGGCAGAATTTACATTGTTTTATCTTAAAATAACGCCTCCGGAATAGCAAGCCACGTTATGCATCAGGTTTTAAAATTGACAATCAGCCAGAATTAAAAACAAATACCAAATGGGCATAAAAAAAGAACAGGGTGTGTGTGGCAGGGGGGGGGTGGGGGGCTGGCATTTGACAGAGAGCTTATTTTTCAGCTTTTTTTTTGTTTTTTTACCTGATTTTCTACCAAAATAGCCACGCCATTTAATTTTATCTGCAGCCTCAGGAGCTACTTACAGACTGAGAATATTAACGTGTTCCTTGCCTGGCTGTAACACAGAAATGCGGGTCCTTGGACCTAGAACAGTGGTCTAGGTCCTAAGGAGATGGTGCCTACGAGAACCCCAAACTGTCTCAGCCTCTTCAGACTGGACTTCCTTTCTGTGGCTCAGATAAAACTTAGGCAGGAAAAGCTGGAGTTCCTTGACCAGGATACATGCTGACTCATGGGTGAAGCACACCTTGAACCCAGGGCTCACTGGACTCACTGGCTTCTCCTTCTCTGCCCACCTCTCCCTCCTTAGCCGGACTTGATCCACCATTGTGTTAGAGGAGACCCTCCAACACCCTTCAGTTCTTCTTCTTCTTCTTCTTCTTCTTCCTCCTCCTCCTCTTTCTTCTTCTTCTTCTTCTTCTTCTTCCTTCTCCTCCTCCTCCTCCTCCTCCTCCTCCTCCTCCTCCTCCTCCTCCTCCTCCTCCTCCTCTTTCCTCCTCTTCCTCTTCTTCTTCTTCTTTTTTTTTTTTTTGTTGTTGTTATTTTGAGACAGGGTTTCTCTGGCTGTCCTGGAACTTACTCTGCAGACCAGGCAGGCCTCGAACTCACAGAGATCCACCTTCTTCTATCTCCCAAGTGCTGGGATTAAGGGCGAGTACCACCACTGCCCAGCTCCTTCAGTTCTTAATGTCAACCTGTATCAGCCTTCAGGACAGACAAGAATGAACAGGGGCTTGAGAAACGGCTCAGCAGTTAAGAACACTTGCTGGTTTTTATGCAAAGGACCCAGGTTCCATTCCAAGCACTCACATAGCATCTACAGTTCCAGTTCAGGGAATCCAACTGACCTCCTCAGGCACCAGGCACACCCATAGTACACAGACACACATGCAGGCAAAACACCCATACACATAAAATAAGGTAAATAACTCTTCAGAAAGTTAAAAGAATGGACGCACATATACCTGCAGGACTTGGGGACACTAGGGACCTGTAATATTGGCTTGTGGTCTCGGAGAAAGAGCCACCAACATATCTGGATGGATTTCCAGAGCAGATGGTCTCAGAGGAGTGTTTTATTCTGAAAGAGAGAAAGAAAAGAGGCTTCGTGTTCTTTTTAGAAAAACCGTTCCAGGCAAAAGCAGGTTGGAGGAAAGTGTGAAGTCTGGGTGGGCTGAGGAAGTATAGGGCTCAAAATCTACACCCAAGACTTCTGCCTGCTGTTTGGAGCTGCACCATGGGTGTGCCAATCCTAGTCGAGAGGCTCAGAGAAAGCTCAGGCAGAACACCAGCTGGTTAGAGACAGGCCTCTCGAAGCCCTCTGGATCTCCATGAGTCAGTAGTTGGGACATTGACTAACTTTCTAAGTTCTCCAACCTTCGCTAGCCCAGAAGCATGGTGCCTCAACTCCATTGCCAGATTCCATTTTTAAAGTTTTACTTACCACGTGTGTGGGAATGCTCACACGGGCATGTGGAGGTCAAAGGACAACTTGGGAGAGTTGGTTCTCTACTTCCACCACGTTTGTCTGGTAGCCGGGCTCGGCAGCATGCACCAAGACCCATCAACTGCTTCTGTGCAGAATAAATCATTTCATTTCTGCTCCTGCTCACCCTTGAAAACATGACCAGAAGAATGCAAATAGTCAAAAATGGAGACATAGTCAAACCCCAGAACAGGATGAGGTGTGGCACCCTTACTTGATTTGCTAAAAGGCCATTTCTTCTGCAAATCCAGGACAGGAAAGACAATATGGTCCCTCCAGGGATGGGTAAGCGCTGGCCCGCAGGAGCCCAAGCTATAAAGCTACACATGCACTGAGGGCCAAAGCCAGCATAGCCTGTCTTACCCTGGTTGCTTCTAGTGATGAGAGCTGTGTGACTCTGGCTGACTGTCAGCACAGAGCTGCTACAAGAGATGAGTGTTCTGCAGCGGAAAAAACACCACTCCCTTACAAAGCACATGTGAGCACGTCTGTCCCTGAGTGAGTGTCGTTACTGAAGGGGCTTTTTTGACAGTGCCATCCTTTTGAACTGAGTCGCCATCTCAGGAGCGCCCTTAGCAGGAGGGAATCTGCCCACCTCCCCCGGACCTGGAGTTCGGCATCACCCCTTTCTTTGTAAAATTTAGCATCCCCCTCTTCCATGTTAGTGTCTCAGCATTCACTGCTCAGGTGCCTGTCACATCCTTGCTTTCTCCTTCCCAGGAGCCAGGACACTAAATTCTGAAGGGGTCTTTGCCAGTCAAACTGCCAGATCCTGTGGTCCTGCCATGGAGGAGACAGATGTATAGGAACATGGTCCAGGAACTCAAAAGCAGGTGTTGGGACCCAGGCTTAGGATTCTGAGAGAGTTTAGGATGAACTCTGTATCTGTTCGGGGTAGAAGAGGGATGTGTGTGTGTGTGTGTGTATGTATATTTATATATATATACATATATATATATACACATATATACATATATATACACTGATACATATATATACACTGATATATATATATACACTGATATATATATACACATATATGTATATATATATATATATATATATATATATATATATATATATATATATATCAGTGTTTAAATATTTAAGGAATGGGTTATCAAAGGCCGTAACTACTTAATTGTTCATATTAAGTATTAAAAACTAAGATGACACCTTAGATACTGCCAAATGTGGCTGATTTCATTTATCTAAACATCCATTTTGAAAAAGGAAGAAATACAGATCCCTTCTCTCATCTCCAGCCAGAAGTAATCTAGACAAGTTTATAAGGCTAAATCATGATTGTGACCCTACTGCCACCTAATGGTAGGGAGCCTTAATTGCAGATTAAGTGCCCCAGAGATTAGACAACTGTATTTTAAAAATATCACCACAGCAAACAAGGGAGAATGGTTTTGTGCATTGCTGTCATGACCAAGTAAGACACTTGCATTTTCTGACCTCACTTGCCTTTTGACTGGTGGGACCGCCCTAAACAAGAGTCCATTCGAAAGTAAGGGAAAATGTAAAAGAATCACAAGAGTCTACAGTATATCAAAATTTGATGTTAGTGTAAAACTATTTGAAAAATAGGATACAGCTTAAAATTACTATTAGAACATAATAGTCTGTGTTCATCCAGTATCCTATGGATATGCAGGGTGGTAGCTAGATAATTTATTTGGCTTACTTAGGGACTATTAATTGCAAAAAGTGTCAAAATTGTAACAGGACAAAGTTATATATGCATATGTGAAAAGTGCCAATCAGTTTTCTGGGTTTTAAAATGCTTACAGCATGCAATAGAAACACACCCACTAATTCACTCTCTGTGTGGTTACAGAAGTAGGAGTTTGACTCTGAAGTGACTACCAGGCAGAGTTCTGACATCTGGTCCTCAATAGGATGCCTCACACATATATTCTGTTCCTGAAGAAAACACTTAATGCTGAGCTCTCACTAACCGGCAAGAGCTCCTTTACAAGCCTTTGCTTTGCTGTGATTCTTCACTTTAGGCTTTATTGATAAGTGGCATTTGTGTTGTGCTTTGCCATTGCAGAAGGCTTTCTCGTGTCAGTTTCATCCTCCCAACCATGAGATCATCAGTACCTGTGATAGCTTTAATTACCAACTGGACACAACCTTGAGTCACCTGAGGAGAAATGAGGGTCTGTCTACATTTGATTGGCCTGTGGGCATGTCTGTAGGGGATTGTTTTTAATTAAGTTAGTTAATTTAGGAAGACCCAGCCCACTGTGGGCAGCATCATTCCCTAGGCAGGAAATCCTGAACTGTGTAAAAGTGGAGAGGCTGAGCTGAGCACAGACAAGTGAGCCCATGAGCAAGTATGCATTTACTTCTCTGCTCTTAGTTGTGGATGTGTGATATGATGTGACAAGCTTCTTCAAGCCCCTATCACTGTGACTTCCCCACAATGAAGGACTGTAACCCAGAAGTATAAGCTGAAATAAACCTCTTTCTTTCCTAAGTTGCCCTTTGTCAGGGTACAGAAGTAGAAATGAGACTTTGCTTCCCAGGTGGGGAAACTATTCATTCAAAGAAATGAAATGATTTCCCTGTTGTCACACATTAGTGGCACAGGAGGAGGGTGAATTTGCTTTCCTGACTCTGTATCCCATTCTTCTCCCACTGTGAGGTGTTGCTTCCCAAGGCACAAATCTTTTATATATGATGGTGGCAGAGAACTCACATGACTAGTCAAGGGATGGCGAGTCAGGCAGCTGGCAGAAAATCACCTCACATCCAAGGGCTGTGAAGAAAGATATTTCATGTATGCACTTGTGAGGTGTACATGACTTTTAATTCAGGGTCTGATGTTATCCGTTCTCTTTTTTCATCTGACAATGCAATGCAAGATCAGTGACCTTACCCCCTCACTATCTTCTCTGAGGGCAAATGGTGTCAGTGGTGTGCCAAGATTCTCCTCTGCTGCCAACATCTTTTCTTTATTGGCCATTTTCTGCTCAAACTGTATCCTGAGACTCTGAAACTGCCTTGGGGAACAAGAAGCACCCCTCCACCCCCCACCCCGCCACACACACAAACACAGCTCCATGGAGAAGTCTTTTTGCTAGCCCGGGATTGACATACACGTTTGTTCTTTTGCTGGATGACTTAAGTTAGCATGGGAATTTACTGGAGCAGATAGGTGTCCACGTTGCCATGGAGAATAGGTGCTGGCAGTTTGTTCTAGAACATGTGCCACACATCTCTGTAGACTGGGCATGAGACAATGCATGTTTGGTAGGATCCAAGACTGTTCTCCACAGTCCACCTGCTGAGGGAGCTCGCCCTGGGCATATCACACACCCAGGGATGTCTTCACACTGCCCCCCTCCAATGCCCAGTGAAGATGCAGAGTTCTCTGTCATGAGAGGAGGTTGATAAAATCTTAATTTGCTGGTTATTTTTATCATATGTAACTTGGGAGAAGATCTGGATGGAAATAAACTACAAAAGGTCTTTGAAAGTCAGAAAAGAAGTGGTTTGACCCTTCAGCTTCTAGAGATGGTTCAACCTTAACATCAGGGAAAAGTGTCAGTTATGGGTGGTCGGAGTTCTGCTTCCACAGACCCTGCTGGACAGAGGGAGTGTCTGCACACCCACATGCTGATCCCTGCCTTCCCCAGCCCCACCTATAGCAAAAATAAGATGAGCACAAGCCTTCCCAGGAGGCCCCTGTGCTTAAGCAAGTGTCATGGTTTGAATATGAAATGTCCCCACAAGCTGTGTATTGGGCACTTTGTCCCAGGCTGTTGGTCACAGAATGTTTAGGAGCTGAGGCCTAGCTAGAGGAAGTGGGTCCCTGGAGAACTGGCCTTCAGGTATATAGCCCAGCCCTGCTTTGGGTCCAGTCGCTCCCTGCTTGCTGGTCCACAGAGATGTAAGCAAACAGTGGTATACTCCTGCTGCCACCACAGCCTCTAGCCCCCCTCCCATCACCACACCTGCCCCTCCAGGATGGAATGTACCCCAACACCCCGAACCCAAACAAATTCTTCCCGTAAGTTGTTTCATGCCAGGCATTTGGTCACAGCAAGAAGAAAAGCGATTAACTTACAGGGTGACAGAAGTGTTTGTCACTTGGCCTCAGCAGTTAGCCCGGCAAAGCAGAGGGCTGTGAAGGCAGGTGGGGCGGAGGAAGAGGCGGGTCATCTGTCCCAATGGTGCATGGATCGTCACTGAAGTACAGGAGGCTGTAGGCACTCTGCCAGGCCCCCCTCCCTGCCCTCCTGCACTCTCCAGAGGCACCGTTCTTTGCTTTAACGCCACTGTTGTTCTCTGTAGTCTAAGATGACACAGGAGCCTACCAGTTGTGTATCCATATTTGCTGTGTCCGCCCCTGCCTGAGGGGAAGCCCCGTGGCACCTGCTTCACCGAATCCCCAGACTCTGGACCCTGTGGGCATTGGGAGGTAGCAGGTGCCCAAAGTCTGTTCAAGACCAGACTCTACGATTCTGGGACTGGGAAGTCTCTCCGGGTCTTCACACTGTCTCTTCCCATCCTTCTCCATGTGAGATTGAATGGTGTTGACACCCTAGAAGCCTAGGCAGAACCTAGAGAATTTGAAGCCCCTGCCCTTGCGTTTGGTGGTAGATCAAGTCCAGGATGATGACACAGCACTGGCAGACACATGGCCCTTGGAGGGGCCGTGTCGCCCTTCAGCAAGGCCATAGCCTCCACCTTTCACCCTCAGCTCTTCTGGGCTTCCCTGCTGGGTGTGGTAGGCCACACTGTGCAGCCCCTGCCACGTGAGCCAGAGGGGTCCAATTAGGAATTAAGAAAGAGCCGATTATAATCACAGGCCTCATTGAACTGAAAGTGTTCAGAGTAATTTTCCAAGTGAACTCTGGGGAGATGGTTTTCACTGCGCTTGCAGATATGACAAACAGATTCTGTGTGTGTCTGTGTGTGTGTGTGTGTGTGTGTGTGTGTGTCTGTGTGTCTGTGTGTGTGTCTGCATGTGTTGGGATCTGCAGCATATCGTCCCAAGCAAATAGGAAGGGGGATGCTTTCTCTATTTCTAGATAAATAAATCAGATCTGAGACTCTGACTTAAGACAACCGCTGTGCTCTTAGCAACAGAGCTGACCCAGTCAGAATGCACCTACTTTCCTACTCCCCTCTGGGTGAGAACCAAGGAAGCCAGCTAGCAAGCAATCCAACAAAACTAAGACAGAAAAACCATAATGAACAATGCTGAGCCGTGCGAGACAGACTGGGGTACTGTAGGGATTTGCAGGAGAAGGTTCAAGCGGTCAGGGAGTACTAATTGCAGTAGGAGCCCCCAGTTTTGAAGATTTGAGTAGGGCTTCATCCCCAAACCTTTAAAACTGGCAGCTCCTATTTTAATTACTATTCCCTGACCACTCAAACCTAGACTGAGAATGTAGCTCAGTGGTCGAGCACTGGCCTAGCCCACATAAGGCCCAGGGTTGCACTACAGCAGCACAAATCAAGAAGACAAGGAGGAGGAGGGGGGGGGAAGGGAGGATGAGGGAGAGGAAGGAGAAAGGGAGGAGGGGGAGGAAGAGGAAAGCTGATGTAGATAGCTAATACCGGTTTAATAAACCTCAATAAAAGTTTCCAACAGTGGGGTTCCCCCCCCCATAGAATTAGCTGTGTGTCAAGCACTGTGCTGAGTGGTGATTGACAGGCATGAGCATGTTTAATGTTTCCCCTTCTTCCAGCCCATGAAGTAAGTACTGTTATTGTTGTTACTTTCCAAAGAAAGATTAGAGAAATTGTGCCGAGTGACTCATTTAGGTGGGAGCTATGGCTCCAACCCAGGCCTGTGACTTGTGCCAGTACCACGCTGTACCACTGCCCACAAAGGGAGGAGGCGGGGCAGATCTGTCACTTGAATAGGGTCAACACTGGCCTGCACTGGAGAGTGCTCCCAGAAGGAAGCCAGCAGGAGTAGAGGCGCAGAGGCAGGACACGATACAGTATAAGGAACCCAGGACACACATTGCGCCCCCCGACCTTTGGGAAGAGAGCACATCCAGGGCTCAGGCGACCAAGTGTGAAAAGGTGGAGTGAGCTGGATCATGGGAGACCTTCAAAGCCAGACTGAGGGTGTTTGGCCTTAGCAGGGCGGCCCTGGAGCTCCAGAGGGTCCGCTGTAGGAGCAGGTGAGGAGGTGTCTGAAAGGATCTTGAGCGAGGTTGTCAGTGTGGTGCCAGGGTTTGAGGGCCGTGGAAAGCCTGGCCAACCCCAAGGGCAGACGTGAGCTCATTCACTGCCTTCCCCAGTGCACCACTCAGCCTGCTCCTGGCTTCCTCCTTGCAAGCACAGGAAGTGTGGGGGAGACATTCCCCTGCTACCAGGCTGATTGATCGAGAAGTCAAGCCGCCTTATGTTCAGCACCGAGAGCTGATGGGCTTTTGTTCTTCAGGCCAAATTGCTAGGATGCTTTTCATCCCCGAGCACTTTGCCTGTGGAGCTCATGAGAAGTACAGAACGAACGCACAGGCTACAGATTTGAGGTTTATGGACAGAGCTATAATAGAGGGAATAGTGGAGTTCCTCAGCTCAAGGCCCAGCGGTGTCAGATCTGCTGGCTGCCTCAGCGTTGCTTCTGACTCCCCTTGCTCAGGCCTCAGCATCCTGTTAGAGCACAGTGATGGATCCCAAGTCTCTTGTATGCCAGGCTGCTAAGGCTCCTGACCCAGGAATCCTGCTGTGAAGGAGGTGTTGTGGGTCTAACTGTACAGATCAGCAAAGTCAGTCATACAAACATCCTGTAACTTGCTCAAGGCCCGACATCAGTCTTTCTGTGTGTCACCCTTCTTTTTGCTATAGTTCCCAACCATGCAGAAGGAGCTGGCCAGGTCAAGGTCTCTGCTTTGCAGCCTTCAGAGTCCTGCTGCTTCATTTGCATGTCCCGATATGATATGTCTTTGAAAGCTCCTGTGCATCTGCATAGACAAGAAGGCTCTGGACCTGACTTGCAGAGTCACACCTGCTCCCTCTCTTTCTTCTGTCCCCGTCTCCCCCAGCTTCTCTCCCCTCCATCTCCCACACATTCAGAACAAAGCAGGGCTATCGTCTACTCTAGGCACCTGACCTCTGGTTAAGACTAAAGCCATCAGGAGTAACCTGCATCCTACTGCACGCAGAGGCCCGTTCGGGGGTCTGGCTCAGTTCCACTGGATCACCCGAAGGGATCTTTGGCCTTTGAGGTAGATGAAGCCCTGTCCTACCAGAGGCAGTCTCACTGATTTTATGTGCAGACCAGGATCTATGAGCATGCATTTCTTTTGCTCTTTGTTTTTTATTTTATATATTTATTACTGCTGGGGTTGCCTGCCTGTGTGTCTGGTGTGTCTGGTGTGAGTACACGTGCCCGCATGCCATGGTGTGCATGTGGAGGACAAAGGACAACTCTCAGGAGTGATTCTCGCCTTCCATGCGGGTCCCAGGGATTGACCTCAGATCATCAGGTCCGTGTTGGAAGAGCCTTTACCTGCTAAACTGTCATGTCAGCCCGTGTGTGTGTTTCTGCCTCATGGCTCACTGGAGTGATTCTTCTGAGCCAGTGGTTCTGGGATAGAGTAGGGTAGAGCGAGGACCAAGGGTAGGTTACACGTCCCAGCAGGTGAACCCCAGGCAGGGTTGGTGGGGGGCTGCTTCATAGCTGGCAGCCAAGTCCCTAGGCTTTGGCTTTTTCAGAATGGCAACGCTTTGCTACACCAGCATCTACCTCTCCTTGCCCTTCCACCCATGGGAGACCACATCACAACACCAGAGAACAGAGACGACACAGGGGCACACCCACAGGGTCCTATAACCTGATGACAACCAACACCTTGCTTGGGGGGCGTTGGGGTCAAGGTCGAGAAGCAAGGACTTGACAAGCAGCCTCCATGGTCACTCCTGCTCTGTGACGGCTTCCTTGATGTGGCTTCTCTGGGTGCGGTAGTTCATTTTTGACAATTCAAATGAATTAAGATACACCGCTAGCCATGCCTGTGAGGGTGTTTTAGAGAACTTCAACTGAGGAGGGAGGACCTACCACCACATGGGCTGGGCTCCCAGACTGAAGGCGAAGAGGAAATGGATAAAGATCGCACCGAAAGGTCCCATTTCTCTGCTTTACTGTCTGCTGAGATGTGAAGAGTCCCAGCCATACCTCCCAGCACCATGAACTCCACCATGCCTTCCCTACATGGTGGACTGCACCCTCGATCCGTGAGCCAAAATAGGACCTTCCTCCCTTAAAGTTTGTCATAGCAATGCAAAATGTAGCTGATACGCCGAAGAAGGGAGCCTCCGCTCTCCTCACGGTCCGCATCTGTAATGCCTGCGGCTTTGTTTAGAGGCTTGGTTCAGACTGTGGTTCTGTTTTGAAGGTTTGTGGAGCTTTTAGGAGGCGGTTCTGGCTGTCAGAAATGGATCGCTGTGAACAGCCCTGTGAGGGTGACGTGGCCTCTTGGTCTGGCCTGCTTCCTCTGCCTCCCAGTACACACTAGATAGATGAAGCCTCTCCAGCCACTGTGCCTTCTGCACCGGAATCCACCATACCTCCTTCCTTTCTCAGGTGTTTTGGTCAAGGTGATGGGTGAAGCAACTAGTATACATCCCTCCCCTGCCCTAGGGTGGAACTGGGTATTAAGCCAATCAAATCACACTAGGGGGTAGACCTGGGGTAGTGGGGTAGTCTAGATAGGGAAGTTGCTAGGCTGGGTTCCTGCCCCTCCCCCACCAGGATAAGGCCTTCCCACTGAAAGGCCTTGGTGACTGTGTCTCCCTGGAACAGAGGTAGGGTGGGGGGCACATTTCACTATTTCACACAGGATTCTGTGAATGGATCCCCTTTCTGGTTGCAGGCTTCTATTTCTGACACCCTAAACAGCTCATTCTGGTTTAGGGGACAGACTTCATTTTCCTCTGAGCGAATCACTTGGCGGATGTCAGCCAAGTACACTCGTACACTCGGGGTCACATATACTGTGCTAGTCAGGTTCTGTCAGCCTGACAAATACACGAGACGGCCAGCTTAGGAAGAGGGAAAGTTTGTCTCGGCTCAGTGCTGGTACCAGTCTCTGCTTGGCCCCATTGCTTTGAGGCCTGTGGCGAGGCCACAGAGCACAGTGGGAGCAGATGTGGCACAAACTGCCCACCTCGTGGATCTGAGAAGAAAACCAGAGAGGACAAGACTGACACCCACACACCCCTTTCAGGGACTGCCACCATTAACTCCACCTCCACCAAGTCCCACCTCTAAAAGCCCCAGTGCTTCCCAGAATCATGGTCTGGAGGACACTTTCCAATCCACAGTGCACGTCTCTTCATGAACTTGCTTGCAAGTCTTTCTGGAACATTCCCCCCTCTATACAGGTGGGCTTGCCAGAGGGTCAAAACCAGGCCAGTGTGCCTGCATGATTCTACATTAATTATACTTGACACTCTTGGCTGGCATCCTCCCCAACCGGAAGGTGGCCTGGATCCCTGTAAAGGGAGTTCTGCCAGCTTCTATGTGGGACCCCTGACTGGAAGCACAGCTTGCCTTGTTATGAACCAGATCCTTTGATGTCATTTGCAGCCATTTTTCCCCTCTGTCAGAAGCCCTAGCTGTTCTTGTAGCACATGGTCCGTAGGTTGACAGATGAGAAAAACACATCCAGAACAGGTAAAACCAAAGGTGGTAGTATTTTTGCTTTTATTTTATTTTGTTTTAATCAAAAATGTTCTTTAGTTCGGCCTCTACCTACCAAGATAAGCACAAAATGGCACAGAGGCCCTGGGAAAGCTGTGAACTGGGCGGAAGAGGGCAGCCAGTGTCTCTTCTCAGAACTATGGAGCTGCCTGGCTTCAGCTCCCTGATCAGATAGGAATTTCTACTGGGCCTCCTTTAAGGAAGGTTCAAAGGCTAACTCCCACCAGCTAAAGGCCAGTTCAGGGGAGGTAAATGCTGACTATGGAGCTGGCTGCGTCCCCAGGGTTACTGGGACCCACTCTGCACTGTTCCTTGCCCACCAGGAAGTTTCCTGGCAATTCTGGGCCAAGGAGGTCCCAGTTTGGGCAATGACAACTGTGTGTGAGACACCCCCTCCTTCCCCCCTCCAGCTCTGGCCCCAGCACAGAAGTTTCTAAATCATTGACACCTGCTCAGGATGTAGGCCCCAGGTGGCCAGGCTGGCAGATGTCTTTATTGGTGACTGAATGCTGACAACACAGACAGAAGGAGCCCTGGATGAGGTCATGCACCCCGGGCTTGGGTCTCAGCTCTGTCATAGCCAGCTGGATTGTTCCTCCCCTCTAGGCTTTGTTATAGAAAAGATGAAGATCTGGCCTGCAAGATGAATGGTGTGTGGGCCTGATGGATGACCTGAATTCTATCCCTGGGACCCACATGGTGGAAAGAGAGAACTGACTTCTATAGGTTGCCCCCCCTTACATATACATACATGTACACAATGAATGAATGAATGAATGAATGAATGTAGTTTTTAAATTTTAAAAAATTTAAAAGACACAGGGCACATTAGATCAGCCCTGACTCCAGTGCCAGCAGCCTGTGTGCCTTCAGATCCTACTTTGACAGCAGAGAGAGGCATTGCCTGCTAGCGCCATTGGAGAGAGCAGGTCTCTCAAAGGAATATCTCCGAACAGCCCTGTGGTCAGTCACCACACACCCCAGAAAGCAGGAGGGCTGGCTTGTCACTGACCTGCCAGTAATGACCTTTATAGTCTCTGAGAGTTGCA
The DNA here is from genome assembly GCA_026225945.1 of Cricetomys ansorgei. Classification (NCBI taxonomy): domain Eukaryota; kingdom Metazoa; phylum Chordata; class Mammalia; order Rodentia; family Nesomyidae; genus Cricetomys; species Cricetomys ansorgei. Next base: position 1,508,244 of record JAMJFZ010001657.1, on the reverse strand, counting down.
GGAGCTTCCAGTCGAGGCCTTATCTCCAGGGATCTTGCTAAATTGGTGACCCTGACCATGAGCACCTTGGAGGAGGCTCAGCTCAGGTGGCCATAGAGCCTGCTGGCTGCCCAGTCCCTCTCCTTCACAGGGGACACGGAAGGGTGTGGTCCTAACGGTTTCAGTACCGCCTGGGAACTTTTTTAAAATGTAGGTTCCGGCTGTACCTGAACCTCAGACCCAGATCTCCTGGAGTGGATCTATCCAAGAATCTAAAAACTCTGCACACCCGCATGTGTTCTGGGGCCTGCTCAAGTGTGAGAGTCACTGCAATGGCTCACTCTGCCCACCACTACTGTCTGTGGGTCTGGCTTACACTTCCAACTCTTGTCTCAGTGTTGAGACACCGCTGCAGCCATGGAGGCACCTTTTAAACCCTCACAACCCACGCCTCACGGCACTCTCTGCCTGTCTTTGTCCCCTTGTACATGTAATGGTTCTTACCCAGAGGGCCTCACATCACACAGATGTCCTTGTGGTGTCCACTCTCCACTTGGGTTATTATTGGCTTCTCCGATACTTCATAACCCCGGTGTTCGTCACTTTCCACCCCTGTCAACTGCAGAGCACTCCCCACCATGACCTGCTTTACATCCTTGACCATCCTGCCCTGCCTCATTTGGCAACTTGTCACTTGTCACTGTTGGACAAGTCACCTGCCTGCCCAAGGCAAGGTCAGCTTCTGGGGCATTCCACGTGACCTCCTGTCAGCCCCACGCCCAACCTTGCCTACAAGCTGTAGAGGCCATTAGAAAAAGATTATTTAATGAAGGGGCGGAAATTAAAATCGCAGGCCATCCCGGAGCGGATCCCAAGCCCCCGTGCTGTCTTCAGCTGGCCAGTCTCTGCCCTTCTTCTCCAGTTCCTTAACTCTTCTCATTTTACTCTTCACGTCTCATCTTACTCACAGGCAGAAGGGGAGCCAAGGCTGGGGACAGGGCTGGAGCCCATTGCCTCAGTGCCAGGCCTGCCTTCTGGTCATTTCCTGAGCCTCCTGGTCTCCCAGCAGGATGGCTCCTCCTCCATCTTCTGCTCCTCCCCCACCCTAGCAAATCCCCACCCCAAACTCACAGATTGACCTGTACGCCCCCTAGTGCTAGCCCCTTTGTTTCCACGAGTCCAAGACTTATTTTCCCATCATAAAAACAAGGCTGTTGTCTTCTAAATGACTTAGGGTACAGGCCCAGGATCGCTGATCCTGGTGCAACCCGCAGAGCTTCTTCACCCCCGTGTCGCTCCTGTCAGTGGCAGTCTGCATGTGTGACATCTGAGCTGCTCCATACTGCCCAGAGGACAAAATCCAAACTTGATGACACGGTAAACTGGATTCTTTGTAATCTGACTCATGGCTCTCGAAAACCCAGCTCAGACACCTAAAAGGATCAGGTCAATACGGGAAATGCTAGCTTGCCTCCCCCCCCCCAAAAAAAAAAAAAACAAAAACGGGGGAGGCCGGGCATGTGATAAACAGAGAATGCTAACCTCGACAATCACATTCATGTCAGGTTCCAGGAAAAGGGAAACAGTGGCTAGAACTTTTGTCAGGGATGAAGCCCAAGGTCTTGCACACCAGGCCAGGACTCTGACCCAAGACTCTGCCACCTCTCCAGTACCCTGGAGCTTGACTTGGGCTCCGTCATCTTCTGCACACTGTCATCCATCCCCCTGCGTGTGCCAGCCGTACCTGAGTGGCCGTGCCCACACTGGCATGCTTCGATGTCCCTTTGCCTTCGCTGTGCTGTTTCCTCTGCTCAGAGCATCTCTTTCCCTATCTGGATGCTGCTCCCTTCTGCTCTCTGACTCAGCTAGGAGAGTTGCTTCTTGCTGGAAGCTTTTCAGGGCTCACTTGGGAAGATGCCTAGCCTGGGGCAGCTCCCCTGCTCAGAACAGTCCCCCGATTGCCTCCCTTTTGAGAGCATCATGACAATTCAATTTGGAAATATCCCCAAAGGATACCCCAAGGGGCTTATGAGAAACCAGGACAAGAAACAGCAGTTACATTTAGCCATCTTCCCTTTTTGAGACTACATTGGAATATGCTTGCGTGGGGCGAGGGTGAGGTGTTCTTTGTTCAAACCATGACGAGAGGAGAAATTGGGAGAAGCCAACTCTGGGTCACCCTGCAGCAGCAGTCCACCTCATCTACTTCCCGGAGGCTGGGCTCACGAGGAGAGCATGCATTCTTCTGGAGTTACCGGATTGAACCACAGGGTAATGCACCTCACCTACCTGCCTCTTACCTTCGTTGTATACTGTGGTAGTCAGTGATAGACTGTGTTCCTCCCACAACTGAAGCAGAAGCAGACAGGCAGTGAAAGATGATGAGACTCCCTCTTTCCTTAGAGATCTGGGAACCACAGCAAGAGTCCCTGAAGTGTCCTGGCTGTCCTGGAGACTCAGTCACCCTGGGTCTGACTGCTCCCTGACCTGGCTTGGGCACTGGCATTTGTGGGATCCTAGAGGATCTGAGGCAGGGGCATGCTTTCTGGTGGCAAACATGACCAGATCACTGCTGAGAAATATAGGATACAGTTGGAGAAGAGCCCTGACAAGCCCTTTCATCTTGGACAGAGTGGGGTCCAGGGGAAACTGAGGCCTGATAAAGTTAAGAGGCTTCCCAGACATTGCACTGCCCCGGTGCCCATGAGCCCAGGAGAGGCTGTGGATGTGACTAGCTTGGTGTGCTAAACTAATGTTTTATTTTAGCTGGAGCAGAAGGGTTGCCTGCTTCCCCTTTGGCTGCTGCCCAAGGCCTCAGATAGTACCAACAGCTCAGGAACCTTGAGCTTGAAGATGGCCCTGCCCCAGGCCCCCCAGCTCTGTGTTCCTCCCTGGTCTTTGAGGAGTCCATGGCCCTGACCTCCTTTCTCTTCTTCCAGCACACGGGGTTTGAGGAGATGTCAGTAGCTAGAGTCCACCGATCCGAGTGTAGTGCCCAGAGCTGCTAGTGGCAGCTGGTCCTGCAGACCTTCAGGGAGGTATACCTCGAGTGCCCTGTTTGCACAATGACCAGACGCTGTCATTCCACACCTGTCTCTCATTTGGAGCTCTGGTCTAGTGTCATAAAGGTGGTGCCAGGAAAGAATGCTGCCAGTGTTTCTCAGAGAAATATGGCCAACGGGCCTTTAGGGTCCACTAGCGAGAGCTTCAGGCGGCATGCGCAGTAGTTCTCCTTTCAGGTTCACAGGTGGCAGAGAGCAGCAATGGCCTAAAGAGATCATTCCAGGGCAGGAATGGTTTCTGGACTCTCTGCCTCATAGTGAAAACCCGGCCTGTGCTTGGAAGAAGTCCTGCTCAGTCCTCAGCTGGCTCCTGGTGCAGACTCGGACGGCCAGTGCCCTTTACTGTGTCCCTTCCTGACCCATCTCACACCCTCTCCCTACTCTCCCTGACCATTCCTCTGTGTTCCTTCAGCTCCCGAATGCATCCTTCTCTTTAGAAAGCTTCCGGCGGGGGGCAGGGGAGACTGAGTGCATCAAGTGCTGCACAAGCGTGGGGACCTGAGTGAGATCCACAGCACCCACATAAAAGCCAGCTGTGGTGTCCTGTGCCTCTTATCCCAGTGCTGAGGAGGTGGACACAGGAAGATACCTGCCAGCCAGCCAGCCTGGACTAACCAGCAAGCCCCAGTTCTCAGAGACTCTTCTAAAAGCCAAGGTAGATGACACCTGACGAGTAACAGCCAAGACTGGCCTCTGGCTTACACACACATGCACATACACATACACGCATGACACACACACACACACATGCTCACATGCACACACGCACTCACACACATGCATATGTGCATACACACACAAAGGGAAAAACGAGAAGAGAAGCTTCTGTTTCTCCTGCAGTGCTGGGTTTGAAAGTAGGATTCCCAGCACCCATCTTCTTTAAAAGGGCAAGGAGTGTGGACGTGTCTAGCATCCCAGAAGCACCCATGAGAGTGCCTCTGTTACCAAGATGACTTGCAGGCAGCACTGGAGGCCCAGTGTCAGCTCAGGGTCCAGAACCTATTGGTGACAGGTTGGGCCAATGAGAGAAGGTGCAGGGCAGCTGTGCTGCCACCGGAGCTGGGGCAGAGGTGGGGTATGCAGGCTCTGTGGGCACATCTATGGAGCCTATGAGACTGTACCCGTCAGGTTTTGTACCGGTTCAGTTGTTGTCTATCCCGCCCTCCACTGCTGCCCCATTGTGTGTGTGTGTGTGTGTGTGTGTGTGTGTGTGTGTGCGCGCGCACACTTGTGAAGGAGGGCACCATGCGTCGTCTATTCTAACTCAAGCTACTTTAAGCTCTACTGAAGTCACTTACGTTCTGTGGCTGAAAAGGTCCCTGGAACATTTCAGCTAAATTATAACTTCTTAATTTAGCCGCCTGTCAGTTAACTTCTTTCCAGGTGGTTTCGGGTTGACGGTGAGTTTGACATTTGCACAAATGTTTAGGAAACCGTATTCGACACTTTGAAATAAGAAGGAATCTAAAGTGCGTTTACTCCAGGAAGCACGAGAGGCATTATTCTTCCGGCCACTCCAAATCGAAACTCTTGGGCTCCGATCCATGCAGACAAGGCCCAGTGACGGGATGTAAAATGGTGGATGTTTCTAAGCCACCTCTGTGACTTCCCTCCCGCCCCAGCCTCCTTCACTGCAGTGAATTGGGCTTCATTTGGGCACAGCTAAGGTGAAAGCATTTTCATGTTGTTTTCAGGGTTCTTCTGTTAGATAGTAGGGTAGAAACCTCAGGGGCCATCTTTGTACGTTCACTCCACTCCTTCCCCAGGGGCTTGGAAGAGGGGAGCAAACACTCACATTTTTATGTTTACTGCTATGTGTGACCCAGGGTCATCGTTGCTCCAGAAAGCCACACGCTAAAATGTTATGATGGTCACCTGCCTGTTTTATAATAGCTACGAGCCTAGACCTTGCAGTTTAAATTAGAGTTGCTTGGCCTATAGGGCTGTGCCATCCTGAACAGCACATGACAATTCTTCTTTGCCCTTAAGGAAAGGGAGAGGTGGTAGCCACCCCTTTGAAATGGAAGCATGTCCTTATCCTCGAGCGACCTGCTCTGCCACCTTCAGAGCATCACAGAGCATCGCCGGGCCCCGCGCCATGCTGGACTGCATGGGAACCACCCCCTGCCCTGGAACAAATCCTAGGGAAAGCTGTGAGGAAGACCTGGTGGCGGTGTGGTGCACAGAAACCTCTCCAGGAGGCCCCACCACAGAAGTCGGGTTGCTTTCTCTACCCTCTGAGGGGGGAGAGAAGGGTGTCCAGAGAGAAGCTCGCAGCCCAGGCTGTACATGGGGTCATCTAGGGAGTGCTTAGAGGTCCCCAGTCACAGTCAGATATTTAATTTGGGTGTTCCTCGGGTGTGTCCAGGCTAAGAACCAGTGTGAGGTAAGAGTCATGTCAGTCTTATCTTGGAACAGTAGAATTAAAAAAAAAAAAAGATTCTATAACTTGCTAGAGGGGGCAAGGCACCTTTGCTAAAGAAGGTACTATTAGACTGGACTCTTGGGGTTTAGAAAGATAGTCATGCTCAACTCTGAAGAGGGCAGAGACATAGGAAATCAGAGCATGACAAGGTGGGGGGGGGATTAGAGAGGATTCTGTCTCTATCAACCGAAGGGGTGGGTGGGAACCCCATCAGATATGGAGGGTATCATATGGTGAGCTTGGAGGTTCTGGTTAAATCAGGTCAGTGAGATTCTCATTAAATCTGGATGATGTAAGGAAACGCATAAAAGCCCAAAGTTGAGGCCTTGTCCAGCATGGTGGGTGGACACAGCACCACTGTGCAGTGGGGGAGGCAGAAGGGATTAAGAGTGAAAGGTGGGGGACACCTTGGCCTGGCCCTCCTGGGAGGGGCAGCCTGACACCGTAAAAGACTCCTCTGTTGTTGGGATATTAGGGGTGATCCCAGGCTTCAGTGTGAGGTATGGCATTGGACAGGCTTTCTGAAAAGGCCACATGGAAACTTCCAAGGGCCAGTGAGGAGGTAGAGATGGAGGGCTACGCATGTGGGAGGTGTTGGCATTGATGTGGCATCTCCAGGCACAGGTGAATCATGAATGTCCCCACTCACCAGGGGAAGACATGGGATCAAGGTGAAGGGCAGAACAGCAGCCATCACTCTGCAGAGAACAGAAGAGGAGCTTGAAAAGGTGACCAGAGGGATTGGTGGCAATGGTGCATTATAGACACGTGCTAGGGCTTGAAATAGGGGTGTCCCTGCGTGTTCCTGGTACAGTGTAGCCCATAGTCATCTGGTTGGGATGTATGGGGTACAAACTACCACTCTGATGGGGAGTCTGGCCAGCTGACCTCCAGGATCTGGCTGTGCTGTAGGTTGTCCAGCCAGCTACTGACCCCATGCTCCCCCGCCACAGGAAGCCCATGTTCCTCCTGGAGCATTCATGACAGGATAGAGGGCAAAGTGAGCATGTAAGCCTGTCACGGTGGTGCACGCCTTTCATCCCAGCGCTCCCTAGGCAGAGGTAGACGGATCTCTGTGAGTTCAAAATAAGCCTGGTCTACACAGCAAGTTCCAGAATCGGAGAGACTAGTTAGAGAGCGGAGACTGGAGTTCTCACGCTGTTTCTGTGCATTGAGCCTCCTTTGAGCCTCCATTTCGGAGATGGAGAAATTACAGACGTAAGATCACAACTTAAAAAAAGAAAGAGAAAACACAGCAGTGAGTCTGGGGGGCGTGCCTCGGTTTGTCAGGTGCTTGCTGCAGTAGCATGGGGACCCTAGTTCAGTCCCCCAGAATCACCTCCATTCTGCTCTTGGCCCAGAGCTCCGCTTCCCGCCTTCATCACCCTCTCCTGGGAACCTGGTCTGTGATGTTCCCTTTGCTGTGGGTAAATGCCCTCAGCGACCAAGCGCATTCTGTAATTAAAACACCCTGGTGGCTGCTGCATCACTGAATATATTTCATGCTGGAGTCAGCAATGTAGCCTGTGGCCATCACCGTTCCCACTGCCCCTTGTCTTGTTTTGTTTTTTTCCTGGATGATACTAGGAGAGTCAAACTAGTTGATTTCAAAGGCCTGTTCCCACCCTAAGAAAACGGCCTGTGTGCCTGGCACATCTTCTTCACAATGAGGCCAGGGCCTCTCTTACTCTCTCACTCCCCATAACTGTTGCAAGTGCCAAAAGAATTCAGGAGCATCAGAGAGCAGTGTCCCTACCCCCAAAGCATTTCTGTCTAGCCTGGGAAGAGGGGAGGCGCCTCTGCTGGGCAGTGAGCAGGCTGGGCAGGCTTCAGCTGCCTGTTCCTGGCTCTGATTGGACTGGTTGGATGACACCAGGTTGACGGTTTCCTCCTCAAGGATAGACGTGGGGCCCCGGTGCTGATGTCTGCTGTACAAACAGGATTCTCTTCAGTTTGGGTCAAAATGGGTTTGCATACTAGGCACAAAAATGCCACCTCAAAGGGAATGGCGCAAGAAGTCTGTGAATGATGTAGGGTTACCTAAGGCTAAGGCCTAAGCCATGCCTAAGGTTCTGGACACTAGGTGAACCCCGTGTTGCGACTAGTGCCTTGGTGTCATCAGAGACAGTGACAGTGGTGCAAACAGAATGTATGGTTCATGGCTGGCCGTGTGTTTGACTGCAGTACTGAATTGTAAGTGCTGAGGTATGGCCCGGATACAGATGCCCCGCGCAGCTTCTAACCTGCACACAGAGCAGCTGCTGTGCTATGTCATCAGCACTCGGGTATGGTCAGGCAGCTCCTCCACCAGTAAATAAATGTGCATTGACTTGAATTGGTTTCGTAACCACTCTTGGAATGCCATATGTGACTAGTCACTGGTCACTGTACAGGTTCCGTGCCTTTCTGTGAGTGGGCTGGCATGAAAATGCCACGTTTGTGGTCATGCAAGCTGCAGGCAACACAATGGATGGACGACCAGGCGACTGGCTCATAGGACTTATGCAAACCTGCTACATATAGCAGACAAGGCAGAACCTAGCACTACAATCCATGTACATACGTGGATTCTGGGTGTCTGGTAGCAATGGCTAGCCTGCACCTGTTATATTTAGATTGACTCCTAGGTATTGTATCGCTTCATCTTCCTTCCACGCTGTTCTCATGAATCTTTCCAGAGGAAAGAGGCTACTCGATATTTCTTTTGTAGAGAAGCCAGAGTTAGCATTAGGCACCTGCACTGTTGGAAACCAGAACCCTGTGTTCTCAAAGACAATAGTTTGTGTTGTCAAACAAGCTGTTCCCAAGTACCAGAGCTTCTACCAAGACTAGAGGCAGAGATTCCCAGCCTCCCCTCCCCCTCCCCTTTGCACAACCCTGCAAAGAGCATGGATCGAATGGTACCTACAAAAGCTTGCTTGCCATCCCAGGACTAGGTAAATGATTGCCAAAGCACTTGGCACTTTACAAGCTTACTTTTTAGAACACTTGGCTGAAATCAAACATTCTAAACATCTAGCTGTATTTTTGAGCAGGAGATTGCTATATACCAAAGTCCAGAGCATATCTCCTGAGATCTCCAGGGTCTCGTGTCTTAGAACAATAAATTGGACTAGGGACAAATTATTCTTTGAGAATTACATATATGTATACAATGGGTCTTAATCAAACCCTCCCTGACTCTCTCCCTGCTACTGCTACCAAAATCACTCCCCTATTTTCTGTATATGTTCCCTAGCCCACTGAGTCCAACTAGCTGCCAGTATGACATGGGTATAGGGTCATATACAGGGGCATGGACAATGTACCAGGAGCCACATCCTACAAGAAAATCAACTTTCCCACCCCTAGAAGCCATGAGCTTCCAATGATGTTCTGGAGCTAGGGCTAAAACTTGATAAGAACCTATTGCTGAAGACATTGCATATTCGTGTTATATGACACAACGAAATCAATCTTTTATTGACCTGGAAGCTTCCTCCCAGCTAGCTGCATAGTTGTAGAAGGTGCTGTGGAGGCTGCTGGTGAAGAAAAGTAGTCAACAGTCTTACCCAGCTATGAACTCAGCAAGTTACATTAATCACCCATCTGACATTATACCCACTGTTGCCATAGTGGCATAAGTGTTATGAGGGTAACTAGCTGCATTCTGATTGGATGTAAGGCCTGTTCCACAAGTGAGAATTCATGCTTGGTACTATCAACTGGGCAAGAACCCATGCTTCTTTCATATGCTCATCTCAATGCACCTTTCTCTACTCCTCCCCTCTCCTGCCACAGAATGATATGAGTAGGCATATATTAGAAACATCAGTCCAGAGGCCGTATAAATGGAGCAGGGAAGCAGAAGCCAGAGGTCAAGAACAGGTCGGATGTTATTACAGAAGTCCGAGTGGCATCTTGCATGAACCACCTCAACTCAGGGCCAGGAATGTTTTGATCACTGCTCCTCTTCACAGTGAAAAGTTGAGAAAAATCTACATTTCCGGACTCTGCATGCACCTTGGCTACAGAAGTTACTTTTCAGTACAGGACCGTCAAAAGTCTCCCTGAAGGCCCTGGGGGGAAAAAAAACACCCATCTATTCCATATTCTTTCAGCTTCTTTCTGCCCTACCTCCTTGAAGAATGCTGAAGTCTATATGACTATGGACAGCTCACTCTTTGCAGCTTCAGAGGCAATAAAATAGAATAAGAACGAGGCGGTCTAAAGCATACTGCCCTAAGCTGAAGTTAGACAGGGTACTTCACAGAGATTCCTGTTCCTGTCAGTCTTTACCCTACTCCGGGCCGGCCGTGCTCAAGTGGATGCTGGCTTGTCCACACTGCTCATCAGGGCTCCATTGGAATCAGCCATCTCTCTGTGTGGTTCTGTGTCCTTGGCATAAAACAGCCCACCAGAAAGAACCCCACATATTGTCCCTTCCTCTACTCATGAGGCCTCTCCCTGCCCTGTAGTCTACTTACCATCAAGGGGCAGGAGCTGTGGAAGAGCCACAGCTCAAAGATAGAGATACGGCAGTTCAACGCGTTCTCATTTCCCCACATCTAGAGCTTCAGTGCAGAAGAGGCTGTATCATTGAAATGCCACTGGGAGGAAAACCAGAGACATGATGTAGGGAAACAGGATTGAAATGGTTTTTTAAGACCATGATGAGAACTCACACTGTGGTTCCCCGAGGCACATCCTGGCTTTTGACGCTCTTCAGGATGAGTGCAGATGGTGGCAGGCTCTGCAGGGGCAGGGACTTCATGTGAAGCCTGGAACTTGTTACCAGAAGTTAAAGTGTTTGTTGAAGGCCCTTGGCTCTTTACTCAGAGGGGCTGCCCTTAGAAATGTTTCTTGTTAGTCTAGTATGGTGGTGCACACCTTTAATCCCAGTACTTGGGAGACAGAGTAAGGCATGAGTTCAAGGCTAGCCTATTCTACACAGTGAGTTCCAGATCAACCTGGGCTCTATAGTGAGACCCTGTCTAAAAGAAGAAGAAGGAGAAGGAGAGAAAGAAATGTTTCCGATACTTTCTGCTGTGTTCTGTTTACCTCTGGTTTGTTTTGCTTCTTCATACAGTACCTTTATTTAGAGCCTCAGTTGGTTAAGTGGGGGAGGTTCCCCAAGTCCACTGAGGGTGAGGATATGGGCTATGGCCCTCAACCTGAGATGCCCACAGAATGTCACCATGGTGGCTCTTGGCCTTTTCCCTGTGGGGCTTCCTATATCTTGGTGAGAGCAATTGGGCAAAGCCTTCTGGAGGCTCTGGCCAAAGCTATTTCATTCCAATATTTGTACACCAAGGCATGGCCTCTTGGGGACTGCTGTCTTCGGCTGCCATCCAAAGAGCACCATCTCAAGTGCCCACTGTGTACCAGACTCCACCTTTCATACCCTGAAATTCTATGTAATGCTCCACATACCCAGACAGCTTGGAGACTGACTACTGAGCTATATCGTCACAGCTGTGTTTCTGTTTTATGGCAGGGAAAGATTCAGTGACCCAAGGGTGTCATGTAAGTTTTACCTTTATCCTGCCCCTAGGCTCAGCCTTCTCCTGTACCGTGTGCTTCCTCTGGCCCTAGTGTATTTTTATGAGCTCCCTCTGATGTTTGTGGAATAAATTATAGGTATCCTGAATGTCCCTTGGGTTGAGCCTATTTGCAAGGAAAGCCAGAAGACCACTGACCTGCAGAGCCATAGGGCTTGGGGGCCAGGATTCTGGTGGGTGAGGGGATCAGCACAGCTCATCATGAAGGAGCACTAGAGAGGCTGCCAAGGGCTGGGTGCCTTTTCCTAGCACCCTTGATCCAGACTGCAGTGGGCTATCCAGAGATCCCCTGGAGACAGAGCCCTGTCTTCCTCAAGTTTTCATCCAGGATAGGAACTAAAAGCAGGCTGGCACACACCCGAAGCGCTCTAAACTTGAACAGAGGCCACTCTGCCAGCCCTGTGGCTGCATCTTCTCCCTACCCCATACTCTCTTGCTTCAGATTTCCATTTTAAAATATGCCACATTGAACAGGAGTATCTGGTATCTGGATGGAATATTAGTGCAAAAAAAAACTCCCTTGAATAGCACTGTGGGTTTCTTTCTTAGTCTTTGGGACCTTTTATTCCTGTTGTTCTAAATTACCAGGAAAAGGGGGGGAAAAAAAAGACAGAGAAACAAGGCCATTGTCACAGTGCTCTGAAAGGCAGAGTGGGCGGAAGCCTCTGCACCTTCTTGAGTTAACCTTGACCTTGGGCTGTCACATCATCATCCTAATAGGTAGAGCAGACTGGGCTAAAGTAGACTTGTAATAATGCTGTGCTTCCGATCAAAGAAAACTGATCTTTTAAGTCCTGTATAGAAACGTACTTTTTGGAGGCTGTTAAAAAAAATGTGAGTCGGCATAAATCTCAGTTGGAGTGCTTACCTAGCACGCATGGAGTCCTGCGCTCCATCCCCAACACTGTATACACCAGGTACGATGACACATGTGGTGGTGCATGCCTGCAATCCCAGCACTGAGGAGATGGAGTTGGGGTATCAGAAGTCCAAGGTTATCCTCAGCTACATAGCGAGTTCAAGGCCAGCCCCAGATACATGAGACCCTGAATCAAGAAAAGAAAAAGGAAAGAGTGGTCTTCGCTAGCCATGGAGCTAACTTCATAGACTCCCCCACTGTCTTCCATTGCCCCCCAAACCTAAGAAGCTGGATTCCTCTCACTCGACCCACAGATAGTTCTTACAATGTTCCTGGTGGGCAGGCAGTCCACACTTGTGTGAAAGGTCTGACTAACTCTCCCCTTGTCAGATGCCTCTACCTTAGGGACTGTTCCCATCATAGTAAAAGAACTGGGTTCTGGCTTTGTGGCACTCGCTTCCCTCACCTGTCCTGCAGGACAACAAAACTCTCCTCCCCTGAAGCCACTGTTTCAGCAAGCATCCCGCTCTCCCTGGGGTCCCTCAGATCCTGGGATGACCCAGAGGTCATCCACTGGGACTCCTCCGCCCTGAGTCAACCCAACTGGCCGTGCCGTCAGCAGGAAAGTGTGTGCCCGGCCCCGGAGAAGGCTCCCCTGCCCATGCAGTGTCATGCCCCCACCTCGGTGCTGAGGAGATGCTGCCTGCTGCCAGCAACTCCTCACCAGCTGCATAGCCAAAAATAAGTCCTCAGCTGCACGGGGCTGATCTTTCCGCTCCCCTTCTCCTCAGAAGCGAGAGTCCAGCAGCCTGCCAGCTGGAACTGGAGATTGGGGTTTTTTTCCACCCAGCTGAAAGGAAATGCAGTGCAGATTCTTTTTTTTTTTTTTTCATTTCTTTTTTAACCTTATTATGTCAGAGGAGTTGTCTTGTTCTTAAGGGCAAAAAATATCACCATTGCTTCTGAATCCGCTTTGAAAATAGCACTGGGAAGGGGAGGGCTGCACAGAGCTTTTCCTGGCTCCTGGCAGAAGCACCTATCAGGAGAGGCAGATGCAGCCCCGCTTGAGTGGAGGGACCGCTCTGGGAAGAAGCCTGAGGCTCGAGTTGGGCTCAGCAGATCTGCTGCCAGCCTTGGATTGATAAAGTGCCTATTTGCACAGAGGACAGGAGCAGCTGCCTAAACTGTGGAATTTTCCAAGGGCTGCAGAACTTTAAAAGCCGAGTTTGAAGTCATGCATTCCTTTATTTAGCAAATATTTATCGGCACCTGCTGTGTGCCAGGTTCCCGCTGGGGCTGCAAAGGTGAAAAGAGGACACTCCCTATCCTTAAGCACCTCACATCCGGGGGAAGAAACCAGACAAGACCAAAGAGGAGAAGCATGCAAGATCTCCTGGACTGAGTGTTCTGTGGGGGTCTCCACCCACTCCAGCATAAGAGGCGGTGACAGTGGGTTTGGGCTGGTTCCGAGGCTGGGGAGCTGTACTGGGCATCAGTGACAGTGTCAGGCCAATAAGCTAGGGATGCACAGCATCTAGGAAGGACACAGCTCTGCTTCAGGTGCACAGTCCTGGGGACAGTCCAGAGCCATCACCAAGGAGGTGACAACCGAGCTGCTCTGCAAACGCAGGGTGGAGCAGGGGACTGAGGATGAGGATTAAAATGATTGGGACCAGAAGCTTTGGGAAATTGTGTGTGTGTGTGTGTGTATGTGTGTGTGTGTGTGTGTGTGTGTGTGTGTGTGTGTGTGTGTTGAGACTGACACCTTACAGGACCATTCTGCAGGAGAGGCAGAGGCTAGCCTGGCCTGGCGGGGCTGGGAAAAGGTAAGAAATGATAACAGCCTCTCTGGAGGAGAAGGACGGAGACAATGAGCAACAAGTCAGAGATCGGATCTTGAGGTCTCCACGACACGGAGTCAATTCAGCCGTGTGCACGCATGTTCTTGTATGGGGGCGGGGGGAAGCTGTGAGATGAGTGGGCAAGGCTGGAGCTGAGAAGCTTCCCATGGTGTGGCTAATGAAAGGGAAACCAGGGGAGTGGGAACAGATGTGTGGAAGAAATAAGTCTGTGGGTCCATGTTGACTCTGAGCCCTGTACCTGCTTTAGGAGACTATACCCCGCAGCCCAGAGATGTCTGGGATGAACCATTTTCAGCTTCTCGTGGGAGTCACATTGCTGAGGCAGCAGTGGTGTGAGGGGAAGGTTAAGGGGCATGTTTAGGAAGGCAGGACTCACATGTGTGGTCGATTGATTTCCATGAGGGTGTCATGTTGCTGTGGCAACATGCCCGAGGTGGGGGTTCTTTGGGTTCCCAGTTTCAGGGGATACAGTGCAACATAGCAGCTGAGACAAGTCTGTCAGTAGTAGTGGGGGTGTGAGCGGCTCCTCATATCCTGGGAGGTCACAAAGCATGCCCTTGGTGACCTGCCTCCCCCAGTCAAGGCTCACACCCCAAAAGCTCCACAGCCTCCCAAAACAGCGCCACCATCTGGGGACTGAGGGTTCAAACATACAACCTATATGGGACAGTCCGCATTCGAACCCTAACAGGTGGTCACGGAAAAAGGATGGTATTTTCAACAGATGGTACTGGGGTAGTTGAACACCCAGAGCTGTGAGTGGAGCTGTGTGCAGAAGAGCCATGCTGAGTTCTTACCTTACACTATACAACAGCAGGCTCAAAATAAACCACAAACTCAGACCAAGAGCTGAAACAGTGAGCACTTTGGGAAAGACACCTAGAAAAATCTTCATTGGGTTTTCAGTGGATTTAACATAATTCTACATTAGTTTTTAAGCTGTGGTACCCAAAGCACAGACAGTTCAAGACAAGGAAATCAACTGGACATCACCAAATTAAAAACTTATGTGCATTAAAGAGGGATCAGGAGAGTGAAAAGACAACCCACTGAACTGGCAAAAATGTTTTCAAATCCTGTGTCTGAAAAGGATTATTCCCCAGGTTTTAGAGAAAACACCCCATCCACACACAAGAAAAACACAAATCACCCATTTCAAGAATGGACAGCGGCCAGAGCGCGGTCAGCATCAGAGCCCCTGCCTTGCGTGGCAGGTATCTAGGTTCAGTCCTCATCGCTGAGAAAAAAAGAAAGTAAAAGAAAAAAATTGTTATAGACATTTCACCAATGAAGATATAAATCACCTAATAAGCCCATAGGAGGGTGCGTATTAAGAAAATGAAAAAATGCAAATCAAAATGACAGTGAGATACTCATAACCTCAAGGGTGGATGGTATTTTAAAATAGAGAATAGGAAGTGTTGGGTGGGGGGGGGGGTGCAGAATCAGACAGCTGCGTACTGAGATGGCAATGTAAGAATGCACTCCTCTCTGTTGGGCGGTTCCTCACGAGTAATACAGTGTTCCTGCATCTCACTGTTGTCCAGATGGTCCCTCTGGGTTGGCCATAATGGTCGCTGTCTTGAATTAGAGCAGCTGTGATTACCAGCATGAGGTTCCTTGGGTTGCTAGGCCTATTAACCTTCCCTCCTGAAGAGACTGGGGAGACTGAGGAGCCTTCAAGATATTCTCATGAGGTCCCTCAACTCCCCGTGGATGTGGCAGTCTTTGTTTCTTTTCCGTTGCTATGACAAAAACACAAAAGCTACTTAAGATGAAAAGGATTTATTTGGCTCATGATTCCAGGGCCTAGTCCATCTCTGTGGGGCAATCAAGGAGGCAGGAGTCTGAGTCAGCTAGTCACATTATATCCACAGTCAAGAGCAAAGAACAATGACTTGAGGCTCGCCAGTGTTCACTAGCTTTCCCCTTTTTTATTCAGTCCAAGATCCCAAGCCTAAGGGAATGATGCAGCCCACTGTGAGCATGTCCTCCCACACCAACTAACATAGTTAAGATAATCCCTCATAAGCATTCTCAGAGACCCTGCTCCTGGGTGATTCTAGAGGCCACCAACTTGACAAAATGAACCATCATAAGAGGGAAATAGTCTCGGGAGTAGAGAACTCTTCCATAGTGTAGCTACCTATAGACCATCCGTGGGATTCTTATGTGGTATAGCTGCCGATAATCACCCACATTCAGTAAACACTGGCTCACCAGGATGGACTTGGCTGGAATCCTTTCTTTGTTCTATCGATGGCCTCTCCATTTAGAATGAATAGACATTTCTTAAATAATCTCCCCGGGGGAAAAAAAATCACAGGATACATAGCATTGCATTCCTAGGTATCTACTCAAAGGAATTGAAAGTGGGAACCTATACATTTGTGCACTAAGGTTCACAGGACATAGGTGATAGGTATACTGTGACAGGCGTACAGGTGTATAAAGACCCCTATATTGTCATTCACAGTAGTCAGAAGAGCAATGGCCCATTTGTCCATTAATGATGAACACATGAGCAAAAATAATTGTGGCCTACATGTGCAATGGAACAGTGTTCATCCTGAAAGGGAATGAAATTTAAGTATATGCTATGAGTGATCCACATAGGTGTGATACAAAATTAAATAAGCCGGACACAAAGGACAACACCATATAATCCGGCCACCAGGCAGTTGGAATAGGCAGATTCGTTGAGGTAGAAAATGGAATTGAGGTTCCAGGGGCTGTGGAGCAGGGGCGCCCATTGCTTAATGAGTAGAGTTTCTGTTTGGATGATGGGAAGGTTCTGGAAATGTACTTATTAGTGTATTAGACCTCACATGTCAAAGGGTCCCAAAGTGCAATGTTGTGTGAAGTAAAGAGAAAGGCAGGGCAGACCTTGAGCGTGGGAGGCTTGTCCTCAGGTTCGCAGCTCTCGAGCTCATCTCAAGCTTGTCCGTAGCTGAGGGCTCCTCTCCACTCCCTTCACCGTCCCCGTTACCTCCGCTGTGCTAGGCTCAGTTCCTTCCGGTTCCCAAGCATTTGGCTGAGATGGCGTTGTTCCTAAACCAGGGAGGAAGCCCTTATGAAGCGCACCTATCCTTGCCAGGTTCTCGGACTCTCATGGGGGGACGGTGGAGATCCCTGATGGGTCTGTCACTGCAGGCGGCTGCAATGTCGGTGCGTCTCTCATAAACCTTTCTGGGTAGAAAGCCTTCCCTGAGGTGGGGAGCTCTGAAGCTGCATTTCACACAGTATCTATCATTCCAAATGAGCGACTGTATACTGGCCTCACTGTGTGCCATCTCATAGCCCAGATTGCTCAGTGGAAGCAACTGGAAGCCCGTAGTGTTCATTTCCAAATATGGCTGCTAACTGGGGAAAGGAAAGAGGCACAGAAAAGCAGCGAAAGAGTGTCAGCATCAGAAACTTTTTCCCGACACGGGTATTGGCATGCTGGGGAGATGCCATTTTCACAAATTCTTAGTTACGAGTGACCAACAAGCTGTCAGGGTGTGTGTGTTGGGGGGATGTGCTTAGATGGCATCAGTGGTGAAGTTCTTTCACAATATGGAAGCAGCAAGGAATTTTCCAAACTTGAGGTTTAAACTACAAATTTGGTTTCCCGACCCATGGCTCTGGCACTGGTCACAGGACTGGGTCCTCCTGCTATGTAGAAAAGTTTGTTTCTGAGGACCAAAGAGAGCACCATCTCTACTTGAGTGTCTGCCCACAGAAGCCACAGGCAAAGCACCTCCTGGTTAACTGAGCGAAGTCGTGTATCCAGAAAGAAGATGGCTTCAGAGCAACCAGATAGTAAGTCACCAGGTCTGTGCACCAAAGCCACCATGCATGGCTCTTAGGTACTCATTCACATGAAGCCAGAGATTCCTGCTCACCAGCCACTAGGAGTGAGAAGCCACAGATGTAAATGTCCCGGGGCCATTTGGGAAAGGTCTTCTGAAGGCCCCAGCGAAGTTTCTGGAAACTTGGCACCCAGAACGAAAGGAACAGTGACCACAGCATGGAGAGAAAGCAGCTGCTTAGAGTCTAGAATCCAGATGCCCCACTGTTTGACATCCAAGGAAAGTATTACTACCCAGTCACAAGGGCAAATCCTATGGCCACTGTGAGACAGGGAGAGCGCCATGTCTCTACACAGCCCAACAGGCTGGCGCTGAACCAGCTGGACACAGGGATGCTGGTGTACCTGCTCCTGCAGAAGGGCCCTAGGGACCCTTTGGCTGCTAAGGTGACCCAAATCTGAAGAAAGGTAAGAGAGCCTGGGCATTGGCACCTCTAACGGGGTAGTAGCTGTTTCTGCCTGAGCTGTGGACTTTGAACTGGGCTGTCACCTTCAAAAGGCAGGCCAGTCAACTGATGGCCCTGAAAAGCCAGAGGCCGCAGCATATATCACAGTATATGCCAGGCCCTAGCATATACCAGGGAACCCAGTGTGTTTTCACAGTCACAGGAGAGGGCACCCACTGAGGCCCAAAAACCTCAGAATGAGTTGGGGACACAGATGGGAAGAGGTAACAGCAGATGTCTGGACCTGAGTCCTGTGGCCCCTTGAGTCCCTGAACCCTTGGCAGCCTAGCCAATCTGGGGAAGAGGTACAAAAGCCATACCTGCCACTGAGAATGGGTTCAGGGTTAACGGAACCAGAGTAGGCAACGCCCCAGAGCTTTGGGTCTTTAGCATGAGGAACACATAAAGTCGTGGTGTCTGCAGAAAGCATGACAGATGGTGGCGTATATAACTCACTTGGAAAGATTTCTCACTGAAAGTCGTTACAGTATTAAAGTTTTATTTTTTTTATGTTGATGAAGAGAACTTCATTTACCCAAAAAGATACTTTGGAAGATCAAACCCCACCAGGGAAGACCATATAAGAAAGGGTCCAACCCATCACCTCAGTGCTCTGCACATGGGACACCCTTTCCTGCAGAGCCAGGAAGATGCCCAATGCCCAATGCAGAAACTCCTAGGGTATCCACCACAGGAGGTCTTAGGCTCTCCCCAGGATTGTTCTGGAATTTCTCCTTCCCCACAGGGAATCCTGCTATCTCTTCTGCCCATGAGAGTGACAACAGGCGGGGGACCCTGTGTCCAGGGAGGCAGGCGGTGGTGATGGGCACCCTGCCTGTGTAGAAGCAAGGACTAAGGCTCTCTCACTGCCACCCTCCACACCAGACACCCAGTTGGCATTCCTGTGGGCCGGCAGCATGCCCGGCTCCAGGTCACCACAAAACAGCCCCCACCCCCGTTCTGCCGTCAGCAGCTGTTTCTGACAGGTGTCCCACTCTCTACTGCAGATGGTGACCAAAATGGGTCCATTGGCAGGCAGCACATGGAACCACCCCCCTGCACATGCTGATGTGTTCACTGACACACAGATCAGTCCCCATTCTGTTTTGAGGCACCTTGTGTCTGGCTGCAGGTGCAGCCGGCCTCCTCTCAGAACTCCAAAGGGTTTCTGGGTCCCCACCTCAGACTGGGACCCTTCAGCATTCACAGACTGTGAATCTAGTGGGCTCTCGTTCCGTGCAGATCCAGCTCACTCTTCTTCATGGTGGTAAGACTGTATGTCTCCTTGCGGATGCATTCAATGCAGCACAAGACTGGATTTCCATAGCATAGCTCCCTATATAGGTATGACTTTGGCCTTGGCCCAGTGAGAATATAGAGGTTGAGCTGCAGCGACCCTAGGGCTCTAGATACAGGGGCTGGACCACCCTTGGCTCCTTCCATCTGTTTTCTTGTGTGGGGTCCTATGTACAGAAGACACACAAGACTCCTAGGAGCTGCTCCCCTGGTGAGGTGATCAGGGAGCCTAGTCTCTTGGTAAAACAACAAGATATGACCTTGTGCACAGCTTAGAGAGGGATCCAGGAGGAGAAGGGAGTCAGGAGGGAAGGCAGCTGCCCTTCTGATGTCTCCTTTCCTGCCGCCTTAAGAGAGAGATGTCCCTGGGCATCGCCGGGGCCCAGCTTTTCTGCCCACAACCCTGCAGGGGCCCCTCCTGACCCCATGTTTGGGCTGTTCATTCCAAACACTGAGCTAGCCAAGGCTGCCAGATGAGAGTGACATCTGGCTGAGACCGTGGCCAAGTCTCTGCTGCTCTGTCCCTGGCAGGCAAGAGCTACGTTCCCAGTGCCAGATTCTCAATGAGGGAGACAGAGAGGAAGAGAGACGGGGGGCAGAATAAAGCTTCGTGCTCCTTGCCCAGCCATTTTTCTTCTTCCCTCCATGATACTTCAGCCTCTTCGGTTTTGCTGGAATCTGGATACTTAAGGAGTGAAATGCACCCTCCAGAGTGCAGGGGATTATGGGAGTGGGTGGAAAGGATTGGAGGCAAACACTAAGGAAGCCTGTGCACATCCGCATGCACACGTACAGTGGACCACAAAGCACAGAGGATTGTGGGGAGTTGTTCACTGAAGGTGTACTTCAAAGGCCCTTTGCAGAGAGGCACCTGGAGTGACCTGAACGAGACAATGGGAACTTGCACTGTCTGCTTTCCCAATGCAAGGTCAGACTCTCCTTCCATGTAACTCTCCGTGGAGTGACAGCGTGGTGTCTGTAAGCCAAGCCGGAGCTAGAAACAGGAAGCATCCCTGTGTCCAGAGGACAGACGAGGTAGTGTTTCCATCCAGAGGCACTGGAAGAAAGTCTAACACTGGTGGCCAGTATGGTCTCCAGTGGTCACGGCAACTTGTCAGCCATGTGACCTCGGACAAGCTACTGGACCTGTCTAAGTTTCTGTTATTCGTCTGGAAAATAAAATTAAGTAACTCCTCTAAGGGGAATATCGTCAATTTAGAAGGAGCAAAGTCAAGTGTGGGAAGGTTAGAGGACTTGGCCAAGGTTGTGTAAGGAGGTAAGGTACTGCCAGGAAAGGGCTGTGGCGTCCCCAGAGAAGCAGCGTCCGCTTCTCTGGGGGTTGAGGCACCATGACTCAAGGCACCTGGGCTTCCCTCCTCCACACTACTGCTGTGTACTTCACACGTTTCTCTGCCTCGCCTGACACTTCAGTACACCCTCAAGTACGAACGGCAGTGTTGTCTTTTCATGTGTGAACAGCGCCCCCCATTTCTCCGCTTCTTGTTTTGACTACTCTGAGGGAAGCAGGGATTCTCCTCCTCTCTGTAAAATCTATGGTTCTGGCTACTTCCCTGCCACCCACGTGCACCGTGATGTCCACAGACTTGAGAAACTTCCCAGACACCCGAGAGGGCTGGGCTTGAGTCTAGCCCTGCTGCTGTTTTTGAGTTGTGTGTGTGTCCTTTAACAGATGTAAAAAAGGAGTCCCATATTTCACAGGGCAGAGAGTGCTGGAGAATCCCTGGGCCTTTACAGTTAGGCTTCATCCGGTCAGGGGTGGGGCCCATTTTTGAGAGTGGTAATATGCAAGACCAGCAGAAGGGTGATGGACAGACAGGCTAAGGCAGGTAATGTCTGGAGCTTGGAGGTGTCGATGGGACTGTGGTAGGGTCTCATGGGACGGATATCACCAAGTGAGCGGGGCAGTGCACGGCACAGAGCCAGGGCCCACAGTGCAGCTTTAGGCCTTCCTAGCAGCAGCAGCAGCAGCACCAGCACCAGACCAGCTTCCTCATTCTAGGCCTTGTCTCTCAGAAGCCCAGGATGTGGGAGATTTAGTAGACATGGATAGACATAGTCCTTCCAGACCATGTCTGGTTTTCCCTCGCACCGTATGTTCTGTAGCCTTCAGCATGTATATGGATAGAGTGGGACACTTGGCCAGATGTCCCCAAAGCTACCATAGGACACCCATCCTGACGGCTGAGTCCTCAGAACACCACCAGTGATGACACAGGAGAACCAGGTCACTCATCTGGGTGGGTCAACGCTTGGGCTTATCAGGTTCTTGATTCTCCCACCTAGCTCTGAGCATAATCCATTCCTATAACTCACCCCCCCCCCAATGTGGTGTTCCGTGGGCATCACAGTGCCCTCTGAAAAGTACTGCCAGAACTGAATCCAGAGAACACTTTCCTTCAAACACAGAGTTTTCTCTCTTCCCGGAGACAGCCAGGTGAGGAAGACTTCTCATCCCCTCCCCTAACCTCATCTACAGGAGAGAAAGCCAGACCTCAAGGTCAGATGCACAAGGTTATACAGTTTGCCCAAGCTCAGGCCGGTTCAGAAGCAACCTCTATCCACTTGAGAGCTGCCCAGGATGCCATAGGGAATTTTTGACACCTACGGATACACAGTGCGGCTGAAATACATCATGCCTTAGCAAGAACTCTAACGAACATGGATTTTATTGTCTTAGCCGGAAGGCATACCAATTATATGCAAATGCAAATGATGTAATTAGCTTCTGTTCTAGCTCTCTTCTCTGAAGGGATTTCCAGTTCTTCTGAGCACTGAAGAAAATAACAGTTGTGTTTTGGCAAAGAGCACTGGTTGCCTATTTTGGGTTTTTATCCCTAATACATACTTCCTTTCCTCCCTCCCTCCATGCCTCCCTCCCTCCTTCCTTTTTGGTATCCCCTTTCCTCCCCTCAAAAAATAAAATAAAGATTAAAAATAAAAAGGCTAGGGGATAGGCAGATGGCTCAGTCAGTAAAGGCGCCCGCCGGACAAGCAGGGGACCACACAGATTTGATCTGCAGAGCCGCACAAAAAGCCCGGCACGGCGGCACACTCTTGTAACAACGGGAAGGTGGAGACAGGAGGGTGTCTGGGGCACACTGGCCAGCCTGCCTAACCTACTAGGTAATGTTCACCTACGAGAACATTAACACTCCCATGTACACACCGGAAAGGGATAGATGAGTAAAAGTAAACCCCCATACTTCCTCACTAAGAAACCTAAACAGCCTGCAAAGAGGCCTGCACATCCGACCACACATGCTCTCAGAATCCTCTAGTGATGCCTGTATAGAAGTGGGGGGAGGGGCGGGGCACAGCCTCACATGGAGTCCTGCAGTCGGCCATGGTCTGCACACCCACACTGGGGACCACACGTTCATGGGCCTCCACACGCCCACACCTGTGGCTTCCTCAGCCTTCCAGGAGACTGACCAAGCTGCTGCTCTCTCTCTAGCTTTTCTGCCAGCTACATTCCCAGCCACGTGAGGCTGGAAGCTCAGTCACGGCAGCCATACATCTTAAATGCGTTTTCCCTTATCGCTCACATACTAATTGACGGTCCTATTTTTAGTTTCCGTGGGCAATGATTTAAAGGCCCAGCATTTCATTCTGGGCCCCGGCCAGTGCAGTGTGAAGTTATTCAGATCACAGCTCATGGGGGAGTCTCTGTGCACAAGCTGGCCAGCCTGTTGCGATGGGCAGATGGACCCTTGCCCAGGGCACAGGAAGTCTCAAGGGAGGTTTTAATTCCTTAATTCTGAAACGAGCACGATTTTTATTGTCTTAATCAGTGAATAAAAAAAAAAAACCACAATAAAGTGGCCAAGTTTCATTTTTATTTTAGTTGGAGTAAGAGAATTTTGGAGTAAGAGAATTTTGGAGTAAGAGAATTTTAAGAAACTGTAACTGCTTTTCCATACATTACTATTGAAAGTTGATTTTGTGTGTTCCAGAAGATTCCACCAGCAGTTGTGCAGATAGGGAGTCACCATTTAATAAAACATTTATCACCTCCTCTGGGCAGGGGAGGATGTGCACTGTACCCTGGGTGATTTTCTCTGGACTTGGCCTTTATGGTGTTTGGCATCTACTATACAGAAGTGCTCGCTTGAAATTGCCACATAGGCCTTTAATGGAGGCTGCATTCCTTCAGAACCCAGGGGACTTTAAGCAATGGCTGTGGGGAGTAACATTTGACTCTTAATGAAGGGGAGATTTACTGATAATAACAAACAGCCTCTATAAACACATAGTGGCCTATTTTGATAGCTTATGGGAACATGTGATTGATTTTCTAAAAATTCTTATGTACTTCTTAATTTAATCTCTAACCCACATCTATTAAAAACCAAATTTCTAAGTTTCTGGGGCTATAAACTAGTCAAGTCCAGTTACCTGGTACCATGAGTGATACCTGAAAGAATGAAAGAACACCCCTCCCCCCGTGTGTGTGTATGTGTGTGTGTGTGTGTGTGTGTACGCATGTGTGCATGTGTAGGAATGTGTGCATGTGGGCAGGTGGATGCATACATAGATAGCAATATTATGCACAATAGAAACATTGTATTGTAAGTATAAAAGCAAGGAGCTCAGTGGGACCATATTAGAGTCTTGGGGGCAGATGTTGTACATGGATATCAAAATATAACTTTAGAATATAATGAGAGAAAGACCAACCAAGTAGTTAAGACATGGACAAAAGCCAGGTATGGTGGTGCAGTCCTTTAATCCCAGCAGAGGCAAGCAGATTTCTGAGTTCAAAGCCAGCCTAGTCTACAGAGCAAGTTCCAGAACAGCCAGGGGTACACAGAGAAACCCTATTTTGAGAGAGAGAGACAATATTTTTGAGTTTTGAATAGAAGAGCTGGAGAGCTACCTCAGCCCAAGGGCCTGAATTCAATCCCCAGAACCCACATTAAAAAATGCTGGCAATGGTGGTAACATCTGTAATATCGGCACTGGGGAAGTAGAGACAGGTAGGTTCCTAAGTCGTCCTGGCTAGCCAGCCCAGCCTACTTGTTAAGTTAACCAATAAGACTGATAAGAAAACCTTGTCTCTTAAATTAAAAAAAGAAAGAAAGAAAGAAAGAAAGAAAGAAAGAAAGAAAGAAAGAAAGAAAGAAAGAAAGAAAGAACAGAGCCTGAAGAATGACACCCAAGCCTGTCCTCTGACCTCCGAGTGCAAGTGCACACACACAGACCCGTGTGCACCTGCGCGCACACACATGCACCCACACACAAATATCTGAGTAGACACCTCACCTAAGAAGATATACGGGGGGGAAATAGTGAAATAAAAACGTGTCCAACGTTGATATTTAAAAACTGAAAACTAAAGCTAACTTGATGTTCCATGTCCACCAGTTGGAATGAATGTATTAAAAATTTTGACAATTCCCAGGGTAAGGATGGAGAGCCAGGTACACTCTCCATTATCTTAGGTGAAGAGTTTAACTAGGACCACAAATCAGGGAAACCACTGTGAAACTCTGTGCCCCGTTGAATACACATTCAGGTCACGTGACTCGGCAGGCTCATGCCTGCATATCTGCACAAAAGAAATCTGATCTGTGTCCTCACACACTCATGGCAGCGTTTTTCACAATAACCCCCACCCCTGACACTGCAGAGAATGAAAAAGAGCATGTGGCCTGAGACAGATGCCCCAAGAGGTACTGTTCGGGTTCAGTAAACAGAACCCCAGAAGTACAGTGCTCCTGCATGCTGTGTGCTTCGAAGGCGCTGAGGCTGCCTCAGAAGCAAGGACTCTCTAACCTTCTTTTGTCCCCACCCCGGGCACCCAGGGAGGGGCTGTCTCTGAAGTTCCCTCACCAGAGGGAGGAAAGTTCTTGCAAAAGAAATGTCATTCTCTTAAGCCCCTTCCTAGGAATCTCATCAAAGAGCAGGAAAGATTAGCCACTGGCAAAGAGACTCAAAGTCCCCAGCCCAGACAGACTTTGATCTGTTCTTCTGAGGGTACCTCTGAGAGGTCACCCAAAGACTTTATCTCAGTCAGAAGTTAACTTTGTTCAAGGTACCGGTCTGTCCCTCACCATGCTCTTACCTGCCTCCCTCCAGGAGAGGACCTTTGTCCCAGGCCATTGTGTGTTCTCTGGGCTCCATCATTCCTCCTGAAAACCATTTACTAGCCCTTTAAAATAGCCAACACCCAACTCCCAGCTCCATTTCTCTCTAGGAAGAGAGACTCTAAACTTCTTGCCCTTCTTCTTTTGAGTGTCTGTCTCATAGCTTCCGTGAGTGTGTGTGTGTGTGTGTGTGTGTGTGTGTGTGTGTGTGTGTGTGTGTGTTGACAGAACCTGTTGACCTTCCTTTCCTGATTCAGTGCTTGGTATCAGTGGATGGGAGTTGTCACCTTGGCCCCACAGCTCACGACCCAAAGTCAAGGGAAGAATAGGAGAAATGGTAGATGTGGAAACTCCCCTCTCATGGACACCTGTGCTCAACACACAAAGAGCAACTGCACAGAGGTAGAAGGCTCATTGCTTCTAAGGCCTTCAGAGACCAGTCAGGGGCCACATGGAGAGAGGGGAAGAGTGTCGCTAAAATAAACAACAGAGACTCACTATGGAGAAAGTGGCCTGATTTTAGAGTTCTCATATTATGTTAGTTGCTTTTCTCGTCGCTGTGGCCATGTGACCAAATGCCTGACAAGAAGCAACTCAAAGAAGGGAAGGTGCATTCTGGGTACAGTTCCAGGAGGATACTAGCGACGGTCCGCTGTGACGGGGAGCAGGAGGCAGCTGATCACATTGTGTCCAAAGTCATGTATAAAAAAGTGAGCAGGAAGTAGGGCTGCGTGGGCTAAACTCAAGGCCCGCCCTCCGTGACCCACTTCCTCCAAAGGTTTCACAACCTTCCCAAATGGGTGTCTCCAGCTGGGGACCAAGTGTTCACACATCTCACATTCAGACCACAGCACATGACTTCAAATGTCTACTTTTCAGGAAACGTTTATGAGACAAAGGAACACTGAAGTAGAACTTACTAAGCGTGACTTCAACCTAGCAATTATGAACATGGTGGGGAAAAATGACAGAAACCAAGTCTGAAGAGTTAAAGGAAAATATGGAAACAATATCTCATCAAAAAGGGATATCAATAAGGAGACAGAAATTATAAAACAGCTGGCCATGGTGGCGTACCCCTTTCATCCCAGCACCCAAGAGGCCGAGGCAGGCAGATCTCTGTAAGCTTGATTCCAGCCTGGTCTACAGAGTGAACTCTAGGACAGCAAAGGTGATATATTGAGACCCTTTCTCAAAAGTAAAGAGAAAAAAAAAAGCAAAAACAAAGAGCCAAATCAGTATTTTAGAACTAAGTAAAACCAAGTAAAAAGTCAAAGCTTCCACCTTAAAAGAAAAACTTCTCCAGGGGAAGAGGCTGTGTTGGCAGAAGAAAGAGTAGACTTGAAGATTTTCTAGTCCAAGGCACAAAAAGAAGCAAGTATAGACAAAAGATGGTTGCACAACTCGAAGACTAGCCAGCTTCTGTCGCTGTGATGAAGTGCCTGAGATCCGAGTTAAAACACCGCAGGTTTATTTTGGTTCGCAGTTTCAAAGTTTGCAGCCTTGTTTGCTTGATCTGTTGCTTTGGGCCTCTGGCATATGGTGTCCAGGAAGCAAAATAAATAAATAAATAAAGAAGTTGGGGTCACAATCGCACTTTCCAGGGCACTCTGGCAGTGACCTAAGTTCCCCCCAATAGGTCCCACCTTCTAAAGGTTCCACCAGGTTCAAAGCCCTCTAGGCTGGGGGCCAGGTCTTTAACATAAGATCTTCAGGAGAATATTCAAGTGCAAACTATAGTAATACTAACCCCTGAATTGTAAGCATTAGGCAGCAGTTCTTAACCTGTGGGTCCCGATCCCTTTGGGGGGTCGAATGACCCTTCTACAGGGGTTGCCTAAGACATTTACATTACAGTTTATAACAGTAGCAAAATCACAGTTATGAAGTAGCAACAAAAATAATTTTATGGTTGAGGATCACAACATGACGAACCATGTTAAAGGGTCACAACATTAGGAAGGTTGAGATCCACTGCTGTGAGTCAGAGAGAGGTTTAAGTTGGTTTCACCATTTTTAACTGTCTCATTTCACACTTGGGGGAAACAAAGACCCAGATGGGTAGCAGCACCTAACCAATGTGTATAACAACTGGACACACGATTCATTAACCGTCGTGTGACCTGAGACCCTCCTCACATTACTGTGTTGAAAGCTCTGAATCCTGGAGAAGCTCCCAAGGCCTGTGAAGAACCGACACCGTTGGCCACTCTGTGTTGTACAAATTGGGACCAGACTCAGAGTTGCTGTGAGTCTGATGTGAGCGTGGCAGTGTTCAGAAAAGCTCCTGGCTTCGCTGAACGCGGCACTCCGAGCTCCGGCACCTGCCATGTTGCTTTGAGTTCTTTTCTATTCTGTCTCTTGGGATGAAGGATCTTTCCTTTTAATGAAATCTGCATTTCATCCCCAAGGTGAAAACCGGTGTCCTTGGCTCTTCTGAGAAAATGAGAAGTGGTTTCTTTTTGTGTAATGAATGCCAGGAACACGCAAAAACAGAGGTTGTTCTTAATTGACTGCAGATATGGAAAAGCAGATCATAACCCCCAAAGATACATAAAGGGAGGGTGTGATAGAGAGAGAGAGAGAGAGAGAGGGAGAGAGAGGGGAGAAGAGAGGTTTCTCATGCAACTGAAAGGCACAGAAGGAAACTTCACTCAAGGATGAAGTCATTTGAATTCCCTGTGACAACCAGCAGATGTCAATGGCAAGATCAAATCCAGGGAAGTCCTCAGTCCTCCATGCCATGGTTGATGGGAAGAGTGAGAGGTGGGGTGCGCAGCCTGTAACACCCCAGCCTTGTCCTCTGGAACCAGCAGGAGGTCACTAATTGGCCCTCCTTTTCAGGCCCAGGGCTTGGGCAGTAGAGAAGGGACTAAGACCCCCTTGATTCCTCCAAGAAGGTTTGCCATTAGAAAGATATGGAGCGATAAAGCTCTGGGAAACACGAGAGGGTCACTTCCTTCCTCTGGGTCCCCACTTTGGTTCAGTGATTCACAGACCTTCCTGCAGACAAGCAGGGAAGCCTCAGAGGCACCCGCCACCTTTGCCTAAGTCCTGGTGGCCCCTTTGCTCCAGTGGCGCGCTCCTTTGTACCACTGTGTTCTGGGAGGTGAGAGAGCCGAGGGCAGAGCTGGGTACTCAGATGGGCATGTGGAAGTAGACGGCCAGATCTCCCTGCCTCTGCTGGAATCTTCTCCTGTGCTCTCTAGCTCCCCAGACATTCTCTCCTGGGGCTCCTGGGCCAACCAACTTCCTGTTTATCTTTATATTTGACGGCCTAGGGCTTACCTCTCCCCATCCCCAACCTTCCAGGACACTGCAAATACATGCTCACTTCCCTCTTCCTTGCCTTTGATCATAACATTCTCATTCCAGGAGGCCCCTCATGCCATCAGGGCTACCTTATGAACGTCCAAGTTCAGTCCTAACACGTCCTCCAACCTGGGTGGCCGTCTCCCACCTCTATACCCACAAAGGATGGTCTTTGTGCCCCTGGCATCTGGAATTTTCCCTTTGCCTCAAGGTAGATATCTGAGGTGTGGTACTCTGACCTGATGCACAGGTAGGTCACCCAGAGGATGAGGATGCCTTAGAGGATGCTGTGGGAGCCATCCTAGGAAGAATTACACACCTGCCCCAGCAAGCCCTCAGATCTCTGCCACTGTTTGACTTAACCTGAGCTAGCAAATAGTACTCTTGCCCTATCCTCATCATTATGGCCTGGTGTCTTCCTAAACCACAGGCTTCTGGAACACAGGGGACTTTCTCTTCCGTGGTCCTGCATCCTACATCTAGCACAGTGTCTGCAATGGTCACGTGAGGCTCTGTAGTTACGGGCAACTCTGAGGGCCCACAAGCCCAGGTCATCCTCTCCGTCTCTGCTGCCCTGCTGTGCTTACCCCCATTGCCTGGAACCCAGGCACAATAACCATTACGTGATCAGCTAAGTGGAGCTGAAGGGGTAAAAGCTAATTTACAGGGAGGGCTGGGCCACATTTATCTTCCCAGAGCTTTGAGCAGCACCCCAGGCAGGGAAGACTAAGGTGAAGGTGAAGTACCCTGTTTGAGAGCATTGCTCCCCAAATGTCTTCACCTAGGCCCCAGCATGTGGATCTGACCCCACAGGAACACTGCTGGTCATTGTGGCAAAGAGGGAAAAAGGACAAATCCAGCTTGGAAACCCAAGTTAGTTTGGCTGACGTTCTTATGGGCAGCCTGAATTCAGGAGGGGGTGAGGGATTTGGAAAAAACTCCAGCTACTGTCTGCCACACCCCTCCCCAAGGGCAGAGTTTCTCAGAACATCACTGCCACGTGGCCCCCGCAGGTTATTTCTCTGTGTATACGTGTACAAGTATACATGTGGAAGCCGAGGACAGCCTTGAGTATCATTTCTTGGGTGCCATTCACCTTGGGTTTTGAGACAGGTCTTCACTAGCCTGGAGCTCACCAAGTAGTCTGGGCTGGCTGGCCAGTAAGCCCCAGGGATCCGTTTGTCTCTGCCTCCTCAGTGCCCGCATTGGAAGTGTGGGCCACTACACTGGACTTTCCCACATGAGTTCAGGAATCACACTCAGGTGCTCATGCTTATGTGTCAGGTACTTTCTATCTCCCCAGCCCCCTGGTGATCATTTTCAAATGCAGGTTCCAATTCAGTAGGTCTGGCAGAGACACGAATGTAGGCTTTGAACAAGCTGTGACCATAGTCCACACACTATGGTATTCTGGACCCTCACTGGCTGAGCGAGCAGCTGTGGTCTTCCCACTCTCCCCACTCTGTGCTGAGACAGAGCTCAGCCTGAGTATCTGCATACAAGGGGTCAGAAGATCCTGGGAGTCGCCTCAAGGGTGCAGAGGACACAGGGATAGTCACAAAAGCCACTGAACTGCAGCACATTTGGGGAAGGGCACCACACAAGAATGCAGTATGCTCTCAGAAGCCAAGTCCTCTGATGAGGAGCTGTCATTTGCATAGGCTGGTCTTAGACTTACAGAATTAGATGTAAATGTGTCACCTCCTTTCCTGCCTTCCCTGAGGGGGTCACAAGGCAGAAGGGTCAGTGCCCTCTAACTCAGCCTTGCAAGGGTGTCAGCAGTCTCCTGTCTGTAACCTTGGGATCTTGCCCTTCTTACATCTGCCATGGCAGTTGCTTAGCTCACGGGTACAGTTCCATCCTTCTGGTGTACCCTGATCTTGCAAAGCAGTCACCCCTCCTGTGACTGAGCCACTGTGGCAGGCAAGCCTACTCTCTAACCAGCTGGCTGCCTTCCTGCTCTGTGACGCACTGAACCACAGACATGCAGAACCCTCTGCTCAGCTCGGAGTGAACAGTGGAACAGTGGCTGCTTTTCTTCTTTCTAGTTTTGATGAAAAGACATGCCAACCGCCTCAGAACCTCCAGACATTTTTTTGTCCTCTCTGTGTGACATACACATGTTCCCATGTCATCTTCTGTGCACATATGCATGGAAGCCTGATGTTGGCATAGAGTGCCTTTTCTAATCACCCTCCACTCTATTCATTCAAACCGTCTCCCAGCTGAATCCAGAACTCAGCTAGTCTGGCCAGTCATTTTGCCCCAGCATCCCCTGCCTCTTCCTCCCTAGTGCTAACATTACAGGTTCTGGGATCTGAACTGTGTCCCGTGCTTCCAGTGGCAAGCAGTGCTTCATCCACTGAGCCATCTCTCCACCCTGCTCCCCAGACATTTTGATGTGTGGCATTCTGGTCACCTGGAAGCCACCTGGAGACTAAGACCACTGACTGGGGCATTAACTTCTCTGAGCTGGTGTGTGTGTGTGTGTGTGTGTGTGTGTGTGTGTGTGTGTGTGTGTATAGGACACAAAGCACAGAATTCAGTAGAACTGAATCTGGAAGAAAGTGAAGTGGTCTCCAGGTTCAGAAGGGGAAGGAAGATAGGAACCATCAGGTAGTGTACCTGGTACAAGCTCCCTGTGCCACTAGAGGGCAGACTGAGGGCTTGATCCCTAGCTCTCCCCAACCCACACCACCCCTCCCAACTCCCCATCCTGCTGGAACCTTTTCCTCTAAGGCAGAAAGCTCAGTCTCCTAAAGGTCAGACCTGTTTCCTATGAACACAGAATCACAAACTGAACTTCTGTTCTAGAAAACTGATCTCACTCTATTAAAATGATTAAGTGAGCACTGATTAAATACATAGATTCTTTTTACAAATAATGACA
The DNA here is from genome assembly GCA_026225945.1 of Cricetomys ansorgei. Taxonomy (NCBI): domain Eukaryota; kingdom Metazoa; phylum Chordata; class Mammalia; order Rodentia; family Nesomyidae; genus Cricetomys; species Cricetomys ansorgei. The sequence goes on along the minus strand of JAMJFZ010001657.1, from coordinate 1,476,613 downwards.
TAAAAATCTCTAACACTCAAGCCTAAATTCTTTTGTGGGGTAGAGATGGGGTTTGGATCAAACTCCACGGTGCCTTTTAAACAGAAGGGTGAGGAGGTTTGGATCACAGGTACCTTCCCTTTGCTGGCGAATATCCTTACAGCAAACACATCTGCTTCTTTTCATAAGTGCCTCAGACTGAGATCAGGATTAGGGTCACCTATTTTGAAGAAGCTCGTCAGTGATTGCACGTGCCTCACATTGGAGGTCAGAGCTGCCTCTGGGGCTGGACAGACTTCTAGCCTGGCCTGCTGCTGTCCCACATGGCCTGAGCCGAGGAGTCTCTGGCCTGCTTTCCCAAAGATGGAGGAACGGGTGGTTTCCATGCAGTGCAGCGCTTACTGGGCGCTTGGGGAATGTCAGCGACTAATGATGAGCTTATTAGAACAGTTGCAGTAAGCAGAATGACCATATTTTTTTAATTTTAGTAAAAGAATGGCTTTCCCCAAGCAGGCCTTGAAGGTCAGATGGCCCATGGTGCCTTTGCTGGATACTTCCTTGCATCTGTGGTGCTCACAGGTGCGGCTTGGACTGAGGCCATCTGTCTGGGCCCAAGGTTTCTGAGGTCTCAGAGAAGGCCTCCATCTTGTTTGTGCCTGCTCAGAGGGATCTATTCAGATACAGAAGAAGCGAGCAGTAGAGGGGGTCGGAGGGGGCTCCTTCAGGAGGGGGAGGGGTGGGGTGGCTTTCCTTCAGGGTGAAGATCTGGCAGGGCTGCACACTTACTGCACCTCCTTCCAGATCCTCAGGGGAGCAGTGAACCTGACACAGTTCCCACCGGACAGATAGGAAAGACTTTTCCTGTGGGACCTGAAAGAGAAGAAAGATCTGGAAGGTTTCCTGAGTCACATCAGAAAAAGGAAAGGAAGGCTTCTAACAAAAGTGGGGCTGATTCCTTCCTTTAGGGGACCTTCTAGAAATTTCCTGAGTCAGGAACTTGGATTGGTTTAGTTAGATTCTTCCCCTTACAACACACACACACACACACACACACACACACACACACACACACACAACTAGAAAGGGAGGGGAGAGGAGAAGAGAGGGGAGGGGAGGGAGGGGAGGGAGGGGAGGGGAGGGGAGGAGAGGCGAGAGAAGAAAATACTTGAGCTGCTGAGATAGTTTTGGAGTCAGTGAGATGGGAACGGAGTGATCCAGCCAGATGGCACCCTCCTCCTGAAGAACTGGTGCTGGCAGAGGCCTGTGGCCAAGGAAGAGCCGCACCTGGTGAACCAGGTCGGGGCTGCCTGCGAGTCAGGAACAGGGGTTTGTCCAGCTCAGGAGTCTTTTGCCTGTCATGTCTGAGCCAACCTCATCAGTCCTCCTGCCCAGGACACATTTCAGTGCCAAGAGGTGGCTAGCAGGGCCTGAAGGAAGAACCAGTCTCCTAGGGTGGGTGGTTCAGGAAAAGGAGGTGGCCTGCAGTCTGTCTCAGGATAGTTTCTTACTGCTTCCAAGAGCTTTTCTGAGTGCAGTTCCTGCCATCTTGTGGCTGAGGCTGGTACTGCCTGAGCCCCAATCAGTGAGGGCTGCCTTTCCACTGTTCCCCATCACTGCTCAGCTGGTGCGCCCTGAGTGGAAAGGGTAGCCTTGAGGACAGGAGGGTTCAGGGAGGCCTCTCCCCACAGTCCAGCCTCAAGGAGATTTCTGGAGGTCCCAAGTGTGGGCCGGCCACTCGTTCACACAAGGACCACCTTTCCAAGAGCAGTCCCACCCAAAGGAAGCAAAGAACAGACACCTGGGTGACCTGGGAAGGGGGAGGGAACAGAGGACCCCACCCCCTTGACCACAGTGTGGCAGTATAGGCCTGTGCACTCCGGGAAGGTGCGTGCACTCCTGGGTAGAGACCAAGAAGGTACGAATACCACCCGCTCAGTGCTTTGACTCAAGTGTGTGCACACAGCCACAGAAGGCGGGGCTGTCGTAATCACAGAGCTCTGACCCCCAAACTCTGAACTTGCCGGTTTCTTTCTGCAAGCTCCCTCCCACCAGAAGCAGATAATATATTCACGGCATCAGGCTGCTCTTTACTGGAATCCATCCCTATCATCACCCTGTGTCCCAGAGCCAGCTGCATGCTAGGGATGGTCTGACGGCCTGTGTTACCACTGCACACTCAGGACAGTGGCCCATCCTCCTCGCAGTGAGGTCGCCCCTGACTGACCGTGCCAACAGCTGCAGGTCCAGGTGCTCATCCTCATAAGGGTCCTTTTCCCTGAAAACTCTGGTACCAGATAGCGCGCTAGCTGGAGTGCCACCATGAGACAGAGCTTTCAAGGTATTCCAGAGATGGAGTTTACAGGGAGAACTGGGTGTTCGCAGACTCCTTTGAAGGGTAGTTAGAGCAAAGGCCTAGAAAAGCATCAGATTCCAGCATACTGAACCACAAGATCGTACTGCCACCAGGCCTCAATTGCCCGCAGCCCAGGAACAGAAAACCTATAGAGGTGGCCAGCAGGAGCTGTGGCAGGTTCCCAGGTGAGCGTGCAGCCCTGTACCCATCCTATTGACTGTGCCTTGCAAATCTCAGTATTTCTTTGTGGCATCAGCCACCAGATTCTACTTTGGTTTCTTCCATGAATGGGACAGAAAATGGGTGGGTGCTGGCCCTAGAACCCAGGCAGCATGGTCTCCAGGCACCCTGCCTCCATGATGCCAGGCCACCCAAGTATGTCAGGGACCAAGGCACATGGTCTCACACACACTTTTCTTTATATGACTGATGACAATAAAACTTTCTTCTGGTGGCTACCATGAGGTGGAAATTAACACATGAAGACTCTGCCCAGAGTCTAGCATATAGTAATCCCTCAATAATTACTAGTTTAAAAATTGGCTGCCTCTGTGTTTCAAGGTCTAATTGCAGGCCTTTATGAGGACTCTAATGCTCACTCTTTCCAGGCCTGCTTGGCCTCTGAGCAGAGATTCTGAGAAGAGGTAAAAGTTCTCAGAAGCCTGGAGCAGTAAATGGCACAGAGAACGGAGGTGAGATCCACTAACTGGCAGGTCTGAGGGTTCTTCTCATATAGACCAACAGCAGTCCCGCCAGCACCTTCCTCAGAGCACGGCTTCTGCTGCTTCGGACTCAGCACCGAGAGTGTCTCTAATGCCTTGTGCTCGAATACTTCAGGGCAACTGGCAACAAGAGAGAACAGGAGCACAGCTGAAATCCAAAAGGGAAAAGGCAAGGCTGGAATCCACAGGGAGCTATGTCTGTTTCCTAATCTGTCTCCTGCCCCAAATAACTCTGCTCTCCTCCTCCGGTTCTGTGACGTGTTTCCTGCCTGGGGAAGCAGATGCCATCAAGACTTAAACTGGGTCACAGAGGGCCATGATGAGCTGACACAGGCCCTCAGGCCATGTCCTCCTCTGACTTGCATCTCCAGGTTCCTGGCCCAGAGCTCAGACTCCAGAAACCATGGAGCACAGCCCTCCATGCAAAGCTGGAGTGGGTGACTGAGGACAGAGCCCATGGCTTGCCTGTCTCTCTGGTCTTTCCTTAAGGGCAACCAGGGAGCCACATGGCTCTGCTGCTACCCTAGAGAAGGTTTCAAATGCTCTTCCAAAAGCGAGGCTTCTGTCAGCTCCTGTCAGACAATGGGCAGAACATAAACTATACAATCAAAACATTTGACACATAGGCTGTAAAGCAGGTCAGGGCTCTCCCCGCCTGTCTGACGGCCTAAGTTCAACCACCAAAATCCCCATGTAGAAAAAGAACATTAACTTTCACATATTGTCCTATGACTTTCACACATGGGCACACAGAGAGAGAGAGAGAGAGAGAGAGACAGAGAGAGAGACAGAGATATAGAGACACAGAGAGAAAGAGAGAAATAAACTTAAACTCTGATTCACACTCAATTTCAAGTCCCAGGCCACCAAGGCAGATTGATAGGTACTTGCAGAGGGAATCAGCCTTTTCCACAAATGGGTTCACGGAAACGCTACTCAGGAGGAAGTACAAGTGCGGGAAAATGAGTAATGACAAACGAACAGAGTAGTTCAATCTTTTATGAGACCCAAAGAAATGGCAGGTAGGATCAAGCTTTAAAATGACACATAGAAAGCTTTAGAAGTAAAACGTAGGAGTGTTTTTAATAGGGGAATTGACAGTATACATATTAAGAAAAGAGAGGGGCAAGAAAGAGACTGACAATGTCTTGTCAGTGAAAACACCACACCAAAAAGAAAAAGAGAGAGAGACTGACAATGTTCATTACCAGGGGAGAACCATGCCAGAAAGAGAGAGAGTGAACTGCTCTGGCAAAAAGCTTCAAAAAGCCAAGGGCAGCTTTTTTTGGTATGTAAAATGTTGGTCCGGCCTCCAGAGGAACCAGTTTGATATGCAGATGTAGTCGCTGGTAGAGGTTGATCACACCCAGGGAAGAGCCAAGTGTCCTTCCTCCTGTGATTTACAAACTTCAAGATTATCTTGTTTACTGCTCAATAACCCATAATTGGTTGAATGTTACTGTTGGCTGGATAATATCTCCATCTGTCTCAGAGCAGAGCAGGGTTCCATGTAGGCACCAAAGGGTTTTTTTTTTTTTTTTAATGGTTTTAGCTCTTTGGTGCATATTTATTTTTTTCTCTATCTAGGCTCTTTTTGCTTCTATCCATTAAAGACTTGTCTCTTCCTGGGAGGACCAATGCCTACTCCAGAAATAGCCTTACAATGTACTATCTGTATGCATAGATAGCTCTATACATACCAGGACTTACGAGGCAGCTAGGTATTTTACAATAACAATTATTTTTGACTAAAAATGGGTGTGTCCCCTTCCCAGTCAACAGCAGCCAGCTCAGATATTACTAGGCCATTTTATTGATGAAAGGCTTTTTATTGCCATTACAGCAAAAGGGAGAAAGGGGCAAAATGGCTGGTGAGACGAAATTCCCCAGCCAGGGAGTCTGGAACCTTGTCATACAGTCTTTGTCCATGTTACCAGGGTACTGGGGCTCCCAGCAGGTACTCATCTAGAATTACCTGCCAGGGAAGGGTAGAGCCAGCATATGACCTAAGTCATGTGTACCCACTGCTGGCCATGCCCCTCCCTCCTCCTCAGGAGTCCTGTATCCAGCATTGGGTACTGAGGTCTCTCCCTTTTTCTCCACAGGTTCTTTCAAAGCATGGCTTTGGGCCCATCACCACTGACATCCGAGAGGGACAGGCGTTCTACTACGCCGAAGACTACCACCAGCAATACCTGAGCAAGAACCCAGATGGCTACTGCGGCCTCGGAGGCACTGGGGTTTCCTGTCCGATGGGCAGGAAAAATTAGTGTCTCTCCACGAAGTAGGTACTGGAGGTTCCAGCAAAACCACAGTCACCGGATGGAGCAGCGCTGCTGTAATTCACATCAGTCACTGAAGAGTGCACACCACACGGGATTTATGTGAATCTGGTTGCTATTGAGGTTTAATTTGCAGGAAGTGCAATGACAAGCTGATAAATTGTAATTTGTCTTGTGATCAGTTCAGGTGGGGAGAACATGATATTTTAGTGGATCATTTGGGATCCAAATGGAGATAATGAATGAATGCCCTGGGTCCACCTCAGGCTCCAAGTGATGCTAAGAGTTCTGACACAGGAAGATGACTGGGAAGGGACGGAGTACTGGGACTCCTTGGTCTGTGCTGACGTACCTCACTCACTCCTTTGCCCTCGGGTACCTAATTTGCTAATGTCTTACAGCCTCCACGAATCATTTGCCAAAAAATGCTTTGCTCTGCTTACCGCAGATGTGTGTAAGAGGGTTTCGCTCCCTCCGTCCTCTGCGTGCAGCGAAAAAGCACGAGTGACCTTAATGAATTCTAACATTCTGCTTACAGCTATGAGGAAGCTTGTTCTAATAAAAATCTACAGTTCTGTGATAACAACTGCCTGCTGTGTGTCCATCTCCCCTTGCTCAGGAGGGATGTTTGGGAGTATTGCAAAGCCAAGCTAAGAGCTCAGGAGGAAAAACAAAAACAACAACAAACCCTCCTGATTATTTCCCCCTAAATGGAAAATATGATTAAGAATTTTGGCCAGTGTGCACACCTCTGGCTCTCTGTGGCTTTATAACAAATAGCCGTTGTCAATGTGCCTTCACATGTTGCATCAGGACAGCTGTACTTAGAGCAGGCACCTTCAGTCTTTGCCCTTGAAGAGAACATTCTCTTCAAGACGAGAAGTTGGGGCTAGAGACCATAACCATGTAAACGAATGAATGGATAAGCTAATTTCTGGTCCTGATGTGGGATAGAGAGGTGCAAAGGCAGGCGCTAGCCCAGGGGCCATGGAGCTGTGCACAGGGTCATCTCAGCTAGGTGGGTTCACCACACCCCCCCCATGGAGTGGAATGGCCTACCATGTGCAGTGGTCTGCAAGGGAGCTCATGCCAGGAACACACACAGAGTCAGATGTAACAACAAACAGTGGTCAGCTCCTCACCACGCTGACAGGAGCCCATGCCAGAGTTAGGGTTAGGGTTAGGTCAGCTCCTCACCACATGTGCTTCCATTAATAGAGAAGCAAAAGGACCAGAAGTGGTCAGGGCAGGATTGGGACAGTTGGGGCTCGAGTTTGCAGAAGGGCGCCCTGCGGGGGGAGTTGTGCAGGATGGGTGGAACCGGCTCAGGTGAAGACCATTGAGAAACTTGAGAATGGGCCTTTACTGAATGGCAGCATCAGGCAGTTCTGAAATTTGGGCACAAGTGAGCAGGGTGTTATTGGTATGTAAGGGTGCAGGTCTGGGCTGCAGATGGGTGGCATGTTTCTGGCTTCATTGTGGAGATGTGGAGGAAGGCAGCTTAGATCTGCAACTTGGAAGGAATCTGATAATGATAAACTTGGGAATGACCTGCATACAGGTGCCATGGAACCATTTGAGATGATGGGGGAGGGAGTGAAGGGGGAGGAGTCTGAGGTGCGAGGGCCTCTAGTGATTGATGCCTAGAGATATCCAGTCACAGGAGAAGCAGAAGACCCAGAAAGTGACACAGGTCAGCTGTGGAGGAAAGTGGTCCCTAGGGAGAATACCTTCAAAAGCATTCCAAGGGAGCACTCCTTGAGCCTTGCTCTGAGCTTTCCATGGGAGGAGCTAGAGTTTTTGCCAAGATGACTCTGCTCTGGTCACATGAGCCTGGGCTGGGCACCCTTGGAGTTACAGACTACAGGTAGTAGACACGAGTCCCAGAAGGACAAGTGGATAGACTCACAAAGACCCATGAGGTCTGATTAAAGTCTGTCTCATGGAACCTGGGGCATCTGACTCTCAAATCCAAGGTGTTTCCCCACTCCCATGGTGCACCAGTGCATCGACCGTGTCCCTAGTTCTGTAATTGCAACACTTTAACATCTACCCTATGTACATATATTGGCATGTTTTATTCTGGAAAACCCACTGTCTCAACTCAGTGTCCCCAGCTTGACCTGTCTGTGCCCTCACCCTTCTTGGCATTCTCCTGAGAGTGTGCTTGTCCATACATGAACAAATACAGAGTTTGCATGTCCCAGCCGCCTCCTTTATTGGATTCTAACATTCCTGGCCACTTTCTACCTGCCCTTAACACCACAGGGCCTGCTGCAATTATTTTAACCCTTCCCACGGCTGTGCAGCCTGCTTGCCCTGACTGATTCATCTCTTCCTAGAAAAACTTCAAAGTCTCCTGTTCTCCATTCTTCTTCTGCCCCACCCGGATGCTTCTTGAGGCAGGTCCCCATGCCTAATCTGGACCCTACAAATAACAAGTTATCTTGTTAATTAACTTAATTTTTGTTACAGGATCACTGTGTAACCCTGGCTGGCCAGAAACTCACTATGTCAACTAGGCTGGCCTCAAACTCAAAGGCACCTGCCCACCCCTGCTGGGATTAAAGCCACACACCACCACACCCAACTGAAAAGTTGTCATTTTTATTTTGCTAAGATTCTATTTTTATTTTACCTATGTTTGCTTGCATGTGTGTAAATACACCATATGCATATCTTGGATGTATTTGCATGTACCAATGCTTCTTTTGTGGACCCAAATATCATCTGCAATGGTGTCTCATGTTTACCAGAGCACAATGTTGTTGCTGGTGGAATATTCTACAGATTGTATCAGAGTCTGGGCCTTCTCCCTCCTTGCCAATGGTCTACCTGCCCATTTCATCAGGTAAGAGAGATGCTGTAGCCAGGTGGTAGTGGTGACGCACACCTTTAATCCCAGCACTCGGGAAGCAGAGGCAGGAGGATCACTATGAGTTCGAGGGCATCCTGGTCTACAGAGTATGTTCCAGGACAGCCAGAGTTACAACAGAGAAACCCTATCTTGAAAAGAGAGAGAGAGAGAGAGAGGGTGAGAGAGAGGGAGAGATGCTGTCATCTCCAGCTTTCATTGCGGGTGTGTTTGTTTCTCTGTACAGTTTCACTGTGTTTGCCTTGTGAATTTGGAGAGTCTGCCACTAGGTGCAGAAACATTGAATGATTTCACAGCCGCTTGATGCGCAGACCTCTCCATCCCTAGCTGGGATACCATCTTTTTAGTTGTCCTCTTTGTTGAATATTAACATAGGTGCCAGGCCTTCGCTAGTGTTCACTGGTACAGTGGTGGTCTGGATTATCAGCTCAACCTGATGCGGAGGCCATTAAGAAGCTAGCTCCTGAGCATTTGTGAGTTTTCTTGGTTAGGTAAATGTAATTTATATAGATAACATTTCTCCTGTTCTCTATTCTTTTCTTGGTCTGTATTTCTGTTCCTGTTTTTCTGCTTGCAGGATTTGGTTCTTCCTGAAGTGTACTGAGAGATCTGTTCTATTTTTGTATATCTGGGAAAGTCCTCATTTCACTTTATCTAATATATTTTGCCTGATATGAAATTCTTTTCCTGTCAGTAATTTAAAGGTGTTTTTCATGGTCTTTTCCTCTCCTCTGGCACGAAGTCTCCAGGGAAAATCTGCTGTCATCCTTTCTCTGCTCCTCTATATACGATGTGCATAATTTTTCTACCCATCCGTTGCTTTTATAATTTTCTCAATCAAGAAATTTGATCATACGGGATAAAACTGTGCTATTTAAACTAGGGCTATTTCAGAATGTGCACTTGAAGCTTCTCTGTGTTGCTTAGGGTTTTTGTTGACTTGATTCATGCAGAGAAGAGGGAACCTCAATTGAGAAAATGTCTTCATCAAATTGACTGGTAGGCAAGTCTGAAGAATTTATTAGTATTAGTATTAGTATAGTATAATTAGTATTAGTATTAGTACTAGTATTAGTATTAGTATTATTGATGTGGAAGAGCACACTACCTCTGGACAGGGTAGTCCTGGGCTGTATAAGAAAGTAGACTGAGCAAGTCATTAGGAGCAGGCCCGTAAGCATTTTTCCGTGGCCTCTGAATCAGCTCCTGCCTCCAGAATTCTGCTCTGACTTCTCTTTCTGCGAGAATGTACACTACAGGCTGAAATAAACCCTTTGCTCTCCGAGTTGCTTTTGGTCATAGTGTTTACCACAGCAATATAAAGCAGACTAGGACACAAGTCCTTAAAACTCTTCTGGTTGGTAGAGTGATTTTCACAAGTCCCCCACCCCCCATCTCACCTCTTGCCTCAGTAGCTAATGGGCTAACCTGGTCTGGCCTTTCTGGGCCTTGATCAGAGCTCTTACCACACTTGCCATGCTGTTAGGTGTTAGGCTTCAGCCTCTTCTGCCCCACCTCAGAGGGTGGATAGAGATTCACAGTTCCATATGAATGCTTAAAACATGCGTTATGGGAACAGGCTTGTGTGGAAAGGAGCTATACATTTCTTAGAAGGCTACAATTCTCTGCTCTGTTTAAACAGTCAGTGAGTATGTCCGTCATTCCTGTTTGAAGGCACACACCCAGGACCTGCCTTTAGCCCTCTGTCCCAGATGAAATTAATGACATTGGAATTGAGTCTCTGTCATCTTGTGCTCAAAAACCCTCGCAGACTTGTAACAAGAAAGAATTAGGGCACAGCTCAAACACAGAAGTGGAAAAAGAAATGGGCTGAAATCCGCAGGGAGAGCTTTCTTCTTCATCTGTCTCCTGGCCCAAATAGCTCTGCTCTCCTCCCCCTAGCTTGTGTTTATGTGTTACCTTTCTCTTGTGGTGGATGTCAACAGACTGGTGGTACTAAACTAGGTCAGAGAGAATGGTGGTGGGTTGATACAGCCCTCTGTCTGTTGATCTGTCTGCATGCCTGCCTTCAGTTCTCTAGCACGCTTTCTACGGCATATCAGGGTGATCCCTGATCCCCAGAACCAATGGACTCAGGGACTCAGAACCAGGGACTCGGCTATTGGGTTCACCTCTCTAGAACAAGATTCTCAGATCCTGAGCTGAAAGGAGACAATCCTGTCCTTTCCACCTTTGTCTCGCACAGTCCCAGGTCCTTCTTGTCGTTATCATCCCACTATAGCACTAACAAGACAATATCAGAGGAGTCACACGTGTCACAGCAGCCAGAGATACGCTGGTCTTGTAGAATGTCCTCACATGAGGGGCCTATTTCAGACCTACAAGCTCAGGATTGGGGGCGGGGTTCGGGTCTTAGGATGCAGGCCCAGCAGTAGGGTGCTTCCCTACCACGCATGAAGTCTGAGATTCAATCCTCAGCACCAAATACAAGATAGAAATGGTGGTCCATATCTGTAATGCCAGCACCCCAGAGGTGGAGGCAGGAGGATTTCCACAAGTTTGAGGTTAGTCTGGGCTACATAGTGGGTTCCAGGCAAGCTGTACCACAGCATGAAACCATTTTTAAGTAAATAAATAAACAAACAAATAAATAAATAAATAGGCAAAAAACCAGACAAGATCCAGGTCAGGGCTCCAAGGGCAATTGAGATCTCGGAGCTGTACTGTACGGAGGACAGGTTTTCAGGTCAAACAGACCTTATTTCAGGGCACAGACACGAGGGGAGGTTAGTAGATTGCCCAGTGTGGAACAGTGAGTAGAGCCCAGGGCCAGACTGTCCCAGACCCTTCCTCTTCAGAGCCGGATGTCACCTTTCCTGTCCTGGGTAAAGCTTGCAAAGCCCATGATCGCCCTCCTTCCTTATGTGCTGTTGACAATCCAGGTGTAAGCTTTTCTTTTCCTCAAGACATTCAAGAGGACAGATATGGCAGGCTATGTCTAGTGTTTGAGAGGGAAATGTATTATACAAAAGACTCCCTCTCACTGAAGCAAAAATCCCGGTGAGCACAATGGACTTGAGAGCAGAGCATCTGCCTTTCCCGCTGGAGTTCGAAAAGCTAAGCATGGGGGCGGGAGACACAGCTCGGTGACTCCAGCTAGATCTGTGGTTAAGGGTGCTGCCTTCCAGAGGATCTGAGTTCGATTCCCTGCATTCACATGAGCTCACGGCCATCAGTTATTCCAGTTCCAGGTCATTCGACATCCTCTTCTGGTCTCTGAAGTCATGGGAATGCTCATGGTGTACAGACGTTTATGCAAGCAAAACACTCATACACATTTTTTTTTTTAAAAATCTAGAATGATACACATTTATATAACCAGAACATCTGGTCTCAGTAATTTCCCAGTCCTGAATCTCAGCATGCTAATCATGATCTCCAAAAGCCAAGGTAGATGGCAGCTCTGGAAACAAAGGTAAAATATTAAATGTTCTCTAGAGGAACAGACTGATTGTGTGTGTGTGTGTGTGTGTGTGTGTGTGTGTGTGTGTGTGTTTGTGTGTTATTAGAGTGGTTTACAGGCTGTGGTCCTACTATTGCAACAATGGCTGTCTCCCAATGGAAGGTCCAAGAATCTGAATAGTTGTTTGGTCCATGAGGCTGGATGTCTCAGGTGGTCTTCAGTATTCTGGAATCCCAAGGCTCTACCATCAGTGAAGGAGTGAACTTGCCATCAAGAATGAAGGGCAAGCAGGCAAAAAGCCAAAGCTTCATTCTTCCAAGTCCTTTATATAGGCCTGCGACCAAAAGGTGTGGCCCAGATTTAGAGTGGTATTATGATCTGTATTTAGATCTGTCTTGCCACCTCAAATGACCCAGTCAAAAAAAAAAAATCTCTCACAGCTATGCCCAGCTGCTTGGGCTTCAGTTAATACCAGATGTAGTGAAGTCAACAACCAAGAATAGCCATCAGAGGCGGGGAAAGAAATTCTAGGGAACTTTCTAGAAACAAAGTTGGATGAAGCTACAAATGAAGGGAGAAAGGAGTTAAAAGTGTTTATTTCATGAGCTACCTGCTGTGTGTCTTTTTCCAGAGAGATATAAAATCAAACATCTGCCTCTAATTTCTGATGGATATCCACAACTCAAAGAATGACTCTCTCAAGTTCATTTTGACAGATGAGATGAACTTATTAGGGCTGACTTATGGAACAGAGGGTGACCATAAATAGATGTGCTTTCCCCAAATCATTCCCCAATATGCACAGACACACACACACACACACACACACACACACACACACACACACACACTCCTATGAAGCTCCTATTTTACATTATTCTAAGTGTTGTGGGGTATTCACCAGAGAAGACTGCTCAGACATGGGTTTAAGCCAATAGAAAGTCTTAATTAGCCAGCTGGTGACTACACTGGGTGTTCTGGATCCCACAGAAGCCCCAAGTCTTTTGCAGGGTGAGCTTTTAAGCACAAAAGCCATGTCCTTGGTTGGCATACTTTTCAGTTAACAAGAACAGTTAGCCAAAAGCAGAACTATAGAGCCAAAAAGCAAGGTTAGTACATTTAGAGGCTTTCCCAGAACTGTGTATGGGTTTTGATGGATTATTAGGCCTTTGTTTTCGTTTTGGCAGGTGGTGCTGTCTGTGTGCTGAGTTTTACAGTCTGAATGGCACTTCCATCATGGAGTCAGTTGTGCTAAGGCCTCAGGGCCTACTACGGACTGGGACCCTGCCACACTAAGTTTACAGAATTTCCATTACACCTGGGTTAGGGTGCTCCCTAGTGTTAAAGGGTCAGAGGCAGGGGCTTGAAAAACGTAAGGTATAGACACACCAGACTCTGAGAAAGTTCTCTGTTCATGTGGATTCCATCCCTGTTCTCTTCAAGATTCTGCTGGTTTTGATCAACACTGTCCACCATGGAGAATTCAAAGACAGAATTCAAAGATAGAGTGAAAGCGCTCTCTCAAAACAGGAGAGCAGGCTGGAGAGTAAACAGCTGCTCCAAGAGACGTTTATTAGAGCTTCATGTTTGCAGGATGATTTTATGTTTTCTCTGTAATTATGTGGAATTCTCCTAGAATCATAGAGTCTTCCCACATAGCAGGTCAGGAGTTTATGACCTCACTCAGTCTATACAGGACTGTCACAGTGCAGGGGGTGAGCGGCATTGGCTTTCCCTGTGGTTGATTGGTTGGTTTGATCAATTTAGCCAGTTACTTACTTGCTGCTTGACGAACACCTGTATCAACCCCTTGAGAACCCCTTTGGAGAGGACTCACCCTGCTCTCCCGACCCATTTGAAACTCTGCAGAGAGCCTAGGCTTGTCTCTCACCCTCCTATAGCTCTGCAGTGAGTTCTGGTGAAGCAAATTACCTGCGAATCATTTCTCAAGATGTGAGTTCACCCTCCCTCTTATTTCGTACATGGAGGAGGACACTTGGCTTTGGTGACAGTATCATGTTTAATCACCGGGTTAGCAGAAACATTACAAAATAGAGGAACAAGATAGCCCAGCGAGAGAGCAGCAAAGGGTGTGCAGAGTCATGCTCGTACACATAAGGCTTCCCCGCCCGTTTGGTAACCTTGCTAATCCACTTCAGGTAACGTGACACCTTGGTGTACACTCCAGGCAAGTGCTTCTCGCCGCAGGCCACGCCCCAGCTGACAATGCCCAGCTGGTACCATGAAGTTAAGTTTTTCTTTTTCTTGCAAACCAGAGGTCCCCCACTGTCACCCTAGGAGAGAAAGTTGTTTGGGAGTAGAAGAGCAGTAGGAAGCTACTCCCATTGCCTGCTGAAGTGTGGGCATCTTGACAAATGGCTGTAGAGCGCTCCTGCGATGGCGGTTTCTGGCTGTTATTCAGTTCTCCAGCCACGGGATGTGACTGTCGCATAGGCGGCAAAGAATTCAGTCAAAAGCCATTGGATAAGTGACAACTTGATGAAAGTCTGGTTTTCAACGCTGCCACCACCACCGCCACCATCACCACCTGGGTCGCCACTGATTAATGTGTCGTTCGTTCTGAATGTATCTGTATCAAAAGCTTGCTTTCCCCATGAATACATTTTCTACCAGCCCAGCTTTCTTTATTCTTCTCACAATCGCAGAAAGTGAATAGAATAAACAAAAATTCATCATGCCTCATAGAAAACCATTGGCTGGATCTACCGGGCACACAGACAGATAGATATATGACCAACGCAAAAGAGAGCGGTATTGCCAGGCGGTGCTGGGACATGGCTTTAATCCCAGCACTCAGGAGGCAGAGGCAAGCAGATCTAAGTTTGAGGCCTGGTCTACAGAGTATGTTCCAGGACAGCCAGAGTTCCAACAAAGAAACCCTGTCTTGAAAAACAAAAAACAAAACAAAAAGTGCAGTCTTATTTAAAGCACCACATTTTAAACAACTTAGAGGGGGAAATAAATCAGAAACCACACTCATAGGGAGAAGGTCCCCTCCAGACTGAGGCAGAGGATAGAGCAAAGCCCCACCAGGAGCTGGAGATGACTCCCCTCCTAGAGCTGGGGAGGGAACAGGCCCTCGCCCGCATCATGATGTAAAGCTGTGTCCTCCTGAGCCGTGGGAGGATTGTGTATGTTGATTAAAGCCACCAGCCTGTGGTTATTTGTTACAGTGGCCCCAGAGAACTGCTGTGGCTTCTCATCCATTGGACAGAGAAGCCAGCCACCCTCCCCAGGCAGAGCTCAATCCATTACCTGGCAGGCATCCTTCCCAGCTTCTCGAGACCCAGCACACAGCATATTCTTGGTTAGTAGAGGTAAAACAGAGCCACACAAGTCCCATCTCATCAGCTCTACGTGGACTTTCTGCAGCTTTGTAGGTAGGACTTCTACTACACCTGACCCAGAGGAGAAGCAGAGGGAGAAAGCGTCAGCTAAAATGGTCTCTGAGTACCAGTAACTGCCTACCTACATCACCCCAGTGAAATGAGAGCTTCTGTTCACCCAGAGACCAATCAAATTTGGGGTGAACATTGAAGAGGAAGAGGTGTCTAGAAGACTCTCAAGATCCCCCAAGCAGCCATAGTCCCCTAGGACTAGGTTTCCTGCTTAATCTCAGCCTGAGTTTAGCATCTTCCAACCCTGGAGTAGGCACAAGCCCCAGTAGGAGTCCTGGAAACATGTTTTGTTTGAATCCACGATGGTCAAGGGAATCTGGAGAGATAGATGGGCTTGTCTCACTCCAGGCCCCTTGGGACATTCACCAGGGAGTAGTACTCACTTCCCAGGGGCTGGAGGCTTTTTTCTCTTTAGGGATCATTGAATCCTGTATCTAGATGCTTCCAAAGCAAAGAGAAAGTCAAGGCATGTGTGTTGAATGATATTGAGGACTATGAGGATAAGAACTTTTTTTTTCCTTTTAAGACTGACTCCCACCCAGGTTGGGACTTTGGAACACAGGTTCAACCATTTGAGAGCCTACATGG
The DNA here is from genome assembly GCA_026225945.1 of Cricetomys ansorgei. Taxonomy (NCBI): domain Eukaryota; kingdom Metazoa; phylum Chordata; class Mammalia; order Rodentia; family Nesomyidae; genus Cricetomys; species Cricetomys ansorgei. The sequence goes on along the minus strand of JAMJFZ010001657.1, from coordinate 1,460,971 downwards.
AGGAACAACACAACATTGAAAGTGTTCCCTGATGGTTGATTATGGGGCAAGATATGCTCACCACGAACATGGACAAAGGGATCAGTTTGTAAACATGGATGAGAAGGGGTCTAGGAATGGACTGCAGAATTGCAGAAGATTATTTTTAGTTATATATAAAGTAATTATTTTATGCACTGTTGGGTGAAGGGGCTGTCTAGGGCATTTTGTATTGTCTGCAGGTGTTGGATCTCCGTGGGGGTTGTTTAATTGCTAATGATCTGCATGTGCTATCAGTAGAATACCTGAGGAGTTCTGAAAGAATAAAAACACCTGAGCTGAGATGTTCATGGTTCCACTGACAATCGATTATGCCACTGGCCATGATGGTGGTTCTCTCTGCTGAGGTCTGGCAGGCCTTCCACCAATGAATATGCCTCCCTGTCTCCTTGCTGAACTGCCACAGCAACTAACTCCAATACTGCGGGTTGCTTCTACAAGGGAAACTTTATACTCAGTGGATTTTTCCTTGACCTGGATGTGTGACTTTCAAATAGTTAGAAACCTTGGCCTTAGGAGAGCAATTATGCTGGAACAGAGTCAGTCCACACTGCTGTCCTGTGTCTTTCCATAGTCCCTCAGAATGCTACTGAGTGACCTTTGGGACTTGGAAAACTTGTTTGGGTTTCCCTTGGGGTTCTGTCCAGGGTTCATGTTCTATAGCATAAGCACACAATTTGCTCCAGGCACATGGAAGTCACCTGAAGGCTGATTTTGCTTAGAGGACTGTGGCTAAAGGATGTCATGGGCTTCAGTGAGAACTGAAGTGACCAGATCCACCAGGCAGAATCCCGAGGACCAGCAGAGCTTCTAGAGTTTTCTAACCCTTTAGAACCTCAGCCACGTGTCCCCCTGTATACTCAACCCCAAGCCACTCACTGGTGTTCTGAATGCCCCATCCTGTTACCCAGCAGTTATTCCATGCATGTATGTTGGAGACTTCTGAAATGCAGATGGGAACACTGCTGATACTCAAGTCCAATGGAGATTTGAGCAAGATCAAAGCTATGTCATTGTCCAGGATCCAGCTGTCAAACCTCGGGTGCATGATTATCTTGTCCACTTTCTCATACTTCAGCTCAATGGTGTAGAAGTCATCTCTACCATACATGATCTTCAGGTTAGATCTCATATCAAAATAAAGGGAGAGAGAGGGTAAACGATAGAAGTAGAAATGGAGGGATCCCTAAGGGAAACAGAAATCATTCTGCCTCCATCGGTTAGGATCCTAAATGTGAGGGTCTCAGGCAGCAGGAGGCAGGTCTGAGTTCCAGCTCTTAGCCTGCTGATCTTACTCCAACAAACTAGCGTGTAGGAAGCTGGAGGAAAACAAGGCACCACCCTTGATCCTCAGGAAGTGCTGGACTGATTATAGAGCAGGAGTCTGGGAACACTCAACCCAGAGCCGGTGATGCGTGTCCAAGGGCTGGAACCCTACCCTCATATGCCAATGCCTCCTCTCGGACTCTGTGGCCATATACCACCCACTGTCTCCCCTCCAAGAGCAAACCGTGTTATACTTTCCCTTTGTCTGTCTAGGATTTCTCTTGGTTTGTCTTTAAGACAAGGACTCTCTCTGTAACCTAGCCTGGCCCCTGATGAGTCATTCTCCAGGCTCATCCTCTTGAGTGCTCAGTGACAGGCATGTGCTACCATAACCAGCTTAGGAAAGTGTTCCTTGGGGGTCGGCTCATGTCCATGGGCACAGATACAAAGCCTGGAGCACACAAGGTGTGTGGAATCCTGGGAGGAGAACTGCTCACTTCCCAGAGGTCAGGTAGAGCACTCAGCAAGGTGGCCATTTTACCACCTGATGATGTCCCATAGCTGGTTGAATGAAATTCCACGGTCATCAGCATCTGAGACAAGCATTCAGCTACACTGGTTATGAAGAAAATTCTAAGGTAGGCCTGTGCCAACATGGTCAGCTACTTGGGAGGCTGAGTCAGAGGAATTACAAATGAAAAGCTATTTGGGCTATAGATTGAGTTCAAGGCCAGTCTGGAAATTTAGTGAGACTTTGTCTCAAAATATAAAGCAAAAAGGAGGCAGAGACCACTTGTCCAGCAGGGACCTCTAGGTTCAATCTCTAGTACCCACCCCCGACCTGACATGTACCCCAAATTTCTTCCAGGAATACTTACTTGTTGATTTTGTTGACACAGTGGGATGCAGTTAGAATCCACCACTCACTGAGAATAGCTCCCCCGCAGAGATGAGTGCTTTGGTTTATAATCCCCACCTGCCATGGGAACTCCAAGATGTTTGCAGGTTCCCCTCCCAGGATATAAGATGTTTGCAGGGTCCCCTCCCAATTTCCCTGTTTAAAACGGGCGCTTTTAGATCTGTCGCTTAGACGCTGGCCACATGGTACTAGAAGACACGAGGGAGGGGGGAGAAAGCGCCCAACGGTCAAGTCTGCTAGGCTTGAAAGAACAAGCCTGTTCTCCCAACTCACACAGGCAGCAGGGCTAGCAAGGGGAGATCGGTGGGGGCCCACAGATTAGTCCAAATCTACCACATGCCTCTCAAGGGCTTGGCTACACATGCGTAGAGAGCACTGGGTGCCACCTACACTGTCATTTGCTTCTTGGAATGGTTCTGTGAGGCCCGTGAGAAGAGAGACTCAAAACCACACCACCTGCAGCCGCATCTTGCTGTTTCCCCTAAATCCATACAGCCATGCCCCTTTCTTTAAACTGTGCCTCACTGTCCCCTGAAAAATGATGTAGGTCTGGTGTCCCATTATACACAGTGAACGTGTGTTCTCCTGGACCTTCCAGACATCAGCAAATCGATAGTCAGAAGAAGATGCCTTGGTCCCACCCACTCTGCAATTCCTGTCCTGACTTTCCTGTTGTGATTAGCGGAACAAGCTTTCATGTAATTTTAATTCTAAGGATCAGTTCAATTCTCTGCGGAGGAGAGTTCGACGTTTCCTGTGTGACAGAGTTGTTTTGACATCTTTTGATGTCTTTCCAGTATTATTTCACTTTCTTTTCTCCTTTTCTCCTTCTCTTCCTGTTCCCTGTCCTCCTTTCTTCTTCCTCTTTTTTTCTCTTCCTTTTCCTCCTCCTCTTCCTCCTTCTCCTCAGTTCTGTGGCTCAACCCCAGGCCTGGTGCATGCTAGGCAAATACTCTCCCTCTAAGCCCACCCATACCCTTCCAGTATTGTTTCAATTAAGAGAGAAGTAATTGCGATAAATATCTCCAGTTCTGAATGCTGTTTTCAAAGCACTGTCCTGTTCTGCCTAACGTTATCGCCGCCTTCTTTTAAAAAGTGAAGCCTGAGGCTGAACATCAGGCCAAAGTCCGAACAACAGAGCTGAGCTACAACAGAGCTGGGCTCGTGGGTGATGGTCTCATAGCCATGGCATTCAGACATTTCACACAGGAAAGCATAACAATATCTCTATTCCAGCTTTCTCTAGCCCACAATTGTACACCCACGTGTCACCATAGCCACAGCCCTACCACCCAGAACTATCTCACACCCTACCATCCCAGAACTACCCCACATACACCCCACTAACATACCTCTTTACAGCCCTACAATATACTTCACAGTATACACCTGTCCACACAATCTCACGGCACATCCCATCCCCATACAGGCTATCACTAAAGAGCTCGGTCACACACACACACACACACACACACACACACACACACACACACATTCGTCACCATCACAAACACTTGTGTCTCATCTCATACTACCTCCCACCTACCAGCGATGGCTTCTCTGTCTTTCCATTTCTTTCCCGACATGGGCCTTCTTTCAGTTCCCTAGAAGTGACCCGCAGCTTCCCGTGTCTCCCTGATCTGTGCTCCTGGGTATCCCTGGTGTATTAGCTCAATCATAAAGTGAGATTTGCCAAGCTGGGCAACACCGAGGCAGGAGAAGCTGGAGCCTGAGGCTATCCAGGGCTACGAGAATATTGTGTGTGTGTGTGTGTGTCTGTGTGTGTGTGTGTGTCTGTGTGTGTGTGTGTGTGTGTGTGTGTGTGTCTGTGTGTGTATGTGTGTGTGTATGTATGTGTGTGTGTGTCTGTGTGTGTGTGTATGTGTGTGTATGTGTGTGTGTCTGTGTGTGTGTCTGTGTGTGTGTATGTATGTGTGTGTGTGTCTGTGTGTGTGTGTATGTGTGTGTGTGTCTGTGTGTGTGTGTATGTGTGTGTGTGTCTGTGTGTGTGTATGTATGTGTGTGTGTGTCTGTGTGTGTGTGTATGTGTGTGTGTGTCTGTGTGTGTGTCTGTGTGTGTATGTATGTGTGTGTGTGTCTGTGTGTGTGTGTGTCTGTGTGTGTGTCTGTATGTGTGTGTCTGTGTGTGTGTATGTATGTGTGTGTGTGTCTGTGTGTGTGTGTGTCTGTGTGTGTGTGTGTCTGTGTGTGTGTGTCTGTGTGTGTGTATGTATGTGTATGTGTGTCTGTATGTGTGTGTATGTGTGTGTGTGTGTGTCTGTGTGTGTGTGCGTGTGTGTATGTGTGTGTGTGTGTGTGCATATACATTGCCTTTAAATCAATATCATTTTTATATTAGTCATTCTCCTCAGAATAGCAGCAACAGTTAACAAGTGTTGTAAACTCTTGAAGTCTACTCCTCTCATTAGAGTCTAAACTCCATGAGGGCAGAAGCTATATGTGACTAATTCTTCTGGCCGCACCACCTAAGCAAGAGGCTGGGATGCTGCAGGAACCCAGTGCACAGTGATGGAATGAATGGATGTGCTGAGGGGTGGTATAAGCTGGGTGGCTGGATAGGCGGATGGCTGGGATGAGCAGGTGGAATGCTGTGCGGATATGTGGATGACCAGATGAGTGTATAAATAACTGGGTAATTATGAACAACCTTACTATCAACGGTAAAACTCCTTGACCCATCAGACCCATCATCATGATCAGGTGGTCAGGGAACGAGGAGCCTTGGTTCAAAGGGATCAAATTCCTTCGAGCTCTCAAATCTAGAGTAGAAGGAGAGTGGGTAGCCTGCGGAAGTGTCATTGCATTTGAAATGTGAAGAGCAAATCCAGGAATCCCTGCCTCAAGCCCCTGGCTCATGTCAAGGAGGCATATTTAGCTCTACCCAGTGGAAGCCAGCACACTATAAGGCACTTGCAATCTAATATCAGATGGAAACACCTGGTGTTCCATCACAAGAACCTTAGAATCACTATACAAAAAAAAAAAAAGTCACACTGGTCTAGGGCGAGAGAAGTTAAACACTTATTTGAAATGACTGTCTGTGAATATGTGTACAAAATGACATAATTTGAAGTCAGGTTGGGCTCACAAAATAGCACATTCTAGTCTTATCTTTTTTAAACATGATGACACCACCTATTGAGCACCTTCCCCGAACCAGCTAGTGTCGCACGTGTGAGACTCTTAATAACCCCAGCAAATTTCCATGGTGTACCTCCAGTCCCTCTTTACTAGTGAAGAACTGAGCAGATCACTCAGACTCACAAGGAGTGAAGCAGGGAGGGGCTTTCAGCTAAGTGTGACTGTTTCCAAGCCCAGCTGTTCCCTTCTTGCTCAAAGCTTCTATGATATAACATACTGCCCAATTTGCCTATTCTTTAAAAAAACTTTAATTGGTCTGAAAGCATGTGTTTGGATGATCACTTACTGGGGAGAACCTGAGACATTCTAGTCAAATATTGTTGGGTCCCTGTCCACCTAGAAGGGAAGCTTTTGAGGACTGACATGGGAGCAAGGCTCCCTGGGTCTAATGAATAGGCAGTGACTAGTGCTCTTCTCTGGGAAATCCAGTCTGATGGCGCACCTAAGCTTAGCAGAGCTGCCAGCAGTTTCTAGTGAAGGGTGGGTGATGCTGGGATGCTGGTGGGATTCTGGTCCCACAGTTCTGTGAGATGTCTCTCAAAAGCAAATGGGAAGGTCATCTGAAGTCTTTGGTTGGGGGGTGCAGAACTGAGTAATGATTGATAGTAGTACACACTGCACTGTGGTTGGACACGATCAAACCCTGGGATTGACCTGTCAAGGACAGACAAACAGGACTGGGGAGATGGCCCAGTTGGTAAAGTTCTTGCTGTGCAAGCATGAAGACCTGAGTTTGACCTTCCAGAACCCACATAAAAGGCTGGGCACAGCGGTGCTCTCACTGGGGAGGTAGAGACAGACAGACCCCTGAGACTTGCTAGTTAGCCTGTCTAGAGGAACCAGGAGCTCCAAGTCAGTGTTTTGACCAAGATTGACATGTGTAGGTGGTGCAGATCTCTTATCTTTGCATTGAGACCCCTAGCCTCTCACTTCAACCCATTCATACTGGCCTGTCTGCCTCTGCAGTGTATCGGAGAAACCAAATATGATCAGTACAGAAAGGCCCTGGCTGAGCAGCTGGTCCCATCGGCTCCTCTCGTGTTTTCCTCAGCTCTAGTCTGTTCTGTTTCACACCATTAGACAAGAACACAGCCAACACGGTTTACTCAAGGATTTGGTTGTCGTGCTGGGGATTGAATTTAGGGCTTCTTGCGTGGTAGGTGAGCACTGTACCTGTGAGAGAACATTCTCAACCCTCCTTTCACTTTTTATATTGAAACAGGATCTCACTAAGTTATCCAGGCTAGCCTTGAACTCACTCTGTAGCCTAGGCTCATCTAGAACCTGAGATCCTCCTGACTCATCTTCCTGGGTAGCTGCATTACAGGCCTTAACCGACTGTCCAGCCCTTCTTTTTATGATTAAGGCTTCATCCCCACCACCAGAGAACCCAACACCTTGAGGGAAAAAAAAAAATCTGTCCTTTTCTGCTGTAAACGGTTTCTAAAACAGCACATCTATGGCAGTGGTTGTGAAATTTGCTGACCAACCCACTGACCCCAACTGTATGCATTCTCTACACTCAAGCATGAGCCCACCCCTGGGGATACTGATGCCCCACACCGCTTGAGTGCTGTAACGTGGTAGCTTCACATTAGACCCTTCAGAAGGTTTTCAGCACGGTGGCAGAAGGAAGAGAGTCTCTGATGATCCCACTGGACTTAAGCCTTCCTGTTACCAGTAGTCATCACTAGCCCAAGAGCTGTTTACCTTTCCTGAAATATGTACTGGTGTCACCATTCACTCTGGGAAACTCTAGTATCTAAACAGATAGCAAATCACATAGACAGACAGACAGACAGACAGACACACACACACACACACACACACACACACACACACAAAACACAAAAAGGGCAGGTATTATAAGAATCTCAGTGTTCATCAGGTCAGAGACCAGCTGCCTCAGATCCCTGAATCCTACCCCCCAACTACTGAACCACCGCCCCCGAAACTATCTCCCAGGTGATTCTACCACCCCCTTAGGGACTGAGCCACAGGGTCCCCAGAAACCTACATGCCAGTGAGCTATGTGCCCAGGGCAACAGCAGAGCCAATGGCAGCAGCAGCCCCACTCTCCTGTCCCTCCATCTTTTCATCGGCCTGCCGGAACATCAGCACTGGGAAGCTTCAGCTGGGGCAGGTGGTTGGAGGGTGGGGTCTAGATGACTACTGAGATCACAATGGACCAGGGTGGCCCACCCTAAGCAGCAGGTGGCCTCCTGAGTCCTCCAGGAAATGGAGGCTATGGAGGGTGCAATGATGAGGGTGACAGGAGGTGCAGCTGGGGAGTTCCGTGAACAGTAGTGCTCCTCGGATGCATTCATGGATGTCCTAAGACACAATGGCTGAAGGCACAGCCGTTGTTAATGAGAAGGAAGCTGAGGTATGTGGTTCAAATAAGTCAGGTGACACATCAGAGATACCAATGCAGGCTCTATAGGAGAGAGCTCACGTCACCAGTCGGACTTTAGGGTAGTCACTTAACTTGGACTCCCTCATAAAAGCCAGGCTAAAAGGTTACCCTTGTCACCTCAGTGTTGAGGCCCGTGAATACCCCTGATGCTGGATGGAGTCTGCATGACAGAGTTCTGGATTCTCTGGCCGGGGAATTTTTGGCTCATCAGCTACTTTGCGCCCCTTCTTTGCTGTGATGGCGACAAAAGCCTTTCATCAATAATAATAATGTCTACATGGCTTACCCAAGTTAGCTGTTGTTGGCTGAGAAAGGAATGCAGCCATTTTATTTGAAAACCTTGCAAGCTTTTAAGTCCGGGCATGTGTAGGAGCTACCTATACATACTGCTAGCATATCATAAAAGCCATCCCTAGGGTAGGTATTGGTACTCCCAGGAAGAGATAGATAAGCATTTAACTGATAGAAGCTAAAAGGAAAATTAGCACACCTGGAAAATGAATCCGCACCAAAAGAGCTGAATTCAGCCAACAGGAGCATACAACCATTAATGGGTCATTGTGTCAAATGTTCTTTGAAACAACCTCAAAGCTTGCAGGCCGCAGGAGGAAGGGCACTGGCTCCATCCTAGGCCTGACTCACACCTGCATATCAAGATGGTTCCTGCCAAAATGTGACTGGCATCTGCTTGTGACTATCATCTGCATATCAAACTGGCTCCTTCCAAGACATGACCGATATCTGCATACCAAAAACTACATTGGCCTTTTAAGCTACAGGAAAGGTTTTTTTTCTGTGGCAGTCCCCTTTGGCGTGGCTTTCCCCTGGCAATGTGCATTGTCAGTCTCTCCCTCTTACCCCTTTCCCTTCTTAATATGTATACTGTTAAATTCTCCTATTAAAAATGCTCCTATATTTTACTTCTAGAGCGTTCTATTTATGTCATTTCAAAGCGTGATTGTGGGTGCCATTTTTGGGGGCCCATAAAGAATGAACTACTGTCTTCAATTGTCACAAATTTCCTTCGTCAGTCCGTTTTCTTCTGTGGAGTGTTCTTGGAACCTCTCATGGGTGAACCCCAACAGTAACCCGCACCTCAGTGTTTGGGAGGCTGAGCAAGGCAGATCTTTCAGGGCTTGCTAGTAAGCCTAGTTTGCATGGTGAGCCCCAGGCCAATGAGAGACTGTTTCAAAATAGATGAATACCACCCAAGGTTGACCTGTGGCTTCCAGATACATGTACACCTATGCTCAAGCCATAGCTACAGAACTTAGAAGCCAGGACTCCTTGGGAAATAGAGTCACAGCAGATGAGCTTAGTTACAAGGAAGACATGGTGGAGCAGACTCCATCATGACTTTGCATCCTTATTAAAAAGAAAACTTTAGGCACACAAAGAGAGAGCACCCCGTGTGAAGAATGGAGGTGTGCTGTCAGAATTGGGGGACCACCCAGAGCTAGAAAGGAGCCTACAGCAGAACCTGGTACAGTCTGAGGTGGTGTGGGGAGTCCTGCTGACACTGTGAGTTTAGGCCTCTTCCCCTGGGACTTCAGGCAATACTTGCTGGTATTCTAGGCTGCCCAGCTGTGGAGCCCAGGCTCAGCAGTACAGGGAAGCTAACACAGCATTGCAGGGAGGGAACCTAAAGCAAGGTATAGAGAATATGAAAACTACAGAACTATCATTTTGGTACCTTGAAAAAAGCAGACTGATACAACTTTGCTTTGCTCAAACTAAACTATTGTCAGACCAACGATGTGGGGCCAACGGATTGAATAAAGATCAGGTCTGAATAAACAGCCCCCCTACTCTGTGGCCACCAAATGAGTCTCAAAAACAAAGCCCCACAAAGTGATGGGTGTGAAAACAGCCTTTATTACTGGGGGTTGTCTAGGGGCAGCAGGTGTGAAGTTTCCAAGGTGTTTTGAGGATTTAAAATGTCTCATTAAAACTCTTGCAAGTGGGCCAGCTCAGCAGGAAAAGGGACTTGTGGCCAGACCTGATGATCTGTTTTCAATCCCTGGGACCCACATAGTAATGGGAGAGAACCAACTCCCACAAGTCATCTCCTGACCTACACACACCACACACACACACACACACACACACACACACATAATAAACAAAGGTATTTATTTTTAAATTCTTTAAAGTGTCACATCTGAATGACTGAAAGCCTCACGAGATGTTAAACAGTTAGCTATTGGATGTGCTGTTTGTCACAAAGAGAATGTGTAACATTGCCACTGGCTGTAAGCTGAGCTTTGGAATTCATCAAACGTGCTCCTGTGTTTTTCACTGCCAGGTTGGGGGCCAGAAATGATGGGACAAGCTTCCTTCCTTGTTTCTTAGTGATAGAGCCTTGTGGCTCTCACTGTTTACAGACACGTGGCCCTAGGGCAGGGAGCACATGTACATGTGAGCTAGAGGAAGCCGTATATAAAGATTTCCCAGCAATTCCCATACATGCACCCTGCTTCCCTGCATAGCTCCCAGCTACTGAGGAAGGAGGCAGTTTTCCATGCTGTAATTTACATTCTACTCTCAGCTACTCTGTTGTTTAGGTGCTGCTGTTGTCCTGACTGGAACCCTGGGGTTCTGCTGGAAGGCAGCCCCCAAGCTCTCCTAGCGAACAGACACCCATAAGAAAGGGGATCAGGAAGGGACAGGTAAGGGGCTGCAGTCTTTCAGGTGTCTTGTCCCTACCCACAGGACAGGCCCTGCCCTGGCCTCACAGAGGGCTATGCTCTGTGGCTCTAGAGAGCAAAAACCCTGCTCAGATGCCTTGGGAGCTGTGCGTCCTTCTGAGGTCTGTGCTCTGAACTCCAGGCCAAGAACCTGGGGAGCAAGGTCAGGGGAGGACATGGCTTGTGGGCCTGTGTCAGCCCATCACCACCTTCCATGACCCAGTTTAAGTCTTGGTGGCATCTGCTGCCCAGGCAGGAAACACATCAACGCAAGTAGGGGGAGGAGAGCAGAGCTATTTGGGGCAGGAGACGGATTAGGAAACAGACATTACTCCCTGTGGATTGCAGCCCTGCCTTTTTTCCTTTCGGATTTCAGTTCTGTCCTGATTCTTTCTTGTTAAAGACCAGTTGGATCACCGCGTACAATGGTACAGAAGGCTGGCTCCATATCTGGTGACTTTGGAAAGGGAGTGTGAGGCAAGGGCTCTGGTCTTATATTTCCTCAAGGAATTTGCCTGATGGTTACCCATTGCTCTCCTGGAGATGAAATTGCCACAATAGCTAAGTCTGAGGGTTCAGCAACCCTTCTCCTGAGCCTCTGGAGACTATCTGACTTCCCTCCAGGCCCTCTGAGGTACAATTAAGGAAACTGAAAGTTCTGAGATCGGCAAAGCCCTAGGTTAAGGGGACAGGCCTGAGTTCACTTAGGGAGGAGCTGGAAGTCCACTCTGAAAACTTGGAGACATTTTCATGTGGCATGAACATCATGGGCATCTTAGCAATTAAACAGACTCACCAAAGCAGTCGACTGTAATGGTGTCAGACCAAAACTCAATACAGCTAGTTGCAAGGAAGAAGATGGTTTATTTTATGGAAAGGTTAACTATATTCTCCATAGGAGCTGGAGAAAGTAGCGCACTGACAAGAGACAGGAAGCTCTTCTTATAGTCAGAACTTGACCCTTTGCTAGCAAGTGAGCACATGAAAAAAAAAAATCAAAACATGGCAATTAGCAATTTGTGTAAGTCTGTGATTGGTGTATCGCATGGTGATGTGATCAGCCGCTTCTCGAAAAGTCACTGTGGTCAGCTAGATTTGGAAAAGCAGTCTTAAATGGTAGGCATATTTTGTATGATTAGCTAAGGGAAGAACAGGTTACAAACATCACAGGAAACAAAAAGGAAGCAGACGACCAAATGGAGTCAGCTAGGCCTTCACATCAACCATGGGAGAAAGAATCTCTCTCCTTTCTAGATCCAGGGAAAGCCACAGGAATAAAGAAGGGGCCATCAGTGGGAACTGGCCAATGGCAGCACTATGACCTAAACAAGGAGACAGGAAAGAAGTACCCCTTGGGCCCTCTCACTTCCAGCTCTTGTATCTTGGTCAGTGCTTTCTGATGGGAAGCCTAACTGTATCTGGGACTACAGCCGCTCAGTCCGTAGAAGGCAGCTCACTCAGATTTAGACAAGAGCTGCAAACAGACTTGGCGTTTGAGAACTGGAATCAATGGGGAAATAAAGGGTTAGCACTTTCTAGAACTTTCTTGAGGAGAATGAGCCATGCTGATTTCAGGCTAAGGAGGGTACTGAGCTGCTTATAATCAAGCCTCACTGGACACAGTGTTCTGTGCTCGGGACCTTAGGCATGTTAGCTCATACCCTGGTAACTTCCTGCCAGTTAGTGAGTCTCCTTATCAGAGACTCCATTTTAACTCAGTGAAATCTCTGCCCTGCTAGTTCAGGAATGGTTGCTGCTGGACCCCTCAGATGCTATGTTTCTCAGATGCCTAGGGTGCTTCGAAATGAGGAAGAAGAAAGAACATGTCTTCGTTTCATTTCCTATTGCTGTTATTAAATACTCTGAGCAAAGCAATTCAAGGGAGAGGGGGTTTATCCTGGCTCAGAGTTTAAGGATACAACCCAACATGGTGGGAAGTCACAGCACAGACCCTGTAATCACACAGTCAAGGATCCCAGCCAGAGAACGGTGCCCCCCACAGTGGGCAGGTCTTCCCACCTCTATTAACACAAGAGAACCTCCGACAGCATGTCCAGAGGCCCATCTCCCGGGTGACTCTGGATTCCATTGTATTGACCACAACAACGTGAATTCATTTTCTCATAGCAGTTGTAGACAGACGTACAGACATCAGTAGGTAGCAGCTGTGAGATTTAGCCACAGGTCCCTCCCGTTAGTCCTAACCATACTGAGGACAACTCAGAGATCGTTATTAGGAGCCGATTCTGGTGACTCCTACATGCAGCCTTTCAATGCTTCCCTAAGCCTTCATTTCCTTGTCCTATATCCCTTTCTGAGACACAGAGTGCTTTCTGTTTTCCTGGCATTCCTCACCGATATAGAATTTGCCACTGAAATTCTAGAAAATAACACTTCAAAGATGGGACTCTTAGGTGTGGTTTTGGCCTGGCTTGTTTAAAGGCAACTGACTTCGGTTGCTGGTAGGAAATGGATCATGGCAGTCTGCGGTGTGTTTGCTGTGCCTCAGCAGCTACTCACCTTATCTCCTGTTGTTCTTGAGCTCAGTTGCCAGCTAAAGGCTTTGCAATAGGATGCTCGATGGAATTTCAAGGGCTGTAATTACTGAATGCTGTGATGAGTTTAAAAAACAAATACAAACAAACAAAAACAAAAAACAAAACAGACACCACCAGCAGACTTGGAGTTTTAAATTTTCAATGTCGAGATGTAATCAAAGAGCCAGAGAAGCTTCTATAACTGGTCCCCAAAGAATATCTATTATATCAAAAAAATCAGACCCGCTGTTTCTGAATGCCAGAGCTTGCTTTGTTGTCCTACGGACTCTGCTTTCCCTTAAACTTTCATTCACAAGCATTTCCTAAAAGATTGTTCAAAATATCTTCCATAGTTCACTTCGCTTCAGAAGCATTCCTTTTGTTTCCTTTAACAAATTCAAGGATGCCAATGAATTGACCTGAGAGCCAGGCAATAGAATTCCAGTTCTGTGTAATTAATCGGCAGTAGCTTCCTTAAACAAAGAGTGAAGGTTAAGACTTACCTCCATCAAGCCTCCCAAATAGTGATTACCATTTCACACCCCACTGTTAGATCCTGGTACCAGGTAGTGCGCTGAGATAACTTACAGAGGTGAGTGGAAGCTCTCAGTTCTCATCTTCTCAAAGGAAAGAAGTCAGTCAGGAGATACAAGTGATTTAAGCAGAAATTTATTTGACAAAGCAAGGAGAAATTGGAGTAGGATGCCCCTGAAGCTGGTATCAGCACAACGGGTTCTGCATTGTGAATCTGGAGGTTATATGACTATTTAGAATTGGGGGGCACATTCATGGGATACAGTGACTTTCCAAAATCATGATGGAGCAGATCTTCCTTTTAGGATATTTTTTCCCCATCATGATCCTCTTGAAAAGTCCATGAGAGCATTAACCACAATGAGAATGACATCGTAACGAAGCTAAGGTCCTTAGTGTGCATGTGTGGCAAATGAGAAAGTGCCCCGGCTCTGTGGTTTCTTATAAGAGCACGTCCTAACTGCAGCTTCAAGGATGTTTAACCACAAAGGAACATCTTGACCTTCAGAAGATATGGTTTCCAGGATGTAGCTGCAGTTTGCCTTGGGCCCTTGCTTACCCAATGTCAGGGAAGGAGTGTGTTGCTTTGTGAATTGTTAGTTCAAGGTGTATATTCGTGTGTGTTCTAGGTCACAGGGTAGGATATATTTCTTAATGCAAGTTATAAGGTAAACACAGTAGCCCTGATCCCTGGCACGGTTCAGTGCCTCTTCTACAAATATTAGACTAACCATTTCCCACAATTCTTAGAAAATAGATGGATGATAGAATGAAGTTTTGTGCGTGTGTGTGTGTGTGTGTGTGTGTGTGTGTGTGTGTAGGAAACGTACATATGTTTGAATAATGAAAGTAATTACTAAGAGATCCTGTGAGGTGATGTACAATATATAAATTTAAAGGTTACATACACACTTGAATACACGAACCTCTCATGTCTTGTATTTTCCTATATATCCTTACAATGAAATGTTCACAAAGTATCCAAATGAATGAAAAGGAAAATAAACTTCTCTGCGTTCATATACTTGGCTTCCTTCTTTATATCTACGCCAGACAGACTTGACTAAGAAAAGATCTAGAGATGCAACTACCATTAGTCCCTGGATATAGCATGATCCTGTGGTTTTCTAAGCCCAAATCTTTTACCCTTTGTGTTGTGACAGGCAGCAAGCTAGTCTGTTAGTCATCTCCGGTGGAAAAGCATGTTGGCTCTGCTGTCCCTGATTTAGTTCAATCCACTCACACAGGATGGGTAGTGACTTTGGTTACTGGACAGTCTCCAAGTGGATGGAGAAGCAGACGTCAATGCTTCTGAAATGATTTATTTGCTGGAAGTATATTTTTATAAGTCAAGAAAGAAAAGGAAAGGTGTGGTCTCCAAGTCCTGAGTCATAATCCCCACTTTCTGTTTGAAACTGGGCCAGAGAGCCCTGATACCCCGCCCCCACACATCTTTATGCATGTCCAGGACATGGGGACATCTGCAGTCCAGGTTGGGAACTCCCTAGGAGCAGACCTAGGTTGGGTGCTGGATTTATAAAAACAAGGCTGGTCTATGGCTGGGTATGATTATGTCCCAAGGGAGAAAGAAGCAATTCAGAATGTCAGAGTGGGAGAACTCACAATACAGGTGGAGCCTTCTTCATAAATAGGAAGACACCAGGTAACTTTCCCATCGGAGCTTTGAGGTCAGGAGGGCATGACCTCCTTTGTCAGAGAACATGTTATTTTCCTCTGGGGTCACTCCCCCCCAACACCAACAGCACCTCTTTCAGCATGGTTTGACATTTCTACATTAGAGTGTGAGATGGGGAAGTAGGCCTAACTCGTAAGGTGTGTAGAGACCAGACCACAGTCGGTGCTCCCCAGATGCTTGTGTGAGAGTGGGAGAGAAGAACAGACTGGGCAGATGATAGGAGGGTCCAGAGCTTAGCAATCTGGTTTATCCCTGGAAAATATGCCAGCAAGTAGTATTTGAGACCCCAAGCTTAGCAATATGGGGGATCGTGGAACACAAGTCAAGGGGCTTCTCGAGGCTTTTGAGAGGGTGAGGGCTCTTCCCTCCCTTTGTGTCTCTTCTAGGATCCATGGGATAAACTGAGCCACAGACACAAACATACCGGGCCTCCCTCTGGAGCCTGAGGTTACACCCCAGCTGAAGACACCCACTTGAAAGAGCCTCCGAGTCTCCCAGTTAGCACAGACCATGGGTGCCCCGCTGTCTCCCTGGGAACGAGAAAAAAGAGAAGTGCAAGAGGATATGAAGGGGTGGCTAGTCCTTCCTGGACTCTCTGCTTGGAACCTGGGAACTTGGGGAATAGGGAGGAGGGATGTTGCAGGGGCTGAGTACCTGGCACTTGCCGTTGGTGCCTACTTCCTTCCAGGCACAAAGCATTTTCCTGGAGAGCTGAGTTACCCTCTTGGCACATGCTCTCTGGCTAATCTGAACCACCCTCAGCTTCTTCAGGTGCATGTTTAAGTCTTTGGTTGAGCCTAGCAAAGTAAGAAAGCTAGCCTGAGAATGAGCATGGACAGGCCACCAACAGTGGCCAGTCCACACACATCAGGGTGGAGGAAGTCCTGGAGGGCTGCAGTGGCCAGCATGTCAGAATCACAGGTCTCTTTTTACAGATGATTTAGTGCAAGGCCCGTGTCATCTAGGAATCCCCAACAAATAGCCCTCTGCTTATGTGTCTGCCTAGAAGATGCAGACTTTCTCCAGAAGCAACCCAGCCCCTTACTGGCACACTATAGGGAGATTTTTCTGTGACCCTACTCTTGCTCTGAAACTACCCTTTGATTTTGTGTCAAAGTTTAGAGCAGCCTGAGCTCTTGGGCAGCAGTGGCCTACATCTTGTCTTTGGCAAGCTGAATGGGAGACACTTGGAAGAAGACACACCAGGATGTGTCATCTTGCAAGGGGGAAATAACCACAGTGCTACAGGAAATCCTGTTGTTGGTTTTTTTTTCTCTCTCTCTCTGCTCACTCTTTCCCTCCCAGAAATCCTCTATGGGTGGCCGGCATGGTGCTATGCAGAGAGAAGAGGGGAGTGACTGATGCTCATTGCCCTGGGGAAACCACTGACTTGGTTATATCAGTAAATGGTGGACACGTGAAGCTATCAGATGAGTGAGTCAAAGAATTCTTATGGAAGATGCATAAAAATGACCATCACTTTCAAGTTCTGAGGTTCTTCTATGCCCTGTGTTCAAAGGGGACTTTATCTGTGTAATTGCATCCATTACATCCACGTGACTGAGTTGAGGGAGGTATTGCCACTATTCTATGGATGGGAAAAGCCCCACATTTAAACCTGACTCCTACCCGTCTAACCCATAAATCCGCTTGGCGGAAGGCGATCTAACATGTGTGCTCCGTATTGGGAGGAAAGCAAGATGCATACCGCGGCTCTGAACCCACTCTACCATCCAGCACCGGTCCCAGGAGCTCTCCTTCTGAGGCAGGCAGATGGGCATTTTGACGTTACTGAATTGGACTGGCGTGGCAAGCAGAAGCAGGCAGAGGTCACTGTCAAGATGGGGTGGCTTGTAATCTTTGTGAGCAATGATCTTCTGTACTTGTTTTCTCTCCAAGTTGACGTCGCTGAAAGTCTTGGCTCCCATGACCACAGTGATGTTTAGCATTAGCACTTCTAATCTGAAGAACGAATACAGAAGCACCACAGCTGACAATGGTTGTGGGGTACTTTGTATTTGCCCCATGTCTACACTTCCAAGCAGTAGAAGTGACTAGTAAACAGTATAGAATAGTAGATACGTTTTGCAGGGGGAGAGGGTGTCTAGAGAGACCAAGGAGGACAGAGTCAAGGCCCAGACCTGGATGGATCTCTGAGTGAGTGAATCTTCAGCTCAGGGAAAGCTCTGACCAACAGACGTACAATCCACCCATTGAGAAAAGAGGATGTTAACACCTTAGTGACGGGGATCTTGGCTATCTTATTGACTGCTACAGCCCTAGCACTTGAAACAGTTCCCAATAAGTGCTCAGTGCATGTACAGTGAATGAATGGCCCTAATGCAGTGTCTTCATATGCAGGAGATAGGCAGGAAAGGGAAAGTCTGCACTGATTTTTCCAGCACTGGAGCTGAGCCACAAGAAGCAGCTAACTTTGCACAGTTGACGGAGACAAGATGGGAGACTAGATAGGAGCAGACTTTGGTCCAAAGCTACTACACAGAGCCTATGGCCTCTAACACTTCATATACCAACCAACCAAGTGGCTAGCCCAGAGTGCATGTGTACTAGATGCAACATAAATTAAGACGATGCCCCAGACACTTACAGGGTTCTTGGGAAGCAATGTGCTGCCGTCAGAACCCACCACTGATGGATGATGGAGCCGCCACACAGGTGTTTCCCAAGCATCTGGATACTCACTTGCCATGGGAATTCACCATTCTGGACTTCAAGCAGTTCACGAAATGGCAACCATGATGAGTTTGGGAAGGCAGGTCTGTGGCCACACAGAACTGATTTTGAGAGAGAAAGCAAAGAGCCGTTGGTACCAGAGGAACCCAGAGAAATCCTCGTTTCACATTCCTAGAATCTTCTCAGCTAAGATCATGGTGGCATCTGAGGGAAATCAAACGAGAGGGCCCACAGGACAGATCTTAGAAAATACCACCAAACTGAAGATGGCCATCACAGGAAGATACAAACTAACAAAAATAAACCTGCCACAGAAATCATAAACACATATTATCTGTTTAAAGGCTGTGGGAAGGGCAATGGTAGGAAAAGCAATAGAAATTTACCAGCTAACACTGTGGCTTGATAGAATTGTAAAATAGCTGTGAGTAACTCTGAGAAAGATGAGTGTACATCAGACGGGGGAGGTGGGGGAGAGCACTCAGATCAAATACAGCAAAGATACTTTGTGAACCATAATACACACCAGCTTCCTTTTGTGTGGAATATATGCTATAATTTAGCAGAAAGAGTCCCAAACATTTGTACATCTGGTCTACCCACAGAGCTTTCCCTGTGGGGCATCTCCCAGGACCATAGAGCAAATGTTAAAGGAACCAACTTCTTACAGTAATGTGACCTAATAAATGTTCTCTAAATTAAATATATCCCCCCCCACACACACACACATCCTTCTGCTGCCTCTTTCAGGGTCTGGAACTGGAAAGAACTTTTATTCTTTTACAGAAAGGGAGTAAAATGGGAGAAATATAGCCAGTTGTTAATCTTGTCCCAAGTCTCCGGTACTTCTAGAAATTTGGGTCCAAATCCTAGGGGACTCACTGTAGGTAGCATTTTCAACCAGTCCAGTACATCTGCTTTGATTAATCAGTTACAGTCTCCTTATTTTCTGAGCCAAATTCTGTCTACTGCCACCCTCTGGTGATAAAGAGCTTTGGGTCTCTGGGTGAGATTTTATGTTCTTTGGATTTGGGTTAGAGACCTCTAACTCTGCATCCCTTGGAGCTCCCCATCCACTCTAAGGGAGCCAGGAATGAGATGGAGGACTTTTCTCTACCCTTTGCTCTGGGCTAGCCTGATACCAACCTGGGTGGTCCTGGGCATGTCCCTTGGATACTATGAGCAGTGCAATTAGAAGTGGGAGCATCATGTTGTCATTCCAGTCCAGTGTTGCCCACCTTGACCTCCTGCTCACACTACACTGTTAAAACAGCAGCTGCAGCTGCCACAGTTGGGCATCACAAATGCATAGCAGAGCCTGGCCTGGTGACATCACAGTAAGCGCTTGGGATTAGAGAGAAAGAGCTGGCACAGCCTGACTGAGCCAAGTTTCCCACCCAGTCCTTCCTTATGATCGATTCCTTTGCATAGTGGCCAAAGAACACCCTGGATGCTTCATGCTGGCCAGCATTTGCCTGTGTGTTCTGGCCCTGTCAGGGACTCTGAGCCCTTTGAGGTGCCATTTATTCTACTATCACTGCTGGCAGTAAAAGAGCTTTAGGTTTCTGGGTGAAATTTCATAGTTTCTGAAATAGTGTCTCAAAAGTGCTGTGTGCCTTTATAGGAAATTTTAACCCTATCATGGATTGGTTGGAGAAGAATTACAGTGGGTAACAACGTTGTACCATTCACATTAAAAGTTCACTCTAGGGCAGGCTGTAGAGATAGCTCAGTCAGTAAAGTGCTTGCCTTGCAAGTGCAAGGGCTTGAGTCCAATCTCCAGAACTTGTATTTTATTTTAAAAGGTGTGGGGAGGGGCATGGTGGCACATGCTTGAAATTCTAGCACTAAACAGATAGAGATACGTAGATACTTGAGGCTTGCTAGCTAGTCAGCCTAGTCTACTTGGCAACTCCCAGGAGAGTGAAAGACTTTTTAAAAAAAAAGTCTGGGTAGGGGTATGGCCTGAAGTGATTGTAGCATGCTCTCCTGCTCCTCACCTGCTACCTGCACGTGCTACTTGTGCTACTCATGCTATTCACCTGCCGATTGAGCCCCTCCAGCAGCTGCAGCCAGGGCTCCCACCTCACTGTGGAGTACCCCCCATATACACACACAATGCATGCCCAGACTCACAACTTACTAAGTAAGGATGGGCTCCTATAGAATGACAGCTGAGTGGAGGAGGTTTTGCCTATTCAGTCAGCCTTCTTGTGGCATACATTCTTGGCCCCCATATCCCTCAGCAATCTGCAGGTAGGGCTCTCTGGACCCCTCCATGTGGAGGGAGTGCCACCTCCACCATGCTAGCCAAGCCCAGACCTCCTGGCCCTGCCACCCCCAGGCACACAGCAGTGAGCTGCCACCTAGCCATAGACTGCTTCAGGGTTGGCCCTGCATGCAACCATGGCAGCAGGTGGACTTAGGTGAGAACTGGGCTACAGGTTGCTTGTTCCTGGCCCAGAATGGTGCTTCACTGCCATCTGTGCTTCTGTGGAGCAAACCTGACCTTTCCTAGTAGCCTGGGCCCTCCTGCTGCCTGCTGCCTCTCAGGGCTGCTGCTTGACTCCCTAGCTACACTGCTGGGGACCCTGGGGGCCCTGAGAGCCCCAACCACCACTCCTTGTACCCTCTCTGAGTCCCAAATGGCCACAAGCTGGCACATTTCCCTTCAGTGGGAGTCTGGCTCCGGGGTTTGAGAACCACTCCCTAGGAAAATTCCCCCATGGGACTACCAGGGACCCGACTCCTGGCCAGCTGTGGGATCCCCCAACCTGGCAGAGTGGCACAGAAGAGGTTCCAACTAACACATGTGACCCTGAGTTGGGCCCCTCAATCCTCTTCTGGACTATTCAAAAAGGGTGAAAAAATCCCAAAAATCCCAGGCCACCCTGGAAAGCTCTGCACCCCACCCCGAATACTATATAAAGAGCTGCATTCTGCTCAGTGTGGGGGTGCAACTTTGGCTGCTGCCTTCCTCCTAAGTGGAGTCAACCACACCCAATAAATATCTTTTGTGAGATTTGCTATGGGAAGCTGTCGTTACCCTAGGGTCAAAGTAAAGAAGCTAAGAAGAACACCTCACCTCAGCAGGAGATATTTCCCCTCAGAGTTGTAACACTGAGTGGAGCTGTTATACTGTAACACTCCAGATCAGCTGGGGACACCTTCCCTACCTCAGAGCTGTGTGGTTCCTGGTTCCCTAATTCCAGGCACCTTCCTCTGAATACATGAACATTCTCTCTCACTGTCATTCTCTCTCTCTCTCTCTCTCTCTCTCATCACACACACACACACACACACACAGAGAGAGAGAGAGAGAGAGAGAGATTACTCTGGATATAACATGGGAACATGGATATTATTTTGGGGTGGGTACAACCAAAACAGAGTATATCACATAGGAAGTCATCCAGATGAGAGGTGTTGCTGGCCTGAGGTCAGAAGGAGATTGTGGGACTGCTGAGAAACAGCAGAATAGCAACAGCTGTGAAGGTGTCATGGTCACGGGCTCCACAGCATTCATAGCCTGAAACTAGTGCAGATTGGAAGTTCAGGGAAGACAAATAACCTGGGAAAGGGTCTATCTGTGAGGTCCTGGGATGAAAGTGATACTAGGGAAAGCATGCAGAAACAAGGGAGGACCGAGCTGCAATGGCTTGTCTACCTTGATGCTAACCAGCAGGAGGCAGGGCCAGAAAGGCTGGAGACTGTAGGGGAGCAGAAAAAAGTCAGAGGTGGTTCTGGGTGAGAAGATAAGAGAGGATTGTCTGAGGATAGCATTCTGTAAGCTCTGAATCTCTCCCTTCTCCCACCACTTCAGTTTGTATCTCCCCTGTCCATCATCCACCATTACCCTCTCCACATCATCCTCCCCATCAGCATTTTAAGATGTTAGTTATCCCTAACATCAAACTGACAACATAAGCAGCTCCAGGATGCACCCCCTGGCTTACTGGAAGACACCACCTTACCTGCTCTCATTCATCAACATTCTTGTCACTCAGTGGAGGAGTGCACACTGAAGAAATGAGGAACCTGCCTCAGAAACAGTGGCATCTACAAGGTTCCTAAGTCATCCAGAAGCCTCTCTCCTGCCTTGGTTTCCAGTCACCTGGTCAAAGAGATTAGCTTGGATGATTACTTGTTCTCTTGCTGTGATAAGATTACCCTACAGGTGCACCTTAAAGAAAAGATGTTTCTTTTGGCTTATAGTCTGAGGGTACAGTTATCATGGTAGGGACATCATGGTAGGAACTTGGGGAAGTTGGCCACATTGCCTCCGCAGTCAGGAAGCAGAGAGATGAATGCTGGTGCTCAGCTCAGCTTCTCCTTTTTATTCAATCTAGATCCCAGTCCAAGGAATGGTACTGTCCATAGTTGCTGTGGCTTTTCATACCTCAACTGAATCTAGATAATTCCTTAGGCTGTCTCCTAGGTGATTTCAGATCCTGTCATTTTGACAACATTGGCCATCACATTGTCCCCTGCCTAAGTCTCTCTCTCTCTCTCTCTCTTTTTCTCTCTCTCTCTCTCCCTCCCCTCTCCCATTCTCTACATCCTTGACTGCACTGTTTTTCCCTTACCTCCAATGGAGATCCAACACAGTGCATGTCCTCAGTGCTATCACTTTGTCCCCCCTGTCAGATTATAACTCTGTGAGGGTAAAGGTCTTTTCCTTTTCTTTGCTCTTATATCCACTGTTCTTAGAATGCTGCCTGGTACTTAGAAGTTGAAATTGAGATGGGTGGTGACTACAAGGGGACAAAAGGCAGATAAACTCTGGGTCTTTTACTGTTTGCCCTGAACATCAGAGTGTGTGTTTCCTTCACCCTCCATTCTGATCGCTCTTGGCTTTGTTGTAAAATACCAGGTGAGCCATACAAAGGAGAATTTATAGACTGGTTAGGGTTTTCCCTGAACCCTCAGTTTGTTCAGGGCCCAGAAGGTGCTACTAAGTGAAGAACACTTGAAGTGGTCCTAGGACCCATCCCATACAGCTGAGACCCCTTTGCCTAGCTCACAGCTGTAGTATGCTACAATCTTTTACCCTCTATTTAGGGAAGGAGAAAGGAGATATAGAAAGAAATCTTCACCACTTTCTCAAATGGCCTTTATATAGAATGAGAGAAAGGTAGAAATCTTCACAGCCTCTTTTTAGGCTGCCCTAAGCTTGAACATGGCTAACTGACAGTGAGTCAGACTAGCGGCTCAGCTCACAATCTATAAACTCAATCTCTCCAACCTTTGTTATTTTAGGAATTATCCCACTAACGACAGCAAAACCAATGAACCACCAACCAATGCCCACCCTGACTCTTGGGGTTTCAGACTTTTTATATCCTAAGCCAAAAGTTCCCACGTACCCATGAGGCATCTAATCCCAAAAACAAGCTACAGGTGCCAGAACAACTGCACCCAACCAAATCATAGCCACCTCAGCAAGCATTCCAAACCCAACTCGTAAATAACTCTACCACAGCTGGGGTGGGAACACAAACCAAACCCAAATGCCACTTGGCGTTTTTAAATAAACCAAAATAACAAAAACTTCTTCCAAGTGTTCCTCTACAGACATCTGAGCGATATATTAACTTCCTACTAGCTTTGCTTACAGATAGCGCCCCTGACCTGTGTATTAGGATAATAGTTACCTAGTGTCTTAGTTTGGGTTTTATTGCTGTGAAGAGACACCACAGCAACTCTTATAAAGGAAAACATTTAAATGCGGCTGTAAATTAAAACATTGAATTTAAAGTTCAGAGGTTTAGTCCATTACCATCATGGCAGGAAGCATGGAGGCACGCAGGCAGACATGGTGCTGGAGAGGTAGCTGAGAGTTCTACATCTGGATCAACAAGCAGCAGGAAGAGAGAGTGAACCATGGGGTCTGACCTGAGCTTCTTAAACCTCAAAGCCTTCCCCCAGTGACACATATCCTACAACAAGGCTACACCTTCTGATAGTGTCACTCCCTACGGGCCTATAGGGGTCATTTTTATTCAAACCACCACACCTAGCTTCTTTTGCAGAACGTAAAGGTGTCTTTTTACCACCCTCAAACTAGCCTGCCCTCATAAAGTCAAATAAAAGCCTGCTTTAGTCTCTGTTGAATGGAGCAGTCTGATGGACTGTCAGAGCCAGACCCTAACTTTCCCAAGATGCCCTTCTCCCATCCCTACCCCCCAGTGAAGTTTTGAATGTCTTACTCAAAATATGTGGCTTGTTCTCACTTCTGTGGCTTCCATACCAAGAGATCCCACATTCCCACATCAGAAGAAATGAGTGCCTGGAAAATCTCACCTCCTACTCAGGGTGGAAGTTGATCTGTGAATGGCCCAGAGTTGTTCTGCCCTGACCCCACCCTCCAGGGCCTATAATATCTTAAGCAAGTTATTTAAAGACCATGAGTGTCTTTTCCCCTCATGAATGTCTGAGAACATTACTTAAAGTTATGGGAGAGTTAGAGGTTGTCTAAAAGCACCCACAAAAGCAGCATGGCCCTCAAAATGTGTCTGAGTCTCTTCTCTTCCCCACAAAAGGGAAGAGCTAGCCCAACATAGTTTGTGGAATTTTTTTCTGCACACTGAATGTGACAGCAAATTATGTCATTGCTTGGAGGATTCATCAGAGCAAATCAGCTATACCTCACTTTGAGTCTAAGATGCCAAGGTGACCTCCAAGTTCATAGCTAAGACAAGTTAGAGATTATGATCTTTCACTGACCCCAAATGCTAACTTAGTGGCTAAGGTTGTGAACGGGATCATAGATCTTCCCTGTCATTGTCACAGCAAATATGGCCACTGTGACCAGCTGAGAGGGCTGTTATTAACAAAGACATGAGAGACGAAATACCCGCCAGGCCCCTTGCGGGCATGGCGGAAGCTAGATTTGAAGGTGGGTGGCTTGTACGACTTACTGCAGAGTCTGCCCTATCATGTAGCATAGTTGTTGGGTAACTGCCCATTAGTCATGAACAGAGGGATGCCTCCAGGAGCCAGGTGTCCCCAGGTGAGGTTTGTGGCCTTTGCTGGGTGCTGTTGAGGCCCTGTACCCGTAACATGATGCTCCAGTTGTGACGATGGTTTTATGATATCACAGTAATGGCCTCCCACACCGTACCATTGGAGGAGATTTGGGGCCAATCTCCAACTCTGCAGGAAGCAGTTATGACCAACTGCCGCAGATACCATGAGAGCTTGGGCATGATTGGAAGATGTGACTCCTACTTGACATCTACCTCCTTGGCTCAGATTTCCCACAGTGCTACGGAAGAAATCACAAGGCTCTGGCAAGATTTTTCCCAACAGCTGTGAGGACAACCATGCACCAAAGACACCAGGAAAGGGGAGGGGAATAGAACCACTGCGTTTACACAGAGCATCACAGGGACTATGGTCAACTGCAGCTTTGAGCCTCCTGCCCTGTTAATACACCATACAGGGGAATGACCTGCTGTGCTCTGACGGAAATGCTTGTGGCGCCTTATGGCTTCTCCATCGGTCTTATGCCATAGTTCTACAGTCATTGCACCCAAACCCAGCTGTAATTTCCTCTGGTCACAGTCAAGACTTTGATACTGACTGGGTCAGTATCCAGATCCTCGGGCAAGGTTTGAAGGCCCATGACCTTTCCAGCTCTGGCTCTGCTCCCTCTTCTCCAAGGATCAAAGTTGGGGAAGGATGCAGGTCAAGTGAGCTAGGCCACACAGCAGACCTGTGTTCTCTGGACCACTTATGGCTAATTTTTGTGAGTGGGCATGCACATGGGATCTTCACTGTTGCATTCTGGCCCAGGAGAAGCTATCATGGCGCCAAGGTCACTTTCTCCTCTGTTTCCAAGTGTCTATTGGTGCATCCCCTGCCTCCTTATAAGGCTCCCTGTATCTTCCAGAAAGCTGAGTAGATGTATCCTAGCACTATCCCAAGTGTCTCTCACCTACCAGCACCCACTGGGGTCCCCAAGCAAACTAGAGGTTAAGGGAAGACCATACCCAGCTGTGTCCATCTCAACCCAACGCAGTCAGCCAGCCATACTCTGGATTTCCCAGGTATAAGCCAGAACCTAGTCCTTCAGTGGCACCAGCAGACAGGCATGAAAGAGCTTCAGGAAGTTCTTAGGCCTGACCCCGTGCCCCACTCCACTCCTCTAAACCCACTGGATCAAAAATTGCAGGCCAAGCCTGTAAGTCTGCACAAGGATTCCCAAACAAAACAGGGAACACCAGCTAAATGTGAATTTCAGATAATATTCTTCTTTTTTTTTGTTTACTATTCAAATGTCCCAGCCATTACATGGGATATACTTAAACTTAAGAAGTCATTTTTAATGGTGCCTCACACCTGTAATCCTAGCACTCAGGGTGTTGAGACAGGATTTCTAGGAGTTCAAGGTGAGGCTGGGCTACTTAGCGAGTTCAAGCAAGTCTAGGTTACAAAGCGGGGGTATATATATATATAGCAAAAGAAAGGGGCATCACTAATTTCTACCCTTCTCCATGCTGACTTAACAATATCCCAGGGTGCTCTTCAAAAGTCAGAAGATTATCGGCTAGGACTTTGGTGACATCACCAAGAGGATGTCATTCTAGTTGCCTCTGGAACATCAGCCAGACAGCTGCCCCTGAGTGACATGTCTTATCCTGTACCTTTTTTTGACTTTCTGCAAGTTCTTATGGGCCCTAAAATTGCTCTCTCTACTTTGGGCCCAATGCTCACCCAATTGCAGGGAGGAGGAAGAGAAAGGAGCTCACCATAGTCTATTGTAGGCTTCTCGACTTAGTCACTGTTCTATTGCCATGAAGAGACACCCATGAACAAGGCGATTTATAAAAGAAAGCGTTTAACAGTTTCACAGGGCTAGTCCCTGACCATTATGGCAGGGATTGTGGCGGCAGGCAGGCAGGCATGGCACTAGAGCAGTAGCTGAGAGCTTACATCCTGATCTTAAGGTAACAAGGAGAGAGAGGGAGACTGGGCTTGGCGTGGACTTTTAAAACCTCAAAGCCCACCCTCAGTGACACACCTCTTCTAGCAAGGCCACACCTACTCCAACAAGTTTATCCCTCCTAATCCTTCTCAAACAGTTCCACCAACTGGGAACCAAACATTTAAAGATATGAGCCTACGGATTCATGCTCATCAAACCACAGCACTTCTTAAATATACTTTTCTGTAGATGAACCCTTGGAATTTTTATGTTAAGAAAAGCTTTTTGGTTTAGCTGACTAACCATAGAGGTTCGTGTTCCTATCCCAGCTGTGATAGAGTTATCTATGAGTTGAATTGGAATGCTTGATGCAGGTGGCTATAATTTGGTTGGGTGCTATAATTTGGTCGTTCTGGCACCTGTAGCTTGTCTTTGGGATTGCGTGCCTCATGAGTTTATGGGAACTTCTGGCTTAGGGGAGTAAAGGTCTGAAGCCCCTAGAGCTGGGGTGGGTATTGGGTGTGTTGATTGGGTTGCTGTCATTAGTTAGTGAGATAATTCCTAAGAGAACAAAGGTTGGAGAGATTCGAGCTTAGGACAGCCTAAAAAGAGGCCGTGAAAATTCCTGCCTTTTTCCCTTTCTGTATTAAAGCTGCTTGTAAAAGCAGCTTAGATTTCTACCTTTCCTCTCTCCTTCCCTAAATTGAGGGTAAAAGCAAAGGCAACCCTCCCCCACACACTTTGTGTTTTCCCCAATAAATCTCTTGTATGAGATTTGTTGCATGGTGTAACTTTGGTATTCCTTGGGCCTCAACTACCTGGATACCTTTCCATCCGAGCAGGAGCACTTACAGTAAAGACCCTCAATTTAAGAGCTATGGTCTATTGAGACTGTACTCTATGGAACTGCAGAAGCTCAGTTCATGTGGCTGGCTCCTGTGGCTCTGCTTCCATAATCTGTTTTTCTACCCACTGGGACATGGAGAGCTGATGGAGAATTCCTATGTTGTGGTCATAGGTGGTAGGTATATCAGGGTTCTCCAGAGGAATATAACCAATAGAATGACTACCTATGTGTTAAAAATGGGCTTATTAGATTGACTTACACAATGTGGACTATTGTGTATTGGCTTATATACAATGTGGGCTGGTCATCCAGCAATGGCTATCTGCATGTCAGAGAGACTGAGTGTCTGGTAGCTGCCTAGTCTACAAGAATGGCTGTCTCAGCAATTCTAATAGAGTAGCCAGCCTGGCAGCCAGTTTGCAGGCCTCATGTGACTTTCACAGGTATGCCCCAAGGTGATAGGCTTCCCAGAAAGAGAAACTAATGACCCTTCGGAAGAATTAGTTACAACAGGACCAAAAAACCAAGGGTCTACAGAGGGCTGGGTGATAAGAATGGGGATGAGGCCGGCTGTAAGGGAAGTTCCAAAGTGAACGTCTTCAGGGATGAAGTCCCTGGTGGGCCATGACAGAAATAAAATGGTGCCAATGGTGTCCCCATGCCCCGTGTACTCCATGGAGTAGAAGGAGTCTTCATGACTTAATGTGAGTTCTCACCACAGCCATTATGACATCAATAGCCTGGCCAACTTAAGGAGTCCGAGCAGCCAGCTGAAACCATCCACTCAGCCTGGCCTCCTACCATCCAGCGCACAGCACAGCCAGGGCCATGATCCTGCCCTCCGTTCTGCTGCTCATTGCCTACGCCCTTGGGGAAAATGTTGGTACGTGGACTCTTCTCCCTCTGGCCAGAGCTGCTGACCCAAACAGGGCCGGCCAGGACACCTGCTCTCTTCGCCTCCCTTCATCCTATCGATATGTGGTGAGCATTAAGGACAAAGGAGACAGTGGACATGGCCCATGAGTTAGCTAAGGGGCCACAAGGAGGTCACCTCCAAGATCACAGCCCCTCATCCATCCCTCTTAGGGGCTACCTGTCTAACCTTGGAATTTAGGTTTGGAAAACTAAAATTCTACCTCTCCGATACCAACGAGTAAGGAAGTGCCTAGGGCTCGGGCCAGGAAGTAACCAAGTGATTTAACTTCTTTGTTTCTGTGATAAAATACTCTGGCAAAAGCCACTGAAGGGAGAAAGTCCAAGCTTACAGTCCATCATCGAGGGGACGGGAGCTCGCAGTAGCTGGTCATAGCGAATCCACAATCAGAAATCAGAGTGATGAGCACACTCTGTTCCCAACCCCCCTCCCCTCCTTCTCCTCTACACAATCCAGCTTTATTCCACAGCTGCAGGGGAAATGAGCCCAAAGCCACTCCACGGGCACACAGCATTTCCTGACTTAAACCACCCAGACTTCCTGCCAGTGCTCTTTACACTGCCTCCAAGCAGAGCCAGCCTGTCTCCCCCACTTTCACAGTGACTTTGGGCCACTCCATTGAGTAGGGCATGGGGACGCCATTGGCAGACTGGTCCGTCTGGAGTCCAGTGGGAAGAGGCTCCGAGTTGTTCAAATGACTCCCCACTGTGGAGCTGCCGACGTTGCTTCCGGGCTTTGTGCTCTCTCTGCATCCACATTGGCACCGTGGGGTGTCCTCAGGACCAACGATGTGGAGGGTGGGTTTTGTCGTCAGTCCCGCGGGGACTTTGGTGCAAAATGGATCTGAGAAGTCCAGAAACAACTGTGGCTTGAGGATTTTGCTCTGTGCCAAACACTTTGATGGACACTTTAAAGATCATCGCGTTTGATCCATATGCTAGCCCAACAGGGTAGAGTGCCTTCTGCCTCCAGGGATGAAAGGAGAAGAGATAGGCAACAGTTAGTAATGTTCCCTCGAGTAGCTGGATAAGGAGACCACACACCAGGATTCAGCCTCTGCCGTCTGCCCAGAGCCTACTTCCCTAGAAAGCTCTGAAATGGCACCAGAAAGAAGGACCTGGAGCAGATACTCACCAGTCACGCCTCTCTCTGTGGTTACCTTGATGTATTTGTTCCTACACTTGTATGTTCATATTTTAGCAAGACAAATCATACAAGTCTCAAATATGATTTTTAAAAATCTCCTACATTTCAACTGAGTGTGTATGTGAGTGTGTTGTGTGTGTGTGTGTGTGTGTGTGTGTGTGTATGTGTGTGCCTTACAGTCCACATGTGGAGGACACAGAGCAGCTTGGGAGAGTCGGCGCCTCCTTAGACAGTTTAGTTTCCCTGGGGTAAAACTCAGATGGTCAAGCTTGGCAGCAGTGGCTCTACCCACTGAACCACCTCACTGACCCCTCAGATCTGATTTTCATCCCGATTTCTTCACCCAAGTTTATACCATAAGAACTTCCCCAGCATTAGAAACTCCTCAACAAGCCACATCCTCAGGTACTGTCCACTTTGTCTGTTGCTACAGGGTCTCATCACTGGCCTGCAGTTCACCAGGTAGGCGAGGCTGGCCGGCCAATGAACCTTCCAGGGTTATGCCGGTCTTTACTTCCTCAGCAACTGATATTACCGCCATGATATTACACATGAATCTTTTTTAACCTGGGTTCTGAGGGCTGCAACTCAGGCTCTTGTGCTTGCATGGTGATGAGAGCTTTGTCAACTGAGCCATCTCCCCTGCCTCTATTTTTTTCAGGGCCCTTATGATGACAAGAAGCCCGTGCCACCAACCATTTGGTGGCCAGTAGATTAATTTAATACCTAGAATCTCTGTTGCTTTGTAAGGAGATAATTGCCAGTGTTGTAGCAGGGTTTCTAGACCTAGTGTGTACTTCTGGTGGTCACACTCTGCCCAACACATTGGAGTTGGCTTTGGAAAGTATTTTCTTCCAGGTTCATCAGGAGAAACAGGCTCGTTAAAGCTGCCAGCCTGAGACCTTATGCAGGATGTAGACAGAGCCAACACTTTCACCCCACATCCAGAGCCATGGGCTACCTCCTATTACAATAGGGAAGCCTTGGTGTGCTGACCTCAGACCATCCCCAGGGATGTCTCCTCCCAAGCTAGACCCAGACTGACCTGCCAGAAGTTGACTGACACTCTGTTCCCCCTGCCTCCCTTTGGTGTTCCATTCCTACAGAATGTGGTGTGAGACCCCTGTATGACAGCAGAATTCAACACTCCAGGATCATAGGAGGGCAGGAGGCTGAGGTGGGTGAGTTTCCATGGCAGGTGAGCATTCAGGACAGGGGCCATCATTTCTGTGGCGGCTCCATTCTCAACAAGTGGTGGATCCTCACTGTGGCCCACTGTTTTTATTCTGAGGAGCTTTCGTAAGTATCGAGGGCCCAGGTTGTCCAGGGGTGGCACATACTCAGCCACATCAGGCTGGGAGAGGGACCCTAGAGCAGTTCCCCCTAGACAGATAGGAGTGACCCACCCCTGTAGTCTGGAGACTCTGTTGTAGCTGGCCAGAGGCAATGCCTGAGATTATTCCCTGTTTCCTTTAGTAACACCTGCCGCTGAGACTTGGCCCCTTGCCTCTCCTAAGACATTCAGGTGCTCCTAGGAGAAAGCTCTAATTCTTCACATTTGGTTGTCTGTTGTCTTCTTGGCTTCTTAATGGAGATTTTTTGGTCCTAGGCCAGCAATGAGCACCTAGCATTGGTTAGCAATTACCCATGAACCAAGGACTTTGCTAAGACACTCTTTATATACTAATCCATGTTGACTCTACAGTGACTTTTGGAAGGAGGTAAAAGGAATTATTTTTTTTAGGTAGGGAAAGCGAGGTCTGACATTTGTATATGGCTCTTCCAAGTCCATACCCAGTAGACAAAGGCACTAAGGAAATTCTGGCCTTTGGCGTGTCATCTCCTTCAGAAAGTTCAGAAAACTGAAGATCCCAGCTACTAGAAACCTGAGGCAAGAGGAACACACATTTGAGGCCAGCTTGGACAACCTTGTCTCAAAATAATAAAATGTGAAATACAAAGTGGGGTTGGATATGGCACAGTGGTAGGGTGATTGCCAAAAGTGTTTGCCATCTTGGGTTCTATTTCCAGACCCACCAAAGGGGAAGGGTTTCAAATACAAATAAAATGTGGATATGGCACAGTGGTAGGGTGATTGCCAAAAGTGTTTGCCATCTTGGGTTCTATCTCCAGACCCACCAAAGGGTTCATCCTGGCAAAACCGAGTGCTGTAGCTCCTGCTCTTGCAGAAGACTTGGGGACTGGTTAAAATAGTTAGGAAGTCCTTGGTCATCTTTCCTAGCTGCTGCCTTTTTCTGGAAGTTTCTTTCTGTGTGGCCTGTGGAAACTGCAGATGAAACTCTGGTCCTCATTCTAAATTGGTAGTCTAATGACACAGTGATTGCTGGCATGTGGAACCTTGCCTCTCTGACAGCTGGTCCGATCTGTGCCAAGTGGTCCTTTGCGGGTGTCTTGGTTAGGATTACCACAACCAAAAGCAACTTGGGGATGAAAGGGTTTATTTGGCTTACACATCCACATCATAGTCCATCACTGAAAGAAGTCAGCAATAGGAACTCAAGCAGGGCTGAAACCTGGAGGCAGGAGCTAGTGCAGAAGCCATGGAAGAATACTGCTTGCTTACTGGCTTGTTCCTCATGGCTTGCTCAGTCTGATTTCTTATAGAAGCTAGGACCACTTATAGAAGCTCAGGAATGGCACTGCCCACAATGAGCTTGGCCCTCCCCCATCGACCACTAATTAAGAAAATACTCTACAGGCTTATCTATAATCTGATCTTATGGAGGCATTTTCTTAATTGAGGTTCCCTCCTCTCAGATGACTTCAGCTTATGTCAAGATGACATAAAAACTAGTCAGCACTGGGTGGGTGGGTGGGGGGCTCTTCAGAGAGCTCAGAACTGCTTTTGATCTGTTCAACACTAGTGTCTCATTCAGGCCTGGACACAACATGGACACAAACCCCCAAGGATACAAGTCTCCTCCCTGTTTACTTATCTGTTAGGGTCTGAATGTGACGTCACCTACAGGTCCATGTGTTTGAACACTTGGTCTCCAGCTTATAGGGCTGTGTTGGGAGGTTGCAGAACCTTTAGGAGGTGGGATCCAGATGGAGGAAGTAGATCACTGGGTGGTGGACCTCGGTAGCTCAGCTCACTTCCAGCTAGGTCTCTGTCTGCTCCCGTTTCATACAGATATGGGAATGTAGCCTCACCCTCCCAAGGTCCTGCCTTCTGTGCTACCATGGACTGTGTCTTAAACTGACTCCAACAAAATGAGCTTCTCCTTGCATAGTTTCTTGTCAAAGTTATGGTCACAACAGCGAGAAAAATAGCTCGCATCCTCTTTCTGCACGTTTCACATCTTTGAACCTTCTGAACAACTGCCCCGGTAGGACAAGTCCTAAAGCCTCTAGAACTACATTGGACTTAGAGTTTTAGACCTGTTGACTTCCGTTCACTCAGGCTTCCTTTCTTCCTCTTCCTTCCCTCTGGTTCTGTGCCACCAGCCCAACAGAACTGACAGTCGTAGTGGGAACCAATGACTTAACTAACCCACCCATGGAACTAAAGGTCACCAACATAATTCGGCACAGAAACTTTATACGAGCCACCATGGACAATGATATTGCCTTGTTGCTGCTGGCCAAGCCACTCGAGTTCACTGACCTGATAGTGCCCATCTGCATTCCTCTCCAGCCCGCCCCTTCCATCTGGCGGGAGTGCTGGGTGGCAGGATGGGGCATAACCAACTCAGGTATGTGACTACCCAGGGCCTCATGGGAACTGCTGGGGCATGAGCTACAGGGTCTGGAGGAGTAGTGAAGAAGAAAGACAAGAAAGAGTGAGAGGGAGTGGATGGGCTTTTACTGGAGGAAATCTCTCCACACGGGGGCTCCTGGGAGTCTCAGCCCAGCCTCTTCTGGATGCCAGAGAGATGCTGCGGCTGAGATGTCTAGCTCTAGATGGATCCCTGGGTGTGGTCAACTGGCACAGAATGGTCTTGTCTGTATTTAATGGGATTTCAACCACGACAGTTGTCCAAAGTTCTCACCCAGTAACGTCTCCTACCTGATTCCTATAGGCTTTCATGATGCCCAACCCCAGGGCTGGGCTTCTAATGGTACTGGTGTTGCCTAGCCTCTCTTAGAAGCCAATCTGTTATCTCTTATGACATGTTAGGCTGTTACTTAGTCAAAAGTGAAAACATATGTGGAGCAGAATGTGCGAGTAAATCCCCACTAGACTGTCCCTCAAGGAAAACTCCAAAAAAAGCAAAATGGTTGGTAGGAGAGAGATAGGAACCACATAACCTTAGACTGAAGCACGCCTCAGGCCCGTGGAGGTGTCTTGTCTGAACTGACCCTGGAGTCCGGTTTCCCTCAGCAGTTTGGCAGAGGGAGACAGGTAGAACATGGCTGTTGTCTCCAGGCAAGACTTAGAAGTGGCAAAAGAGATAGCTGGAAACCCACAAAGTCAAATCACTCTGCAAGGGGAATAATTACACATTCCTGCTACTGGAGGCCAAGACACTGATTCCTATTCCCCTTTTGTGTGAATTACTTTTGTGTAGGACCATAATATCTTCCAGAAACATGTGGGAAGAAAGGTTTATCTTGGCTCACTGTTTCAGGGATCTCGGTTCCTTGTAGTGAGGAAGGCAAGGGCACAGTAGCTCCGAGCCCAGGGGTGGGAGCATGAAGCAGAGAATGGGACAGAACCAGGAACCAAGAATTACCTTCCAAGGCCTGCTCCTAGAGACCCACTTCTACCCCACCCCCTAAAGGCGATATACAACCTCCAAATTAGCCCCACCCACTGAGAAACACATGTTTAGAACATGGCTTTGCTGGTGAGAGAAACATTTAGATTTAAATCACGGCATCTTCTAAAGATCCAGCTAGAAAGATGGCTCAGCGTGTAAGATCCTGCTCTTGCAATGTCTGGGTTCACCTCCCATGACCCAGGTTCTCAAGTTCCAGTAACTCCAGCCCCTGAGGATCTGATGTCATCTTCTGGCCTGTGTGGACCCTTGAATTTGTACACTTGTGCATGCACAGACACACACACACACACACACACACACACACATCAGTGCCAGGAAACCTAGTAATTTTTTCACTATGGGACAAATGGGTTTTCAATAGCCCTGTAGCAGGGATGGGGGGCTAGGAGTGCCGTGCTCACATAGCAAACGGTAACGATGGGACTTGCTGGGAAAGGCTCACTAGTGTGTTTCCTGGGAAAGTCAAATCCCGGAGGTTGGTGGAGTCAAGCTGGAAGAGGACTAAGGTTAAAGAGAGGAACACTTGGAGGAGGTAGCAAAGCTGAGGTGGCGGTAAATAAAGTTCAGGTGAGTCATCCGAAGGCCGTGGAGCCTGAGACTGTGAGGAGGAACTTGAAGGAGATGTTTTTGGCTGGTGCAGGAGGGTATGAGGCTGGTCCTCCAGGCCACGGCCAGCTTCCCTGTCTGTATGGATTCCCCCACCCCAGTCTAGTGGCTTGTCCAATGTGCTTTCTCTCTGCGTCAGCTGACAAAACGTCTATGAAAAGCGACCTGATGAAAGTGCCGATGCGAATCGCAGATTGGAAGGAATGCACAAAGGTGTTTTCAAAGCTTACCGCAAACATGCTGTGTGCTGCGTATGATAATGAGAGCTACGACGCCTGCCAGGTAACGAGGGGGCCGCAGCCCTCCCGTGTCTTGTCAGCCCCTAGGTGTTTCCCTTGCAAGAGTGCCTCCCCTTCCCGGGGAATAGATTAAGATTCTAGAACGCAGGCTTGGAAAAGGGCTCACAGTAAAGAGCTTGCCACGCAAGCATGAGGGCCTGAGTTCCATCCCCCAGTGCCAGACATGGCTGCATGCACATGCGTCCTCAGCATGGAGAAGGTGGAGACTCCCCAGGGCTCTGAGACCAGCCAACCTAACAGGCAAGTCCAGGCTAGTGAGAGACACTGCCTCAAAACAAAACGAACAAGCAAGCAAGCAAGCAAAAGAAACAAACTGAAACCAAAACAGAAAGAGCAAAAGTAGATAATAGGCACAATGTATGAGAAATTAGATCTGAAGCTCTTCTCTGGCCTCTGTATGCACTGGAACCCACGTGTACATACACACATAAGGAGCACTTATTAACACATACACAGAGAGAGGGGGGAGGGAAGGGGGAGGGAGAGACAGAGAGAGGGAGAGAGGGAGGGGGGCAGAGAAGAGGAGACAGAGGGAGAGAGAGAGGGAATGAGATGGAGGGGGAGAGAGGGAGGGAGGGAAAGGGAGAAGAGAGAGAGAGGAGAGAGAGAGAGGGTGGGAGGGAGGGAGAGGGACAGAGAGGAGAAAGAGAGATGGAAGAGAGAGGGAGAGAGAGAAAGGGAGAAGAGAGAGGGGGAGACAGAGAGAGAGAAGGAGAGACAGAGGGGGAGGGAGGGGGAGAGAGACAGAGAGAGGAAGTGACACAGAGAGAGGGAGAGACAGAGAAGGGGAGAGAGAGGAGTCTGGAAAGAGCAGAACATGAGGCCTTGAGCCAGGGGACCAAGGCAGGAGTCTTTGGGTAAAGGCTGTGCACACAGCAGCCCTGGACTGTCAGCCCTGGGAGTCAGTACACAAGTCTACAGAAAGGTACAGGCCTTTAGGGACACTAAGTCAACAGGATCCCACCACTTTTCCCACCTGTCTCTGCCTCTTTGACACTGGGTTCGCAAATGTATGCCACTGTCTAGCCTATTTAATGTAGATTCTAGGACCTGAAGTCAGGCCTGACTGAGCTCTCTCCGGAGACCTCATGTACTGCTCTGCCTTTCCCAGAGCCTGGTTTGGAAAAACTCACATCCAGGCCCACTTTTCCTGTCTTCTGTACTTTCTCTGGAGTTTCCTTCCCATCCAGCCCTCTCTCTTTGGTCCTGAGCAACACTGGCCTTGTGTGTTGTACCCTTAGACTCCACAAGCTACCAGTTACTCTTCTCATGGGGACAGGATGAGGAGATCACCTTGCTCAATGGCAACAAGATTTATCTGACAGCCTGGAGCAGGGGAAGCCCATAGCTATCTTCCTATGAATGAGATGTGCCCAGCCTCAGTGGGCAATTCAAAATGGACTCAATATTGAGTTGTGTTCTCTGCCCACAGGGCGACAGTGGGGGACCGCTTGTCTGCAGCCCAGAGCCTGGCAGTAGGTGGTACCAGGTGGGCATCATCAGCTGGGGGAAGAGCTGTGGAAAAAAAGGCTCCCCGGGAATATACACCGTATTGGCAAACTATACCCGGTGGATTGAGAAAATATCCCAGATAGAGGGGAAGCCCCTGAATATTAAGAATCTGGGGGACTCTACCAAGAAGAAAGCCAGAGGGCGCAGCCAGTCCTCCAAATGCCCAGCACTGAGCTCCTTCCAGAGCTGGCTCCTCTCCTGTCTTCTGTCCTGGGTGCTACTCCTGGCCTTGTCCAACTGGGAATAAAGCAATGCAGTCTCTAACCCTGGGCAGGGTGTGAGAATGTGCTTTGGGGCTAGCTACAAACCTGAGCCAACACGGAGAAGCTTGGGATGAGGACAGAAAGAGGAGGAGCCCAAAGACAAGCTAGAGCCATATGGCCAGATGGAAGGTATTGTTGGCTGCTTACTCTGCTGAACCTGGTTGTCACTCTTGGTCACCTGCCAGGGTCAAGGTAATTTCTTGTGGGAGGGGCCTTCCCTAGCTAGTTATGTGTTCAGACAGTCACTATGAGATTTTTCATTGCTCCTGTTTGAAGTCCCTTCCTCCCCATCACACTTGGAGGCTAGAGAAACAGCTCAGTGGTTAAGAGTGCTTGCTGCTCTCGCAGAGGATCCAGGTCCAGTGCCTGGCACCCACATGGCAGCTCATAACCACCTGAAACTCCAGTTCCATGGGATCCTTCACCCTCTCCCCACCCCTGTGTGTGCCTGTACACTCTCGGTACACATATATACACTCAGGCACACACATACACTTTTTTTTTTTTTTTTTAGTCATAAACTAGAGGGAATTTAGAAATGGCTGTAGAATAGAAATCTCCTTTTCTGTTTATTTATGAAATGGGAAAAATAAGTCACAGAGAGGTAAAGCCACTTGGCCAGGTTCGCATGACTTGAGTGATAACTGCAACTGGGAACTACACCATCCTTTTACAACTTACTGTCGGCTTTAATCCCAATCCCCTACTTAACTGGTTAAGAAACTGGGGTCTGGGATTGGGAAGAGACTCACTCTGGAAATGAGTGGAGACAAAGCTCAGGAGCTGTCCACACCCACAGGCTCCAGTCAGTCTTCTGAGAAGAGAAGGACCCTCCTGTGGCTCTATGGGGGGATGCTGATGGCCAACCCAGCCATAGACAGACTCCCTCTGTTTAGGATTTTGTTGTCGCATCAGCAGAAATCACTTTGTACCCTGGGGGGGGGGGCTTTTGCACCTGTATACTTCTCTGCCCGCACAGAACTGCGGGTTTTCTGCCATCCTGGCCACTAACCTAGCCCTTCTGTATTGGGCTGGCAGAGTCTCTGAAGAGTGAACAGGCAAGTGGAGAAAGCATGTGCAGAAAGGTGGCATATGCCTGATTGGGTGTGGGGTAAATCAGTCATCCCATGACGATCCTATGGTAAGACAGCCCCCGCCCCCTCCAGTACCTCACAGCACGACAGTGTTTGGAGATGGGGGCTGTGATGGTTAATATTCCTTGTCTTCCTGACAGGGCTTATATAACCTGGGAGACAAACCTCTAAACAGATCAGTGAGGACGTTTTTATTAGGTTAATTGAAGTGGGAAGACCTGCCCTGAATGTGGGTGGTATTCCAAGTACTGGAGTCCTGTTGAGTACAAAAGGAGAGGGGGCTGAGCACCAGCACTCTTTGCTGTTTCCTCATTGCGGACAGACACTGTGACCAGCTGCCCTCCCCCCCCCCCCCCCGCCCCTGCGCCTCTCCTGCCACCAAGCCCTTCTTGCCGTGATGGCTGTGTCTGTCAACTGTGCGCCGGGATAAACCCTCCTTCCCTAAGTTGTTTTCTCTCAGATATTTTGCCACAGCAGCCAGAAAAGACTGTCTCGGGGGTCTTTAAAAATGTCACTAAAGTTAAGTGAGGGAGGGAAGCAGACCCCAGTGTGGCTGATGTCCTCAAAGAGGAAATCCGGACACAGACAGACAGAGGGAAGACTGTGAAAGCTCAGACTTCCAGAAGTGAATTTGCAGGTGAAGCCGCAATTCCAGAGATTGGGGTGCACTACAACCCTCCCCCCAGCCACCTCCCGGCCCTTGCCCTCCGATCACTAAGGCAGCAAGAGGACTGTGCTGAGAACTGGTCATCCTCTAGGCCGTGGGCTCTTAGCACTGCTCCCTCTGCCCACACTGCATTGTCTCTACCCCCGAACATGTCCCTACAAGAGTCTCCCGACCTTTCAGGTGCCAACAAGGGAAAGCGTGGGACAGATATTCAGTGTGAAGCCAGAAGCCCCGGAGTTCAGCTTCTAACCTGCTGTACATTGGCAGAGGTAATCAAATGTGACTGTGTGTGTGTGTATATATATATATATATATATACAATCAAATATACACACACAATGGAATATTAATTATAGTAGCCTTGTAGTATTTACCACAAAATGTGTATTTGTTTAGTTTCTGTTTTAGTAAGGCAGGAATAGTGTTAGGCACAGAAAAACTGCCTGCAAGCTAGGCTACAAAAGGCTGCCTGCAGTGACACCAAAAAGCGTCTAGAGAAAGCACATTCAGTGGTCTTCAGTCAGTCAACAAACGCTCCATGACAATCTTCTCCAGCCTCCTGGATGAAGCAGGGAGCTGATTCGTGCCCTCCATGCTTCTGGGGAGGACAGAGACAGCACAAAAAGTCATTGCCTATGACTGGTAGAAAGAGCATAGGAGAGGGGAGAAAGGCTGGGCCTGGGAAGGCGGCTCTTTGAGAAAGCTTACAAAGAGAGGGGAGCCTGGAGTGATGCAGCCAATGAACTGCTGAGGTGAGAACGGCCCGGAGGGGCTGTCATTCCCAAAGGAGGCCACTAGATGGCAGAGCGGTTCAAGACAGGCGGTCTCCTTAGGCCTGCTTGGGAAGAACTTTGTTCCTCCTAATGACGAGAACTTGAACAGACCTCTAAGTACCAGGGCACCCAAAGGGTGACAGACTACAACCCTGAAGTGAGAGCAGAGACAGGAGTCCCACGCTGTGCCTGTCAACTGCTTGGATCTTTGTGGTAGCTTCAGCCCAACCCTACAAGCCAGCCCTGGTTCTGCTCAGCTGTAGCTGAACTGCCTGAGACATTCCAGAGGGTTCTCTCTCTGCTGTCAGAGGGATGTTGCCCCTAGAGGTAGAAGGCCTGGGTTGATGGGGCCAGACCTGGCATCCAGCTCTTTCACCTCTAGGTTGACCTCGATATCCTTGACCTCAAGTCTGTACACATTTGGAATATGTCTCAAATCCATAAAGAAAAGCTAGCATGCTGGAGCCAGGAAACAGCAGAGTCACCTGGAGCTCTCTCTCTAGGCAAGTCTCAGCTGCGGTCTCCTGTCCTGCAAGATGGAGATCAGGACAGCCTGGTCCCCAGCCTTTGGGCAATCTCAGAAACCTCCAGGCACCCCAGGTATTCATGGGTGCATTGTGTTTGAGAAGAGCTCAAGGGTCAGACTCACTGGAATGCCAGCGTGGAGTAGAGAATGCAAGGCCTCCACAAGCATGGCTGCAGCAGAGGCACCGATGAAGGACCCAGGCTCCTCGGGGACACCGTCCTGCTGCTCTGCTCGCTACCACGTGGTGGCAGTCCCTAGCTGTGGATTTTAGGCTTCCAGTTTGTTGTTTTGTTCTTTGTGGTTTGGGTTTTGTTTGTGTGGTGGTTCATTTGTTTTTGTTTGTCGATAGGATATTGCTATGTAGGTTGGCCTGGGGCCTTGGTTCCTTCAGCCTCTGGAATGCTGGGAGGGAGCCACCAGGTCCCAGCTAACTGCTATGTTTAAATCGTCAAGGGTGTTCTGGGTCCTGGGACTTGCGTTGGGAATCCCGACAGCCTCCAGGACTCCCCAGCCAGAACCTCTTTTTTGAGCACAGGTATACAACCCTGCTCCCCACTTTGAAGTCAGGATTTCCTGCAGGATTTCCTACCTGCCTGCCTTTCACCTTCCCTGCCTGCCTCATGAGAACACGGGACTGTGACTTGATAAGGGTATGGGGTCTCTACCATGTACACTTCCCGAAACAGTTTCCATCCCCCTGTCTTGTGTGGACCACACAGAGTACTTCAAAGAATAGGGTGGGTGTGCATGTGTGTGTATGTGTACACGTGTGTATGAACATATATATGAGGTGAGGGAACACAGGAGGGAGAAGTTGAGGACTTAGTTATCCTGTCTCTGTCACGTTCCTACTAAGCTAACCCTACTAAGACCTTTTCCTGCCCCCACAGCCAGAATAGGCTCTCCCTTCCCCCACAGCCACCATGAAGGCTTTACTCCTGTCACTGTTTGGTAGAGTCTTCTTATTTCAGAGCCTGCATACAAGGTCCGTAAAGTGAGGGCTTGGGGCATTGTCCTTCTGGGAGGGCAGTGGAAGGATATCCTTTAGAAGCCATCTGCGCTCAACAAGTTGTAAAGGTCATGCCTCATAGCTGAAGGTTAAGAGGTACAGGAAGCAGTTGGACACTCTGGGTTTCTCCCTGAACCCTTCCAGCTTGCTCGCCCTGGGAAATAGAAGCAACCTTGGCTTTTAAGACATGCTTGTGCTCGTCCTTCCCTCTCTCTTGTGCTATATTGAGTCAGACTGAGTGGTAAGCGTGTGTGCTCCTGTGCTGAGCAGCAGATGATGGACAGGTGGTTCTTAGTCTCTGTCTTGGGGTAGCTCAACAGCAGCCAAAATTTTGTATCTGTGAGTGCAGTGAGGTCAGAGGTGTGGGCTGAGGGCCACTGTGTCCTGGATGACCGAGAATAAGCTGTCCTGTAACTATGTGCTGGAGCACCTTATCCCACAGAGGGACTTCATCCTGGGTGGCGCTGACATCTGAGCCCAGGGTATGAGCTATGAGGAACAGCAGGGTCGGGGATAGAGCGCCTGCCTCTCTGCCCTGATCTCCAGTGGTTCTTGAGGATGAGGGAGAATCCCTTCCCATGCTGTCCTGAGCTGCAAGTCTTCACTATGATGCCCTTGTCATCCTCTGTGCCAACCAACCATTTCTCAAAGTCAGACCTTTGAGAAATCCCTGTCCTCCGGTGTTCCTGGCCAAAGGGGCAGCTGAATAATAATAGACCATCACCCTTTCAAATAAGAACTACACAAGGTCACCAGGTATGATAAATGCCTCAGAACTTCAGAACATGCTGAGGTCCTTGGGGAGATAACCGGCTCCCCTCCTACCTCAGTGAGACTTAATGACCACATTTCAAGAGACATCTTACATCTTGCAGGAGATGGCAGGAGAAGAAACACTTGGTCCTTCCCTTAGACCAAAGCTAGGACTGTTTGATATAAATTCTGACCAATGCCTCTGGGAGGAACCCCTTGAGAGAGACAGCATATCAATAAACACAGAGTCAGAGATGTCAGGAGACTCCAGAGAGCATCATCTTCTGATCCCCTATGCGTTGTATGGAAAATCCAAGCTTGAGTTCGAGTCAGGAGGCTCAGGCAACACAAGCAGACCAGACCAAGACAGGATTCCACTAGATAGACTTGTACTAGCCAAAATAAGGAAAAACATGCACCCAGTGTAGAAACGATGAGACAGGGGAGTGGCTTTGTCACAGTCTCTGGGAACCTGTATGGTCCACACTGGCTCCACCGAAGCGTAGTTTATCAGGGTTTGGATAGAACAGTGTGTGAGAGCCCAGAGGACCCTGGAGCCTGTGACCACCAGCTGCCAGTCTGTCCCACCCTTCCTGTCTCCCAGGGAGGCCCCTCTGGGTCTAAGAAGATGCTCAGAGCTAAGACCACCAACATTACTGTAGCAGCTAGAATTCACTCCTCTGCATCCGGCTGTCACACTCAACAGGTGCCTGCTCTAGTGGTGCCTCAGGCTCCTAGGTCACCAGGAAGGAGCTAGTAGCTTTGGCTTATGCTTTACTATCTTCTTCAGACTCCAACAGTGACTGGCTAAGCTAGGCCTTGGCCTCTCTTGTATGTGGAGACCAGAGGGCAACCTCTGGTGGTGTTCCTCAGGTGCCTCCCACCTTGTTGAGACAGGGTCTCCTCACTGGCCCATAGCTTGAGATTAGGCCAGGCTGCCCTGGCCAATATGCCATCTCTGCCTCCTTTGTTCTGGAATTGCAAGCATACACTACCATGCCTGGCTTTTTCGCATGGATTCTAAGCAATTGAGCTCAACTCCTCACATTTGTGGGGCAAGCACTTTATCTATCGAGCCATCTCCCCAGCCCGTTATGTTTGGAGATTTATTTTAAACTATGAAACCACAGAAAGCTGTAAAACAACATGCCGAAGGTGGGAGGTGTTGCTTCCCACAGCTTGCCTCACCTTAACATCAGGGGTAGGTCCTGAAGGTGACACTGATATAACACATGGACTCTCTATGTTTTACACTGGGGGGTGGGGAGGGTGGGGTCTTCTGTGTGGTTTTTTCAACAAGTGGTATCTGTGGTCTCAATAAACCACAGGCTGCTTAACCAGATACCTGTAATAGGCCAACCAGGCTGCTTGGAGTTTGGTCATAACTCATAGGTGCTTACACGCAGGTTTTTACATGAGCTAGAACTGTTCATCCCCTGGTATAGATGTACTGGGCTGCGTAGTCATTTCCTGTTCTGAATTAGAAGACCCTTTGCAATCATTTTTCTGAGTGGCTGCCTACCCCTGGGTCTTGAGCACCTGTTTAACTTCCATGCACACTAGCATTACAGAGCACTGTTCTCAAAGTCCACGAAGGCATTCTTGGGGCTGTAGAACTTGAGGATTCCTGCAGGGGCTTGGTCTTAGGAGCAGAAGGCTTCAGCATGGGGTGAAATGGGCTCCATTTCCAAGGATGATTCCGAGGAGTCTTGGTGCTTAGATGAGAGGACACCAGAGATGCCTTCTTGGGGCTTGCTTGATACTCCGGAGGCCTGGTACCACATCTGTTCTGATCATGGATGGTAAGAGTGAGGACAGCATCTGCACTAGGGACATTGGTAGGGCTTCCTTGGACTTAACCTGAAATACTGGAGAGGAGCCGGGAGTCACAGAATGTTCTAGATCTTCTGGCTTCCCCTCCTGACAGAGCTCTTGGTCTTGCTTTTCCCACCCTTCTAGTACCCATGGGTACCTGCCATGTTTGATCAGTTCATTCAGAGCCTGAGACACTTTACACAGATTTGTACTTGCAGGGATTCGCTCTGCAGCAGCAAAGCCCAGGATGCGTTGCTCCCCCTTCAGAGCATCACTCATGGAGGAATCAGGAAGTCCCTCCTATATCCCACCACCTTCCCCTGCCTGGCCCCTCTCTGTTGGTACACGACCTCTCAAGACTCTTAGACCATAAAAATCAGAGAAGGGGCACCTGCAGAACAACAATTTTTTTAAGGGGGAAACTGAAGTAAGCAAGCAAAAGAAGAAATCCCCTGCTCTCCCCACAGCACACAAAGGAGGCAGTGGGAGAGGAAAGTCCCAGCCAGGGGAGCTGAGGGTCCCCTCATTGTTCTCCCCCACGTTGTGATGACAATCCCAGACCCAGGTCACAGCCCCCTTCCATACAGCCCCTCCCCCTCCTCTTTCCCACCTTAGGCCCCTGAGAAAGATGCCTAGAGGCAGATGTCCCTGGGCTCAGGAGCGGTTCCCACAGGGGGAGGAAG
Organism: Cricetomys ansorgei; assembly: GCA_026225945.1. Classification (NCBI taxonomy): domain Eukaryota; kingdom Metazoa; phylum Chordata; class Mammalia; order Rodentia; family Nesomyidae; genus Cricetomys; species Cricetomys ansorgei. The sequence goes on along the minus strand of JAMJFZ010001657.1, from coordinate 1,416,420 downwards.
TGCGGGCTCACAAAGAGCTGGCCTTTCCCTAAGGAAGCAAGGGGCAGTGGGTGTACAGGGACCGACTGCCCAAGGATGAGGGACAGGGGAGGCTGAGACCCAGGGGACAGCCCTGGAGAGGAGCTGCCTCTCCGGAGGAAAGCGGGCATTGTAAGTATTTGTTTACGAGGGACAGGGGGCCTGACCTTGCCATTTGTCAACAGGCTGGAGGTTCCCTCCTCCACCGTGGTCCTGTATTGTTGTGGAGCTGGCCCATTCATGATTTTATTTGGGGGTAGCTGGGTTTTGGCTTCTAGCCCTGCCCCCAACTGGCTCACTTTCAGCATTGTAACCCGGATAAAAGGCAAGATATCCTTCCCCTTTCCGGGAGCCAGCTTCCTATCCGGCCTGTTAACCCTTGAAAGAACAGGAAGGGAAACGGGGGCTCCCCTCCACGGAGCCCCTTCTTTCCGGAATTGACTGTGGACACGGTAGAACCAGGTGCTAGGAAGGCCTGAGATAGAAGCATTTGGGCATGGTGGATTTAGACACTGAAAGACAGCATGCTGAGACCCAGTGGGGGTGGAAAGAGTGTCTGGCTGGGACAGCACCCAGTAGCCCCCAGGTCATATACACACTTCCAAAGAAGAGTGGAGACAGTAGGCAGAGTAGAAGACACTGGAAGCTTAGTTTAAGTCACGGTGGCTGCTCCCCAATGTCAGAGGCAGATGTGTATCCCAGAGGAGCAGTGAACTCCTATCGACCAGGAGGTATCTTAGAGACCAGTATGCTGAGGTTTACCCTGAGAGCTATTTGGGCTACCTTGGGAATCCAGAATGGAACCAGGACTAGGATCCTTGATGCGTCCCTCGGGCACCCCTTTCCCATAGTCCCTGAGACCACTTGCTGTTCTGGGAACCTCTGAGCAAGCTGCGAGTAAAGCAAGAAATACAGAAGAACTGTGCCCTTGTTGGTTCTTCTGTTACTGTAACCCAATAGTTGGGAATAGTCCCAAGCCCATTTGTATCCACCCATGGGCTTACGCTGTCAGTCTTGTTTGAGCACAAGAACAGTGACATTTGTGACAGAAACAGAAATCATCTGAAATAAGTTGGGTCCTCTTTGTGATTGGATGGGTGTCTTGAGAGGGTAGACCCAACTGGGACAGGGTGAGGCACCTGGGTTGGGCCGTTTGAAGGATTGTGGTACTCTCAGAGTACACCCAGGGCAAGGACAACCTTCTTATGAATCCTTGTTGCATGTGCATGTATGCGAACATATACATGTATGTGTGCACATGTGAATAGATACATACATCTGCATGTATTCTGGGACTGTTTGCTTGCACCCAGATGTGTGCATGTGAATATGTGTGCATGTTCACACACGTCTGTACATATGTTGGATGTGTTTGCATGTGTGCACATGGCTATGTGTATATTGTACACATATGTGTCTTCATGCATGCTGAGTATGTTTGCATGCACCTGGGAATGAGTATGTGGACATGCATGTATGGTTACACACATGTCTGCATGCATACTGGGGTGTTTGGACGTGTGTGGGGATGTTTCTTTGTGTACTACAAGTGGTTATGTGCTGATGAGGTGAATACAGGGCCTGGGATTGGTGAGATAGCACAGGCTAGACTCAGGCCAAGGTGGTGGTCTTGGCACACCAAGCACCAGGCACCCTGTCTGTCTTCCTTAGGTTCAGGATTGGGCTGCTCATTTTTCTCCAAGAAGCCACCTGCTCTATGGCAACAGAGACTGTCAGGATGTGAGGAGATGAAATTTTTTTGACTGGAGTGAAACATATCATTCTTGGAAGCCCCCCACCAAGTGCCAGGACACCCCAGGTCCTCCATACCATTGCCGTGGTGGACCTGAACAACCTGACCCATTGTCTGGAGGATAGGCTGGGAATTTGGTTCAGTCGCTTTGCAGTTGTGTGGCTTTGGACAGAGTAAATCTGTATGGGTTCCATCGGATATCTAATGGGGACATAAATATCCTTAAGGACCCCCGTGGTACTTGCTGAGATACAGTAACAGAGCTAGAAAAAAAGGCTCACCCTGGGTGCGCAGGCTGCTCCTCCCCTTCCGGCTTCAGACAGGACAAATGGCCACAGAGTCAGAGGGGAGAGGGAGGAGGGAGAGAGACAGAGACAGACAGAGACACAGAGATAGACAGAGAGACACATAGAGAGGCGAGAGAGACAGAGGCAGAGAGATAGAAGCAGCTGAGCACACAGACTGAGGGTGGGGACAAGAGGGGTGACAAGGAAAACGCCATTTCACCTTGCCCTCAGCTTGTCTACAGCCCTGTCTCTCCTCAGGCTGGCTTTAACTGGGCCCATCCAGGCCAGAGGTTCACCTATGGCTGGGATTACCATAAGCTTTCATTTTCATGTCCAGTGACTCAAAACTAGCAAAACTACACATTAGAATTGATAAGAGAGGGTGACCAGAACCCTTACTGAAACCTGTATGGCCTTCAGAGCCTCCCCTTCCCATAAGCATGCTGTTAGCAGCCAGGGTGGGGTGGGGAGGATTGCAGCTCTCCACTCTCTCCTCCCACCCAGTCCCTCACATACTTTCCCAGGTACTGTCTGAGGACCGAGCCCTGGGAACACAGCAGAAACGGCCTTGCTCTCAGCCCAGGGGCCTAGCCCTCAGCTACAAGCAACTGAGAAGAGACAAACAGCAAGAAGTAGCAGATTCCATCACTGTGTGTAATTGTCACTCATGTCCCATGCGAGGGACAGGACAGGGGCCCAACAGTCAGGACCCCATGGCTTCCTAAGACCCTTCTTCAGTCTTGGGCTTGAAATCAGAAGTTTATCAAGTCAAGATCTAGACTCAGCTCCTGGCGAGGAAAGGAGGAGAGAGTTCATCAGCCTCAGAGACAAAAAAGACAAAGAGACAAAGGCACGGCCTTTGCTTGATAAGCTGTTTCCAAGTTTGGGGACACAGCATGGCAAAAACCCCTCTCATGGGAGAACTCTGGGCAGGCTCCTCTGCACCCTACTCCTGACTTGGGCTCATTCTTGGGTTTCAGTTCTGTTCTTGAAGAATCCGGTTTTGCCCAGAATCTGGGCAGGTGATCTCACAGGCAATCTCTCACCTGTTGGTATCTATGCACTCTCCATAGCCAAATTCCTCACCCCACCACCCCTGACCCCCTTCAGCGGTAGTCCTCTTTGGACGGTCTACCAGAAGTCTCCATATCTGCTCATGCCTGTATGCCCAGCCTGCACTTAAACTTGAGTTAAACCTGTCTCTCTTCCCTGTTATTACAGTCTTGACACCCATGGAGAGAGTCTTCAGTATTCTTCCTTACCATTTCGACATGTCAGAACAATATTCTTTAATAGATGATGAGATCAAACCAAAAAATGAAGTGATCATCTCCTCTGTGTGCTGTAACACACAGACGTTCACTCGTATGTGGTACGATCTGCCAGCCGGTTGGAAGAGCAATTGTGAAGGTTACCATTAAGCCAGAGAAATGGAAGATTGGAGGCTGTAAGAGCATCCTTCAGGGGAAGAATTCAGGCCTTGGGAGGAAGTCTCAGCAGCTCCAGTCACTGGCCATCCATGGAGAGTGGCAGGCACCACTCTGATGCTGGTTATCCAAACTGGGTATGTCATTGGGGAGGGTCTGCCTGAGCATGTGCTAGCCCTTAGCCCTGAAAGTCTCCTGTGGTCAAGGTGTGCTGGCCAAGGAGTCTGTGAAGCAGTGTTCAGCTGGCTTCCCATGGAGAGAGAGTAGGCATGCTCAAGCTCTCTCCAAGTGGAAGCTCCTCTCTGTGGGCTATACGGACAAGAAGTTGTAATGCCCATGAATTCCCAGCATTTGGGGACTTGGAGCCCCTCTGGATCTGATCCAGTCCTCCAGCTGATAGCTGGGAACTGAACCACTGGACTACGTCAACTCTGCAAGTGGGAGTCAAGCCAGTGTTGGAATCTAGAGCTGGTGCTGAGAGGGGTCCCTCGCCAGCCTGGAGTCCCAGAAGACTGCAGTGAAGAGAGACAGAAAGGACAGAGCAGTTGTTTTTCACAGTTATTTTTTTAGGGTTGGGAGAAAACTACCTTCTACAGTTTTTATTGTAAGAGTAGGAAAAAATAAGCCAGGGCTCAGACGGGAATGCAATTTTAAAAATAAGTCTTGGGGCCAATGTGTTTAATGCACGCCCCATGGGGATCTTGGGCCTATAACTCAGAAGCACAATGGCTTTTCTTGTTATGAATGAGTGTGAAGTGCCAGCAGAGGAAATAGGAAGCCCCCAATGCAGGCTGAATGGACCTGTGAACAGGGATAATAAAAGTTGTCCTGGATTTCCGTTACCACCAGGTGTTTCCGCCAGGACTTCCATTCATTCAGTGCCCAGGCATGGTCGATCCTGCCAAACCTTCCCCCCACCAACCCCAGCCCTTTGCTCTGTGCCCCCGACCTCACCCCAACTACATGAGACCACTCCTGCCTGGCAAGCTCCTGGGCCTCTGTGACGGACACGGTGTGATTCCTGTGGTTTTAGCTCCATAGAATTTGTCCTAGAGTACAAGGGATGGCCAGAAGTGGAGAGGACAGTCTGATGACAAGACACCCCCCCACCCACCAAACACACACATCAAGATCTGATACCCCCTCAGTTTCTATAGAGGGATGGAGATGGGTGGTCACACACTCTGGATGACAGAGACACCAGGGCCAGGAGGTACTTATTTGTAGAGAGAAGTGGGATTGGAAGCTGAGAAGGACCATCTGTCATATATGAGTGCTGAGACCCATCAACTCAAATACACATCTCAACAGTCAGGCTGAATATATTGGAGTCCCTCTCTACCTTGCCCCATAAACTTGATGGTGTCTCTCAGATCACCAAACCCATCCCTCAGTACCCAGATGAGAAGAAGCTGGTGAAGACTTGGCCACCTGGTGCAGCATCCCATCACCAAAAAACCAGCTGATAATCTGGGATGGGAATGGTTCTAATCAGAGAGCAGGAGAGACCCCTACCTCAGATGCATGTACAGACCAGACAGATGAGTCAAGTTGGCCTGGTGTCAGACCACAGGAAGAGGCGCGGAGCAGCACGGATGTAGCCCACTACCCTGTCTTCAGGTGTCCATGGTCTGTATATCACAAAATAATGTGGGCCACAGAGCACACATCTATCTGTAGCATGCTAAGAACTTTCTTGTTGGATGCTGGGGGACCACTGGAGGGAGACATCTGAGCTGTGTTTTGACTGTCTTAATAGAAAATTCACAGCTATGTTGCCCCAGTCCAGGAGAGCATTATCATCCTGAAGTGGGAGGAGTCATCCTCCTGAGGCTAAGAAAGTACCTTGACCTTGGTTGGCTCTTCACAGGGTTCTGTTACATTCCTCGCTGCTGTTATCAAAAACCTGACAAGATGCAACTTAAGGGAAGAAGGGTTTATTTTGGCTCATGGTTTGAAGGGATACAGTCCACTATGATGGCAGAAGGGCGAGGTAGCTGTCTACAGCTACCTACAGCAGTCTACACTGTATCTGCAGTCAGGAAGCAAAGAGAGAGCCTCAGCACTGGGAATGTTTACCAGGCTCTGAAACACTACAAGGATGAGCTGGATGACTTTAGCTTCTCATACATAGGACACCAGATCCTCCTCTAACTCTGGAGAGTCAGATGGGCTCAGGACCTATTGATCCCTAGGATGATAATAACAGTCCTTTGTACATGCATTGTTTTGGGGACCAACAGGCCAAAGTCCATGAGAAGCAGTGTAGGAAGTAAGTGCCCTGCTGATGGACAAAAGCTTTGATTAAGACACAGATGGAAGCTGGTTCCACGGTCTTACCTGGGTGAGCACCTTCCCCTGTGGCCCTCAGATTTCTCATCTGCAAAGGAGGGTTATTAAACTAGGCGCTTTTGGGGGGCTTCTGCCCTATTTGTTGTTGACTGCTTCTAAACTGTCTCTGGGTCCCTTTGGGAGCCACTTATAGTACCTTCAGGAAGCTGCAGCAGAGGCTGCTCTGATGCTACCCCAATTCTAGAATAATTGAAGACTAGGAAAGTTCAGAAAGCAGGGGCTACCTCCAAGTGAAGAGCCTTCTCTGTCCGCTTCCTATCCAAACTCAGCCACATACTCGGAGCAAGATCCTGCTGTGGAAAAGCTGCTCCCCAGAGCTTCCAGATCTTTCTTTCTCCTTCCTCTAGGACTCCACCTTTGCACTGCCCAAACCTCATGGCTACCTTCTCCAAACTAGACTCTGACCCTCACTACCCAGAAGTCTCCTTGGGTGCATAGTGGAACAACTAACCCTAGCCAACCCCTGGCTGCGGAGCATCCCCTCAGCCTCAAATCTGCCCACTCCGAGTTGCAAGGTCGGCAGACAAAGAGAACGGAGACTTTGATGGCTGTGGCTGGGTGCAGATGAGGCACTAAAGAAGCTTCCAGACTTACTGTGTGATGGGAAGAGGCACGTAGGCAGGGAAAGTTTAGCCTTGTCTCAGCATCCATCCCACACCTATCTCTCTTTCTCGTTCTCCCCCTGCTCTCTCTCCCTCTATCTGCCGTTCTCGCTCACGTCATCCGTGCGGCTAAGCATCTTGCTTATCTTTTCCACATTGTTCCATTTCTGCAGCTCTCGCTAGAGAGTTCCAGCTTCTCTGTCTTTGTGTGGCCCACAGGTAGAAGAAGAAAGGTGACAGCTGGTGCTCAATCAATGAGCCTGTGAATGACGAGATAGACCCTGGGTATCATTGGGCCAAATCAAAGTTCAAGAAAAGGGCAATGCAAAGAGGTTAAGTTATGTGCTCATGACACACAGATAGAAGCAGAGGCAAGCCCAATACCAGGTCTTGAGAACCTCAGTTATGCTATAAGGGACATGCCTCACGGTCCCTTGAAAGCAGTGGCAAGCTCTTCAAGAGTCTTCCTTTGGAATTCTTTTCTTTTGTGAACAGCCCAGCACCCTCCCCCATCTTCAACAGCCTTTCCTCTCTTCAGCTAAACAATGGGAGCCCCTTTCAGTTCATCTAAAGGCCAAGAGTTATTTTATCTTTGCATCAGGTCAGCAGGGTTCCCTTGGGAGGGTCTTGCTACCACTTGCTGTATCAGAGTGATCTGTGGGGGGACCACTCCCCAATCAACTCCACCCTATCCAAGGCCGGGGGCTGAAATGGTTAGGGCCCTGTGATCATCTTGTGTGGTTGTTACTAGAAATATCAAAAGTGGGAGTGGGAGATGTGGAAGTCAAGTGGTACCCCCCCCCCCCCGCTCAAAGACTCACTCTCCCTCTGAAGATGGAAGTGATTTTTTACATGGGGCAGGGGGGCAGTAAATGGGAAGAAGCATTCTAAGGTATCTGAGTGTACCAGACATGGTCGGGTCTACCTAGGTGACAACGATGAGAAGTGGTAGCAATGCTCACAGATTAATACCGTGGCCCTCATGGAGGGGAACATGCCTGACCTTGTTCCAGATCAGAAGCACATCTCACCCTCAGGCAAGTGGGGAGAGGGGAACAACTTACAGCCTCAGCACCCCACACTTGGCTGTGAGCCAAAAATGCCATCCTGTGGGGGCCTCCCAGGAAGGAGGGTTTAGTGGGAGCATCCTTGGTGAGCCCAGCAGGAGACTTGTGGTCCTAACTCCTCAGCTGTGTGACCCCAGGCAAGCTCTCCAACTCCACTACCTCCCAAGTCCGTCCTTTGTGAAATAGAGAAGGGGAAATTTCCAAGGGAGAGTCTTTGTGAATTGGGCCTGGAAGCACCTGAGAGATTTAGAGAGAGATGGAGGAGAGAAAAGGCCATGTGGGTGAAAACCTGGATGGGGAGAGGGTGGTGAGCAACCCTGTCCATCAGAAGCACGCTGAGGGAGCCAGGTCAGGGCCCTTGGGTGCCAGTCAAGATGAGCTTTAGGGCTGAAAGTTTAGCCACAGGGAGGCCATCTGCCCTGAGACTTTTGATTTGACTTACAAGTAGTCTCACGATGTCAAGGGTTCTCTTGTGAACTTTAGGGAGCACCAGCAATGGCAAAGTACATGAAGAGCCCAGAGGCATACCACGTTCATGCACTCCACACCCTCTTACAGGTTTGTGTGGCTCAGACATGAACTTGGCCCACTGAGGTGTGTGTGTGTGTGTGTTTCTTCTATTTTTCCTCCACACTGCTAAAGCCAAAGAAAGCAGGGACAGGCAGACAAGATCTCTGAAAAGTTCCACCCTAAGGTTGTAAGCAGAGGCAAAGAGAAACGATGCAGCAGCATCTAGGGTTGGGGTATGAGCAGCTGCCCTGTGCCTGTGAGAGCCGGTCACCAGAAGCCAGCATGGCAGGAGGAGCCAGACAGATGGCTGGCTCTGTCTCGGGTCAAAACAAAGAAGAGTTCTAAGTCCGCAGACTGGGAGCTGGGCAGGAGCTCGCTGGTGGGATCAGCAAAGCCAGAGCTCAGGGTCCAACCCCGCTCCTCTGGTGGACCCAACACATCTGTGCGGGAGAAAGCTTCATGAGCTTTCAAAATATATCTTACTATCGCTCTTTGAGGGAGGGTGGTCCAAGACAGTGTGTGAACTGGCACAGATGTGAACAGAAGCCGCAGCAGGCCCCCAGGAGCTAGAAGGGACTCTAGGGTCGAGTCTGATTGGTTATAGCTAGGAAGAAGGGAAAGGGTGGGGTCTCTGGCCTGCTGTGCTGGCAGGAAAGAATGACTGGGGTCTAGATAGAACTGTGTGTCATACTCTGTCCCAGAACAGTAGCTACTTGGCTCTGTTTTCCCAGACAGAGTAGATGCGGTCACCAGCTGGGAGCCAGAGTCCAGGAAAATCACCTGTTGCTGGAGAGTGGCTTGTAGCCAGGCACTGTCCTTGCCTCCGGCTCCTTGGCTAGGGCTTACCTTTATTATCCCATATGTAATAACTCTGGTGGCACTGGGAATCAAACCTAGGGCCTCGTGTGCGTTAGGCAAATGCTTTACAGCTAAACTCCCACCTCTTTTTTTTTTTTTTTTTTTTTTTATCTTGAGATAGATTCCCATCTGCCCACTAACAACAAAGCGATAATATCTAACTACATTTGAAAGTTTCCCACTAGGTCAAATGGAGGCAGGTACTTGTCTTTCCTGTCGGGAACTTGGACAGGTAAAGGGGCACCGTGGGGAAGGAGTGATGGGCTGGCAGCAGGGTCAGGGCACTCCTGAGGGCAAAGCTTCTTGTATGTGGTATGAGGTCAGCTGCTGGACTGGGTGTGAAGTGTAAGATGAATAACAGGGTTCTCTGAGCATAAGGATGAGGACAAGACAGCAGAGTCAAAACCGCTCTCTGTACTGTAACGTGCTTTGGAGATGAGAACTGTTCTAGGTTTTGAGTTTGCAGATTGCTGTTCATAACCTGAGACACTATCTGCTCACAGTCGCTCTTAGTGAGCTTGGCTTGTCCCAGCTGTCCCTGGGCGTAAGGGTGGTGGAGCCTCCAGACAGGTCACTGGCTCAGATGAGGCCTTGCTGCTGGGCAGGGAGGGCAGAGAGCACCCAGCCAGCTACCTCACCTCCTCCCCAATTGGTTGAGGGGTTAGCTCACATCCTTGTGCTGGGAGCACTGGGAAGGAGGCGGGATGGGGCTGAGAGGTGCTGGCATGGGTGCTCACTCCCTGAGTGAGTCGTGAGCAGCCTTGGCCGGCCTCTCGGGCTGAAAGGCCAGCAACTCACAGGGCATCTCTCACTGCTGCAAGCAGTGTGGGATGAGAGGAAGGGACTAAACATGAAAACCTCAGCTCCCGCTTCATCCTGTCACTCAATTGTTCTGCTGCACTCTGTGAGTCACGTTCCCCATCCCTTCCAAGGCTCAGTTTGGGGCCTGGAATTATTTCTAAGATCCTTGCTAATTCTTTTAAAGATTATGTTTGGTTTCGGTTGACCCGTTTTATGTCTATGAGTGTTTACCTCGCATGTATGCACTGAAGTGCAAGTGTGAGCCAAAGAGAGCTTTGGATCCCCAGAACTGAAGTTGCAAGTCTCCATGTGGGTACTGGGAACAGAGCCCAGGTCCTCTACAAGAGCAGCCAATGCTCTGAACCACTGAGCCATCTTTCTAGCCCCCAGCCCTTGCTAATTCTTAAGAAGCCCCTGTAACCTGTGCCTTTGGCTATGAGCACCAATTTGGACACAGAGACCCCAGTGTCCAGAGCCAGTCACTATGTATGAGGCTATACAGCAGATGCTATGCTTGGCTCTCTGGATGACCGCCTGCAGGACCGTGTGGACTTTGCCCTTGTAATTCAGAATTTACAGCTACATACAAGCTCTTCCCGACTCATTTTCCACGATGTGAATTGAACCCAGGGCTTCACGCATGAGAGGCAAGTGCCCTACCCTGAGCTACACCTCCAGGCCTACAACTGCTCCTCAGTCCCCCCCAAATGATTCCATGAGCCTGGACGGTCCCAGGCTAGACTCTCCTGTCCTTTCTGTGTCTAGAATATCCATCCAGGTCTTTCTCTCCTTGAATGCCTTCTCTGACCTCCTGAATTTTCTTAAACTGAGATTTAGGCCCTAGAGAAAGAGATGAGGACTCCATCAGATAGATCTCCTTAAAGGCTGGTGTCACCCCAAAGACCTCCCCTGATATAATGCATGCTTTGCTCACAATGAACCCCAGGTTTTAGAATCAATTATTGGGTACTCTGATGTGGCAGAGGTTATCTGCTGAGAGAAATATTCTGGGTTTGGTAAGACTGTCCAGGGCTTGCCAGGCCAAGACACATGGGCAATAGGCTGTGCTACCTCACTAGAGGATGAGGTCACTCTGTGATGAGTTGGCAACCAGGCAGGTTGGCAACTAGATGAGTACAGAATGGGGCCTGGTAACAACCAGGATCTTAGAGGACAGAAGTTATGCCCAGTCCAGTAATCACACAATAGCCATGCCCAATGCTCACATAGTTTCTGTTGCCTTTTCTATGGGCCAGGGCTATCTCCTAGCCCTTAGAGGAAGAGCTGAACTTGGCTGTGAGGATGCCCCTTTTGCAGCGGGGAGCCAAAGGCAAGGATTCCTGGGCATGGCCAAGTTCACTCCACCAAGAGATGATGTCTAGAGCCCTTTCTCCAACCACAACACTTGCAAAGACGGTACAGGACCTTTCACAGTCCTCCAGAAGGCCACCCAGAGAGCTAGCCTCAGTTCCCACTGGGAAGGCCCATCCATAGTGCTGTGCGCTGTGTATATACCTTCAGAGCTTTGGGGCCCCCGTGTCCAGGGCTGTGCTCCAGTTCAGGGCACGGTGAATGGGGATTGTTCCAGGAGATAGCTTGCACTGTGTTCTGAATTGTTTGGGTCTGTGCCAGCTCCCTCTCCAAGCAATGCCCTCTTGGCTATTGTGTCAATTATGGCTGATGGTTATCTCGCTTGTTTATCCAGTTGCTGTATAGATTGACTCTCTGAATGTCAGGGTTTGGCTGTTTCCATAACAGGAAGCCTCTTGCTGTCTTACTGTATTAAGAAACTCCAGTCAACACAATAGAATCCCAACAAAATCCTAAACACTCCGTTTGCCCAAGGAGCCTCATTGTTCCATTTAGATTTGGAATCCTGTATTTACAGTCAGAAGGGTGTATGTGTATGTGTGTGTGTGTGTGTGTGTGTGTGTCTGTGTGTGCGTGTCTGTGTGGACATGCACGTGTGAGTTTAATGAGGCCAAGCCTGGCTTTTCACTTTCTAGGTTCCCCACCCAAAGCTCAGCAAACTCAGCAGAGACAAGGGCAGCAGGATTCCCTAGCTGTAGACCTTCTGACTCTGGAGGGTGGGGACAAGCAAGACAAGAGTCCCCAGGGAGCTTCCTCCTGGTCTGCTTGCCTTGGGTCAGAGGAAGAGGCCTCTGTTTTCACCAAGGCACAGTCAGACAGTTCAAACCACAGTGTGGAACCTAGGCGCCCTGAACCCTGCAGAGGAAGCAAGATCAAAGGGAAGCCACTGCGCTCTGGGGTCTCCCACTTTCTGTTTATTATCTTTTGCAATGACTCCCATGCCCTGGGAGTTTCCAAGAAGCCCTCTGGGTGCCTGGCTAAATAGTGTGGATTTTTTTTTAAAATTTGGCTTTCTCTCCCATCCTCAGCGTGGCAAGGGATAGAGAAGAAAGCCACCAGGTCACAGTGATAAGAGTGATCTTGCAAGGAAAGTCACCATCTCCAGGAGAGACTTAGCATAGCTAGAAATGTCTCGGAGCTCCAGGGGACAGATCCACCAGCCCAGGCGGCATGGAGCAAGCACTTACACATACCGATGTTCACACTTGGGGACACTCTTTCACGGGAAACCTAAGGATAAGGTCTACCTAGAAAAATGAGACTTGACCGTGGGGTGCAATCTCCTGCTACTATTAAACCCTGAGAATATTATAAACATGAGCTTTAGCATTCTTAACTGGTTGGTTAAGCCAATCAAACAGCTTGTGAGAACATCGACAGGGGTTAAGCGAAGGATTGGAGGCGATGTGTTCCTGCAGGCCAAGGGCTCAGCTTACTATCGTTCCTTCCTTTTTGATTTTTTATTTTGCTTCTCTCATACAACTTATACAATAGATCCTGACCCTCCTCCTCCCTTTTCCACTCCTCTCAGAGCCCCCTCTCCCCTCCCTCAGATCTCTCTATCATTCTTTCTTATACTGCAAATGGATGGAGACCTCCTGTCTTCAGATCTGAGCACAAGTTGCAAAGTTACCTAGAATGAGGCACTTTAGGGATGCTCCTGATGTGACCCTCTCTTCTCTTCCCAGGAAGGTGATTGGTCTACTCGGAGAGAGGGGGGGAGCATCAGATGCTTGGGAGAGAGGAGAGGGGCTGCTGGGTTTGTAGGGGAGCTAGAAGATAGTGCAGGCGAGAAGGGAAACACGTAGGCTCAAAGAAGGCCTGCATAAAAGGGAGTAGGGTGAAGGGTTTCCTCTGAAAGCCAGGTGGGAAGGGATGGCAGCTGCATTTCACTGAGAACCATGGAATCAAGAGAATCAAGAAGGCTTTGCTGGCAAACGACTGAGCCTGATTCTTTTAGATCACCATGTACATCCTAGCCTCCAAACCTTTATAGTCTTCCTGGTAAAATATTTCATATTCCACAAAGCACAGGAGGTAATGAGCTTGGTCTCTTTTTAAAAAGACTTATTTTATTTATTTGTTTGTTTGTTTGCCAGGTGGTGGTGGTGGTGCACACCTTTAATCCCAGCACTTGGGAGGCAGAGGCAGGCTAATCGCTGTGAATTCAAGGCCAGCCTGGTCTACAGAGTGAGTTCCAGGACAGCCAGAGTTACAACAGAGAAACCCTGTCTCAAAAACAGCTTTATTTATTTATTTATTTATCTGGAGTGTTTCACTGTAATACATTAGTGTGCTGTGTGTGTCTGCCACCCACAGAGCCCAGAAGAGGATGTTACAGAGGGTTGAAACCTGCTATTCGGGTGCTGGGAACTGAACCTGGGTCCTCTGCAGGAGCAGCAAATGCTCTTGATTGTTGAGCCATCTCTCTATCCTCCAATCTGATCTCTTCTGCTACATAAAGTTCCAGAGGGATGTGTGTGCTGCGGAGAATGAGCTCTGAACCACATGGCCTTCCATTCCCCTGGGTGGATGCTACCCAATCCATTGGGACTAAGTAGAAAAAGTCCTTTGGCTTCTGATGATCCAGTAAATTTAAATAGTCTTGTATCTTGACGCTAATAGACTCTAACCTCCACCTAAAACAACAACAAATTTAAAAAAACCTAAATAGTTATCCCTTGGTATTCACAGGGGTCTGATATCAGGATCCTACACAGGTGTCCAAATCCCTAGAAATCCAAATCCAAATAGTTATCCCTTTGTATCCACAGGGCACTGATTCCAGGATCCCATACAAAATCCCCAGAAATTCAAGTCTCTTGTAGAAAGCGGTATATTCTTTGCATGAAACCCATGCACATCTTCCTACACGTTTTAAATAATCTACACATAGTAATCTGTAGATTATTTATTATTATCGTACTTAACACAATGTAAATGCTATACAAATATTTGCTCTGATGCATTGTTTAGGGAATAAGAGGGAAAATGTCTGCACGTTCAAGATGGAGGCAACCAACATAGGTAGACCTAATCACGCTTGCAGTCCACAAGCGGGTCACTCTCGGGACGCCGAACTCCTCGCTCCTGAAGGCCAGTGTGCTGCTGATGCAGAACTTCTGTTTTGGGTGAAGATTCTCCATGTCTCACAGAACACACCTTTCACCAGTTCAACTTACTCCCTTTCAATCAAGTTTCCAGGCAAAGCAGCTGCTCTGGGAACTGCAATGCGAGCAACACAGCAGTAGAGGTCACTGTTTACCTAAACTCAAATCATGAACACAGCAGAAACTAGAATGCTGGTCCCGAAGAGTCAGTCATCCAAAGGGTCCTCAGGGCTCCTCCAAGCCCTGTTCAAACCAGGCAAGTGAACAAGAAGGATGCCGGCTCACAAAGAGCTTCCCTGCCTTGCCCAGGAACTCAGAACTCAGCCTGGTGAGCTGTCGTCTGTGGAGAACGGTTCACACCGACCCGCGTCCATTGTGTTGTGCTTCCTCCTGGGTTCCTCTCGTACTGTTCTGCTGACTTTGAACCCTGCCTTCACATCTCAGGAGATCAAATTACTACCCCCAAGATGCCTCCCCGCTATTATTCTTATTTATCAGGCGGTCACTGTTGTGTTGCTGTCTCTGGAGTAGAGGATGGGGTGGGGGGTAGGGGTGAGGGTCCAGTTCACACTTGGACCCACTTTAAACACTGGCAGAGTAAGATTAAAACTGCTTCAGAGTCAAAGTGAAAGATAAACCTCGGAGTCACTAGGCCGAGTCTCAGAAAAGCATCTCCACGAGCACACAAAAACACTCCCCACAGAAGCGTTATCTCAGGGTCAACCAGGATTTTGTGGGTAAGTTGCACATTGGATCTGAGTTCAAGGCCAGCCTGGTCTACAAGCTAACCAGGACTACACAGTGAGACCCTGTTTCAAAACAAAAACAAAAAAACAGAAAGCCAAAACAAAATAACACATCTCCAGTGGGGATGCTGATGGTGGAGGCCACTGTGTAGAGGGGCAGCATGGGAACATGGGCGATCGGCATGCCATCAGTTCAACTTTCTTGTCAGCCAAAAACCAACTCGGACAATAAAGTCTATGTCAGCACATGCTAATCGTGATTCATATATTCTTTTCAAATGCATGTCATATTTCCAGGCCTAATGATGGATTTGAGTCTTCTGTTCTGTTTCCCAGAGAGACCTCCAAATAGTGAAGGACCCACAAAACCGGTGTCTGCCTTGTCTGTGGGTACCAGAGCTCACACTCTTCCACGCAGAGCATAAACACACTGTCACGCCCTGGGTGCAGCATATGAAGGGGCACATGGGGCTCTTCTTCTGTATTGAGGAGTTGCTGGTGCTCGGGCCCGATGATCAGAGTATAGAGAATTGGGCCTTGAGATAACTGGTCATTTGGAAGCGTCTTGGATGAAGACACAGAGAATCATGGGAAGCATTTTGTCTCCCATAGCACCTAGACTGCACAAGTACTTTGAAATTCTTCAGAGAACGACTTCCTGCTCTGGTATGAGAAGACCCTTCTGGATTTACCTTGTCCCGGGCCTGGAGTTTCTACCCTCTAAAGTGCTTGAGTCACATTAACTCAAAAGCATGGTGGGCTTTTTTGTTTCTGGAAATTTCTAAGTTGACTCTGGGAACATAAAATGGTGAACTTCATGTCATTTTCTCTTAATTCCTACTTGACTAGGGTAAAATAAGTCGATTTTTTTAGAAATTAAGAAACACAGAGGATGATTTTTTTTTCGTCACAAAAAGCCACAATTCTGATTTTCTCCAGGCAGATGAAGAAGAGCAGGGTTGACTCAGACTCAGAGATGAGAAGGCTCCCTGATCAAGCTGTCATCAAGACTCTGTAATATCTGATGTTGCCAGCAGGGGGCGAGGCACGCCGCTTGTAGGAGAACCCCTTACCCTCGCTGCTGGATTTTTCAGGGGAACCAAAACAGCTGAGCCCGTTTCTCCTGTGCCCACAAGTCCTAACTAAGAGCCCCATCCCAGGAGGCAGAAATGAACCTGGGGCCCAAACGTTGACCGAAGCTGCTCTGGGGCCACAGTGTAGGAGCATCCCCAAGACCTCCTGAGGTTGGGTCTCCCCCAATCTCTTGGTAAACCAAACAAACTAAAACACCGATAACCCAATTACATTTGCATCTCAAGATGTCAAGGAGCAAGGTTTTAAATATCTGGGCTAAATATCACATGAAGTATATCTGTTTTGTTTCATTTATTTGAGAGCCGGTCTCAGGTAACCTAGGCTGGCCCCAAGCTCAATATTAACAGAGGATGACCCTGACCTTGGGACCCTCTTGCATGCGTCTCCAATATTCTGATCACTGGTGTATGCCACCATATCAGAGGGATAGACTTACATTATTAAATCTGTTCCTCATTGATTCGAATGTTCAGCTTTAGCTAGGTGCCTAGTAGTTTTAATTTGCTGCATCTGTACCACCTACTTTCCCACAGTGCACCAGAATATTCCAGAATACTGAAGATCCAAAGGGAGTTGTCCCCACTCCCTGCTAGACCTCTGTTCTCCAGGCTCTGGGTAGGAGCTCTTTTACTGGGTCTGTGCTAATCTAATCTGCACCAATCCTGGACGCTTCAGAAAGCACCCGGGAACTACAGCTGGCACAGTTGCTCCCAGCCACTAACCTAGTGTCCATCAAGGACAGACCCTGAAGCATTTTCCTTTTCTCTATCTTCCTGGGCTTTCCCAATAGCACCAGTCTGTGCTTTGCAGTCACGGACCAGAGATCCCAGCTCCTGTGGGGTATCGGGGTGAGTGCAGAGACTTGGTGGTGCCACACTGTGTCTCCTGACGTCACCCCTAGAAAGCTGAGGGCCAGGACTGGAGTCTGGTCTTCCTCGTTCTCTGCTTTAATAACCCCGAAGAGAGCAAGACCAGCCAAATGTAGCACTCTGTCACTCTAGTGGACCAGGTTGTTCGGGCCCTGGGCTGGGCCCGCGGGGTCGATTGTGTGGCAGGACACCTGGCAGCCACAGCCCGGGCGACAGCCTCGGTGGTAGCCGCACTTTCCTGTGCAGCCGCGGCAGCGTGTAGGATGCTGATAAGGGGCAAGGGAACAATGCAGCAGAGGAAAAGTGGCAGCACTGGGACAATGAGCGGCGGCAGGGACTCTCCCAGGCTGCAGCTCAAGAAGGATCTGCCAGTCCCAGAAGCGACAGAGACTACTGGGTATTCTAAGCTCTATTCCCCAGGGGAGCTGCCCCTGTCGGTCAGCCTCCCAGGCTCTCCTCTTTCCACCGTGGAGCAGTCAGAGCTACTAACCCAAAAAGGGTCCTTGCAACCTCCCCCAGGGGAACAGGAAGACGGCAAGGGTTACCAGGGTGGCCCAGGGCTAGCTTCTCCCATTAGCTCCCATTTCCCCCCAGAGGCCAGGGCATGAACTAAGGATGGGAATCAATACACAGCTTTCAATGATAACTCTGAATGTTAATGGACTACATCCCTCAATCAAAAGACACAGACTAGGGTGAGTGAGAGGACTCAGCAAGTAAAAGCATTTTCTGTGCAAGCCTGACAATCTAAGTTCAATCCCCAGAGGCCATGGTAGAAGAAATGAACCAACTCCTCCTGAATATTATCCTCTGAATTCAATACCCTGGCACTGCCATATAATGTTCACACAGACACACACACACACACACACACACACACACACACACACACACATTTTAAAACGTTATTTAAAAGAAACAGGCAAGCAGGATGTATTGAGGAACAAGAGCCATGTTTTTGTTACCTCCAAGAAACATGCTTCACCATCAAAGGGAAATAAAGGCCATAACTTCCCTGTCTGGAAGTTAGACTAGGGCAAACAACACCCCAGGCAGGCTTGATATTCACTCAGATAAGCTAGCCCTTGGCGGCTTCCGGGAAAGCACATACCTGAAGCTTACATCCGACAGACCAAGCTGCTCTATCGCTAAATGATCCACAGATATCAGTCCAGGGCTCTTCTGGAGGTTCAGCCACCTTGTAGCCAGACGAACTATTGGCAGCCCGTGGAACACAAGGGTGGTGGATATAAAATCACACCATCTGGGGTAGAGCCACTGCAGACCTGGCTCTAGGTGAGTGAGCAGCCTTGAAGGTATGTTGTCCCTTCCTGGTCACAGTGCAGAACACTGAGACCCACCTGACCCTTTTACTGCTGAGCCCACCTTTCTGTGGACTAGAGCTTAGAGCAGCTTATAAGAGGTGAACAGCATTATAATAAGGGAGTTAAAGAAAGGAGAGGAGAAGAGAAGAAGCAGGGAAGGAAGGCACAATGGAGCCAGGGATGTGCTGGATACAGACATGTGTGCGTTGTGCGGTCCAGTAGCTTGTACTGGGAGAAAAACACTGCCTGCCACGGTGCTTCAGAGAGGCAAACACCTCAATGTGCTGCTCTTTCTCATACTGAAACCAAACTGTCCTTGGTGAGAGAGCGCAGCCTGAGACTGTAACTGGAGGGTCTCGCTGTCCACAGCCAGCTGTTTTAGGCATTACTGGGAGCCTCTCAACAGAAACAAGTCAACAGAAGCCAGGATGGACCACTGAGCCCAGCCTAAGGACACAGCCTTGTGTATCTGGCCTTTGGGAAGGTCACGTGACTACCACTGGGCAGCCTCCAGTTCCTCCGTCTGTATTGTAGCTGAAAGTCGTTTGGACTAAGGTGGGCATTAACAGGCCCTTTGCCGGGCCCAAGGAATGGTGGCTCTTGAGAGGCTCCAGCCCTTTCTCCCCAGAACGTTCAGCTCTCGAAGAAGCTGCACACAAGGTAAGCTCTGTAGAGACGGAATCAAGGGTCTGTGCACATGCACTCCTGGTTAGCTGCCACTCCCTCAGCAAACTCCAAAATCTTATGGCTGTGCTGGGTCATTTCCCAGCAGCCTCTACCCCATGCAATCAAGGACAGAGCACTGAGCCCCTATTACAGACTGTTTTGTCAGCACTTGGCATGCGACCATGGAGGTGACACCAATTACTTGTGTCACAGCTTCTGGGGAAGACGGAGATGCATGAAAGCCAGCTCAGGGCCATCCATCAAGGTTGGAGGGGGCTGAGGACATGTCACAGTGACAGGGAATAGAAGGAAGCAGGTCTCTCAGGGCACTGGGTTGGGAAAGTGTGTTCTATCATCAGAATTGATGCCTCTGCAGGCAGGATGGGCCAGGGTAAGAGAAGGGGACTTCGAGGGCCAGGTGTCAGGTCACGGTGGCATTCCCTGACCCCAGGACTGCCTCTGCCTCTTGCTATTGATCACACAACCCAGCTATGAATTACTGCTTCCTCCTCCAAACACCCCATAACTCTCCACTTCTGTCAGAGTACCCCTGTTTCTTTAAGAAACCCATCAAGTGCCACCTCCTATACGAGGCTGACCCAGTTTAGCCCCCCACCCATTGAAATGTGCTCCCTGGGTGTCCCTCACCCCTAAGCCAAATGATATTTAACCCACTGAAGCAATAGCTACTTTGTTAAATATTTTCTGCAGCGTGTCTACACCTCCTGCCATACCACTGGATCCTCATGACCACATAGCAGATAGGAATAAAAGCCAGTGTTGGTAGATGGGTAAACTGAGGCTCAGCAAAGTTGCTAACTCACCCTAAATTATACTGTTGCTATAGATACCATCTGTAGATTGTAGCAGTTCAGCAAAGTGGGCGCGAGGGAAAAATGACAGAGTTCACCCTGACACCTCCAGGCTTGCTACTGTGCCTTATGGGGGCCATGTCTTAGACTGAGGCTCCCTAAAGAAAGCAGACAGCAGGGGTCACCTCATCCAGGAAGCCCTGGGGTCCTTGAGAAATTATGGGATGGGGGGGAGCCTTACAGGGAAGGGAGAAGTTCTCAGGCCCCTGCTCAGCATGCCTTTACTTTCAGCTACCACAGCCCATGTTCCCTGTCACCTCTCGGTAAGAGCCCTTGGACAGTGGTTTTTCCAATGCTCTACCTTCAAGTGCATTCACTCCTTATCTCACTGCTGTAACAGAATATCCTATAGAAGCAACAGAAGGGAGGAACACATCTAGTTTAGCTCCCAGTTGCAGGGTATTTCAGTCCATCATGGGAAGGGACAGGGTCAGGAACGGTTTGGTCCCTTTGGAGATAGTGAGGCAATAGGTCCCTTCCTGGTACCCCACCAGGAAGCAAAGAAGAGGATTAGAATCAGAACCAGGCTCAGAGGCCTACCCTTAGTAATCTGCCTTTATCCACCAAGCACCACTTTCTAGAGGTTCCACAACTTCCCTAGACAGCGCCATCCGCTGGAGACCAGGTGTTAAAACGCAAGAATCCACAGGGGCGCGTTTCATGATCAGATCACAACACCAGCTTTATTTTGTTTCTCCTCCAGCCTGTTCTGAGGGCCGAAGGATACCAGCTGAGGCTTCATAAAGCATACAAGACCCTGAGCTGTGGAGAGGGTATGTATCAGCCAAGGGTTAAGCAGGTTTTAGCTGGTGGAGCCCACGCGCTTGACCAGAACCCCAGCGTTTGCACGGCTCCAGGACAATGTAACGATGTAGCAACAGAGAGAGGTCTGGTGCCCCAATAACTCAGAGCTGGGGGGAGCTTTCCAGCATGGTGGGTAACTTGGAAGAGTGAAGGAACATCCAGTTCATCCCAAAAGAGCTGACACCCAAACCCACATCCCCAAGTCTCCACAGCTCTCTGTGATTTTTCTAAAGGGCGACAAAGAGCGAGCGGTGAAATCTTCCATCTTTGCTGTAGATTCTTCCAAGAAACTTTTTTTTACTGGCAGTGTTAGGAGATACCTCAGTCTCCGTTCCCTTCAAAGATTAGCCGAGGGACAGTGGCACACGCCAGCCCAGAGATCTGCAGATGACTAGCTTCTCTCACCTGCATTGTCCTAGGGAAGTAGAGGACAGGTGAGTGACAGAGACATGGCAAATGTCTCCCACCCTGTGCTAGATAAGGGCTCCAGTGACATTCCTGATACCGCTGCCCAGTTGTGGCTACGCCCATGTCACCCTATGTCAAAGACTAAGTCACCGACACCGTGGTCTACTGGCTAGGGTCCCAGGGGCTTCCCCTAGTTTTCCTCCCTCCTTCCTCCAGCCCTGGGTTCAACTCACCATCAAACTCTAAAACTCAGCCAATGTACCCAAGTCTATGGTGTAGACACCCCCCTACACACACACATGCACCCCACAGCTGCAGCAGGAGTGAGGAATGCAGCCGTCAGCACTTCCGTTTGCGGTGATGCTGTTGTGTTAATTAATTAAAGCCCTTGTCTCTGAGAGATAGACACAATGTTATTCCTGCCCAAGGCTGGGGGAGGGGAGCTGTGGCTGTGAGCTCAATCCACCCCTTGGACGGGAACTTGGAAACCAGGTTTGGGGTTCCAAGAAAGGGATGTGGGCGTTTCCCCTCTCACCACCCCCTCTGTGGCCTGAGATGGCAGACCTGAAAGGGCTTTCCACACCATCCTTCCGCATAGGAGGCTGTGGGGGAGGGGCTTCCATGTTGCCAGTAGAACACACTGATGAAGGGGAAGAGGGGGGTGGGACCACAGAGAAGATGCGCATCGGCTTCAGGAGAGCATAATAGGAAGACTTCAGCGTGATGTATGGTTCTGGGGACATTATTAATGGTTTGCTGATTTTTACCTTTAAAACCTTTGGGCAGATTATTTATTATGTCCTTGGCGTGTCTATGATCTATGGAGGGGGCACTAATCTCTGAGCAGCCCCCCTCTTTGTGTCCCTGCTCCTTTACAGTGTCTAATTAGTCTGGGATGCTGTCCTCCCCAGCAGGCTCCACCCCACCTGAGCAGTGAGACCAGATCTGAGATTCACGGTTTTGCCCCACGGAGCCTGCAGAGAGGGGAATCTGGTTCCTATGCCCAGCTCTACGTGAGATTGCTGTGTGACCTTGAACCGGAGCATGGCTTTTCTGGGCCTCATCTCTACTAGAGATGAACAGGAGGCTGCTAGAGGGAACAGGCTCCATCCAATTGCAGAGTAGAAAGCGGGATGTGTGGCCCTGTTGGTGTGAAAGTCTCAAACTTCTGTGACAAGGAAGACTGAGAAACAGTAGGGGCCCTTCCGGAGGCTCAGAGTCCTTCCTCATCCTGGGCCCTCTGTCTTGTGGCTGCTCAGCACAAGGGGCCTCTGAGCCTCCCAGGAAGAAGGGACTTCAGATTATCTGCTGGTTGGGAACACAGTGGGGACAAGAAGCCAGGTGTGGGGAGGAAGGCCATCCTGGCTGGCAGATGGCATGTCTCAGGCAGAACTGTGGAAGAGGGGAGAGTGGGCTCCCAGCCCCTCTCCAGGAGCCCCAGAGTCCCAAGTTCAACTCCCTACCCTGGTAATTCTCCTCTAGAGGCGAAGTGCATCCTGGCATGAGACTTACCCTAGATTTCCAAGTGCCCCTCTTATACCAGTCTGTGTTTTGAGGCTCTTTGGGCCAGGATTTCAGCGACCAGCCAGCTGGAAAGAGTCCCATCCTGCCTAGGGTCTGGGGAGAGGCCAGGGGCAGGACCCTGAGAGCCTGTTTTCTCCAGCTGAGTTCTATATTATCTCGGAAAGTGCAGCAAAGAGGGTCCCAAGGTCCTGTTCCCACCCCTCCTGACCTATTCTTTTCCTTCCAGAGTAGCTGTCAGGTTACCACCTGGGGGCATCAGAACCCCTCCTCAGCCAGGCAGCACTTCTATGAATCTCCGCTCCTTCCCTGCCCAGCACCCACTACCATTAGGTACCTCTAACCCCTGTGCATGCGTATACATGCACACACAGACCTGCACAGACACATATAAACACATATCCATACATATATACCTCATGACTTACCTTTCTCCTCATGGGCATCACCCCAGACCATAGTCCCTAACCCCAACATCAGTTATGACTATTGACCCCAGCTTCGCTGCCCAGAGTGACCACATCCCTACTACTACCTGTCCAGACCGTCAAGTAACCCACCCTTTGTGGCCAGGGTCACCGCTGAGGTCATTCCCACTGCACCTCAGCTTCCTCACCTGCAACCCAGATCCCACCATCAACCATCACCATGGGTACCACCCTGGGATCAGAACCACCTGGGCAGCAGGAGGTGGGGTTCCTGACCAATTAAGGCAGGCTGGGGACTTTAGCTCATGTGCTTATTAAAAGGAGGCTATCTGGGAATGGCTCCCTCTCTGCATAATCACCTGCTGTCACATGGCCTGGCATAGACCAGTGATTTAGTTCAGAATAAACCAAACACTCTCCAACTTTATCCTAGGAGCAAAGGGCTCCAGCCCCAGGGACCCAGGGACCCAGGGACCCAGGGACCCAGGGACCCAGGGACCCAGGGACCCAGGGACCCAGGGACCCAGGGACCCAGGGACCCAGGGACCCAGGGACCCTGGGAGGAACAGAGTTCTGTTTGTCCTGTAGAAACTTTCTCACTCCTACCTTTACGTTCAATAATTATTATTACTGTTATTATTGTTACTTTTGAAAAATATTAATTTTATTTTGTGTGTGTGTGTGTGTGTATCTGTTATAGTAGACGAAAGGTACTTTAGAGGCTTCTCTTCATCCTGGCCCGTTTGTAGCCACATATTCTGTTGGGCCTGTATCTCCTGGCAAGGACAAGCCTGTATGCTGTGGCAGAACAAAGTAGGATGTAAGGCTCAGGCTTGTCCCAGAAAAGTGAGTCACACTACCCTTCCGTCCCTGCACCCAACAAGTGCCTGTCCTCCGGCTTTGTCCTTTCCTGGAACTTCATGATTGGCGGGGCTTTGAGAAGTCACCCAGTTTATCCTGTGCCTGGAGGCAGGGTGCTTCAGAGCTAGCCTGGGGTTCAGGAAGGAATCCTGTCCTTTCTGGGAAAGAACATGGCAAGAGTCAGAAGCCAGGAGAGAGAGGCACAGGCCCACTTCCCTGACACTTTGTGTTGATAGCTGTTGCCAGCTCTCGCCTCTTCACCAGTATAGAACTGTGACCCCTTGGAAGCCATTTGAGGTCATCCTAGTGCTCACCATGTGCCTCGCAGAGCAAAGGTAAAGAGAACTTGGGTGCTGAGCTCAGAGAGAGACCTGGTACTTCACCCACACAGCACAGGGTTGTGGGTCCCTGGGTTCATGA
Source organism: Cricetomys ansorgei (assembly GCA_026225945.1). Classification (NCBI taxonomy): domain Eukaryota; kingdom Metazoa; phylum Chordata; class Mammalia; order Rodentia; family Nesomyidae; genus Cricetomys; species Cricetomys ansorgei. The sequence goes on along the minus strand of JAMJFZ010001657.1, from coordinate 1,392,249 downwards.
GCCTGTGGCAGCTGGACTCAATATGGGTTCAGGAATGCTGCAGAACACAAGCCTGTAACCCAGAGCAGAGAGCCCAGGGCTTCTGAGGCAGGGTATCTTCCAGTCCTGTAGAGTCCTGATGACCAAGCTAGCGTGCATCGGAGGTGTTAGCCCAGGAAGGGACATAGTACTTGTTAGAACACTGATCTTCAGGCCTAGGCCAGGGCGAGCCTATGGCTCTGGGCAGGTAGACTATGCTCCCAAAGTTCAGCCTATGGCCCATATAGTTGCTCCCCCAAGAGCAGGTTCAATTTGGATTGAGACTACATTCTCCTGTTATAGCAGATCAGATGGAAGGAGGGTGGGAGAGGAATGGGGGGGCAGCCCAAGTTGAGAAAGAAGGTTGGCTCACTCTGCCTAGGGTGATTTAGTTGGTGCTGCCCAGATCTGTGTGTTCTTGGATACTTTACAGAGGCCCAGGTGGCTTGAGGTTTCAGCTAGGCTGTGGACAGGGGAATAAGGGCAGGGTCATGGTGGGAAAATGACCTTTACCCAACTTAATTGCCTCTCAAGAGATAAGTGGAGACAGAGCCTGACTCTGGCTGACCCGTATTGTCCCTTGAGCCGACCATGTAATGAGGGAGGGAAAGAAAGCTGACCTTGGGGTGTACACGAATGTCTGTGCACGCGATGAGTAGGTGACTATGTGTATGTGGGAGCATACATACACATGCATGTGTGAGGATGTGCATGTGTGTGAATACGTGGGTGCACATTCATATGTCTAAGTAGTGACCGTGTGTGTGTACACCTGTGAGCTGCGTATGTGTGCAAGTGTGAATTCATGTGAGTGGGTCTATAGGTGGAGCAGGGGTCGTGAGTGAGCCTCCTAGGAGGCCCGGTTCTGATGGAGAGGTTGAGTGTCTGATGACTGATTTTATACAGGCGACGTGGGGAAGGGTGTTAAGCTGGTTTTCCTCGGGTGCTATGGAAATACACTGTGAAGCTGACTTCAGACACCGGGGGCAGAGTGTCTGTTTTCTTTCAGATTCCTGTGCTCTTCATGAAAGTGAAGGACAAAGCAGGTAGCCTGAGGTTGTTTGGGGTCCCTAGTCAGGCCTTCCTGCTACATGCTGGTGCTTGTAGCAAGGCCTTCGCGACCTAAGGACAGGTTTCCTTTCCCCTGGCCACGTGAGTGGTCAATGAAGCCTATGACTGGGATCTTGGGTGCTGAGATTTGGTGAAAAATGAGGTGAGGCCTGTGGGAGAAAGGTGTCAGGGAGTAGTGGATCTGCCATTATCTGTGTCCTCTGAGGCTCTTGCCTCTGGATGAGGGGTGCTGAGATATGGGGAAAGTTCTGAGTCTGGGCCCAGCTTCACTGAGCTGTGTGATCACTTCCCCAGAAAGGTTCAGTTAGATGCAGGGCTGGTCAATTCAGTGAATGATCAACTCACCTATTATTAAAAAGGAGTGGAACAGACGTCCTAATCAGATCAACACGGCCAGTTTCACACCCAGAGATGGGTCTAGACCCTGGCTTTGGCTCCTACACATTGTAAGGTGGTTCTTGCGGACTGGAACCTCAGATCCCTAACACATGGACGATAAGGGTACGGCAGAAGATTTGCTCATCTCTTCAACCATTCAGAGCTGAAAATGTTTTGGGTTGCCATGGATACCGTGAGACCTTGTAAGCACTTGGATGATGGACGGTTTGGGTTTTCATCCAGGAGCCAGTTGAGGCTACAGGAATGCCACCTTCCCAAGAAATGCTCTGCCAAGGAGACTCGTGTAGCTTAGTTGCCATAGTGGAAAAGGTGGAGAGGAGACACCAAGGTCCCTGCCTTAGCTGTGGCCACAAAACTCCTTATCGCCAAGTGAAAAGAAAAGAAAAGGAAAAAAAAAAAGTTCAGGTTGTCCATTAACAGCCAATGTTTTAAAAGATAAAAGACAGAAATGTCTGTGGGATTAAAGTAGGTGAATTTGTAACTGAGAGAATTCCACCAAGAGATAAATTTTCAATGTGACGCTGGGCTTTATGAAGCCAGGGATGGCCAGATCCTGAGATCTGCCTACAAATAGAACATTACTGGGGACACAATACAATCATCCCAGCAGAAGGAATCCTACTGAATTCACTTTCCTATGCCTTCAGTATTTTGTCATAAAGTCACTCAACAAAGCGTTCAAGGCCTTTAGTTAAGTTACTTATTCACACAACCTGGGTTGAAAGGAAAGAGAATAAAGAGATACAATGGATAGCGATGTGAACTTTGAGCATCTCGTATCTCCCTTGCAATCCTGAATTTGCAGCTATCTAGCTGGATCAACCTAGGCAAATTTATGTATCTCTTCTATGCCTCAGTTGCTTTGTTTGTGAAAAAGGATGTAAAAATGCCGATTTGCATACCTGATAGATGACGCACCTGGGAGAGTAAATGGGGCAGGTTCTGTGAAAGGTCCAGGAATTGCTGGCATTGAATGCACAGCAAGTATAAATGCAGCGTTGAAAATCCCCAGCGCACACATGATAACATCTTTTGCATCTGCTCCTTTGTTTCCATTGCAGTTCAGAGAAGAAAACACTAGCCAACCCATTTCATAGCGTCGAAACTGAGACGTGAGCCCTGCATCTGAGTCCAGGCCATCCAACCCCAGATCTCTTGCCTTTCCCATTATTTTTTTTAAATTAATATTATTATTTTGTTGTGTGTGTATAGAATGCACACACGCAACAGCATTGGTTTAAAATTCAGAGGGCAGCTTGAGGGAGTCAGTTCTCTCCTTTCACCATGTGGGTCCTGGGGACCAAGCTCAAGCCTCAGGCTTGGCAGCAAGCACCTTTATCCACTGCGCCATTTAATCAGACCCAGCCTGCTCTTGATGAGAGATGTGTGATGCCATTTTCATGAAGTTCTGGTTGGCAGAGGGTAAAGCTGGCTGCTGCTGGTATTTGGGAAGTCATCGGAGCAGCTCTTGGAGATGACTTGGAACCTTAAACCATAGATGAGATATATTCTGGATGCTTGCTGCCAGCTAGTAGTGACAAGGACTGGACAACTGTATGCACCACACATCCAGACCTAGTTCACAATGCAATCTCCTGGGGCAGTGTGGCTACTAGGGAACAACCAGTTTTCCACGCTGATTGACAAGTGGCTTGTTAGCGTATTGTCTTCCAGGCCCTGCACAGAGTGTCACTATCAACTGCTACGGATTGACTCTTGGGGATCAGCTCAGCCTCCAGGTGCACTCTACGCAGATATATAGAAAAGGTGATGTGCATTGTGCACACACACACACACACACACACACATGTCTGTATGTACACTTATGTAATTATTGCAAAAAATAAAAATAAAAAACCTTAAAGAATGACCTCACAGGAATTTTAGAGCATGTCGGATTTTATAAAGGCCGTCTCCACCGGTGCAATATTGAGCACAGACTCCACCCCACCTTTGCGTCAGATGGCCACCCTGAGTGATGCTGCGACTGAATAAATTTGGATCCTGTCAATGATTAGGAACAGGGAAGTGTGTGAGATCCAGAAAATTTTGTTTCCTACACAGGATCCCTTTACGCAAACAAAGGCCTGCTGTGGAAAGATGTGGACAGAGGGCGTCTATTTCTCAGTATCAAAAATAATAAACAGGACAGCGAGGTGGCTCAGCAGGTAAAGGCTCTTGTCACCAAGCTTGATGACCCGAGCCCAGTCCTTCAGACCCACACAGCGGGAAGACGGAACCAACAGCATAAAGTGTTGACCCCCTCTGACCCCCCCCACATGCTGTCACACTCAAGTGCCCTCATTCAATAAATAAATAAACGTCAGAGAAATTTAAATAAGGAGAATTTTTTAACCAATAACAAAAAACACACGTAAATCAGTTCTTTTTCAAAAAAAAAAAAAAAAAGCTAGGGATTCAGCAAAAATGAGTGAGCCTAGGTATATAATCCATAGAGAACGGATTTGATTAAACCCAGAAAAGAGTTTCAATTTCATTGGTACTCAGATACATCTAGAACGGTGCCATACGGAAATGAGATCCTGCGGTTGCCCGCACAGTCAGCAACTGATCTCTGCTTTTGAAGGTCAGGACGAAACGCTGGCGAGCCCTCAGTGATCCAGATGCTAGTTAGCGTTGACCTTTACAAAAACGATGGGTCAAAGTGTGTTGTGAGCCCTAAAGTGCTGGCATCCCTGGACCCTGCAATAGCATGCCTGAGAATCAAACCCAGAAGAAACAAGCAGAAGTTGGGCGAGGAGGTGGCGGTAGGGATGAGTGTTGTTTTCTTTGGTGGTGTTTTGCTTTGTTTTGATTTTTTTTTTTTTTTTTTTGAGCCAGGGTTTTCCTATGTATCTCAGGCTGGCCTCAAACTCACTGTGAAGCCCAGGCAGGTCTTGGACTCATGGTGCTTTTCCTGTCTTGGTCTCCTGAGTACTGGGTTTCCCAGCCTGCACTGCCATACCCAATTTAGAAACAGTTTTAAGAAAAACATAACAGAAACCTGAAGTATTTGTGGTGTACATGCCAGCAATCCCAAGTAATCCCAGCACTGAGGAGGATATGTCAACAGGATCTGGAGTTTGAGGCTAGTCTGGACTACAAAGCCAGCCCAGGCTACACAGCAAGACCATTTGAAAGACTCTTCCGTATGTATGGGTTCGGGAAGCAGCTCGGGGGTAAAACGCTTCATGTGAGTTTGGATCTCCAAACCCTCTAACAAGCCTGGTATGGGTGGCTGCATACGTTTGCAACTCCAGGGCCAGGATCCTGGGGACCTTGGCCAGCTAGTCTGGCTCCAGGCTTCACAAAAGATCCTGCCGTGAAAATAAATAAATTAATTAATAATAATAATGATGACGATGATGTGGAGATGTGATTAAGAAAGACTTTCCATCGTCAGCCTCTGAGACAGAGAGAAAGAGAAGGAGAGAGAGAGAGAGAGAGAGAGAGAGAGAGTGGCGGTCAGGGTCAATGATAAGGAAATGGTGGCGTTTTTTTTTTTCTCTTACCGTCTTGAAAAAAAACAAAAGCAAAAACTTCAGACATTAAAACTTGAATTCAAAGCATTTTTATATAAACGAATGAGTCCTTAGATATTTAAGCAGTTGGGAAAGCAGTATGTAAATATCGCATATATTGTATATGTAAATATTGTATAAGGAACAATCTCTACGAAACATCCAGAAAACAATGGGAGGGCGTTGCATCCGATCGCTTTCCAAAGCTGACTCCGATCACTGGTCAATGGGAGATCACTTTCCTTCTGGCTCTTTGCTTTCTCCCTTGAGAATCGTATGAATTGGGGGGGCGGGGGCAGAACCTAGGACATTCTGGCTGAGAACAAGCTTTATCCAATGACCTTGAATTTATCTGCTTTTTACCAAGTATCCACATCTGCAGAATCACCACGGATATTCCAGACGGGCAAAAAAAAGCGTCTCAAAGTCGAAAGAGGTGACTGTACCCAGAGAAGCCAAGGGGAAAAGTAACAGAAGATCAATACAGGGAGAGAGCACAACTTGCTCACAAAAAGCTGGCACGAACAGAAGCGCTAAGGCATGTTTCCAGACTTTCCATCTTCTTGGGCTGTGTGGACAGAGGAACTGTCTGATGACGCCAGGTCCACAGCTAACATTTCACACTAAGTGTGGGAGCCTTGAAATTTAGGTCCTAGAGACAGTGTGGTGTGGTTTATCTTTGGCATGTCTTTTTCATTGTTGCTGTCAAGGTTGAATCTAGAGCCACAGATATGCCAGGCGAGCACTCTGCCACACTGGGCTACAGTTTCAGACACCGAAATGATGTCTCACTAAGCTCCCCAAGTTTGCCTTTTGAACTTGCTTTATAGCCCAGGCTGGTCTTAAACTTTCTACCCTCGTGAGTAGCTGGGATGCTGGGCCTGCATCTCCAGGGTGAGTAGCAATTCCTCAGTCTTTGTTTATGCTCCCTGAATGTCCCCAGTGGCCTGAGCCTCATACATTTATGCAGGCATCACTCTGACTCGTTACTATCCTACTGTTCTGTGTCTAGAAATCTAAATCATCCTGAACAAAGCCATCTACCCTGCCGTCAACCTGGGTACAAGCCAAGCCTCCAGCTGTCCCTTCATCTTCCAAATGACAGACTTTATTTTCCCCTTGCTTTGGAGTCCTTGGGCTGGAGGGGACTTCTTGCTCAGAAGAGGAGCTTTCTGGATACATCATGGTCACTTTTCTCTCTGCATGCAAGACCCTACCGTCCTCAGCTCTGATGCACCTGGGGTCTCCACTTGGAAAGCCTTCTTCTGAGCCCTTTTGAGACACCTGTGAGCAGTTTCCTAGAGATGATGCCCTGGAGGAGTGTGCTGCTCGGTGGCTTTGGGGACCTGGCCTTCGATGGCAGGTGTGGAGTCTCCCTTCTTGATCTACGCTGATGGTTTCAGAAGCCGCCCTTCTCTGGCTCCCTCCTGAGCTAACCCAAGGATTCTTCTTTGATTCGTCTTGATTTCTTCTTTCTACCTGGGGCTGTCTTTCTCTGGAAGCTTCCTGAGTCTCCACAGAGTGGCCACCATCACCCTGTCCTCCTGAAGCCTCCGAAGCGTCTCCATCCCTACAGCTCTGGGGCAGGGCTTCTTCCTTCTTGACCACATTCTCCTCTAAGTGCTGGCTGTCTTGTGCGCAGACGCAGAGTTCCCCTTCTTTCTCGGCAGCTGCATCCTCTTCCAGCGCATGGTAACGAGCTCCTCTTGCTTTCAAGAACTCAGGATCTTCCTCTCCTCTCTGCCTCTGCCTCCCTTCCCCCTTCCCTCCCTCATCTATCCCAGGTCCCGGGGCTAACCTCACCTCTTCCTTCCCATCAGCTCCCTGGACAGTTCTGGGGTCCTCTGAAGATAACATCGACCCTGTCTTCTGAGGGGCCACCTCCATGGTCACCTCCTCTCTGGTCCTGCCTCCTCCCTTCTTGCTATGTAGAATTTGCTGCAAGTCAAAGGCCTTTCTGACTGGTGCACTGGCGACTGTAGTGTCAGCCTTTGGGAATATAGGGGTCATCTTCTTTCTCAGACAGACTTCACAGGGACAGAACTCATCTCCTACAGCCCCCATACCAGGCCTTGTCCCTAAGGCTGTGCTGAGAGTGGGCGCATCTTCTAGGGTGAGGGAGAGGGGGCCCTGGTCAGGGAAGGCTGAGAAGTTGCGCAGGCCCCGAAGACGGCGCCTGCGCTGTTCTGTCTGTAGAGATGTCTGACCTCTGAAGGCTTCCGGGGGTGGTTCCCGAACAGTCTTCTCTGCCCGACTCTGGATCTTTCTGATTTCCCTGCTAGTGCTTGCTTGAAGCCGCAGGCCCACTTCCTGCTCCAGCTCGGTTACCATCTGGTCCAGCAGGCTGTTGTCATGAAGGTTCCAACGGGCTCGGAGTTCAGCTGTGGCACCAGCCAGGTGAGCCATGAAGGATTTCTGTATCTTCTTCAGCAGTTTGGACACCCAGACTGGGTCAGCGTCCAGAGATTCCCTGTGGGCCGTGGGTGCATCCATCTCCCTGGTTCCTGAGCTGGCACTGATGCAGGCAAGCTCACAGCCCGATGCAGTCACACTGGACATCTCTTCCAACCCGGGTTCCACAATGTGAACACTTTGACTGTCACTGACATTTGAGTTGCTCTGGCTGAACCAGTGAGGGGATTCTGAGGGTTCCTCTTTCCCGTCTAGGGAGCACAGTCCTCCGGAGGCAGCATCTCTTCCTGCCTCGTCTTCTGGCATCCTGGTGTCTTTTGGTGAGCCCTCTCCATCCTGAGAGCCAGCCCGCAGCGTTCCTTGACTGCAGACTTCTGGGACCCCTTTCCCAAGAACACCATCTTCCTGTAACCGCTCTCTTACTCTCCCTTCTGTTTCTTCTGATTCTACCTCCTCTTCCGGCTTTGTGCTTTCAACGGATTGTTCGGGAGCATGGCCCAACATCTGCTTCCTGCCACCTTTACCTGACTCCTCCCCACTGGTGGCACAAGCCCACACCTGGGAGATAGATGGGACTGTGGAATGACTCAGTACCTCTGGGTACCCCTGGTTCCTGTAATCGGGTCTCGGAGAGGGGATGTTCAAGGGCAAATCTATCCTCTCAGGAGCCAGGGTATTATCCATGGCACAGGGCACGCTACTCTCGCCTGAGCCTCCAGAGCCACTGCTGACATCCACACCAGAGGAGGAGGTGGGCGTGAAGTCCTCAGTGCCCAGCAGAGCCTGGTGTGAAGTGAGCCTCCTGAGGCCCATATCCTGCTGATCTCTCCCAAACTCACTCCCAAGCCACAGAGCCTGGGAGATGCTCAGCATCTCCTGGTACTTAGGGGACTCTTCAAGCCTGGCTTTGCCATCCAGAGATCCCAGATCCCCATCAAAGAAATGGAGCCTGGCAAGGCAGGCAATAAGGGCCCCAGCAGAGCAGCTGAGCCTCTGGGCTACTGTATTAGAGACCTCTGGTAGACTGCTGGGCCGGCCTGGCTTGGAGCCCAGCAAGGCCTTCATGATCTGTGTGGAGGTTGAGACCCTGCTGGGGAGCACACGCAGGCTCACCGCATGGTCCACAGTGGTCCCTTCTCCTATTCCAGCTTCTGCAGGGGCCTTGACCCCTTCCCCTGATGCTGCATGGTGATGAGGATCACCTCCTAGTTTGCAGCACACAGAACCAGTCTTTGTGAGGACTCCCGCTGGCTCTGGGTGCTCATCGGTGACCCCTTCTGGGGACTGCTGTCTGGCCTGAGACAGTTCCCCCGGAACTTTCAGAAAACAGCAATCACCAAGATCCTCCTCAGGATCTCCTGGACCGTCACTGGCCACCTCTGTGGTCTCGCCTGCCATCTCATCTGTCACGGGTACTGGCTTTTCTGGGATGTTGCCTAGCCACTCACGAACCACAGCATCTGGAGAGGTGTTGGGCAAAGCGCTGGGCATCACACCACCATCCTCTTCCTGTTCCTCAAGGCTTCCCTCCATACTGGGGGACTTCCCCAGCACAGTCCTCCTGGGACCAGCATGGCCATCAGTGTGGCTATGGTGACTGCCGGCAGGTCTGCTGCTTACAGGAGCCTCTCTGGAACATGTTTGCTCCCTGGGGGGAGTGGGGCAGAAGTTGCTGGTTCCCCAGCAGGTTTCAGAGAGGGGGGTCTGTGTTTGACCACTGGGGGCTGGGAGGATAGAGGGTGCCACGATGCTTACACAGCTGTGATCTTGGTGGGTGCTTGGACCTTCTGCCTCGGGCCATCTGTCCAGCAAAGCAGAGGATGAGAAAGGCTCAGGGGTGCTCCCTGCCTTGTCCCACAGGCAACCAAACTCTTCTCTGTGGACAGGCGAGGGAGCTGGAGAATGAGCAGGACACTCGGTGTCCCCTGCTGGCTCTGTAGAATGGTAAAAGCTGGAAACACAGTCTGAGTCACTAGAGGGCATGATGATGGTTTCGTTGGTGGCTTGTGGGTCCTGGAACTCTAGAGAACCAGAGGATGGTGACCTCAGATCCCCAGAGGCCTGATTCCAAGCGCTGGGTGAATTTGGAGGAAACTGCAGTGCTGGACCTCCTGGGAAGGCTTGTTCTCTGCCCTGAGACATTGGCATTTGTGAAGCTGTTTCCAGTGAGGACTGCATGTCCCCGCAATAGTGACACTGCCTGGCATGCCCTTTTTGAGCCACATGGTAAGGGACAGAGACATTTGGCAAGTGCCCGCCAGCTGACTTCTTCTGCTTTCTCTGCTTCTGTCGGGCTGGGGCTGGAGCTGGAAGAGCATCTCTCTGTGTATCCTGAGAGTCAGAATAGCCTGGAGCCACAGGCCGTCTCAGCACAGGTTCGCTTCTGGCCTCCTGGTGTCTGCTGCCCCATCTACACTTCTCTGTCTGAAGTTCTGTGTGGCTCAAAGTTAAGAGACTCTGGGTGGAAACACAGGGATTGTCACCTTGGGAGGCTTGCCCCTGGGAAGCTATGACCCTCGCCTGGCCTGAGCCTCTGTGGTGCTGACCACCACGCTCACTGGACTCCTCATGAGACTCGGCACTGACTGATGTATCAGAAAGGGCCCTTTCTATTCCTTGAGTCCCAGGTCCCAAGCCAGAGGGCCCTGTGCCCTCTAGGCAGGGGTCTTCACCAGCTTCTAACTCAGCCCTACTTTGGGAAGAAGCTGAAGATACTGGATGCAAGGTTTCACTGCCTGTCTCACTTTCTGGGGTCCAGGGACAACAGGAGCCTTGCTGGGCACTTCCAGGGTGCCTGGGACTTGAGACTGGGCTGTCATTATCCTTGCCATGTCCTCTCCTATCATTGGCACCCTGGCTCCAGTGGCCCCTGCATCCAGAGAGCTTATCCAGGCCCCACCTCCTCCGAGGGGTTGGCCTTGCACCCTTAGAGGAGCTCAGGGGGTTGCTCCAGATGTCATAGCTGGGCCGAGATTGCTGGCCCACATCAAAGGGTTCCTGGCATTCTCCATCACAGGGACCCAGCCTCTGTGCCCCAGGCTCCAAGAAGCCCCAAGGGCAGTGGCCCTCCTGCATGCAACAGGAGGGATCGGCTTCCTTCAGGCCCTGGCCCTCCCCACTGGCTGCTGTGAAGACACCTGCATGCCCCACCCTCTGCGACCACCGCAGGGTGTCCTCGCCCAGAAGCTGGAAGCGAACTTTCATCTCCACAGATAGGCTGCCATCCTCATTCACGAAGATTCTCTTCTCCACGTCATCAGAAGCCACCAAGGGGCCGGGTGGGGCAGGTGTATCCTGAGGGCACCTGTCCAAAGCTCGATGACCAGATGGCGGATGCTCACTGAGACCAGACCTCTCTGACAGCAAGGAAAACTGCCGCAGCCTGCCGCCGGACCTGGCCCTGTCCCTCGAGTGCATCACACTCTGCTTTGCGTTTGGTCCCCAGCAGCCTGTTGCACAAGGGAGCAAGAAAGAGGAGAACAAGACAGTGAATGACTGGAGAAAGCAACAAGAGCAAGACAAGGGCAGAGCCATTCTAGAAGGACCTGTGGGTGCCGTAGAGCACAAGAAAGAACTGAGTCTGAATCAGCCCAAAGCTGCCAGCTACCCACTCCTGGATCTGAAACTCACTAGCGCTGCTTCATTGGGCAGACACGCACATGGCGCTTGCTGCGTGCATATCAAGGTGCTGCATCGAAAGCTTCCTGCACGGAACATTGGCTGCGTATCAGTGATTGCTGAACAGGGATGGTGGTGTTGCAAGTGAAACCACACCATGGGAATTCATTGACCCTGTTCAGGAGGCAAGCTTGGGCTGCCACCTGTCATCTGATCATAAGCAATAAAGCTGACTTATGGTGACCCATCTCCCTCACAATGGCCAGGCTCTTGGGCTGAAGAAAGATGGCTAGGTGAGGTCTAAACACATGGTGGTTCCTGGTAGTATAGTCTGCATCTCATCAGAAAAAAGGGGGGGGCATCTAGGGGTAGAAAGTAGCCATAGGGAAGCATGGAGATCGAGAGATTCTCATTTCGTCTCCTGACCTATGCTTGGTGGGATGTACCTTTGTCCAGCAGGGCAGACCTCACGAACACATCTGGACAGGAGAAAACATCAAGTAAGCCTGGCAGCTCTTCTGGTATGGGCTTAGCCATTGTCTTTGTGTCCCAGCCACTAGTGTACCACAGTTGCTGGCACTGTCGTTGGTCATTTTTGTAATGGAGTCTCACAAAAGACAGCCATTTGTTTATTTCCCAAACTCCTCCTATTATCAGCCCAATAGTCTTGTTGAAATTTTATTCTGCATTCATGAACTGTGCCCTCAATATATGTGTGTATATATATATATATATATATATATATATATATATATATATATATATATGTTTTTATCCCCCAAGACAAGGTTTCTCTGTTGTAACTCTGGCTGTCCCAGAACTCACTCTATAGACCAGGTTGTCCTCAAACTCACAGAGATCTTCCTGCCTCTGCCTCCCGAGTTTTGGGATTAAGGGTGTGCACCATCATCACCAGGCTATAATGTATATTTTTAATAATGAAACCCGGACCCAGTGTGGTCTTTTTCAATGGATCTGTGTCTGGATGGATGCCTCACAGACCTGGCGTGTTTTAATCATTGTAACCTGCCATAGACCACCACCGCTGCCTAAGACAGCCATGTCTCTGAAGGACTTAAATGCTACACTCACAGGGCTCAGCACCTCCATGATGACACCTCTACTGGGAACACTGATTGTTGTTTTAGACCCTAGAAACCTTAAGATCAAATTTCCCTGTGTCAAAGTCTATACTGGTGTCAGGTGTCCTCAGCAATGCTCTGCTCAGTCAAAGGCTGATGGAAGGAGGAAGAAACAAGAGGGATCCAGAGTGGCTCAAAGAGCCACCTAGGAGCCAGGCCAAAGCACCTTTCCCATGGGTCTAGACGTGATAACCACCAAGCCTGTGGAGCCGCTGTCCCACCTGGAAGATGCCGAGAAGACCCGGGACCTACTCACCACGTTCACTCCTTGCAGTCAGACCAGATAAAGTCTTGGTCCTGTTTCCTCCATCATTTTCCATCACCAGACGTCTGAAAGGCTCGTTCCCAGCACACACCAGCAGGGAGGGGCCATCCAGGAGTGCCTGCAGAGTGTCCACCTGGAGGAGGTGAGCATGGAGTTGGGAGCCTGGCCTGCAGGGCCCCTCTACTCCAGAAGGCCCAGGAAGGAGGACCCCAACTCCTCAATTCTTCCTGACCTTTCACATAGCATTCTGGGGTCCCACATCCCACGATGTCTCAGACACTAGCCAGGGTCTGTGGGCCCGCTAACCTGCATGATCTCTTTCTTTGTCTCATCAGCTGAGAGCCTGTTACTCTGGTATGACAGGTTACACAGGTTACTCTGGATATGAAAGAGGTCAGGACCCTTAAGCTGCTCTTCTGAATGTGCATCTACCCTCCAAACTGTTTTGTACAAGTGCTTGCTGCAAGGAGTTTAATGCCTCCATGTGGAGAGCTGATTCTCAGCCTCGTAATTTTCACAGGTGGAGTTCTTTCCAGTACTTGACAACTTTCCAGTATAATGCAAGCCAGTTGCCTCTCTGCTTGAGTACAGCAATGAGGGCTAAACATGGCTTTCCCAGAGAGCCCCTCCATTTTCAACTTCTACCCATCACCACCAGTAGGACATCCTTCTGCCTATTCCTGGCTCAGAGATGAGCAGGGTACATAACGCCTATATCCCATCCCAGTAAACAGGACTTCACTCAGAGTATTTCCCTGGTCCCAGAGGCCCTGTATGTCTGAAAATCTGTGAGACCACTGGCATGAATGGCAGTGTGCAGTATCAGGGAATTTTAAAGTACAGAGTGTGTTCATTTGAATAATTTCATATTAGAAGGGCATGCTCAGTAACAAAGAGATACCTCCTTCCCGTGGAACTATTGGAATTAGCTAAACCCAGAATATTGACAGCATCAAATGCAAGGAGATGAGACATCAGAGCCTGCCACTCATGGCCCATGGAGATGAAAAAGAGTCTAGCAATGTGGAAGACAGTTTCTTGCAAAACCAAGCATGTGAGCCAGCAATCATGCTCCTTAGTACTTACCCAAGGGACACATACCCCCAATCACACTCTGCTGTGTTGTATTCTGTATCATCCACCCCAGCTCATTAGAAGGGCCTCTTGTTCTTTTCAACTTCGAGGTACATTTCTTCTTTGGCTAGATTTCTCTTCATCTCACAACTGTAGCACCAAGTGCTGAACAGGCAGTGGAGCGCTGGGAACTCTTACATTACAGACCCACTCGATGTCATGAAGGGCGTGGGGTTATCAAGGAGATCGTTGGATTTGGGTTGATTCTTACAGAAGGAGCAATGGTTAGGTGGTGGCTAGGAATTCCATCGGAGAGTCAAGGACTCAGAAGGACCAAGATTGGAGAGTTGGATGCCAAAGAATTCTAGGGAAGCAGCCCCCCCAAACTCCCCTGTAACTTGCCAGTGGGTGAGGTCATGCTTGTCCTTAGTAAGTGGTCGCCGAAAGGTGATCATCACATGGACAGATCAGCCTGCTCAGTGGATGCCAGTTTCCCTCTCCTGCCAGCTACCCCAGAGCCTGTTCATCCAGCTTATGAAAAGATGAAGCAAAAGTGCAGCAGTGTGAAGCAGCAACACCGACATGGCTCTTTCGTGCACAGCTGGCCTGCGTCTTCTCAAAGGATACCCCAGGGGAAACTAATGCTGGACTTGTGATTCGCACACCCGCAGGGACTCAGGCAGACACCTGATGAGACGCTAATCAAACTGAACCCCTATGTCACAGCTGCTGTTATGGAATGCTGCATCTCTGTTGGGCGCAATTTGTACTTACTGGAATAGGCTTTTCTTTTGGTTAAGGATGGTCCTCATCTAATCTCCTTTTACTATCCCTATTGTGAACATAGAGGACGCCTACTCATCACTGGTATAACCCAGGAAGATGCTGACTGCACAGCAGAAGATACATAGTGGGCTAACACCAATAAAATTTACTGTGTATCTGTATATAGTGGTGCATACCTTCAATCCTAGCACTTAGGAGGTAAAGACAGGTGGATATCTGTGAGTTCTAGGACAGCCTGGAATACATAGTGAGTTTCAGGCCAGCCAGGGATACATAATAAGACCCTATCTCAAAGCAAACAAAGAATTCACCTTGTAGCCAGACAGTCCATTATGCTGAATACACCTCTATAATGTGGGGGTAGTGGGATAGATGTTCTCTGGAAGATTCCATGTGGGAACCAGCTGAGAGGCACCCCTTTATGATGTTGAGCTGTTTTCCTATAGGATATGATATGCGTTTCCACAGCCAGTGATGTGAACTGCTGCTTTGCTTTCCTGTAGACCACAGATGTCTGGGAATGAGAGTGGCTCTCACCCTCACTAGAAGACTGACAGCACAGAGGTGGTATGGCTTGGGGCAGGAAGTAAATATGATGTTTTGAACCCAGAACTCTGTGTAACCCAGGCTGGTCTCAAATATTCTCTTGCTTCCATGTTCTGAGTGCTGGGATTACAGGCACGTACCACCACACCCTGTCACTGGCACATCTGTGGCCCAGATGCATACACTGCTCATCCTATCAGCTTTGGGCTTTGATGGCTTGGTAGACTCAGGACCCAAGGGAGAATGCTCCATGGACAGTCACAAGGCACCCCACACTAATGAACCTACAGGCAAAAGGAGGGTCCCTGTGTAGGATAGCTACTAGGTCCTGATCGTCAATGGGAAGTCTGGTTACTGTTCAAAGTGGGGACTCCTGCTGTGGCTGCCATGTACAGTAGGACAAAAGACCACAGCATCCTGTACAGAAGCGGCCCCAGAAGACTCAGTTTCCCGGGATGACGGTTCAGTCACCACATCAGGTACATAGCCACGGTCAGCAGAGGGGCCGGCAGAAGGTGGAAGAAACACCAGATGGGTGGCGGAAGCACCCTCACCCACTTGTGGGAGGTTGCCCAACTTTCTTCACAGCTGTCTGAGGTATGTACTACGGCCCATTTCCTGGCTGTGGTCTTGACACCTTGTGCCACTGTATATGAGAAATTCAATAGACCTTGAGAGAGGACAGCAGGATTGTGATCGAACTAGATGACAGACAGCACAGAGATGGTGTGGTTTGGAGCAGAAAGTAAATACGATGCATTTCGCTTGGTTTCGTTTTGTTTTGTTCTTGAGGCTAACCTCTACCTCTCTGTGTAGCCCAGGCTAATGTCTCAAACTTGCAATGCTCTTGCCTCCATCCCCTGAGTTCTGGGATTACGGGCACGCGCTGTCACATCTGGTTAGGAAATATAACTCTGGCTGTAGGAGGTCCCAGTGTTAAGCAGCTACAGGACCAGATAGTGAGGATATGGAATTAGATCAGCCCAGCTTGACTTCCCGAAATGTACACCTTCGTCAGAGACTTATATTCTGCAGGAGCTAAACAGGCACCGGCCCCATTCACTAGCCTTTCCGGTTAGGGTTGGGTATGGATGCATTCGTCCTCAGCTGGGTGCCCAGGAAGGAAGCTAGCTGTTTGGTAGGCACCACCTCATTCTGCTTCTGGCTGGTGTTGCCGTGTCCAAGGCACGTAAGAATTAGCTGGTGTCGGCAGCTGAGGTGGCCATGGCAGATTCATCCCTCCAGTGGTCCAAGGGGTTGAGATGCAGCTGTGTTTGTTGAGCACTGCATCCCAAGCTTGGCTGTCAGCTTCACTAGTGTGTTCCTGAAGTCAGCGTTCACAGTGCCTTTCAGTAAAGGCCGGGGCTGCCTGCAGAGCCATCTCTGTAGACACAGCCCCATTCTCACACTCCAGCTTCTCGGGCCTGTCCCCTAATGCCCTGCATTAAACTCTCAATGCTCAAGGTACCTGGAGTGATCTGTTTCCTGCTGTTGAGAGGACTGCATAACAAATGAGGAGCATGTGCAAAACTCGGAGCGTGCTGTGTGTAAGTGCTTACTAAATGAGAGCCGTGAATAGGGTGGCTCTCTGTGTGTGTGTGTGTGTGTGTGTGTGTGTGTGTTTCTGACTCAGGTCCTCATGCTGGCAAGTGCTTTACCAACTGAACCACCCCATCCCCCCAACTCTGATAATTGCTACTTGATTTACAGACGAGGAAATGCCTCCATCCTCTTCACCTCTAATTGCTAATGAGGTGATCAAGAATGACTTACTAGTCCATCTATGTATTTTGACCCAGGGCCCAAAGGAAATCCGTGCTCCTTAGCCTACCTTCTTCCCGCTGATGGTGTACACCTGCTTCACAGGAAAGTGCAGGAGCTCAGAGGCTTTGCTGAGGAAGGCTGTCAGGTTCCTGGTGTTCCTGTGACTGAGAACCACTGTCTGCTGGCATCTAGGATCCCCATTCTTCACCAGTGTCAGCCTTCTTGGGGCCATGGGGCCCTTCCAGGAAGAGGACATTTCTGGAGCTTCATGCCCACCTTCAAAGCCCTGTGACTGTTCAGCAGAGGGGCTTTTCCTTTGCAGCCGGCCTAGCTCTCTGGAAGTTTTAGGGGCCTTCTTATCGGAGCAGAGATAGCAGCCCCCATCTTGCAGCTGCTCCAGGGCACTGAGGCCATGCAAGCCCCGGGGTGTGGTGACAGAGCGTACCCCAAAGGAAAGAGGCATGCGCTGAGACAGCTCATCCATCAGGGCGCTGAAGGTCTTGAAAGTGCGCTGATGAACAGCCAGGCGAACACCAGCAAACTGGGGATCCCCTCGCTTGAGGAAGGTTATCTTCTTG
Organism: Cricetomys ansorgei; assembly: GCA_026225945.1. Classification (NCBI taxonomy): domain Eukaryota; kingdom Metazoa; phylum Chordata; class Mammalia; order Rodentia; family Nesomyidae; genus Cricetomys; species Cricetomys ansorgei. The sequence goes on along the minus strand of JAMJFZ010001657.1, from coordinate 1,375,055 downwards.
GCTGGCGTCACTTCAGTGACAGAGGGCGTGTGAGCCACGGAGGGGAGGAGACATTGCCGGTGGCTTGGGACAGGGGCATCCCTCGTGTCTCCTGGGGTGCTGTCCATGATGCAGAGGCCCCGACAGCTACAACAGACAGAGGAAGAAGTCTCAGAGGGCAACTCACAGATTAGAGTCTCTTCCCTGTTTATGGAGGTGCTTCCTGACTAAATTAGTTCCTTCCAGGTATGTGGGGACAGTTCGATCCATCTTGGTTAAAAGGCAAAGATTTACCATTGGGTAGATCTGAGTGCCAATCCTCACCTCCATCTTGCTACCCGCGGGACCCGGGAAGACAATGACTTAGTCCCATCTGTAGAGTTTGGCTTAGTCATTCTGGATATCAATTATAGGAAGCAAATGAATTTATACATCGGAAGCACTTGATAAAGAAGGTCAAATGTTTTCACTCCTTCCCCCCTCTAGCTGTTTCTCTTGCCCTCTTTTGCCAACACGGAACCCGCCTGAATGTCTGTGTTCCCTCTTCTAAAAACATAGGTGGACAGAACAAAGACTGACACTCGCAGGTAGAATGCTAGACATGGAGTCAAGAGTGCTGGGCTCCTGCCCTCCCCCCATGCACCCTGGGGATCCCTAACTCTCTGGACTCCATTCCTCCAGCTGTCAGGTGGAGGGCTATGGTTGAAGCACTGGTTCCAAACCCTCTAGAGACGGGGATCAGACAAGGAGACTCGAAACACTTGTCTATATAATCTACAGCAGGATGCATCGCTTCATAACCTGTGTCTTTTTCTCTAGACTGTTGTTTGCATTGGTATTCACAATAGGTTATGGGGCACAGCAAGGTGGCTCAGTGGGGAAAGATGCTTGCTGCCAAGCCGGGTGACCTGAGTTAGATTTCTGGGACCCACTGGTAGAAGGAGAGAACCAACTCCCATATGTTATTCTCTGATCTCCGTGGGTATACATGTACACACACACACACACACACACACAGAGAGAGAGAGAGAGGGAGAGAGAGATACCACACACAAATAAGATGTTTAAAAAAAAAACTTTTAAAAGCCATATTGAACTCCCCCCTAAAATCTTTTCAAGCTGTGTGATGAACCCTGCGGGTGGGTATCTCAGCTTGCTGCCACCGACAGGAGAGACTGAGGCAAAGATCTGTCCTCACTGTTCATTTCCACTCCCACTGTCCCATGGTGTGCAGGCCTGTTGCCTCCCATAGGACTTTTGCAAACCCCTTCCGTGTGCCTCTCTCAGGTCACCACACTCCTCTCTGCCCATGGCAGCCAGGTTGCTCTGAAATCCAGCTTCGTCTCGTACTTCCAAACCTTCCTTTGCCCCGCCCCCAGCATCTCCAGAGAAAAGTCTTCCCCCTTTACCCTACTACTAAAAAGGCTTCTCCCACGTGTACCGTGTCGCCTCTGCTGGCCTGACCTCTTCTCACTGCAGGACTCTAAGGCTCCTGTGAGGTGGCCCTCTCCAATCCATAGCAGCTCCAGGCCATGTCTTTCCCAGCCTACTCCACTTGGGAAACAGAACCTGTGCTCTCCAGGGCACCCCAGCCTCGTGCCTGACACAGAGCAGGGCCTGGGAAATAAATGTGGATTAATGACCCTGACCCTCATAGAGCTTCCCACTGGGGGCTGGACCTGTCAGTCAGCTAGGACCTGCACAGGTGGGCTAGAGAAGGTTTTCCTGACTTGGGTGTGCTCAGAGCCACAGTGGACACTTCTTAATGTGCACGGGTGGCTACTGGGACCACGCCCCCCTGCTCCCTTGCACTCCTCTTCATTTAGCCCCATCTGTTGGACAGAAAAGAACTCGTCTCTCATTTTCAAAACCATGGCGCACAAAAGAGCCTTGTAATCCTCTCATCTCTGGACAGATGTAAAATTAGCTCCTGTGGCCTCCTCCCTGCCAGCTAATCCCCGCAAGCTGCTCCCATTAGCCCTCCAGCCAATGTTGCTATGGCTTCCAGGCATGACTGCTCCCCAGTGACTGTCCACGGGGGCTATTTGTCCCTCCTGCTGCTCATTGTCACTCACAACTACAGCCTTTGCTGACGAATCCAGAGAGGAAGGAAGCACCATGCCGTCTACAGCACCACCGTGTTCATGGGCATCATCTAGTCCATCATGCCTACCACCCCCCAGAATGTCACTATGCCCCAGAGGTTCACTCTATCCCAAATGTCACATCCTCCAGTCAGCATATTCTCCATCATCACTATGTCTCACAGTGTCTCTGTATCCTCCAACATAACCACGTCCCCGATATCATCATGTCCCCAGCATCTCCATGTCCCCCAGTACCATCACGGCACCAGCATCACTGTCCCTCAGCATCACCATGTCCCCCGATACCATCATGTCTCCAGCATGAGTGTTGCTCAGTCCTCAGTCCACCATGTCCTCCGGCTCCCCTAGCAGATAGGACCCCTACCCCTGCAACCCTGCCTATGCACAGGGCCCAGTGGGTCAACACCTTAGCAGACACCCAAGGAAAGAGATATAACTCAAAGACCTCCTTGGCTCCTCCAGGCCCCAAGCAGAAGTACAACATCTCAACCCAAGAGCCTGACAGCACCATGGTTCTGACATTCTTCTAGAATATAATGGCTCTCTAAACTGGGATTTCTGATCACAAATAGGCTTTGTGACCTGCAGGATCCTAAGTGCCAGAGGAGAGCTGGCAACTCCTGACCCTTCTCCCAATGAATGTCTTGCACTGGTGTGTGACAGCATGTGCAGGTCACGGCACACAACTTCACCCTCAACGTCTATCAGCAGCGCCCCCCCACATGAATCCAGTATGGCATTCACTGTAGCTTTTTTAATCTTTGTGTTCCCATAACCTAGTATACAGCCCAAGGCAGCAGGTGTTGTGATATCCTTGATGAATGAATGAATGAATGAATGGGTGAAAACAGCAAGTCGTTTTGAATGGGAAGGACTCAAATCATCCTTGAGCAGACTGTTCAGTAACAAGAGCCAGAAACTGTCCCTTGCTGGGTATGAGTTGGGGTGTATGTCATGAGATTCAGGCCTCACATAGCATTGGTTAGCCAAAGCAACAGCAGCAGCAGCAGCAACAGAAAACACCTACCTTTCGATGGACACAGAAGCTGGAGCAGAGTTAGGAAAGAGTTTGGGCTGCAAGGTGGGTTAAGACCCCCTCTAAGATGTCCTAGATAACCCATGCATCACAGATGTGAGTTCTCTCTGAATGAAACAAGAAATAAAAAGAAAAAGAATATGACCATTCCTAGTTATGGTGGAGGATAAAATTTATTGTATATATATTAGGGAAAATATGGTAGATATGAGGGAGAACACAGCCAGGGACAGAGACATCTGGGGGACTCCAAGGTGCATATGGCCAGACTGAGCTGCCAGGCCATGTGAAGAGACGGGGGAGGGAAGAGGGAAGCCTATTGTGGTGGCCAAGAGATCAGGAGGCCAAGAAAGAGATACAGGAGATAGAGATAGAGATAGAGAGAGATAGAAACCAAAATGGCTAGAATTATATAGGGAAGGTGAGCCCCCTGGGCAGGGGAGTTCAGGGTAGGGGTGTGGCATGCAAACCCTGTAACAGGTAGGGGTGGAGGGATGCTGGGAGAACCTGGAGGTATCTCAGCCAGCAGTTTGTGAGTTTGAGACCTAACATCCTCTCCTACAGGCAGATCTTTGGGGGGTGATGCAAAGGGCCAGGCACTGGCTAATGCAGAGCAGGATGCATCTTCATTTTCTCTCCTATTTCCCTCCAGCAGGAGCCTTGAGTGGTCTTCCCCTTCTTCACTAGCCACCAGGCTGGTCCGGTAGGGATGCCCTGTATCTGTGGGGTTCTGTTCTAGCAGCACGGACAAGGAGCCCACATTGAAGAACCATCTACAGCACAGAGAAGACCACTTCCCTGACATTTATGTTCCTGTGAAGGTCCAGGGAAGATGGGTGGTGAGACAGTGTGTTTCCCAGCACCACTGTCCTCCCAGTTAGGAAGCACATGGGTGGAACTAGTGTAGAGCACATCCAGGAAAGGGGCAGGGCCTCATCAAGCAACACTGAGGCCAGTTGATTACAGGGGACTCTTCCTCAGTCTTCTAAACTCCTGGAGGCCCACAGGGTGGGGATAGGGCCATCTGGAGTCAGCATCTTGCTGGAAAACTGCAACAAGTGATCTTGGTAGCACAGAGTCTGTGCGGCCCCACCACCGCATCACTGGTGAAGAAGCATCCCAGGGAACCCCAAGGCCAGAGGACACTGAGTCTGCCTGGAGGGGTGGAGTCAGGAAGGATGGAGAGGGCGGAAGGGTGCGGGGATTTCAGGGGAAGTGGACAGAGAGCTGAGGCTTCCAGCTTGGGGGTGGAGGGGTGGGTCGGAGAAAAACAGATTAAGGGAGAAAAAATAGAAACCACAGGAAATACTCAAAAAGGTGACAGGCCAATGGAGGAATTGGGCTGGATGGGCCCTGAGGGCCTGGAGGGGAGGAAACAGTTTACATTGGCCGGAGACCTGGAAGTGGGCTTGGCTGGGGGAGGGGCTGGAGGCGAGCAAGCAACAAGATAGGTGGATTCAGGAAGAGAGTAAGCCGAGAGAACTCAGCTGGTAGCACAAGGGACAATGACCTCATCTCCAGACTTAAAGGGGATTGGCAGGAGGGCGGGGACACCCTGGAGACATTGAGCCGCTGATGGGTTTACACAGATGCTGGAAACTGTAGGTAATAGGTCATACAGCTCCCAGAGGTAGCAAGAGCCACAGAACTAAGTCCTTCTTGGGGTCCCCTCTACTCCAGGGGTCAAAATGGGCCATGTAGGGTCATATGATCATTTTAGCACAGCCTTCCAGTGGCTCGACTCCACCACCGTTTGAAAGAGACTGATTATGATGATCCTCTAAGAAAGAAAGGACTAGAAATCTCGATGAGCTAAGATGTGGTGTTAATGATAAGCGGCATCTAAATTTCAGGGATATTAAAATGGAGGAACGTACCTTTGTGTTGAAGGCTAACAAGGGCCAAGTGCAGTGGGCACATGCCCATAATGGAATGTGAAGTGGTAAGGCCCTAAGCACAGCAGGGTGGCAGAGGGCCGATAAATGAACTATAGGATTAGCACAGAATCCAGCACTTCCACCTGTGAACATACCCAAAGCAGCTGGAAGCAGGCTCTGAAAGAGATATGTGTTCTACGGTGTCCACGGAGATCTATTCACAGGAGCCAGAAACTGGAAACTACCCAAATGCCCATTCCCAGATGGATGCATAAGCACCGTGTGATCGGTCCACAGAATGGAATTATTAGTGAGCTTTGAAAATGATGACCACTCTGACACGTGCTATGACCTGGATGAGCCAGGAAGACACTGCGCTAAGTGAAATAAGCCAGTCACAGAAGGGCGAGAGCTGTGCGACTCCATTTTTAAGCAGCCCGTGGAATGAGGAGTTGATACTTAATGGGTGGGGGTTTCCGTTTAGAAAACTGAAAAACTTGCGGAGATGAGGGTAGATAAGGCTTTTACAAGAAGCGAATGGGCTTTATACCACCAAACTAAGCACTTAAAAAGGTTAAAGCAGCAACTTTTAGCGTACACGAATTATACCACAATTATTAAAATGATTTTTTTTTTTAATTGAACTTTAAAAAAGAGAGGCTGTGCCGGGGATGATGTCACACATCTGTGATCCTTGGGAGATGAAGAGTTCAAGGCCAGTTTGGGTTACCAAGAAAGAAACTTCTATAGTTTAAGTGGGGCTTGTGAGATAGTCTAGCAAGTAAGTGTTCACCCATAAGCCGAGTTCAATCCCTAGACCTCACAGTAGAAGGAGAACACCGACTCCCCAAAGTTGACCTCTGACCTCCATTCACATTCCATGGTATACACGTGCCCCCCGCTACACACTAATAACAAACACAATTTTTAAAAATTTAAGTGGGGTTGGGGCTAGAGGGATGGTTAAGAGCGCTTGTTGCTTTTCCAGAGGACCAGAGTTCAGTTCAAAGCGCCTGCACCAGGCACCTTATGTATCTAGCCACCTGTTACTCCAGTTCCAGGGGATCTGACGCTCTCTTCTGGCCTCTGAGGGCACAGATATATATGCATAAATTAAATTAAATTAAATTAAATCTTTAAAACAAAATCACAGGATTGGGGCTAGGATGAACTGCCTTTTAAGAAAGACCACTTAGTGCAGGATAGCTTCCCAAAGCCAGGTGTCAAGCTGGTGAAGATTTAGAGAGAGAAGACCACATCTATGTTGTGGAACAGGTGTTCCTTGACGCTCAGAGCCTGTAGCTCCTGGCAGAGAGCGACAGGATGAGTGTGAGAATGCCACTCGCAAACAGGAGCAGCCTGTCATCAAACACTAATTGGCTCCTGTGTGTCAGACGTTGGCCAAACAGAAATAAGGCACAGGCCGTAGGAACAGACTCCTGCCTCATGGACTTTATCACCAGGGAGGAAGAGAAAACTCCTGGACCTGGATCCTCACCCTTTGACACTTGAGGGAACTGCTGCTTCCTGACTCAGCCTGGCTCTGCCAGGAGCTGGCTGGCAGCTGCCTGGCTCCTCTACGCTTCTATGACTTCAACCATAAAATGGGTGCTGAACTAAAGGCCACTGAAGTTATACAGGAGTTATCTGGAAAAGGTCGGCACACAGTCTCCCTGAATCCGGGAGTCTTGAGAAATACCAAAGACGTCAGTTCTAGGTCACATTCTCACCTCCTGTCAAAATGCTGGGTAAAACTGTAAAAAACAAGACCGCTCTTTCTTTCTTGCATATATTACAGATAATCTCAACATCCTGGGCCTCCGATGTCTGCCTACAGATCCCTCCAAAGATCCAGAGCCCAAATTAGTTACCAGGGAGCAGAGAGCAGAAGGACAGACGGTAGAGAGGAAGCTCAGGGCTGCCCAGGGGACCTGGCGGAGTACGGTTTAGGCAGGAAAGTACTTAGACTCTTTTTTAGCCTGCAGCTACTAGGAAAAGGTTTCCGACTGTTGATAAAGGAAGACCACATCCATGACAACCAAGGAAAAGACACCTCGGACAGGAAGAAGCCTGATATTGGTACAGGAAGGAGAATCCCTGGAAACTGCCGAAAAGCAAAACAAAAACCAGTGTCAGAACATCTTCCTGCCCTCCACCCAACCCCACTTGCCAATATTCTCTAGACAGCTTATCAGCAGGGGAAGCTGGCCACAGGCATGGCCTCGACTCAGGGGGCTTCAGTGACAAGTGAGATGTGAGCAGTCTGGCCTGGGCCCTTCAAAGGCAGGAAGAGAAACTGGTGTGTGTCTGTGCCCTGGAACTGGCATACTAAAGTACCTGACAAACGTGCACAGAGTAAACAATGCTGGGGAAGCCATGCAGTGGGGAGGACCGAGAGGAGAGCAGCCAGCCGAGAAACCAAGGAGAGTCAAGATGGCTCTCGCACCTGATCGTGAGCCACTGTACATATGAACAGCTAAAGAAAGAAGAAATCTTGCAGCTGCCAGGGATGGGGGAGCCATAGAGGATCTGGGATATGTGTGAACATAGCAGGCCTGTACGTGAGCACACAGAGAGAGAGAGAGACACAGAGACATAGACAGAGAGAGAGAGAGGAGAGAGAGAATAATTACACACACACACACACACACACACACACACACACACACACACACGCACGCGCTATGCGTTGCCCATGGTCCTCAGAGCTGAGAAAGCAAGCCAAGGGCCTATGGGCCAGTGAACAGTTACAAGATGGTACCAAGGGCATCAAAATGAAAACATTAATAGTAGGAAATAGAAGGAAGTTGGAAAGAACAGAGTGGGTAGATTTTGGCGGGGAGTGGTCCTGAGGTAAGGGACAGGACAGAGCATTAACAACAGCCAGGGGATTGGAGAGATGGCTTTATTAAGTACTTGCCTTGCACACATGAGGGCCTGAGTTCAATACCCAGAACCCATGTGAAAAACAGATAAATAAATACAAATAAAGCTGAGTATAATGTATAGTGGGGAGGTGGAAACAGGTAGATACCTGGAGCTCACTGGTCAGCCTAGCTTTGCTGAGTTCCAGGCAAATGAGAGACACTGCCTCCCCCACCAAAAAAAAAAAAAAAAATCAATGGGGACAGATAAAAGACTCTTGAATTTATTCCCTAGTTTTCACACACATGCACAGGCTCACACAGACACTGTACCTGCACGCACGCGCGCGCGCGCGCGCACACACACACACACACACACACACACACACACACACACAACTTGCCAGAGCTTTCCTAAGACATCAGGACAATCATCAAAACTCAAGAAAACAACATTTAACATGGAAGCTTTCTTGAGCATGGGCTGCAGTACCCATCATCAATCAACAGCAGAGACCCTGACCTGCCCATCACTAACCCCAGATGGAAGTCTAGAAACAGAGGCTATGAATCTGGTGTTGAGATCTTTCCAGCCTTCAGGTTAAGGAGAAATGGGCAGACGACAATCCTAGGCAGAGAAGTGATGTACCAGGCTATAGCATCTCCCAGTCACTCTCAGAAACATACAGGGAAGGGAAAGCCAGTAGTGAGGAGACAGCTACCTCTGGCACATAAGGAGGGCCTGAGGAGTCAGCCACTTACCACAAAGATGACAAAGTAAGGAACAGAACAGCAAAAGTCAGCACACCCAGATCTGACAAAGGCCTTTGGCAGAAAGTGACAGGGATTAGAGACGTCATCGTAAGCCTGGCGACCATGTCTCAGGGACTGTGGTTAGCAGGTACCAAGCCAAGGAGGCCCTGCTGTGTTTGGTAGAGCTGAGTCTCCTGCTCAGAGTTCTTACCACAGGCACAAAACACTCAGCCGTCAGCTGTGAAAGAATCCCAGGAGGCTGTGAGAGGCAATGATGTGTCTGTTTCCTTGGCTGGGGTGACAGTGTCACAGGGTTTGTTCATGTGTCTCAAATCACGTTGAATACATATCTGTTATGCAGAAAATAGAAATACAGCCTTTGAAAGATAGTAAGTCAAGGCTGGGGACATGGCTTAGCCAGGAAGGTGTTTGCCACACAACCATGAGGACATGAGTTTGATCCCCACGACCCATATAAGTCAAGTGCGGTGGCACATGTTATCTCAGAGCTGAGAACAAAGAGACAGGAGGGTCCCTGGGGCTTGGTGGCCAGCCAGCTTACCAAACTGACAAGTCCTAGGTACCCATAAAAGATCCTGTCTCAAAAATCAAGATGGGCCAGTGAGATGGTTCAGCAGGTCTTGCTGCTAACCCTGATGACCCAAATTTGATCCCTGGACCCCGCACTGTAGAAAGAATTGGCTCTTACAAGTTTCCTCTGACCTCCACATGTATGCCATAGCATACGTTTGCAGGGGGGGGTGTGGAGAATAATCACATTTATACTATTAAAAACAATTCAGAACAACTGAGGCAAGAGTCAGGCCTGCTGCAGAAGAAGCCTTCGGTTACCAACTAAGAGGTAGCCTCAGCTATTACACAGAGGGGACCTAAGTGCCTCAGAACCCCAGGCTCAGGAAGATTCTGGAGGGAGGGGCAATGCAGCTGGTGAGGGAGCCCCAGCCTCCAGGTTATAGGAGCCCCCAAGGCTGTAGAAGCTGTGGACTCCTAGACTTAGCAGGTGGATGCAAACATTGGGCCTCTGCGTTTGGGCTAAGGCCCAAGCCCTAGGATGCCACAAGCTTTTGGATCTTTACTTTTCAGCCAGTGCTGGAACTCACTGGGTCACCCACTGGGCATAGTTGGGTGGCAGTCCCATGCTACCCCATCATGACATTAGGTCTAGGTGCAGCTGAGGCCGTAAACGGAGGGCTACCCCCTATCGGAGCTTGGGAAGGTGTGCACCTTCGCAGCAGGGTAAAGTTGAGGCCTGCAGCCACCTCACTGAAAGGAACTTGTTTGAGTGAAGGAAATGCTTGATAACTGGGGGGTGATGGAATTGCAGGACGTGGGGGAGGTGGGCTGTCTAGAAGCAGCCACCACAGTTGAGTACCATGACAATTTTGGAGCAAGGCACGGTGTTGCCAAATGGGACCAGGGAGCGAGACCCAGGTGCGGGTCTGCACATACGTAGGCATGTTGTTTCAGCCTCTCCTACTGTTCTGATGAGTCGAGGAGGCTGGGAAAACCCCTCACACAGCAAAGGAACCAGTGGCTTGGCAAAGTGCCATGTTTCCCCCTGTGCCCTGATCCTAAGAGGCAGAGGCTAGGCCAGACCCAGCTCCCAGGTGGTAGCGTGGCTTCTTTCCCCAGCCTGGTTCTGCGTGGTGTGGGCTGCTTGGAGGCAGCCATCCCCGGTGGGTGAAAACCAAGGACCATGGACCCCAAAAGGTCCTGCGCCCTGGGGACAATAATTTGAAGTCCAAACAGGAAGGGGGACCAGCCCGGAGCAGCTTGGAACGGTTCCACGGCAGCAGAGTGAGTGACTCTCTGACACCGCTGCGGCCTCCGAACAGAGAGGCTCATTTCCTCAAGAATGTTTTTGTCATTTTGTCATCAGGCTTCTCACCATGGTCGAGGTCGCCCTTGAGGCCACTAGAGGCCAAGTCCCGGTGAGGAAGGAAAGAGACAGAGGTGGGGCAGAGCCCAGGAGGAGGCCAGGGTGAGGCCTGGGAGAGTCCAGTCCTCAGAGTCCCATCGCCCATCTACCGAGTGACCCGAGGCAACCTGTAGCCACCACGGGCAGCCGGCACTGGGAAATGTCCACTGTCCTCGCTTAGGGTCAGTTCCAAGTGGATAGCACTCTATGACACTTCACTGGGAAAGAGATAGCTCAGCCTAGAACATTCTGCTTCAGCCTCTTCTCCAGAAGTGCATGGGCACAGTTTTCTGTCTACATGGAGACGTAAGAGGATGGAGAGATAGTCTCTGAACCTCACATTTGCCACGCAAGTGTCCAGTCTTCAAAGCTAAGCTCTGGTTCCAGTGCAAGAGTGGGTGGCATAGTGCCTCCCACAGGGGGAGGTAGGATAGGAGGCACCTCTCACATTGCAGTGCATTCAGAGTAGCTGATAATCTTCTAGTTTAACCCACGGGTCAGCAGCCAGTAGCTATTCAATACAGTTAATGGATTTATAGACACTTCCCCGTAAAGTACAGCACCGAAGACTCCATGCCCTGGCCTTCCTGACTCCCGCAGTGACTCATTTCTGCCTTTCTCATCCCCGAGTCAGAAGATCCTGTACAGCTGTGGGCACATCTGGTCTAGTTCTCCTACTAGGTCAGGAGAGAGTCAAGGATGGGGACCGTGATACACTCTGTTGGTGGTGGTGGGGGAGCTCCTCAGGGCATAGTGCTGTGTGCGGCACATTGTAGGCGCTTGGAGAGTGGTTGTTGAGTGAAGGAATGGGTGAGAAGATAAACAATCACTGGGCACAAGGGCCATCAGATTTTATGTGTTTGACCTGATGCTCAGTCTGCGGGGTGAATATGAGGAGCTGAAAGCCTCTGTGGGATATTTGCGGTCTGACAGTATTTGAGGTCTGTGTGACTGATGGGCCCATCAGTTGGGTCACCTTCTACTTGCCACTTCTTGTGCTGGGACTGCAGTGATTACTGCATGATACCCCAGTGCTGGGTGCCCCAAAGCTCTGGGGCGGGGGTCACCCTGACAGTGAGAGTCAGCATCAAAGGTTAAGTAACTGAAAATCATTTAGGGAAGAGACACGGGTTGAACGCTCAATGCTCTAAGTCCAACCTGCATCCTACAGGGATGTGCCTAGGAGATGGTGCCAGTGGGAAGCTTTGGCTATGTACCTGTCAGGCAGGAGAGAATATGGCACCATTGGAACAGGAGCCCCAGAACTAAAGAATCCAGGGAACTTGAGCAGATGAGTTCAGTCGAGATCAAGGCTGTGGCTGGGCTTGACGTGGGGAAGCAAAGACATCCTCTCTCCTCTCTTTCTGATCCCTTACTAGGGCTTCCTATTGTCTAAACTCTATCAGAAGCAAGAGAGTAAAACAGATAGAGAGAAAACCCACAAAAACTGTGTCCCGAGCTCAAAGGACACAGGGGTAAATGGCTTGTTTTCTGTAGCTATAGCAAAATACCTGAAGCTGGGAACTTACAAAGAAAAAAAATGCCTATCTAACTCAACTGTTTTGGAGCCTGGAAGTTCAAGATCAATTGTCCCCATCGGTTCAGCCTTAGGAGAGGGCCCTTTGGTGCTTGGCTGCACCCTTTCATAGCAGGTGGATTGGTATCATGGTGGGAAAGAGAGAGGCCACATGGAAGCCAGCAGCTTCCTCACAGGACTGGGCTTACTCTTTTACAACAGCACACTTGAAGAAACTACCCAGGATCCCATGAGAACTACATTGACCCCTTGCAACGGCAGTGCTTCCAGTGATCTAGTTAGACAAATCCCCACCTGTTCAAAGCTCTACTACCATTAACGTCATCCCATTGGGGAGCGAGTTTCTAACACACAGTGAGAAGCAGGGAGCCTGTGTCCCTGCTGGTCTCGCTCCTTGGTATGAAGCCGTTAGGATTCAGTCATCTAGATTCTACCTGGGAACCTTACACCTCTCAGTCACCTTCCTCCTTTACACATCGCAGTTAGATGAGCTTTTCACCCTCTTGGTGTCTCACAAAAGGAGACTGAACTTTAGCACAGGAAGCCTTGGGGGACACCCTCAAACCAAATTCTAACCATGACCCCCGGGCTGATCTCTGGTCTTCTTCTCCCTACTATGGCACCTTGTTGCTCCTAGTCACCCACGGAGATCAGTGCTTCCAGACTTTCTGTTTCTGTGGGTGCTCTGAAGGGCCCGCCATTGCACTCCCATGGTTGTAACCTAATACCTAACGCACTCTTGTATTCTACTGCTGTTGGCCTGTTTTTTGTTTGTTTTGGCTTTGAGATCCAGTCTCACTATGCAGCCCAGGTTGGCTTCAGACTTTTGATTCTCTTGCCTTTCGGCTGCTGGCATTATGAGCATGGGCTACCATGTCGGGCCACAAATACCTCTCAAATGCCCACCAAGCTTCGGGCACCATCAGAAAGAGGGTCAAGAAACTTCTAGAAGTTCCTTGTTCCACTCTGCAGGTACCCATGGTTTGAAAAATGAAAACCTTTAATCTTAGCAGCACTGGGAACTTCTCCTCCCTGCACTTTCCTTTCCTTTCCTTGGGCTCAGTGCTGTTGAGGTCAAGGAAACAGAGGGTAGGAGTGATGGATGCCTGTGGGAATGGGAGGGGACATGGGGTCTCCTTAGGAGCAACAAGATGTCAGAGTAGAACGAAGAAGATCAGCCTGGAGTATGATGGTTAGGATTTGGTTTGAGGATGTCCCCTCAAGGAAGGGGTGACCCTCATGCGAGTTGCTTCATCTCCATCCAAGAGGCTGCCAGCCTGGATCCCAGGTAGCACCAGCTGGAGTCAGCTGGAGTCAGTTCTAACCTGCTGTGGGCATCGGTCTGACTCTGATCTACCTAATCCCAGTCAAGAGGCAGAGAGACCTGGAGCCGCAAGCGGTGGCTCACATAGCCTGTTCTGTCTTCCTCCCTCATTTACCTACCAGCTCTCTCTTGACCATCTGTCCCAAGCAAGACACAGAAAGTGCTGTTTGCATGTGAGTGAGTTGTTTCCCTTCCTTGGATCTGAATTTTCTCAACTTTACAATGAGTTATTGGGACCCAGAGACACTATGCGTCTATGACAGGTGTCTGCAGGCCCCAGGACCCTGGCTTGACTATGTGGCGCAGGTAGCCCACACCTCTTCCATCATGAAGGTGTAGGAGAAGCGAGAGAAACAGATTTAAACTGGGCCCTTCAACATCTCAGCACTCCCCTTCAGCAGGGGCGAGAATTCACTTCCCTGGCATGGGCACACAGACACCTGTCCTGCGGGCTCTGGGGAACGGCAGAGCCTTTCCTGTACAACCATAGTGGTTACCTCTCCTTTTTCCCCACTCCCCCCCCTCCCCAGTCCTATCTCAGGCTTGGTGGCTGCTGCTCAAGGAGCCTGTTTCACTGTACTCCCTGGATGAAAGGCCTGGGCCACAGGAAAGCCTGTTGTTTCCACGGCTCTGGGCTTCCTCCCTTTGTCTCAGCGTTATAAACAAGCCCATTCCCAAAGCCACAGCTGATGATCCAGCTGCAGGCAGCCGGCGGTCCAGCGATGGAAAAGGCTCTTAGGTAGGATGAGTTTAGCCCCAAACCAGCCTGATGTTGGATGAGAGTCAGCCTGTCCACTCAGTCCCTTGACACACCACACAAAGCCATAATCGGACCAGCTTTGGACCTTACTGAGCTGAGGTCAGGACAGGTGCCCTGCATGCAATGCTATTTGTAGGATGCAAAGCACTGCCACGCATTTCCCAGATGACCCTACAAGCAACTTGTCTAAATGAGGTCCTTAGAGGAAAATAATGTGAAACCCAGAGATCAGAGAAGAGAGGCCAGGCTTGGGCAGGTAAAGGGGCCCTGCCTTCCTGGTTGTCTCGGGGCCTTCCTCTTCCAGCAGAACCTTATACTTACCAGCCTTCCAGGCCCAGGCTTGCAACTCACAGTGGCAGGGCACTTCCACCTCAGAGTCTTCATAGGAAGGAATCAGATTGCCTTCAGCATTTACCTGTCGACTACACAGCCAGCCAACCGGTCAATGGATTTAATGATGCCTACTGTGTGATGGCACATAAACCCTACGGGCTCCTTTACACTCTTTTTGACAAGCTATGTTTTCAGATGGGAGAAGAGATACCATACTAAAAGTTGGGCATGGGGCTTGGGTGGGATGATGGCTCAGTTGTTAAAGTGCTTGCCACACACGCATGAGGACCTGTGTTCAGACCTCCAGCACCTATGTAAAAAGCCAGATCGGAGTCCCAGTTCTGGGGACGTGGAGACAGGAGGATCCCTGGGGCTCCATGTCTACCTAGTCTCGCTGAATTGGTGAGCTCCGGGTTCACTGAAAGACTCTGTCTCAAAATGTCTCAAAAACTAAGGTGAAGAGCGATCAGGACACTCAGTATCAACCTCTGGCCTACACACACACACACACACACACACACACACACACATCTACACACACAAGTATATGCATAAGCTGTGTGTGTGGTGGCACATGACTATAATCCCCATACTCAGAGGGTTGAGGCAGGAGGATCACAAGTTCAAGGACAACCTGAATTACATGAGTTCCCCCCTCTTCCTCTCTCTCTCCTTCTCCCTCTTCTCACCCCGTTCTCCCTCTCTTTATATATGCATATAGTATTATATATATTAATACACACATACGTAATATTTTAAAGATGCCCCCATTCGTAGTCACACGATCTGCTAGAGATGGACTGTACATCCTTGTCGGTTACCGCTCCCTTGATCTTTCCTGCCAAGAAAGAGTTAATGCAGCTATTACTTGTAGCGACTTATCTCCTATGTAGGAGTAGATTTCCCTAAATTGGTGGAGGAGGGGAAAGGGAGGGAGGAAGTAGGAAGAGAGAGGGGAAAGCCGCCCCAGGCTCCAGATCAAAGATGCTCTGAGATCCAAAAGGAAACAGGGACTTGGGGGTGAGGGATTTTCAAGACTGCATCCTCCTGATAAGGAGCTGGATCTGGAGATGGCCTCTTCCTCTTGCAGACAGACCCCAGCTGGATCCCCTCTGCCACCAGACCAGGCGGTGGCACCCGCAGCAGGACCTAGGAGGTCCCTAGGCAGCCCCAGGTGGAGGAAGTATGCCCCAAGCCAGGGTGTGAGAGAGCAGTAGGAAATACCCACGTTGTTTACATGTTGCCAGGCTGCATGTTTTGTTAGCTGCAGATCTGGCTCTCATCACTGATGTGAGTGAATGTGCGGTATTAGCTGAGCTTGCCCACCAATGCCAGCAAGAGCACAGTTAATTCAATGCCATGTGTTCAGAGGCACCTGTGGGTGCCATCCAGGCCCTGAGCCGGTCGAGTTAGCTTTGCTGATGGGACATTAAAACACATGGGGCATGTGTGTTTTTCCTGCACGTATATCTGTGCACCACGTGCGTGCAGTGTCTACAGAAGCCAGGAGAAGCCATTTTTTTTCCTAGGCAGCTGGGGACCAGAGCAGGAGATTCAGTTTTGATACAAGAAAAGTTAAATAACTACAATAATTCACTGCCTTGACATATGTGTGTGCATGTGTGCGTGTACACCAATGTCCATGTACATGTGGTGGCCAGAGGTTAGCTTCCTGGATTGTTATCCACCTTGCTTTCTGAGATAGGTCTCTCACTGAACCTGGAGTTCTCCAATTCAGTTAGACTAGTTGTCCAGGGAGCCCCAGGGATCCTCCCCTCTCCGTCTCCCCGGGGCTGGGATTGCGTGGCAACCCTGCCACACTCACCTCTGTGTTTTAATGGTTACTAGGAATCCAATCCCAGATCCGGATGCTGACATAACAAGCACTTGGGCAACTGAGCCGTATTCCCAGCCCCCTACTTCTTTGGTTTTTCTATCTCATAAAATTAGATTAAAATTTCTACTCAAAGTGAGGGGGTTGGCTGGAGAGATGGCTCAGAGTAAGAGCTCTGGCTGCTCTACCAGAGGACCTGGGTTCAGTTCCTATCACCCACAAGTCAGCTCACAAATACCTGTAACACCAGGTCCAGAGGGTCTGATGGCTTCTCCTGGCTTTCTTAGACACTACATGCACGTGGTGCACAGATACACATGCAGGAAAAGCACACATGCCCCATGCACAGTATATATACATATGGAATGGAGTCACTGGGGCCTGAAATGATCACCAGCAAGGAGCTTCCTAACAGAAAGATATTGCTTAAGCCCGTTAGCAGCTCAGCAGATGAGCACAAGTTCTCAGGCTGCTGGAGAGCCTCCCTCCATCCCTGCAAGCAAGTGTGTTGCTGCTGCTGGGGCCCCTGCACAGCTCAGACCTCAAAAACACTGTCATCATGGGGATGTCCTTGTATCTAAGAGAGGGAATAAAGAAGGTGCTAGAAAGAGAGAGAAGAAGAGAGAGGACCTCTAGGAATTACATAACGGGGATTCTGGGAATGTGAGACTTTCTCGACCCCAGTAACCTGCCCCAACTCTTTTCTCTTTCCCTCTCGCTGAACTTTTTTTTATGAATTTTTTAATGGTTTTTATTATTTTTATTGCTTTTTAAATGATTTTATTGTTAATGAACTCTGTCATTGGAGCATCTTACTATCAACCTATTTCATGACCTTAGGGAAATCTTGATGAAACTGTACTTAGACTACAGGGTCCCTGCACCACAAATATGAGAGAGAAATGGTTTTAACGTGCTGAGTGGAATGAAAAGGGTTTCTGGTACAGGGACAGAGGCGGCAGGAGTAAAAGTCCCTGGCACACTCTCCTCCTTTTACGGCCTGATGCTGGCAGATGCTGCTGAGTGCTTTCATAGTATTTCCTGTGTCAGAATTCTTAGTAAGTCTTTTCTATGATATTCTACTTCGTGAAACAAGAAATAAAGAACTGGGGAGATGGTTCAGTTGGTAGAGATCATGCGAGTTCAAGTTAAATCCCTGGGACTCGTGTGAAAATGCCCGGTGTAGTGAGTGTGTGTGAGCCCAGTACTGGACAGGCAGAGACGAACCCTCTGAGGCTCTCTGGCCAGCCAGCCTGGCTGAACTGACAAGCTCTCGGTTCAGTGGGAGCCTCTGCTTCAAAATATAAGGTAGAGGGCAACTGAGGAAAGACAGCCCATGTTGACTTCCAGCCTTCACGCAAATGCATACATTTGCATGCACAGATACAAGCATGGATGTGTGTGCATGCACACGAATGCAAAATAAATCTACTTCACAGGGACACCATATCAGGAAAGAAAGTTTGGAAGCTGGCTGTAAGACTTGAGGGTGAGCTGGCAGGCCCTTACGCTGGCCCAGGGAGTAGAGCATGTGATCCCTCTCATATTCATCAGGGCAGGGTTCTGACACCTAGGCTGCAGAAAATCCCAAAAATATCAAGAATTTTTCCCCAGATTAGGAATTATTCTGTAATTCTATCTGGGAAGAATTTGTGAAAAGCAGGAGCCTGCATTAGAACAGTTTAGAATTATGATATCAACTTACAAACTAAGACACATTTCCACACGAGTGGGAGCAGATGCATTCACGTGGCCCTGTCAAAGCCAGGTCACACGCACCCTTCCTTCCACACTCTCTGGTGAAAGGGAGAGTTGAGGGCCATGTGGCCTGGGATGATGCAGGCCGTGTGACAGCTCTCACCAGCGACTTATACGCATTGCATGTGTTTGTATAGGACAAGCTTGAATGCTGTTCCTCAGGACAGAGCCATCATGCTAAAGCCACTTAGGCCCAAGCGGCCTCCCACAGGACAGCTGCCCCCGAGTGTTGTCTGGATGGACAGCAACTCTGTAAGACTGAGATGTTAACCTGTGTGGACTGAGCCACTGGGGTACCAAGGTTGTTTGCCATTATAAGCTGTCCTGTCTATGGGAATAAACATTCAAGCAGGATACAACAAAACAAAGATGCACACACTGGGGGCTGGAGAGATGGTTCCGTGGTTAAGGGCACTGGCTACTCTTCCAGAGGACTCAGGTTCGATTCCCAGCACCCACATGGTGATTCATAACCGTTTGTAGCTCCAGTTGCAGGGGATCTGATGCCCTGTTTTGGTCTCTGTGGGTTCCAGGCAAGCAAATGGTGCTCATATGTGCATGCAGGCAAAATCTTCATACACGTAATGAGAAATAAGAAAAAAGAACCACACTGAAAGATGTAAATGGAGGCACCGTAAAGTTCACTGTGCTTTTTACTATGCTAACCACTTATTTAATTGTCTTACATATTTGAATTTGCCTAAGGATAACAGAGACTGATGCCTGGGCTCACTGCTCCCTGAATGCTTTATCCTGAGCAGTAAAACCTCAACTCCCCTGATACCCTGTGCACGGATGTTTACAGCAGCCTTAAAAACAAGTCAGGAGGAGCGAAGGTGCTTGCCAGGAAAACCTAGCAGCTGGAGACAGACCTCCAGAATGCACTGAAAGGTGGACGGAGAGAACTAACCGTACAGCTGTCCTCTGGCCTCCACACGTACACCGAGGGACATGGACCCTCAAACATTGTATGGACAAAGATATACACATAGACAAATAATACTTTTTTGTTTGGTTGGTTTGTTTTTTCTTCTTTTCCTTTTTCTTTTTTCTTTTCTTTCTTTCTTTTTCTTTCTTTTTTTTTTTTTTTTTTTTTTTTGGTTTTTTGAGACAGGGTTTCTCTGTTGTAACTCTGGCTGTCCTGGAACTCACTCTGTAGACCAGGCTGGCCTGGAACTCACAGAGATCTGCCTGCCTCTGCCTCCCAAGTGCTGGGATTAATGATGTGTGCCACCACTGCTCAGCTTTTTGTTGTTATTTCTGAGACAAGATCTCATCTGTAGCACAGGCAGACCTGGAATTTTCCATGCAGCTCAGACTCACAGTGATCCTTCTGAAGGAGAGGACGATAGGCTTGTACCACCGTGCTCATCCGGAAAGAGCTAGATGTCCTTCAGTGGATGACGGTGAAAGCGATGACACTATGCCAGTGCCTCAGAATACAAGACAGCGAGGAAAGAGAGCACAGCATGCTCTAACTCCACTCAACAAACTCTGGAAATGACAAAATCACAGACAACTCCTGTGGCTGCGGGGAACTAAGGAGACCTCAGAGGGAGGGAAGCAGGTGTGGCATGGCTACTGAAGGGCACCTGGAGGCTTCCTGGGGTGGTCCGGTGACATCACTGTCCCTATCTTCACTGGGTCAAGGTCATTGCAAGCGGTGTGCTGAGGTGTGCCCATGGAGAGAAACTGGGAGAAGACACAAGCAATTCATCTGGGCTATTTATTGCTCACACCTGCATAAAAATCAGCAGGTATGTAAAATAAAAGGCATAGCTTTAAAAGCAAAATTTTAACAAATTCTCAAAAGACAACATTTCAAAATTATCCACTCTTTCCTGGTTTGCAAGTTCACCAAAATCCTATATCTGAGACTCCATTAAGTATTTTCACTTAATAAAACATTTCAACATTCCTTTCCAGATGGTGTGGGCCGCAGAGTTTCAAGTGAAGTCATTTGGAAGAGTTTCTAGGAAGCCTCTTTAAGGGCTGCTACTCTCTTCCCCTTGCTACTGGCTCCTTCCAGATACCTGGAAAATACATATAATGGCTGGAGCTCCAGACATCATTTTGTAACCACAGGGGAATCCAGTAGGAAAGATAAAAGATAGAAGGAATTCCGATGTCAGTGGCCTTAGAGATAACACAGCAGCCTCGACTGCCTCTGAACCACTGAGAGCTGGATTGACATGACATGCCTTAAAGCCAGTCCTAATCAGGGCATCATTTCTCCCTGCCCAAGTCCCCCTGCAGGGTCCCAAGCATCCCCAGCCCCCACAGATGGATTGGTAATTTGGTGATCGGGTTTCAGTTGTGCCTAAAATTAAGGCATGGGTGTGAAGGACTGAAAGAGCAGAGAAAGCTTGTATTTATTCACACTAGACGCCTGCAGCATAGGCGGATCAAAACCGGCCGGGGAATCGGAAATGCAGGAAAAGAAGAGAGAATAGCATCCACACCTGATAAGAGTAGGAGAAGAAAAGGTTCCAGAAGTTTCTAAGGAAATGTTTTGTGGGAGAGCAGGGGAAGATAAGCAAAGGAGATGTTAGATGCTTCTCTACAGAATTATCTCCCAAGGGACTTTCGGTGAAGTTTGAGTGAGCATTGGTCTATTATTTGTGTACATTTGTATATTCAGGCAGGCACACATGAGGAGAGTGCATGTGCACATGCGTCTCTGTGTGTGTGTCAAGGGCCAGAGGGCAACTTCAAGGGTTGTTCTTCAGGAATGCTGTCACCTCGATTTTAAGACAAGATCTCTCTCTCGCTGAGACCAGAGACTCTGCTCAGGCTAGGCTGGCCAGTGAGCATGGGGTCTTCCTGTCTTGCCACCTCAGCACTGGGGTTACAAGTGCATGCCACCACACCTGGCTTTCTCACATGCGTTTGGGGGATCAAATTCAGATTCTTGTTTGCAAGGCAAGCACTGTATTGACTGAATCTTCTCCCCAGCTTAGATAATTGAGTTCATTTTTTTGTATTTTTCTTTTTTCATTCATTCTTTTTCTCCCTCTCTTCCTCTCTTCTTTTTTTTGTTGTTTGTTTTGTTTTATTTTGTTTGAGACAAGGTTTCTCTGCTGTAACTCTGGCTGTCCTGGAAATCACTCTGTAGACCAGGCTGGCCTCGAACTCCCAGAGAGCTGCCTGCCTCTGCCTCCCAAGTGCTGTGGTTAAAGGCGTGTGCCACCACATCCCGGCTCAGATAATTGAGTTTAAAAATTCAGATTAAAATATAAAAGGTTACCTCTTTGGTAGTGGGATGTGCCATCAAGCTGCCCACCTGAACTTGGGAAGCACAGAATGCTCTGTTTGCCTGGGAATACGGAAGTAGCTGTTTCCAGCGAAAGGGAAGGAAGCAAGCAGAGGGCTTTCAGGAGGCAGAGCAGATCCGGACAAAACTACCAATTTTCAGAGTGAAAAGCAACTAGGCCAGGTTTTGCTCTCTCTTAGATGCACAAGCGGGTTGACTCACATGAGCCAGGACAAATTTTGAGCTCTACATCTTTGAGAGGCCTTGTGCACAGTGGCGCTGGGCAGTAGGCTTCTCTTCTGCTGACCGTCTTTAGAGCACCTGTTCTCCAGGACGGACTTGGAGATTTGAGGCCAGTGTCACAGAAGGAAGGAGGAGAGCATTCAGTCAGGAGGAGGGTGAAAATGATGGAGAAGAGGGAGATACAGATGAAAGGAAGGGAAGGTAGGGAGTTAAAGGAAAGAAAGAGGTGGAGTGGGGAGGAGGGGAGAAAGGAAGACAGAGAAAGAAGAGAGGAGAGAGAAGGGGCGGGCGGGATGGCACTGCCTCCTCTTCTGTCTTTCACCAGGTATCAGAGATCCTGGGAAGAGTTGGAATGAGGCCATGCCTGTCTTCATGGTAAAAGCAACCTCCAAGAGAGAAGGTCCTGGTGCAGCCAACAACCTGATGAGGAGCTAGAAAAATGCCCCTTCATTGCCTGGGGCTTCGCTGCCTCATCTCACTGGGGCAGGTGGTGGTGTGTAGTAAGCCACCCAAGAAAAGGCGTTGATAGATCCATGGAAATTCAGAGAACGGAAGCCACCAGAATGTATGAGAAACTGATTCATAAGGCCAGAGCAATAAAACTGGGTGCAGCCTGTATCAGGCTGGCAGAGTAGCCAGGGATGGGTGGAGGGAGATTGGGAGGTAGAAGGGAACAAAACCTTCCAACATCTGTCAACACGGAACATGTAGCCAGGGAGTGGCTTGGGATGTAAGAAGGCCTTTCCAGGTCCTGAGAGCATGCATCCAATTCTGCTTTGGGGGAAGTGTGCTCTACTTCCTGTCCCTTTTATCTTGATGAGCCCAAGTTCCATCCGAGGAGCATGCAGCCATCACGATAGCTTTACACAGGAGAGCTTTACTACAGAGAGCTTAGCAACCTGGGACCCCACTTGGCTTGAGTTATTTAACACATACTCCTTTGTTAAGAACACACCT